>CM034151.1:19151730-19885880 GCA_019776745.2 Taxus chinensis
TCTCTGTCCCATGTTTCAAAAGAAGAGATTATTGCCCACCTAGGATGCTTTCAATATTCCATGAAATTATGACGATTCAACAAATCCAATTGACTTATATATATGATTGAAAACTTGAAAACAAATGGAAGAGTTCAAGAGTCATTGTTATGCTTAATTTTAGAAAACATTCATTCACAACATTGGAATCTCCATTTTGTTGGAAGCTCCATTTTGTAGGTGTGAAAAGTGGCTTTTGATATACAAATGTATTAACTTACCAACCGCACATATTGGATAATTAGGCTTAATAAGATTTAAATCAGTAATACATACTTAATTGCAGAAATTTAAGACAATTTAATTATGCTAATAAGCATCATATAATGGTGGTATGGGGTTTGTGGCGGTGGATAATGTATTCAAAATTTTGACAATTAATGATTGGCCTTGAAGTTGATTGTCGCAAGTTATTTATTTTTGGTTGAAGTTGATAAAAAAACCATATCTTGGCTGTACGGTGGAGCGTGGATTCTGTTTTTAAAATCCAGAAATATTTTTTGAGCCCAACTTAGCGGTATAGCTAAATTGACACCGTTTGTCATCATTCAATAGTCAGAGGGAAATTCATGAAGAAACTAATGGATTTATTAATAAATGTGGTATGCAAAGAACATAAGGTCCTTCAAATTTGATATCTCTTAGCATTTTTCAAATAGGTGTATTCAGGATATCTATATTAATTTAGATCATAGGAAGTGCATAATCACTGAAATGATTGAAATAATTTAAATGTTATAAAAGACTAGAAAATTATAGATTGTAGGGTGATACATGATTTTAAGAGGTTCTAAATGTAGTCATAAATGGCAATACGAGGAAAAAAGGGCTTGAAATCAAGATAACTTAAATGGAAATTAGATTGTCAAATCTTGCTTAACGTTTTCGTGGAGTTTGAGCTAATTTGTGGGGTGTGAAAATGGTCAAAAGGTAGTATAATTGGCTCAGTATTTGATAAAATTGGATTTGACCATGAAAATTTCTTCGCGCCCTAATTTGTGAAAGCCTATATTTGTTTGTTTGAAGCTTTGAGAAGCAATAAGAAATTGATCCCCTTTTTAGAGGCCCTGAATTGTGCTAAACACTTTGCAAAACTGATTAAAAATAGAAAATGTTATTTGGGCCCATTGTTACCGCTCCACTATTATCAGGGCCTTATGATTTAACAAAATCACAACCAACACTTAATGCAAGTCAACAAGTTGTCATTTGTATGCAAGTGTCCTAACACAAGTCTAGAGCCACTTATAGCTAAATATAAAAAAAAGGTAAAAAAAAGTTCATACAATTGAGAAAAACATTGCCCAACAAGGTCATTCAAGTAGATAGCTACATCTCATTCTTCCCAAAGTGTTTTGCGATACTTCTCCATTTCACCTAAACTATGTTGAGGTTCCTTAGTCAACCTTGTGGCTTTTTTTTCCATGAGATTTATCACTTAGACCACCTATCTTTTCCAGCTCTTTCCTTTTTTTCCAGAATCTACCACAAAACCTTGAGTGTGTTGTCACAATTTTGAATTATAGCCTTGCCAAAGCCACCAATTTGTCCAACTTCCCATTCACCTTGGTATGTTCCTTCCATCCCCACCATTTTATCCTTGACATGGCCTAGGTTCTCCTTAAGCTGACAGACTTCCATAAATATCTCACACATGTCCTTTTCTACCCCTCCTCCTCTCTTGTTTGTGGTCTTCTTTTCATCAATCATCTCTACCCTAATTTCAAATTCCGACACCTTAATCTGAGCAGAAGGACCAACGAGAGAAGGGGGATGAATTGTCTGCACATTTATAGGCAAATATTCCTACAAACTGTTGTCATTGTTCAAGCACTTGACATCCTCCTTGATTATGTCTTTTGTCAAGGGTAGAGGGAGCCCTAGTTTTCCTAATGGAGTATCTAGGATTATGCTTATCATCCTCTAAAACCTTCTTTGGATTTGCAGGGAATTTAATGGTGACCACCTTAAGGCAAACACTACTACCATCTTTAGGCTTAGGCGACACAAAAATCTCCTCATTTTTTCTCCATAATTGATTTAGGTTGACAGGGTTCAATTTCTTGTGAGATATTGCTAGTTGGGTCTCCAACCAAAGCAATTAGATTAGAGCATTGTGGATTATAGAGTCGGTTTTATCTCCCTGATACTCTAAAATAGAGGGCTCTAGGGACATGAGGAAACATAAAGGCTCATCGTTTTTTTATGCCTAATATGGTTAAGCATCGAAAAATAATAGGAGTATAGCTTCTTGTGTCTCCCTTCAAGAGTCAAGTACTACATACTCACTTTGCTTGCCTCATCCCATGGAGCCGACAATGACGACTTGAGAACCTTGTCTTCAATTCCATGGATGTGCTCCCATGCGTTGAAGAATAAACTAATATCTTAGTTTTTTATTCTTTTGTCCTTCAAGAGCTATACTATTTGAAACCACCGTTGTGAAATCTCTCACTGTTTCCTCTTTTTCCTTCCAGGTTCTTCTTTAGCTAAATCAATCGAGAATATAGGGTTGAAACCTTTGATCCTTAACATAGAATTGTGAAGACCTCCTTTCTAAATAATCTACCATACAGTTTCGTTTCTCTTCATTTCCATCCTAAGTCTGTCACCACTCATCCTAACTTTTGCTAGTCTCAGTCTAGTATTTTGGATAATGGGATTGTTGAGACACAACACTAAATGTTAAGGGCCAAATGACTTTTGATTTCTTGACTTTTCCACATGCGCTGCCTTCATAAATTTGTTTTATGTTTGATTGATGCTTCATACACCATTGAGTGTGAGATTTGCCACTCCTATTGTTGTCCTTTTTTGTTCTTTTTGAGAGTCCATTCTCCATATCATTAGAGCTTAGAAGAGATGATTTCCTATTTTCTCAGGCACGTGCCACTTATCATCCTTTGCCGCCCCTCTATAAAATGATTGATCCTTCATGCGTTAGGGGAGAGGAGCTAGTAGTGGTGCACCCTAAGTTAGGGCCCCACAAAATCAATTCTATACCATTTGGGATCCTAATTTTTTCATCAACACATAGTTCAATTTTTTTTTTAAATTATATATATATTTTGGAGTGTTTAATTGGAGGGAAAGACATATTTTGAATTGATTTAAAATAGTAAATTTGAGTTACACTACACCATGATGGGAACCAATCCTTGAACATGGTGATAATGGTTGAACATTGAATATTTAATAATAACAAATCTTACATGTCATGATGTGATTGGGTGTTGTCATATCAAAATTAAATAATCACTAGGTACTTTTATAACAACTATTGGGTGTTGTGTATTCAAGAAACTATATCCACAATTTGACCATGTTCAAGTATTGGTGGCTCTCCCCTAAACTGTTTGTCATATATGTTGAAAGGATTGAATTTCACAAGGTTAATTCATTGCAAGCGACTCTAACAATTGCGAACGAGTCAATGCACTTGTAGTAGCCAACACACCCATTCTCTTTTTTGACAAAAAAATGTAGCTCTTTTTTTTGAGTTGTAAATTGAGTTTTTAAGCTTCAAACTGAACTTTGAGGGTCACACCAAGTTTGTCAACATTTTCTTGTTTTTAAAACAAATGATAATTAACTTTGAACATGACTACAAAAGGCTTTGATCTTTTTTTTCGAGTCAACTATGAGAAACAATAGTTTGTTAAAAAAAAACTCAGAGTTTACTTGCTTATAATTTTATGAATGATTTTAAAGTTCAATTGCATTTTCTTCAAGTTTAATTCATTATTTTATCTTAAAAAAGATGCTTTCATGGTATATTGTATTGTTGAAGACGTGTACAAATTAATCAGGAGAAAACCCCTAGAAAAATGGCTGTTTTGGTAAGGAAATAATCTCTGCAACATTGTTTGGCATCCAAACTTTGTGTTCTCCATTGTTTAAAATTATCAAATTTTATCTCAAGGATCGAACTTTGTTAAAAAGTTTGTGATAAGCGGAAACACTGATCAAAGCCATGTATAGTGCATCGGGGTAATTGAAAGTTTAAATCGGGATAATACTTCACCAATGGTCAACAAGTGTTAAGCATCAGTATATGTGAGAAAAAGGATCTAAGTGCAAAGTGAAAAGACAAATCTCTGACGGGTGAAATGACACTGATTAATGACACGTGTTGTAGTGATGGAAAGAGGAGTCAAATTTCGAGGGACATTCAAGTTATGTTAGAGGAATACATGGAACCATCAATGAGTTGAGTGACCAAAGTTTAAACATTATTCTGTGTTTCACGATTGGTTAAACTGTGAGTTGGACAATTAAAGAGGATAAAATTTGGTGAGCATGCACATAAATAAACGAAAGAAAACAATTAGTTTCAATTGGTTATGCAAAACAAAACAAAGTGATTGTTATCATGTATTTTTTAAGAGCTGTTTTCATACAACAAGGAGATCACCAGTCACACTCAATTAAATTGTGTTAGTTAATGTTTAAAAATCAAAGGATCTATTTTCGGGGCCAAAATAGTGCAATTATGGGATCATGTTCTCGTAATAGCGTTTCCAGCTTTATTAGCTTTAGTTTTATTTTAGTTTTTCCTTGCTTTAATTCTAGATTAAATTTTCTTTGTCTAGAAGCTCCAAAGCATGCAAAGGTGGCGCCTAAGTTCCATTCCTCTATAAATACGCTCAAAATTTATTGTAAGAATATCTTGGCAGTGAATTCAATACAAAGAATGAATGTTGGAGTTTTACATGGTTTTGTGAGTTGCTTAGTTGTTTTCAATTGAGGATTCATGTCTTGGTCCTAGATAACAAATATATTTTAGTTATTAAGTAGAGTTTGCACTTTTGGTTTTAATTGAATTTGCAGGGTAAGATATTGAGTGTCAACTGGTCTCATTTTCACGAGTTATTGTTTCTTGCATTTAGTTTCTTAGATGTACTTTGTAATCTTAGTTATTAAATGATTTCTAGTTATTAACAAATGGCTAGTTTCTCTATTTTCATATTGAATCTAGTTAGCTTGAACATTTTGCTATTGTGATTAACCTCTGCTATAAACTTAGTGAATGAACAATAGTTATTTGCTTGCATTGTGATTCTTGTTGTCAATTTCCTTTGACTGATTTCCTGAGGTTTATATAGAATTGAGTTGAATTTAGTTATTATAATCTTTGGCTTATGTGTGATGTGATTGAGATCAGGGTGTCTGCTATGCTTGGTAATTGAGAGAGAGAGTATAGTTTTCTTTTTTTGTCTTACCCTTCCTTCCTTTTTTTATGAAATCCCAAATCACTTAGAACCATTGTAAATATCAACAGGTTGAAATTAGCTCAAGTCAGGATAATTTAGATCCGCAAATCAAGGTTTTAATAGGTGGTTTTCCCAAACCAACTGATCCCTTTACATGCTAACACATGGTCACATAGTTATTAATTGAAACTATACGTCCAAATTAATCCGTACATTGAATCCTACTTATACCAGGGGTTCTAAAAAAAGTTAGATTAATTACCTATATTTATTTGAAGCTTGTGTAAAAAAATTGCATCAACAAAAAAATTAGCTTTAGGAGGGCATGGACCCTTTGGGTCATGTTAAATTCAGAGTTTGTTGTTTATGATTCATTTGACTTGTTATCCTTTTCTGCTCATTTCCGTTTTGTGTGCTTCAACACACAACAAAGAGATGATTTTTTTTTATTTGTGGTTTATTTAGTTCTTGTTACAAATGTATAAAATCATAAATCTAAAAAATGTCTTGGAGGGGATAAAATGCAATTATTGATTTTGGTATTCAATATGAATTCCCTAAGAATGCTTTCAATTTTCTTCCCAAATTTAATTGTAACATGACTTTTGAGAAACACAATTTTGCTTTTAAGAATGTTTGTCTATCTTGAATGTTCAAGATGAAGATGTAGCTTGTAGGTTTTTTCCATTTACTTTGAATGATCCTGAATATGAGTGGTTTTTGAGTCTAAACCCTAGTTCAATTTCTAATTGAAAGGAAGTAGAAAATACATTCATTGCAAATTTTAGACAGATCATAGATCCATTCATACTTAAATCAATTACTCACAATAAAAAACCCTCATGAACCACTTACAAGTTTTAAACTCAAGTTTCAAGTTATCCTTAATAGCATTCCAATCATCTATAGACCATAAGAAGAAACACTTGTAGACATTTATACACATGCTTTAGATCCATTCTTATCTATGTGGGTACAAACTTCTAGTGTAAATTCATTAGTTTCAGCTTATGCTGAGGCAATCCCACTAGACATGGTTTTGTTTTCCCATGGAGCCAATGTTGTTCCATTCTTCAATGTTCTCCTAAGTGCCTCTAAAGTCCAACTAGATCTGAATCCCCTCTTGGTTTCTCATTTAAATTAGAACATTATGCATAGTCCTGTTGTTGAGTCAAGAACAAATCAACTTGTTGAGCTAATCAATGCATATGTTGTGGATGAGAGTGAATGTACTCAAATTACAATTATTCTAATTATGAGAATCATGCAAATGAGATTCATGAGATTCATGAGAAGAAGGAACAACTTGATGAGAAAGAGGTGATGCCTTGCATAAAATTAAATGATGATATTGTTACGAAAGCTCATCCATTGATTAAAAACTATTAATTTCATAGAAGAAGTTACTGTTAATGATGTAGAATGTATAAATACACGTGCATTTGCAGATTAAGAAGAACCTTTTATGAATGAACAGAAAGGAAGTAAATGAACTAGATTTTAAAGCTCCCATGATGAAAGAGACGATAGAGTCCATGGTTTCAGTTGAGAAGTGTGAAATAAATATTAATCAATAAGGGCATCCAAAGGAGTTCATTATAATAAAACCCACATTACCACCCATCACCAACCTTGAGGTAAAAGAGTTCCATGTATCTTGTTGGCTTGATTTTGAGGTGACTCTTCTTTAAGCTACCACGTTTGTTGATTTTGAAAAGAAATCAACAATTCTTTTAGTTGGGATGTTTGTGTTGGTGGATGTTTGGAAGAAATACAAATATGTAGATGTACTCTTAAGGAATATCAAAAGTGAAAATATGATGCTACCCAACAAATGTGTCATTCAAAATTTTCAACTTCCCCTCCTTCTTTGATTTTTAGTCAGTTTTAGGATTATATTAGTCATAGAATACATTTCATGCTTTCATAGAGTAGATTTCAAGTTTTCATATATTAGTTCTTGTTTCTTATAAGCTGGAAAATTTATTATGAGTTATGGTTTCTCATATCAAATTCTCACAAATGGAAACAATTAAAGGGAATATTTCAAAAGAGTGAATAGAATAAAGGAATTGAAAGTTTTTTTTTTTGTTGGATCTTGAAATAACCATGAGAAATGTTGCTTATTTTTAAAATACAAGATTGTTTCTATGATTATTGCTGATTTACAAAAAAATATTTTACCCAAGAGAGACAAAACACTTTTCAAATTCTTAAAAAATATGAAAAATAAATGAAAGAGTGGTCTTGTATTATTATATCATGTAACATCATTATTATAAAGGTCCAAATTGGTTTCCAACTCCTCAAACTATTTTAAAACAAAGGAATAGGAGAAAATGATATGAAAATAAAATAAAAATAGTAAAACTTCTTTTGAAAATAAAAATAAAATAAAAGCTGAAAATTATCCTTAAATAGGTGATTCAAGCAATCTCCATTGGAGCTATGGATGCTTGACAGGTAGTGGAGAAATGATATGAGTGGAGCCAAAGTATCTCTATAAGGTCTATGGACGCTTGACTGACATCAAAGCAATACTTAGAAAACCTTTATGTAGTGGAGTTGTAGGTTTGACAATTTCTTGATTTATTCAATTTAAATTTTTAAAGAAGGATAGATTAATAATGCACATGGACACACACATTGAATCTTGAAAGTATGTTAACTTAGTATATCGGAAGTGAGAACAACATTATATTTTAAGAATATGCATGAATAAACATTTTTTTATTATAACATTTTTCTTGAGAACCTAAAAAACTTAAGATTCTAAGTTTTAAATATTTTTAGAGTGTTTTGAATATTTTTGGAGCCCACCTTTTCTTAGTTGTAAAACTAAGTTTTTAAGCTTCAAACTTAACTTTGAGGGTCACACAAAGTTTGTCAATGTTTTCTAGCCTTTATCAGGGCCGAATTAAAGGTCAAGAGCGCCCTAAGCAGTAGTTTGAGTGGACGCCCTCCTCACAAATTTAGTTAATAAATGTTTTCCATAAAGTAAATAAATAAAATATGTCTATATTGTTTTATTTTTAAATCTACATGATGGTCATAATAAAATAATAATAAAAATATATTAAAAAATTATCACATTGAAAAATATTTTGTGGATGGAAAACATTAATCGTAGCGGATGCTCATAATGCAAAAAATTTAATATTTTATACAAGGCTTCTTACAGGTCTGATTTAGCCATATCAAGTAGGTGACAGTAACTCTATCCTGAAATAAAGCACCATTTCTTTGCAAAGAAACAAAAATGTTTATGTAGCTCCCATGGTTTTGTGAAGAGTCGTATTTGGACCAGGGCTACGAATTCCTCCATAACAAAATAATAGAAATTTTCCCCAAAAAATTAAGAATAGAAAATAAATTACTTTTTCATTTCAATTATACTCACCTCTACTAGATACACCAGTGACATTATAAAAAATACATTAACCTTTTTCTAGAACAAAGTGCACACCTACATAATCTAGAGCTACATCAAAAAATGGGTAACAATACCAACAAAATCATGTGCTTATAAATATGTGATATTTTCTTTTACTTGCAAAAATATTACTAAACTTTTTTATGTGTATGTGTGAAATTTATGTTACTATACAATAATATCTATGAATGGGTTGATCAATATTAAATCTTCACATAAATTATTTTAAAGTTAAGTTCTAAAATTAATTGACAAAAAGGAAATTTTTAGATTCAGGTGCCCCCTGACTGCTGACGCCCTAGGCAACTGCCTTGTTTGCCTAAGGCTTAATCCCCCTCCGGCCTTTATAACAAATTATAATCAACTTTTAACATAACTACAAAAGGCTTTAATCTTCTTTTTTAAGTTAACTATGAGAAACAACAATTTTCTAAATAAAAACTCATATTTTACTTTCTTATAATTTTGGGAATGCTTTTAAAGTTCAATCATGTTCTTCAAGTTTAATTCATTATTTCATATTATTTTTTTTTTCATGGTATATTGTATTGTTGAACATCTAAACTCCGTGTTCTCCATTGTTTTCAACCATCAAATTTTATCTCAAACATAAAAATCTGTTAAAATATTTGCAATAAGCGGAAACACCAATCAAAGTGACATGTACCTAGTGCATCAAGATAGTTGAAATTTTGAATGGGGATAGTGCTTCACCGATGGTAGACAAGTCTTAAAAACCAATATATGGGAGCACAAAGTTAAAAGTCAAAGCTCTAATGGGTGAAATGACATTGATCAATGGCATGTGTGGTAGATTGTTAGAAAGGGGAGTTATGATTCATGACAGAGTGCACCATAAAAAGACCAAATCTTCTTGTAGTTTGTGAAGCAAATACTTTCCACTTGTCATAGATCAATAGAAGCCGGGTTTTGACTAGTCAAATTTTGAGGGAAATTCAAGTAAAGTTCGAGCAATACGCGAAAACTTCAATGAGTTGTCACCAAAGTTTAAACATTATTATGTGTTTCACGGCTAATTAAACCCTGAGTTGTATGGTTAAAGAGGATAAATTTGGTGAGCATGCATAGAAATAAACAAAGGAAAACAATCAATTTCAATTGGTTATGCAAAACAAAACAAAGTGATTGTTATCATGATCTCTTTTGAGAGTTGTTTTCATGAAACATGGAGATCACCAATCGTGCTCAATTAGTTTGTGTGTTAATTAATGTTTTAAAATCAAGGATATATTTTTGCGGGCAAAATAGTGTAATTATGGGAGCGTGTTTCTGTCATAGCTTTTCCAGTTTTTTTAAGCTCTAGTTTTATTTAGTTTTTCCTCCTTTAGTTCTAGATTAAATTTGCTTCTTCTATAAATACACTCAAAATTTTATTGTAAGAACATCTTGGCGGTGAATTCAATACAGAGAAGGAATTTTGGAGCTTCATATGGTTTTTTGAGTTGTTCTTGGTCCTAGATAAGAAATATCTTCTAATTATTAAGTAGAGTTTGCACTTCTGGTTTCAATTGAATTTGCAAGGTAAAATATTGAGCATTGACTAGTCTCATTTACATGAGTTATTGTTTCTTGCATTTATTTTCTTAGATGCATTTTACAATATCAATTATTAAGTGGTTTAAAGATATTAGAAAATGGAAAGCTGCTTTGTTTTCTTTTTAAATCTGATTCGCTTGAACAATTTGTTATGCTGAATAAACTTTGCTATAAACTTAGTGAAGGAACAATATTTGTTTGTTTGGATTGTGTAGAATTGTGATTCATGTTAAATTTCTTTGACTGATTTCCTGGGGTTTATATAGAATAGAGTTGAATATAGTTCTTGTATTGTCTAGTTTATGTGTGATTTGATTGAGATCAAGGTGTTTTCTATGCTTGATAATTGAGAGAGAGATAAAGTCTATTTTTCCTTTCTACCTTACTCTTCCCTCCCTTTTGAGTTCTTGATGAAATCCTGAATCACTTAGAACCATTGTAAATATTAGTAGGTTGATCTTAATTCAAATAAGAATAATTCAGATTCACAAATCAAGGTTTTAATAGGTGGGTTTTCCAAACACACTGGTCGATCCGCAGATTAACACATGGTCACACAGTTCCCAATTGAAATTATTAGAGTTTCTGGATTTTTGATGAAAAACAAATGCACGAGTAATTGTAGAAATCAAAATAACTAACAATAAGATGCAATATGATCAAGAACTCACAGGACAAGAATGGATCCAAATCAACTCAACGCTCCACATGCTCCATAGGATAAATTGATACAAGGCATGTACATATAGGAGGTGAATGTGCAACCTCCTCCTATATTAGCGGTGAATAAGTTTCACTAACTGATACTAGAAGTTGAGTTGACTCCACACAACTAGTAGGCTAACTCAAAAGAACTGGTAAACTCACTCAACACAACTGCTACAACTAAGCAAACATATCCCATGAGTGTAGGAAAGCTCCAAGTGAATAAAAAAATACAAGGAGAAGACTCCTACAAAGAGTTATTGGAAGTCCAAGATAAAGAAACATTGCACTCAAAGGTAGCAACCGGTGTATGTGGAGTGTTATCAACTGAACAATCAAGATGCAATGAAGCATGAGAGGCAATGGTCACACTTGTCTTAGAGGAAGGTTCTCCAATAGAACACTACTGCGGAGAGTGAATGGAAGCATGAACATGGACGACAATGAGCTATGTGGAGGCAACAATAGGGAGAGTGTGCTCAATAACAAGATCCTGTGGCGAATGGTCAACATGAGACTCATGAGTGGTAATAGGTGTAGAGGAACACTCAACAATGAAAGGGATGTGAGAAGGGGGAGAATTTATGGAGGCAATAGAGTGTTCCAGGGAAGCGTCACTCTCAGATGGTGAAACAAGATCGCCATACAACTGTCGGATAATGGTCCAGGTAGTGAAAGGGAACTCAATGTGCTTGAAAAAACATATAATATCCCTAGAAATAGTAAGACCAATAAGGACATAGAATTCATCGTTGTGGTTAAACCACTCATTCTTATGTAGAGGCTCATTAGGCTCAGGAATGAGACCACAAAGGTAGGGCAACAAATCATGCATAGTGTAGTGTTTGATAATGCCTGCCTTCCAAGATAATTTTTTTCTAGAGTCGAGCATAAAAATAGAACAGTGAAACTCCATAATGCAGATACACCCCCAAAATATCCCAGACGACACTTTATAACTTAGTGCGAAACGTACAAGTCCCTAGTGAGTTTTGCAAGAACCCCCCTAAAATGTGGTACTTTATAAAGTAGTGCGTTTACAAAAAATAAATGAAGCCATAATGTAGAGCATGAGAAAACATGCACTTTTGACTAAAATAGTGCTCAAATTTGAGCCACCGATCAAAAGTTATAGCAAATACAATTTCTCATAAATAATGGTTTATTTAATTAAAATTTTGCAAACTGATTAAAAAATGATGGAAATGAGGGGAAAGGGGGTCATGCATATACTCGTTGGAACTAGAACAAGATGATAAACATTAAGGTAATTGGGCTTAGCTGAATATGCATCCAAGTGCAAGATAAAAGAGAAAGGGTTTATATAAGGGCGTTTGGCCACCTGCCAAATAGGCCCTTGCCCTCCATCTTTGACATGCGAAGAATGGGAAGGTAGATAAACATCATAATAACTCATTTACGATGCCAATGATATTATTTTTATACTAAAAAACAATAAAAGAAATGTAGTGTTCTAGAAGGAAAAAACAATTAACCCACAATAATTAAAACTAGGCAATTTTAAAGGAAACCGTAGTTTAAAAAACAAAAAGATGGGAAAGAGTTATGTTTTGACCAAAAATGGTTAAATAAGATGTTCTAGGGCACGGGCATGTGTGAAGGAAAGCTAGGGCACGAGCTCGTATGAGACCGATGCAACCGTAATTGATGGGCGAGGCTGAAGTCTTGCGCACATGCTGTCAAAGCGAAGCCCAAAGGCGGGGCTCATTTGCTGATGTTAGACAGCCCTGACCCCCAGTTCACGCACATGCTGGCAAAGGCGCCAAGCCCAGCCTGTCCCTGTTCACATCACCTCAACAAAAATTTAATAAAAATTCACTGTTTTCTTTTGAATATTTGCGGGTTAAAAAATCACTGTATCCTTTTGAATATTTGCCGGCAAAATAACAATGCATTAAATAGAAAAACTATATAAACAAGCTTATTTAACCCTGAGAGTTATGAAGATGTACAAAAATCATATGCACAGCGATAAGTTACAGGTATTGGTTTATGATCTGGGTGAATTTTTAGAGCTAAAGAATTACATGGAATCCTTACACCAATTTTTTTAACTCTGTATTACTTCAAGTTGCTCTTACGCTTCTCATTTTCTTCTTTCAGTCTTTTGATTTCATTATACAGATTCTGTACAAATATATTGATGAAAATATGTTACATTGTTTACAAAATAGCTCTGTCAGCAAAACTATTTTAAATGTAATCTCTAACATTAATTTAATTTTCGTGTGTAGGAAATATCATTCTTCAAATGCAATGGACCCAAAATTTATTTATTTTGGATGGATTTGTTAAGAGAAATTACCGGCTCTTCATTTTCTTCAGATTCATCAAACATACAGAGCATGTTTCTCAACTACTTCATGCAAATGGTATTTGTACTCAGAAATTCTGAATCATTATCCTACAAAAGAGATAGAGAGTGGTGGATGTTTCCAAGACAATGCACATTTTGGAACTTAATACAGCAACAAGCATGGGAAGAACAACCAAATTATTGAGACATTTTATATCATCGCCACTATAGAATGTCTTTTCCACTTTTTCAAATCCTTTTGTCAAAGATAGAACCACATATGCCAAGTGCAAACACAACTCATTTTGTTAGAGAACCAATAGATCCTAAAAAAGCTCTTTGTGTAGTTTTGCATCGCCTTGCCCAAGGAACTCCTACACATATAATAGCTGAATTGTATTGCATAGGAGAATCTACAGTGAGAAAATACACCATGGTAATTGTAAATATTATCCTTCGATATCTGCAAAATGAGTATATAAGCATTCCATCCAGCACTAGGTTACAAAAAATATTGAGTGAGTTTCACACTTTAACTCTACTTCCGATGATATGTGGTGCAATATATGGCACACATATTAAGTTATCATATAGACCTGAACAACATTATACTCCTATGAACTACGTAAACCGACATCATTTCCATAGTGTTTTGTTTGCAAGGAATATGTGATGCTCAAAAGTATTTTGGGATGTATGTTTAATGCTCCTGGTGGCGCTCATGATGCCTGAACATTGGAATTGCTCTGCAATAAAAAAGAAGATTACAAGTTAGAGAAGTATTGGCATCCCCTACATTTCAAATTGGAGAAGCATAATCTTTCCCCAAATAATTGGAGATTCTACTTATCCTATTTCTCCCTACTTATTGAAGCCATATAAAAACAATCTATCTCCAATGCATACTCTTTTTGATAAATATTTATCTAGAGGGCGCGTGAAGATTGAGAATGCATTTAGTATTCTAAAAGGGAGATGGAGGTTTCTTCAAGATGTAGGTGTAGAGATGGATAAGGCTCCCCAAATGATAGTGGCATGTTGTGTTCTATATAATTTTTTACAGATGAACAATGCAGATGAACTAGAAATCCAAGTAAATTCTATCCCAATTCTGTAACTCAATTGCGGAGTCAATCAATGGAAAGAGAATAAGGAAAGGCACAAAGAGACATTATATTTGGGGAATGGCAAAGACAATATCATATTAGTTTGGAGCAATGATGTACTATTTGTAAAATAATATATAATATCTATTGAAGTTGTGGACCAATGTTGTGTATGAATAAGTTAAAGTGTTTACCTGTGCAAAAAGCTTTGCTATTTGAAGTTGTACGTCCAATATCTTTTCTGTTTTTTCACGCTCGAGTTGCATTCTTCCTTCTTCGATTTCTTTCATTGTTTGAGTGAAATGATGCAATCCTTTCTCCATTCTTTCCCCCAAATCTTCAAAGGATGTCCTTTTTCTTTTTATACGTTTTCCCTCCACCCCCAATTTGTTCAATGAAGTTTCTTGATTTGCACCCTCTTCTTCAATATTAATGAATGAGCTCCCTTCATCTAATTTTCCTTTCATATCTTTATCTGATGAAGTTGCGCTTACATTAACCCATTCTTTTCCATTGTTTCCATTCGGAAGACCAATCACCTTCGGTGTTTTTCCTATGATACGGTTCATGTCTTCCATAAAACATCCATGTGGAAGGTGGTGCCCCTGTGGTGTTTTCCAGTTTTTTCTCTTTTTTGAAGGTCTTCCTTAACCGGTTCCACTTATATTTGCATTGAATCCCTGTTAACGATGTTCCACACCTGACATTTACAGCATTTGCCACTTTTTCCCAATGTCGTTTTGTAAGGTTTCCATGATTCACATTTTCATACACCTCTTCAAAATTTAAAATCAATTCTTTCACAGCCTATTTTGGCCAAAGCTCCTCTTTGAATTCTTTTTTTTATCTCATCATTAGTAGTGTCATTCTCAAATGTACGACTTAAAGATGTGATTTCCTCAATTTCTGAGTCTTGTTTTGGAAAGCTATCAACTCCATGATTAACATGAAGACCAAATTCTGGAGTATTATAAAGTTCTTCAACATCAATTGCATTATTTAAATCTATAGGTAAATGTGGTCCTCTATCCATACTCAACTTCAATATTAATACTCTGTAGTATGCAAAATTTGTAAAAATCATGAATAGATTTTAAATGTATTAATTGTAAAATTGTTCTTTTATACTACATAAAAATAATTCTATAATATATAATTACAATAGCAAAGCTTATTTACAGCAGCATAAATGTGATGAATTTTTTTATAAAATTTGCAACATTTTACATACCTGTGAATCCTTTTCTCTAGGAAGCTTCAGTTCTTAGAGAGGGCAATATTTCTACAGCAGTGTATATGAAAAGAAATAGATTTCACTTAAAAATTTGTTTGCATCCGCCAATAAATGTGTGTAGGTGGCTGTTTAATATTTTATTGGCTATATTTGTCAACATTTTATTGAAAAATGGTTCAATCCGTCCAATTTATTATATTGGAGAGTGTGTAAAAAGTTAACAACAGTGCTTGCCTTTGGGAAGGCCTCGGCTGCAACAGGGCTCGAGGCAGAGTCCAGTACGGATTCACTGTGGACAACTTTGCTGCCAGCTTTAGCGCGCTTTGGCAAGCATGTGCGCAGGACATGAGAGGTATGTGGGCTCGGGCTTAGCGTGTAGGGCTGTGATCTGGTCACACACCATGTGCATCCTCAGTGCCGACTTGAGGAATCGAGGTAGAGACTGTTTGAGGCTGTGGAGGATGTAGAAGACTAGGGGCTGTCCAGCATCGCACATATTTGAGCACACAGTCAACAGAAAGCGGAGCAAGGTTTGATGCTTGGTGCAAATGAATGGCTACACATTTGCTTAGGTATGAGAAATGAGTGTATATTCACAGATCTGATCACATGCTGCTTCAACGTCACCAAACTTCAACATCATTTTGGTGGAAATGCGCAACCAATAGAAAGCCAAGTCGACTAGTAAAATGGAGGTAGATCCATTACAACAGGTTGACATGATTTCAGGGTCACAGTGAAGCCATAGTGAACTAGCGGGAGCCGTTAGGGAAGAGTTGATCCTGCTAAGACCACCACGAAGGCAAGATCTGCCTAAACCACATAAAAACCCTAGAAAAATTGGTAAATCTGCCAAATTGACTGCTAAAAATAGTTGTTCTCCTAGATTTAACTGTAGATAGATATTTTAGCTGTAAAAATCCTAGAAAGGTCCCCAAAAAATCCCACAAATTTCATGATTTTGGAACCCTAGAATTTATAAACTTTCAACTTATCAATCTGCACAAAACAAAAATCACAACTGTAATGAACTAAGACAGAGTCTAATGGAAAATGTATCACTAGAATCACTCTGATACTCTTGGAGCTCAAAATTGCACTCGTCCCAAATCAGATTGATTTGGGGATTTGAAGAAACATGGAGTTGTCTCCAATTTGTGGGACCTGAACTGAGATAGATCTCTGGAGAAGGTTGACTTCCTCTACCTACTCTTTATGCTAAAACTACTCCTAGAAGGGAAAATGTAATTGCCTAACACTAACCTACAATTCCAAGGGAGTAGGGAGAGAGGGAGATGCATAAAATTGAAATCCTAGACTACAGGGAGATGATAACACAAAGAACTAGGGGTAGAGACATTCCAATGAGTGAAAATGAGAGAAATAATTGAGAGAGGAGAGGTCAGACATGAGTGACACGGTCTTGAACTACATTTACCATGATCATTTCCATGGAGTACAACAAACTTGAATTCTGCAAGAAGAATAAAGTATGCACAATACACTTGCAAATGTAATGAAAGGAAAGAGATGCAATACAACACAAACTAGGACATATATGAGTCACAAAACATGAATTTTATTGCCAAAAGGATGCACAATTCATTACAATGCAGGAAATAAGGCAAGAATCACCTTGCAAAACATCAAATTATGAGGCATGTAAATTGCAAAAGTTTTGGAACAATTTTGATAGAGTTCCTTTTTTTTAGAACATCCCCCCTTACAATGTGCTTAAGCACTTACATTTATAGATTTTTGGGGGGAGAGAGAGAGAGAGAGAGAGATAGAGAGAGACTATGTTTTAATATTTTCAACCACCCTACCACCTTAAAGGAATAATTTCTAGAAGAGGAGGAATGGGCATACTGTCATGCCCTAAAAAAATGCACGTCATTAGAAACTTGAAGTGAAATTACGATGCACCCATACTTAATCAATTCAGGTGGTAGAACTTACTGCAATTACACATTAATGGCTGAGAACTGTTTTCCCCTTTTCTCCCATAAACCTGCCAAAAAATGATTTTTATGATATAAGTTTGAAGGTCTCGAGGAGACCTTTCCAATGATATAAATTTTGCCTAATTTGGAGCTCTGGATCAAAAGATGTCCTTTTGAAGATTTTCTTGTTGGGATCAACGTGAATGTGACACATGCCAACCTTTGATTAGCTTAGGGATTGCCTTTGCCAATGTATGCATTGCTTTGTCTTTTACTATGTTTCGATCTCTGGTTGGGTCGCGGGATTAGGCTCTGCTTGTGTCTACCTCCTTACATTCTATTCCTTGCAAAGAACGAGTCAATAAGATAATGCCACGCTCTTCAAAATGTCAGATTGTCTTTAGCTTTTATTATCCATCGCAAAACATGAGCCAATAGGAAAGATCCATGTATGTATCAAGTGTTAGACCTTCTTCCTTCGTGCTTGTCTAACATTGAAATATACTCCAATGATCAAACTTCCATCTGCGACGGATTTAAAATTACTAGCTCCATAAAATGCTGCCATGTGTCTGCCTTGACTTTTCGTACTTGAAGCCGTACTGAACTTGGTTTATTTCACAAGTTTGAGGTCCGTGAAATGTATCTGCCTTGAATTTTTCCATAATGATATGTTTCCATCTTTGGTCGTTGATCTTTCATCATCTATAATTTCCTTCACCTGTCACGTGTTCTTTGACCTTCGCTGACCCAAGCCCGGACCTGATATGTTTATCAAATTTAGCTCATTTCGCTGACTTTAAATGTTTGGCAGATTTTAAACGTTCCGTGATGCTTTGAAAATTGGCAGGGTCTTTGGATGTTTTGCAAGTTCACCAAGTGTAGAACAGCCTCCAAATTTTAACATTTTCTCTGCCTTAACTTGCTTCTTGTAGGTTTAATAAAAACCCGCATAAGCCCCAAACCAATGCTCCTTTGTTTCGGAAGTTAGGAGAACTCACGACACTAAGTTGCTGCACTCCATGGTAAATTGAATCAGTCTCCCGCGGTTTTGTTAGAGCAAAATGGCTAAGTCCATTTTGATGAGTTATCCAAACTTGTAGGGGGTGCAAATTTGGGATAACAATTTAGCGACCTCCAGGGGTAATTTTCCTACTAAATTTGATCAATAGACATTGGGCATCCAATGAGAAAATTGGAAAAAATTGATCAAAAATTGAATTTTCCTTACCCTTGAGCCATATGAAGTATGAATGGACTTAGAATTGCTTGGAAACCACCCTGGTTACTCTTGAAATTTGATTCTAGGAATTTCCAATTCAACTTTGTAACTGTTCCTAAAATTCTGAAAAATTTAACCAAGGAGCACAAAGACGTCTGAACTGAAACTGACCTTGAGGACTGAAGAGTAAGCATTTGAAGACTGCTTCATATTTGATTCTAGCCATGAACATGCTCAAAACCAAATTGTGCAACAACAACAAGGGCCAAAAAACTATGTACAAAATAGAAAAATCATACATGTCCCAACTGGAAACATGCAAAGTGTGCAAAAGAACTTATTGCAAAACAAACCTACCCTATCAGTAGAACAATGTGCTGTAAGCACGTAGAGGAATTGAAAAGTTAATCTACTGTGTACTAGATGCAACAAGACAACTTTAATGGAATTCTTAAGATAAATCCCATTGACTGGGATTTGTAGTACATTTCCATCAAGATCAGACAACTCAAAAGAGTTGGCTTATTTGAAAGCATTGGTAATATAAGGCCCACTCCAAATTGTATCAAATTTAAAGTGTCTTCTCGGTTTAGCTTTGTTAACATCCCATTTCAAGACCAAATCACCAACCTTAAACATCTGAAATTTGGCCTTTTTATCAAACCACTGCTTGGTTGATTTTTGATGTTGTTCTAATATGATTATGTCAGAATTCCTTAGTTCTTCAAGCTCAACTAGTTCTGCCATTCTAATTTCTCTTTGATTTGCCCCTTCAAATTCTAATTGTTGGGCCAATTCAAGTGAAGGAAATTCAAGTGACAAAGGAAGCCTAGCTTCTTTTCCATAGACAATATTGTAAGGGGAAGTGCCAATTTCCTTCTTCATTGTGATCCTATCATCCCAAAGAGAATTTCTCACCTTGGTATACCACTGTCTTTGATTGATGTCCATTGTTATCTTCATGATCCTAATTAGGTTCTTGTTAGTGGATTCTGCCAAACCATTACCTTGAGGGTAATAGTTGGAAGAAGTCTTCAAATAAATACCAAGTCCAAGAGCCCAATAAGAAATTATAGATCCTAAAAAATATTTTACATTATTAGAAATGATAGTTTGAGGGATACCAAACCTTGTCACAATGTCTTCAAGGAAGTCAATATGAATCGACTCGGTTGGTTCCTTCAATGGAACAACCTTTGTCCATCTGGTAAAGTAGTCTGTTGCTGTCAAAACCCATTTATGACCAACACTTGATGGAGGGTTGATCATGTCAATGAAATCAAGACCCCATTGGGAAAATGGATGATCTTCTTAAATTGGATGAAGTGGGAGGGCAACCAACCTCTTCTTACTAGTGAAAAAACACATTCCTCGCATTTTATGACCCATTTGTGAGAATCAACAAATAATGTGGGCCAAAAGTAACCTGATTTTAAGATCTTCATTGCAGTAGCTTTGGCAGAGAAATGTCCACCCGAGAAACCATAATGGAATTCAAATAAAACTATGTCTATCTGTTCACCTTCAATGCACCTTAGCGAAATTCCATTAATATTTTTTTTGAACAAAATCCCATCAATTAGTGCATAAGGAATGGACTGCAGCCTCAGATGTCTTCTTTTTGTCTTGTTCAGTCCAAAGGATAAGCACCAGTAGACAAAAAGGTAGCCATATCACCAATCCAGCTGTGATTATTGATTGCATCTCCTTCATCCTACTGAATCTCAGTGTTATGTGGAAGTTCTTCATTCATGAAGGAGGTTTCTTGATCATCTTGAGCATCCAAAGCAAGCTGCTCACAAATTCCTCTACCTCTTACTAGCTTTGTGGCCTTGATAGTCACATCATATTCCATTATCTTAGTCACCCATCCATCTCTTTTCTCACTGATGTCTACTCCCATAATGAATTCTCTCACACTGGAATGTGAGAATAGAAATTTGATATGATTAGTGGAAAACATACTCTTGAACTTCTTTAGAGCCCTCACGATGGCAAAAACCTATTTTTCAATGTGATTATACTTCAATTCATAATCCTTCAGTGTTTGAATGAAGAAGGCCACTGGTTGTTCCATTCCTTGATCATTTTTCTGAGTCAAAACAACAACAATACTAGATTCAACTCCATAAGCATATAAAATGAAATCCTTGGCATAGTCAGGGTTAATAAGTGTAGGAGGTTGTGTAATTTCCTATTTGATCTTGGAAAATACCTCTTTCCCTTCTTCCATCCATTCTAAAGTTGAATCCTTCTTGATCATTAGAGTGATAGGCTTGACTAATCTTGCAAAATTAGGAATGAATCTCCTAACAAAGTTAATCTTTCCAAGGAATGATCGCAAGGATTTCTTGTGAGTTGGCAATGAGAGAGAGAGGATGGATGAGATTATTTCTGGATCAATGACAATGTCATCCTTTGAAACAATATGTCCCAAAAGCTTACCCCTAGGTACTGCAAAGTTACATTTCTTGGGATTAAGAGACACCCCAAATTCCCTACATCTCTCAAATACCTTCTCAAGATGGCTGATATGATCTTTACTCTTTTTTGAGAAAATGGTAATATCATCCAGATAGACAAGGATGAATTCATTGATATACCCTTTAAAAGCAATATCCATTTCTCTTTGGAATGTAACACCTGCATTTGATAAACCAAAAGGAATCTTCTGATATGCGTATGTTCCCATTTGGTAGTAAATGCAGTCTTGAATTGATCCTCTTCCTTAAATTTTATTTAGTTAAAACTTGAATAGCCATCAAGAATAGAAAACCTTTCAGCTCCTACCACAATTTGTAATATTTGCTCCATGGAAGGTAGATGATAGTGATCCTTTAAGGAGACTTTGTTCAAGTCTATGAAATCAACACAAAGTCTGATTTTTCCATTCTTCTTCCTTACCGAGACAATATTTTCCATCCAAGTAGAGTATTTGATAGGAAAAATTATCTTTGTCCTGAATGAGTTTGGATAACTCCCTCCTCATGAGGGGCTCTATTTTAGGATTAACTGACCTTTTCTTTTTCCTAATTTTCTTTACATTAGGATCAAGATCAATGGAATGTTGGACAATGTCTGGATTAAATCCCTTTAGATCTTCATAATCCCATGAGAACACATCATTGAATTTTTGACACAAGGAAATAAAAGCTTGCTTCATATTCTCATCACATACCTTTCCAAGTAGAAGTTCCTTGCCTTGTGCAATAGTTACTGATTGATAGTCTTCTTACCTTGCTATTATATTCTTTTCCTTTGCTCTAAATTCATCACCAGGACTGAAAATTTTCTCCAAAGTGACCAATCCCTTTGACAATTTATTTGTGTTCAGCTGAATAATTTGGTCACCATAAATGTCATGCAAATTAGGTTGCATATTTGAAGAAAATTCAGCCTCATTTTGGATAAATTGCACAATTTGTTCATCACTGTCAAATACTTGCCAGCTGGTTTCATTGTCTGGAATGGAAGGCCTGACTACCACCTTGATATGTTGCACATTTCCTTTAACCAGTTCCTCAACAGGTGAGAACTATGAACAAAGGGCTGCCATCTGGTTTGCTTCTTTATTCAACTTCTTTGGCACCACCTAAAAATCGAGGTAATAAAAAATCTCCAAAAGGTCCCAAACTCTGTGTTTATAAGCTTTCAATAGTTTGTTCTTTGTGACACACTTCCATCTTACTTAATGGACAACCAATTCAGTATCCCCAAAAATTTATAATGCCTTGATTTTCCTCTTTTCTGCAATTAGGAGACCATGCACCAATGCCTCATACTCTTATACGTTATTAGAACATGCAAACTAATCTATGAGCAAAGAAGAATTTCTCATTTATTGGAGAAATTAGCACAACACCCTTCCCAACTCCATTTTTGCTTCTAGAACCATTAAAGGACATCCTCCACAATCCAAAAGCATTGTCCTTTTCTTGCTTGAGTGATGCAAGTAAAGTAGATCCTTCTTCAATAATGCAGTAGGTTCCACGTCCTGTTTCAAAAGATTCATCATAAGGATCAAACTTATAGCACTCTTCGGACCATTCATCTAATATGAGATCACGAATGAGAGGAGGAGTGGTCTGCTCCTCTGAAACCGACTCATGCTCATGCTTATCTTGTATACAAAAATTTATTGGGAAGGGGTAGGATTATAAGACTCAATATGGTAAGAGAATATTGGCTCAGCTTGTATGGTAAATCTTGTACCATACCTAGTCCTTAAGAGTATATTGGTCCAATCTGAAGAAAAATAACCACCTAATTTGGATGTGAAGTCTCTTGACAAGAAAATGGAAAACATGGGCCACACGTCAATCACTGATATGTCATGGGTTATAGTTAGGCTCGGGAAAGCATGAAGTGTTAACTCAAGATCCCTACTCACTTCTAATACACCAATGGTTGAACCATCAAGTTGTAAGACTGCTTTAGAAACACGATTTTACTCGAGACCCAAGCTATCAACAATATTTTTGGGCATTATAGAGGTACTATCCCCTGAATCAATCATACAATTAGGCACCAAGTATTTTGCCACAATATATGACATATAAAATGGTGGGGTCTTAACAAGTTTTCCTACACATTCTTCCTTTGATTGAAATAAGTTAACAGCAATATGAATCTTCTCCACCATTGGGCCAGCTGCTTGAGGGCTTCACATAGGAGGTCTCGCTGTGATGGAATAGTCAAAACATCCCACATTGTCACAATGAATTTTTTTTTTCTTCATTTGCTCAACAATATTAAAGGGAAAGCCCATGGGCTTATGCATTTGTGGCACATTGTTCTCCTTTCTCTATTGTTGCAATGTTGGAATAGACACCTTTGGCTGAATAACAACTTCCTTGTCTTAAAGAGGTTTACTAGGAAACTTAGGAAATTTGTTCTTATCTATTCAAGCTTCCTTTTCTTTATTGACAACATTGCCTTGACTAGAAGAAGATAAGGGTTGAGAATCCAACATCATTTTCTTAGACCTTGTATTATCAACAACATTAGTCTGAGGTCTGCTAGAATTTCCCACTACTTGATTTATTGCACACAAGTAATCAACCCCAAACAACATGAGATTGATGTCAGGATTGACCTCTTGGACTCCCTCCACATTAGGATTGGCTACTTCTACCAATGGTTCTTATTGATTGGAAGAATTTTGAACCATGAAGGCTTGAGTATGGAATGCATTTACAAAAATAAGTTGATTGTGTGGTTGGCTGCATGGGAAACACCATTCTATTTCCTGTATTACATTATTCTGCACTGGAATCAATGCTTGACTTGAGCTAGTAGTAGGAAGTGACTGGAGATGAGTAACCGTTGCTAGTGGAAGAGGCGAATTTTCACCCTGCCACCTATTATTTTGTTGATTTAGTCCATATCTTTGATTAGCCTGTTGGTTCTTATATGGTTGATATCCTTGGTTAAATTATTGATTTGAAGATTGCCCATGGTTAGGATAATTTCTATAAGATTGAGCTTGTTGTTTTTCCAAGGATACAACTTTGTTGGACAATTTTCTAATTAAGGCTTTTATCTCTTCATCCTCCTTTTGCTGTGTGGGAGAACCAGATTTAACCGTGGATAGATATTTTAGCTGCAAAACTCCTAGAAAGGTCCCCACATTTTTTTTTCGGTCACCCAGTAATTTTTTTGATTTTAGAACCCCAAAATTTGTAAACTTTCAACTTATCAATCTGCAAACATAAAAACTCACAACCATACTGAACCAAGATGGAGTCAAATCTATTTGCACATGAATTGTTTGTTTCAAAAATGAATTATTTGAAAACTAAAAATAACTCAATAATGGAAAACATATCACCAAAATCACTCTGATACCATATTAGAGTTTCTGGATCTTTGATGAAAAATAAATGCATGAGTAATTACAGAAATCAAAATAACTAACAATAAGATGCAATATGATCAAGAAATCAAAAGACAAGAATGGCTCCAAATCAAATCCATGCTCCATATGCTCCATAATATAGATTGGTACAAGTCATGTACATATAAGAGATGAATGTGCAACCTCGTCCTAGATCAGTGTGGAATAACTCTCACCAACTGATACTAGAAGTAGAGTTGAATCCACACAACTAGTAGGCTAACTCAACATAACTGTTAGGCTAACTCAATAGAGCTGCTACAACTAAGCAAACATATCCCATGAGTGTAGGAAAGCTCCAAGTAAATAAAAAATACAAGGAAAATAAATATCCCACACTAACATAAGCTATACATCTAGAGTATTTTTTACCTAAAATCCTATATCTAGCAGGGGTTTTAAAATGAGTATGATTAATTTCTTGTCTTCCTTTAAATCACGTGTAACAAAATTGCATAAACATCACTTATTACCTTCTCTATACACGTGATTAAAAGTGATGCTTTTGAAGGTATGTATAAGGTGCAAAACATCCTACAAAGTTTTTTTGATTGTCCAACTTGGTTTGATTTTTTGCTAATGCTATTTGCGATGTTTAATGAGCCACCCTCAATAATTAGATGTTTGAAATTCAAATCCTCAACTATCTTGATGCCCCACAATGGTGCACTAACTTTTGCAAAGTAATTAGATTGGATTCTTAATGGGTTGACATAGGAAACCACTATATGCCCTTCACAATTACTAAAAACTCCACCACACGCTCTCCTTAGAT
Organism: Taxus chinensis; assembly: GCA_019776745.2. Taxonomy (NCBI): domain Eukaryota; kingdom Viridiplantae; phylum Streptophyta; class Pinopsida; order Cupressales; family Taxaceae; genus Taxus; species Taxus chinensis. The sequence goes on from CM034151.1 coordinate 19,177,171, forward strand.
TTCCTTTCATTGTTCCATCAACATTAAGTTTAATGCACAAAGTGGGAGGTTTGGATCACTTCACCAATTTTCATACCAAATGGACATTATTTTTTGGAGAGGAGGTAAGAGAATCTAGTCTCATAGTGGCCACCACTGAAGTATCCAAGGGAGAAAAGATCTTGAGGGGACCACTTATAAAAAGTGAGGAAGTTATTGATATCTTCCACAATCTTGGGTACCACAAAATAAGAACCATGATTGATATCCTTGAAGATTATGTGGTTCCTCTTTAGCTAGATGCCCCAAAAAAGATGGGTCAAGGCCAAATTATAAAGTTTGAAAAAAGGAAAAGACAAAAAGTTCAGATTGAGCCACTAGACAATGAGGTTGTGAAAAAGGTCAGGCACAGGAAACCCCAAACCTCAATAGGACATAAGAATTGACTCTAAATGAGAAAGGGAAATCAAATAAGAGGTGATAAAATGATTCAACATAAGAGACACAAATACCACAATGGTTCATAATATAAAACCCCTGCTTAGCAAGGTTATCAATGGAGATAATATTGTTCTAAGTAGAGACACAAAGAAAAGTTGAACTTACAGTAGGGAAAATTTTAGTGGTGAATTTTTGTAAACTCGTGAAAATTGAGGATTATAGAAATTTGAATTGGAGAATATTATGTGGTTCACAGCCGACTTATTCGCCAAAAAAATTGATTGACATGTCCCTTATACTATTTGTTTCGCCTAGATTTTACACATATATAAGAGCTTATGAATGTAATTCACCATAATTTCAAATCATATCATGTGCATATTTGCCGAAGAAAACATAAGAAAATTCAAAATTTGTAGCCATCCAACTCTGAGCCATCCAATCCTAACTCGTCTAACTTTGAAATCTGAGCCGTCCAACCTCTTAGCCGTCCAAATTTGATCCTCCCATCACTGATCCGTCCAACTATAACCCTGATCCATACAACTCTAATCTGTCCAACCCTAATTTTTCCAAGCCTGATCCGTCCAACTCTGATCCGTCCAACTTTGATCCATTCAAATTTGATCTGTCCAACTCTTATCTGTCTAACTCTGATCCGTCTAACTCTGATCTATCCAACTTCTAGCCGTCTAACACCTAGCTGTCTAACCCTTTTCCATCCAATGGTCAACCCCTAGCCATCCAACCCATTAGCCATCCAACAATTATCTGTCCAACCCCAAGCGTCCAACCCTACACCATCCAATCCCTTAGTCGTCTAACCATGAGCCGTCCGAACCATAAGGCTTAAGCCATCCAATAACTTAGGAATCTAACCCCTCTATCATGATACGTCAAACCACTTAGTGACTCAGTCATCCAACCCACCCTTGACCTTCCAACCCTAAGGGCCTAAGTAGTAAGCAGTCATGGATACTAGAAATTAGGGCAAGAAGATTACAAATTCAGCTAGTTCAAAAAAGGGTGCAAATACTTTGCTTGGTTATTTTGGAAAATCACAAAAAATGAAGTCAGTTTTTGCATCAGCTAAAATATCAGTATGTGGCACTTGCTATTTACTGGTTATTTAATCTTACATAATTTAATAATTATGTTTATCATACTCTTCTTGGAACTCTTTGTACTCTGTAAAAATTTAACTATAGATAAAATTAATACTAAATAAGTAACAATTTTATAGAATTATTTACAGACGTTTTAGAAATACCTTCACAGAATAATCAATTTAAAGATATCGATGATCCATTATATGTTGAGGAAAACATTCCGTCCCTTGATGAGTTAGAAGTACAAGAAAATTCATCGAATTCTCAAAGTACACCAGCAGAGGAAGCTTCTACTCCAAGTTCTATTTCCAGGAAAAGGAGACATGAGAATCAAAATATTCTTGCTGACAACTCAGATGCAGAAGTTAAATCCCAAGAAAAAAAAGAAAATATGTCAGAAGAAAGAGGGCAAACTGGACAATTGGAAGAAAATTCCAGTTCGAATGGGCTGCAAAATATCCTTTTATTGAACCTGTGTACACTAAAAAATTGTAATGTTGTTCCAACACAATGTCAATGCAAAATATGTGGTTGGAAACAGGGGAAGGAGCACACGATGCAACTCAAACTGGACACAATTGAAAAGCACTGTGGGAAAATATACATTTCCCAAAAGCTAAAGGATGGCAACATAGTCATAACACATAAATGGAAAGATGCAAAATATTGTCTACATGTCAAATACGTAGAAGAGTATGAAAAGGAAAAAAAACATATCAAATATATAAATGAAAAAGGTGGGACCATAGTATTTAGATTGAGTAAAGCTATGGAGGTAGAAATGTAAGCAAAAGGTATTCAATTTGCTACGTATTTCATATAATGAAAAGGGGAAGACCGATGTCAGATTTCAGAGAAAATAAAATGTTGTATCAAGTTATTGGTCTACAGAACATTCCTTAATCTCATTGGTCAGATACCAGTGGCTGGGAGATTGCAAAATGTCTATCTATGGTAGAAAAGGAGGATCTGAAACTGTGTGTTCAAAAGGCAAAGTATATTTCCCTTTCATTAGATGAGGTTACTGCAGTCGATAATACTTCATGGATATGTATTCATGTTTACACATTTGCTAATGAAATAAGGACTCCACACCTCTTAGCAATTCATAAAATGACTGAGAATTACAATTCTGAAAATATATATAAATTGGTGGTGTCAAATCTGAAGGATATCGCCGGAATGGATGAATTTTCCATTGCAACAAAATTAGTTTGTGTCAGAACCGATGGTGCAGCTATAATGCAAGGAGCCAAAAATGGTTTGTGTGTTAGAATTCAGACAACTATTGCTTTGTATATGGTTGTTGTCCACTGCATGGCTCACAGAATGAATCTCACCTACAAAATTGTGAGCACATTTGAAAATGTAGCTAAAGTGGAGGAATTGATATGTGATCTGCATGCCTATTATTCTAGCAGTCTGAAGATATTTTTAGAATTTCAAAAATTTGCTATTGGACTGACAGAGGGAAAAAAACTTCTCAAAGATGTAGATACCATATGGATATCTATGTATGAACCGATGTGTAGAATATTTGATGAATATCCTTCACTGACAAGATTTATGTTTAAATACCACAGGGATGTAGATAAAGCTAAAGATCTATTGTGCCATCTAACTGACATAGAAACTTTACTCACACTCTGTGGTATTTTTCCCATGTTGAGGGAGATTAATATTTTAACGAAGCATGCACAAGATCGTTCTTTCTACATTACAGACTTCATAAGACTCAGAAGACATGTTTTCTGGAGTTTAGAAAGTTTATATATTTATTATGGGAGTTTTCAGGGTGCTTCTTTTGAAAACTGGAATGCATTGACAGATTTGAAAAATTCCAGGTGCTTCTTAAAATACAATATACATGATCATCTGTGTATAACAGCACATGGAAGAGAGATTCCACTTCATACGTTCCAAAAAAGAGTTGATATGGCTAACTCAGAAATAGAAGAAGTACAAGTGACACGAAATTTATATGATGCAATATTAATGGAAACTAGGAATAAGTTGAGAAAGATCTCTGAATCATTAGCTAAAGAGATTTGGAAAGATTCAAAAATGATAAAATACTTGAAGCAATGGGAGTTGTAAATCCGCAGTTTTGGAATTTGTCAGGCGGCAAACCATACACATCTATCAATCCTTTATTTATCAAAAACATGGGTGATCTAACTGATCATTTCTCTAAGACTGAAGAGATAAATGGAGTTTCTTTAGAAGGTATTTTGAAAAGAAAACTACTTAGTTCACAGTCAATGGATTTTGTTAATACTATGATACGACAAGTTCAGCTTCTACAAAACCCACAGGATTACAATGCCATGAAAAGGATTTGGAAGGATATCTGTTCCAGTAGTATTCTAAGTGAAGATTTGAGTGAGTATATTAAGTTGTATGAGCTCTGCCAAACAATGATTCTGGGTTCAGTGGAAGATGAGAGGGTTTTCAGTGCATTATCCTTTTTAAAGTCCAAAGTTTGAAATAGATTGGATAGGAATCTAGAAAGTTGTCTCAGATTGTATGTTTCACGTTACTCAGTGGAGTCTTTTCCTTATGATAGAGCACTGACATTGTGGAATTCACTAGTAGAAAGAATAGGAGTAATATTCTACCTGACCCAGGGGATCGAGACACATCAACAGATCATGCTACAGTTGATTTCCAAGACACAAATGAAAGCATTGCTCCAGGACTATTCCAATTCACCTAGATTACAACTTTTCTATTGGAACAATGTCATTATATATTTCGATTATCCCATTTGTGTTTTATATTTGGTTTTCAAATTCAAACTGAAATAAGTACACATTTTTCTTTTATATGGGTAAGTGCAGCAAGTTGGGGGACAATTAAGTGGACATCAAATCCTAAATTTTACATCAAAAACAACAAACCATCAAATTTAGTCTTCCACGGACTTGAACTATGCCAAAAAGTCAACAAACTCTAAAAATGGTACTATCGCGTATTCAGAGATTGTTAGCTTTGTAGAAATATTACATTTTAAAGTGAATAGAATAGGATAAATATCATTTTATAAGTATTAATAGTAAGTCTTTAAGACACTTTTTCCCGTGAATATTTATGTCTACATTTAAGACTACAATTTTTTTTTCACTTGTCAGAATGTGATAAAACTTATACCATCCCAACCTATGGTGAAATTATATACATGTTCATAATAATTTGATTTCAACATTTTTTGATGAAGTTATGGCGGGCAAACGGAAAGTGCTTTGTTTTCTTTATGGGCTAGACCACTTTTGCGGAAAAAATCATAAAAAATAAAAATTGTCAAAAAAAGTGCAAAATAAAATCTATCCCAAGTAGATAGCAGCATCTAACTTCTCACTAAAGGAAAACAAATATATATATATTTTTGACCCATTGCGGGAAAAGACACATCAACAGATCATGCTACAATTTAATTTCCAAGACACAAATGAATGCGTTTCTCCAGTTTAGACTAGATTCCAATTCACCTAGATTACAACTTTTCTATTGGAACAATGTCATTATATGTTTCAATTATCCCATTTGTGTTTTATATTTTGGTTTTCAAATTCAGACTGAAATAAGTACACATTTGCACTTTTATATCTGTTAATTGATTTATTTTACATCTGCAACAAATCAGAAATGTAAATATTTAAAAGAAAGAAAATCAAGTAAATTTAAGCAACTTTCAATAAATTTAAATATTGATGTATTTCATACAAAGATTACAACTTTTAATAAATGCAATATTATATTTGTCTTTATTTGATCCTTTTCCATTTGAACAATGTCATTATATGTTTCAATTATCCCATTTGTTTTTTATATTTGGTTTTCAAATTCAGAATGAAATAAGGAGACATTTGTCTTTTATATCTGTTAATTGATTTATTTTACATCTGCAACAAATCAGAAACGTAAATATTTTAAAGAAACAAAATCAAGTAAATTTAAGCAACATTTATGTAAACAATAAAAAAGAAACATAGTTTGTATTAACAACATATAATAACATTGTACAATTCTAATTTCCAAAGTTCTTTTGAAATCAATCTCTCATGTGGCGGATTACTTTATGAAGAAAAGTACAAATTCATAAAGCATTGTCGGCCAATACAATTACAAAAAGGGGGTTGTCATAACATATCAAAGCTTCCGGACAAGTTTTGTCATATAAGGACACATTACAAGGTCATCCTCTTTTCTGCCTATGATTCAAAATCATAGTTATCCTTACATCTGCCACACAAAATAAAAACTAAAAAGGGGCTGGCCACTATCTTTTAATTCCTACAACAGTGTCGGAATTGTGACAACACACCTGTCACATGGTGAACTTTACTAACATATCTTATTTTATGTTGCAGGTGAGGCTTGTTCTTTTTCTTGTGTTAGAGGTGGAGGATTTTGCTACATATGTGTAGAGCTATCTGCTATAACTCCTGATGCCTGTAGATCTCATGCTACGGTATTGATATTCTCTAGAATATTCAGCTCCTCCTTCACTACATCTCCTACAGACAAAAGTGTTGCATCTGCGTTTGTCTTTTCCTTCAGTAAGACTTCTAGATCCATCTTATGCTCCTTTATTATCCTTCTCAATGTATTATTTTGTTTATTTATAACAATAAGTTTTTCCTTCAACTGTGCAAATGAATTTAGGATTTTGTGGGCATTCTTCAAATGTGCTTCAAAAACAACTGCTTCTTTCTTTAAATTTTCATATTTTTCCTGCAAAACAGAAATATTTAATTTTAGTGTATTAGATAAAATGAAAAAATATATTGCAGTGCTTATAAGATAAGGATTTTGCATGTAAAACAAAAAGCACACTCACAACAACTTTTTCTTTTTCAACATTTGCTATTAAGACATTTGTCTTGTCTTTAGCCCATTTATTATAATAAGCCTGTACTTCGGCATTGAGATTCTCCAACCTGTTTAGGATTATGTCTATAATTTCATCATTGTAGTCATTACTATATGAAATAGTCCCTGACTGAGCTTTGTTTAGAAAAACATCCTGCCATGCTGGTTGGCTCTCTATGGTAGTGAACAATGAATGCCTTTGAGCGTGATTATGGTATTGTGTATTTATTTCTTTTATCAAAATTTTTGCTCTCCTCTCCCAAGACCGCACCAAATCCACATCAGACATTACAACCTCTTGAATTTTTTCCCCCATATTATCTGATATCAGATTTTCTAAAATAAAATGTGTCTTTTCATCATCAGTTTGTGGAGCATTTCTTGGAGGAGGAGAGTCATTGCCCTGTATTACATGCACATTTTGTTGTGGTTGAGGCGGAGTAGATTGAATCATATCGTGGGTGTCAAAATAGTTACCCTTGTTTGCATCGCCACTTTTGAAGCCCAAATACTCCTCGTCAAGGGTGATGTTGTTGAAAATTTGTGTGGTTGTTACACTTAAAACACCACCTAGTGACAGTCCAGGAAATTATGTGGTAGCAGGATGAACTGTTCCTTACTGACTCTACAGGAAACCTTATATTCTTTCTTGCATTTCTTTTTTTGTTTGGACTGGACGTGTTAGAGGTATTGGTGGCCTCCTTGCAAGCGGAATGTTCCCAAAAGCCACATTACCTGCATGAAGCAAACAACAAATTGTCAGAATATTACAGTTGTGCTTTGTAAATGCTAAAAAATTGTAAGGAAACAAAACATGCTATATATTATACATTACAATATACCTTGCATAGATGGAGACACAATCGTGACATTTCGATCTTCAAAGCCGGAATGAGTTTGATCTTCATCATCAAACTCAGTAGTTTCTGAATACAATAAATGTATAAAAGAACAGTAGAAATATTAAAATACAGTAGTACATACATAATCTATATTAATTGTTTGAATTAGTTATTTATAAAAAAGATAATGTCATACCTGAAGTTAAATGTGATGGTAAACGTGATGTGCATATCGATCCCCAAGGTCACTTTTGATGAGGAGGTCTTACTGGTGTTGATTCTGTTGAATCCATGTCAGAATCAACAGAGACCTCTAGAGGGGCTTTACCTCTAGCAATTGCCTCCTTATGAGATGTTGCAACTATAATTTTTCTCTACAAAATAAAATCACACATTTATTATTTTATCCAAAAATATTGAATTTGAAATCCTTAGAACAAGTAAACATTAAAAGTAACTATTACCAACTTACCTGTTGTTCTTCAAGAGTAAGACCAACCATTTGATCATTGATTGCAGTTGGAATTTTATCTTGCAGAATTTGTAGTACACTTCATAATAAAAAGCAAGAATATAATTGCAACAAGAGAATACAATCCTAGATTTATCAGATTGATTGGCTTTGCGGGCATGGGAGATATCTGTTTTTATTTTGTTGGACAAATAACTACACCAATCAATTGTTTCCCTGCTAGTGTCCGCAATAAATATTGAACTACCCAATACGAAATGTTTGCAGATCTGCCCTATAAAACAATCTTTGCTTGAAAAAGTGATGCAACTGCAATAAAGAATTTGTTTGCAATACCTTGTAGAAGAAGGCCTCTTGATGAACCATTAAGAGGAGCTGCAATAACAGAGAAGAAACGTTAGAGCCTTGGGTGGTCCAGTAATGTTAAGAACAAAAGCATTTGAAAATAATAAACTTACCATCAACCTGTACATTGTAATGAGACTCCAAAAACTTTTTGTCTTCGTCTGTAAGAACAACCTTTGTAGTAACGACCAACTTATTTTTGAATGGTAAACCTGTTAACCGATGTATGTCCTCGGGTTCAATTGAGAAAGAAATTTGACGACATCTCAGATGCACAAGGAGAAAGGAAAATTTACCATCATTCTCATTGTAAGAGGTGAGAAGGTAATCAAGGACTGAAGTATCAGTATCGAATTGGGGCATGTCCACAAGCCCGATAAATTATGAGTTTTCGACCGAATCCTTTTGTGTGTCTTTTTCTCTTAGTAGAGCTACAATCTGTGGGCACATGAGGTTTTTCTATTGAAATTTGGGTGTAGGAATAGATGTGGTGCTGGCCATTGCTGAAATTTGGGAGAAGTTTGAAGATTGGAGAGCTCAGAGAGTCAGAGCATTGGAAATTTTCGTAGAAAAGTGAATAATTGAACCTTAAAGGGGTATTTATAGGGGTCTGTATGGTTCAAAGGACATGTGGCAAAAAACTCTTAGCTGGAAGTGGTGGCCCAACCCTTACTCACCCAACCCACGTGACCAAACGTTAACCGTCCTACCCACTTGCACAAGTTACAACCCTTACGCATCCAACCATATACCTTCCAACCATTAGCGGACCAATGCTTTGCCATCCATCACACCCACCCAACTCTTAGCCATCCAACCCCTCAAGGCTCAACCATCCAAACCCCCACCTGACCAACCCACTCGTCTAACTGTAAGACGTCCAACCCCCGGTCCAACTATTAGCCGTCCAACCCCTAGTAGTAGTCCGTCCAACCCACACAACCAACCCTCAACCATCCAACCCTCAGCTAGCCAACTGCCCACCCATCCAACCTTTGGCCATCTAACCCTTAGCCATCCAACCCTTAATCATCCAACCCTCACCCGTCCAACCCTTAGCCATCTAACCCCTCACCCATACAACCCACCGTCCAACCATTATCCATCCAAACCTCACCTGTTCAACCCTTAGCCATCCAATCCCTGGTCGTCCAACCCTTCGTCGTTTGACCCTTAGCCGTCCAACCCTTAGACGTCCAACCCTTAGCCATCCAACCCCTAGACGTCGTCCAACCCTTAGCCATCCAACCCCTCACCCATCCATCCCTCCCACCTAACCCTCAAGCTTCATCCATCCATCCCCTCTCTCTTTCAACCCCACCCGTCCAATAGTCACCCAACCCCAAACCCGTCCAACCCACCCGCCCAACCCTTAGTCTAACCCTCACCCGCACAACCCTTTAACTACCCCACCCCTTACCAACCTATCCGACCAACTTCCCACCCAACGGAAACTCCTGACCAACCTACCCAAACAAATTTGTGAAATGAGGAAAAAATGCTCTCTGCGAAATCGAATTTGCCACGAAACATTTTTTCAGATATTCACCAACGATTCCAAAGTCAATTTTTGAGATTTGCCAATGTTTCAAAAGTAATTTTTCAGAGGGTTCTTCTTAAAATGAACCCTGACTTACAAATGAGGATGGACAACTAAATAATGTTCCAAGGGATGGGATCACGAGAAATGACCATTTGCAAGAGATAATTAGATTTGATGCTATACACATGATCCTTTGACACCCCCTAACTAACTCATCATCTTTGGGTAAACAACTAATGAAAAAATGATCAAGTTTAGACTTGAGGGACCTCCCCACTTCCAAGTCTCCAAAATATTTAGATTATATGTAGAACATATTCCAATTATTATTACCTCTCCCTCCTCCATTGTATTTCACCAGAAATCCTATAGATTCATTGAAGAAAATACTTAATCTATCCCAAGGTTTACCAACCACAAGCATGACATCTGTTAGCCAAGAGTCATCCGAAAATGATGCTTTGTTATTATTACCAATGTTCCATTTGAATCATTTTGGAGGATATATCTACTTTTAATTAAGCTATTCAAAATAATAGAACCTTTAGGGGGATTACTTAACATGAGAATGAATTCAACACTTGTCCCCCTAAATAATTATATTTTATGATGAAATTATAAAGGTTATTTTCACTTAACACTTTCTATAATTATGTAGCCAAAAGATATTTATTCATCAATTCAAAAGATCTAATACCGAGTGCCCCATGAGATTTAGGGAGGCATACCTTCTTCCATTCGATAAATGGAACCCTACAGTGTTCCTTTGTCCTCGAACATAGATTTTTTTTCTGAATTTGTTCAATCCTTAACCCAATCTTATTGAGTGGCTTAAAAAGGGAAATAATATAAATTGAGATATTTTGTAGAGATATGTTTAGAAACTGAAGCTTACCTGCTTGGGAAAGAACATTTCCTTTCTAACTTACAAGGTTCTTATGAAATCTATCTGGAAGAGTGTTCCAACAAGAAGGGTTTAATTTGTTTTGAATAAGTGACGTACCAATATATGTAGAGGGGAAATATTTGTTTTGAAAATATAATACCGAAGAGATTCTTCATTGAATATAATCCTTGGTGTTAATGGAGAAGAGGGAGCTCTTAATAAAAATAATGCACAAACCCAAAAATTATTTGTACTCCTTGAGATTTAGCTTGACATTTTTGGCCTCTAGGATGAAAGAAATGATTTAATGAGTGTCACTGATGAATTCTTGATGGGAGATGGGTTCAAATCCAAGAGTGATTTGAAGTCCCTTTATGAGGCCCCTCCCACTATTATTTTCCAGTCTTCTTCGTAGAGAATGCACAATAAATATGAAGATGTAAGGGGATAGAAGGCCCCCTTGTGGATAAAATGCCTCCTTATCTTAACCCCTTTCCACAAATCAGTACCCCACGAGGGTGTTTTTAACAATGTCCTAAAACATAGGGGTTGAAATAAAATTCTCAATCAAATTTCTAACCTTGGCGTGGAAACACATTTTGTCTAGAATTTTTCCTAACAAGCTCCAAGATACTCAATCCTAATATTTATTTATGTCAAGATTAAGGAGAAAATCTTGTTTAGAGGATTTTTTTTATAGAATGAATTGATTATATAGTTGTAATGATACTATTCGTAATCTGCTTGCCTACAAAAAAGGATCCTTGCGAGGAGGAGATGCAATTGGGAAAGAAGGGCCAGATTTTGAGTGCTAACACCTTTGAAATATTTTCATATGTTGTGTAACACAAGATAATAAGATTCAAGTCTTTAAGCTGATTTGATCCATTTTTTGAGGCCAAGAATAAGAAATGTATTGCTTAATTTCTTGAGAACTTTCCTCGATAATAAGGATTCCTTGATAGTACCCAATAATTCCCATTTGATAATATCCTTGAACTTATAGAATAAGGAAATGAGAAAACCATTAGGGCCTTTTTATTTTCCCGCCTCCATGTTAAAAAAAACAAACTTTACTTCCTCTATCGAAGGTCTTGCTAAGTTTATATCATTTTCTATTTGGGTCACCACCACAGGGAAAATATTAAAAAAGGTTTCTTCCTTTCTAGGGTCTGGGTTGGCCTTTCCTGATAGAAGGTTCTTAAAGGGGAAACAATAGAGTATTTTATTTCCTCCTCCTCATAGGAAGTGGATCCATATTCCTTGCACAACTCTTGGATGCAGTTTTTGTTTCTTCCCCTAAGTGTTGACATATTGAATAATTTAGTGTTCTTTTCCCCTTATTTTAGGCAAAGTTCCTTAAATTTTGTATCCAAAGAGTTTCCTCATTGAATTCTAAAGAGTGGAATTATCTAAGGAGATTTTTTTCTTTGCAGAATATATCTTGATCCAATCCTTAGCTTTAAATTTCTTATTCTATATATTTTAGACCCCAAGACCTTTTTTCCTACTCAAAGATATATGCCAAAGATATATTTGTTCCATTTATTTAATTTGTTCTAAATTTGAAAAGATTTTTCATCAGAAAAAACATTATTGTGCCACAATTATTTTATTCCTCTTTTAAGGTTTGGGTGAAGGATCCACCTATTTTCAAATCTAAAAGGCCATTATCTCCCACAACTTCTTTCTTGTTGAGTTAGGATAATAAGGTTGTGGTCTGAGCCAACATTCAAGAGGGAGGAGATAAAAAAATCAATGGACAAGTTCCAATCCACAGACACGAGAACCCCATCCATCCTTACATGAATATGTTATCTCTTGATCTCTTATTTAACCAAGTATATGAAGTTCCTCTTCGATCTCTATCCATTAGTGCATTGTTGGCTATGAAGTTTGCAAAGTATTCATGATTTTTGTGAAACATTTTAGTCTACCCTTCTTCTCAAAATGAGAGATTGAGAAGTAGGGTACCAAATTCCCCAATCAGAATCCAAAAAAAATCCTTAATGACTCCTCTAAATTCTTCCATCTCCTCATATAATATTTTTCTTTCTCCTCTTGAATTAGGGGCATAAATGTTAGAAAGGATACACACCTTTTTGTCATCAAATTTTGTGAAAATCACGGAAATATGATTACTACTTTTGAGAAGGACCTCTCCCTCCATGATTTGGTGATTACACCATACAACTATAGGCTCCAAAAGCATTGAAACTTTTAGCTATACCTTCTTTGCAAAACAATTATTAATGCTCAACATATTGTTTCTTGTAGCACCATAAAAATGGGCATGTGAATTTTTGTAATATTTATCATAATTCTATGCTTGTTTAGGTTATTAAACCTTATAATATTCCAAGATATAATATTTATTTGTTTGAATAATGGGATATCCTTGTTCTATGGATGTCTAGAGTAGTCTGTTTTACCACAAACTATATCTTTGGCTATTTCTCAAGATTTGGATTCAATTTCAATTTTCTCTCCTTCCTAGAGTCACCACCCATCTATGGTAATTTTCTCACACTTCTAGTTTTTCTGTTCCTAAACATATAACTTGTTAGAGGATATATTTCATCAATTCGTTGGTTCTAGGTTTGGGATCCAGTAATACCTTCCTCAACAAGGAACATGCTTTCTTACTTTTCCTTTATCTTAGCTTCTTCCTTTAACTTATATTTTAATTTTAGGGTTTTAATCACTACTCTGATTCTCCCTTCTACTTTTCCAAGGGAGGAAGGGTTATCATCCAACCCCTACTCATTATATTCTATAGGATCCTTCTTATTTGGAATCTCTATTAACAAATTTTATTGGTACAACTTTGTTAAATTTAGAGAAACCTATTTCCCAACCTTTTCTTGAGATTTAGCTAACTTGCGGGGGATTTCATATCAATCTCAGATCCTAGTCTCTCTGTTGAATCCTTCACATATTCTAGATTCCTCTACAGATCTCTAGGTTCTCCATTCTAAGTATTTTATGCCTCAAACATGTCTACCTTTGGGTTTGCGAGCTATCCAATCTTCCTATCACACAATTAGTTCTGTATAGGATTTAATCTCATTCCTAGTGAAGCCTCCATTGTTTCTCTTTGCTTATGTGAGTCTCCCTTCATACACAATAGTTTTATCGCATGTACCATGTTTTGATTTCAACTTCAATGCATGGTGTTGTTGAAGAAACATAATATTGGTTGATATTGTAGATAAGGATATTTCATAATTATGTTAAAGATAGTTTACAACATATGACAATACCACTTTCCATTGTGTTGTGTAGGTATGGCCACTTCTGCTATCTCATACTCAAATTTGGGAGATCCATTTTCTATAGTTTTCCACTCAATATTCCAATTTTTGTAAATGGACTAAATATCATCCTTCTAGGGAAATATGTTCACCAATCACTTTTGCAATGTATGTGAGTTGTTAACATTTAATCACTAATTTTGAATTTGAAATTTTTTTGATAGTTAATTATTATTTTTCTTCTTCTTGGAGAATTCAGTTAACAAATCATAATATCTTGGCTATATAGTGGAGATTTGAGCCCATTTTGTTTATTCAAAAATATTTTTTCAAGCCCAAAACAATGATATAGCTAGATTTATGCCATTTATCACTACTCAATGATAAATTCATTGAGAAAGTAATGGATTTATTAATCAACGTGGTATGTGAAAAATATAAGGTCCTTAGATTGATATCTTGACATATTTAAAATAGATGTATTTAATATATTTATACTACTCTAGATTATAAAAACATAAGATAATTGAAATGACTTGGAAATAATTCAAAATGCCATAAATATTATAAAATAATACTTTGTAGGATAATAATCAATTTCACGAGTTTTAAATGCAATCATTATTGGAAACATGAGGAAAAAAAGTTTTGAAATCAAGACGAAAAACTCCCATAGAAATCAAATTGTCAAGCTTTGCTTATCTTTTTCCTGGAGTTTGAGCTAATTTTGTGGGGTAAGAAAATAGTCAAGATACTATGAACATTGCTTAATATGTGACAAAATTGACATGATTGTGAATTTTTTCTACATTCCCTGATATGAAAAAGACCATGTCTCTTTGTTTGAATATTTTACAAAGCACCAGGAAACTGACCTCTTTTTTAGAAATCCTAATTCACACTCAACTCATTGTAAAACCCATAAAACTGAGGAAATTTAAGTGGGGTTGTGTTTTCCCTCAATTATTATAAGGGATCTTATAATTTAAAAAAAAACTAACATTCTATGCAAGTCAACAATCTTTAATTTGTATGGAAGTGTCAACAAGTCTCTTTTGAAATTTTCATATCACTATTAACGTGAAAATGAAGGCTTATTTTTCCTAGGAATATTTCTCTTGTGATACTATTTTACATCCACTAAACTAATGCTAAATGACATTCATTTGTGGCACTATTTTTGTAATAAAATTAGTGGAAAATTTTGCAGATGTACAAGCAATAAAAAATTTGTCAGAGTACTTCCGTTGACTTTTCCAAAATTTGAAATTGTCACTTTTTAATTTTTGGAGGGAAGAGTTTATGGAAAAAAGTGACACTTTTTGCATCAAAGTTTATGTTAGAGATTTAAATATATGTGATATATTTTTTGAATTAACAATGTTATTTCACTTTTTATTTGAGATTTATTTAAAATCTATACCATATTCATGTTGGGAAAACAATTTAAATCTCCAAGTAACATATTTTATTTATTGGTCATTGGCTATAATATAATATCTTGACTTTTTTATGGGTAGCACATGTAATTTTAAATAAAGAAAAATAAAGAAACTTATAAGAACACACTTTGTTTGGGTGTATTTTATTTCTTCCAACACAATGTAGGTGTATGTTTTAGAGTTTTGTTTTTCTCTGTAATTTTTGAGAAAATCCTTGACCACTAAGCTCAATCATACTCTATGACCTAGGTGTTGTTCGTAAAGTAATTGTTGATGTTTATGTTACACAAAGTATTATGTTATAGAGATTACTTTAAAAAAGATAAGTAGAATTTCCTCACAATGTAGGCACATAAATTGTGTAATTAGGTACTTAACAATATTCATTTAGATTATATCCCTTAATCATGACTATGAACATAAACATTGATTAAAACATATTATTCCACTCTCTCATAATGTTGGCACTAATTCATATTCTCCCACTCTATTTCTCATACACGTACAAGAATGCTATAATTGCTCATAAACATCCTATATCTCCTATCAGGCTTCTCCATATTTCCACTTACATCAGTCTACCTTCTTGGACATTATCATCCAGGTTGGATAGAACTATCACGGTTTTATCCCTATTTGACAGTTCTTTTTATAGTGGGATAATACTAATACTTTCTTATGATTATCTTATTTCCACTTGTGAGTCACCCTTAGTGTAAAATCACACTCTGTGGAATTGTATAAAAGTAAGTTAGACACAATCATTTATTCACATGACATTCTTAATATCTCCTCTAGAAAATACATATCAAGTAATTTGATATTTTTTTTTAGATTTACATTGCGTAAAATATATATAACTTTCATCATTTCAAGTCCACTACAAAACCGATCATTAGGGAAGAAACTTGTGCCTGAAAATATATTTAACAAGAACTAACATATTTAAACATGCCAAGATTATTAGGGTTAGGTGGAGGTCGACCATGGAGGGATAGAAAATTAATTAATGAACGGTGAGAAAGTAATTATTTAATTAATGAATTATTACTATATGAAAAGAGAGTACTCATATAAAAACTAATTACTTAAAGTACATTAATTACTTAATTGATAGGAAAACATATATGGACAAGAAAGGGATCTGAAGGGGGGAGGGGGAGAAATTATAGGTATCAATGATGAATTTATGAAGAAGTGGTTTCCATGCATGACTCAACTTCCAACCATCATCCCAATTAATATTTTTCATATGTTTCTCAATTTCAACTACCTCACATATTTTTCTTTTGGCGTAGTGATTTTTCATCGCAAGTAGTCTTGTACTATCAATGCAAATGGATATAGACACAAAATCATGCACTTACTATTTAGATCACGCCTCTAAGTATGTCATTATATGCATGATTATTAATAAAGAAAAATAGACATTAAAACACTTATTTTACTTTGTATTTACATTGTTTTATCTTCTTATAATTTTGTCTTTGTCTTTTTTGGAACTACACCTTTATTTTTGGACATTGGGTAACATGTGATCCAAATCAACATTTTTCTGTTTTATCCTCTAAGCATCCCAGAAATTACAACCCATTAGGGATAAGAGTGCTAGGTGCTATCCTCCCCTTTGGGCGATCCTATTCTTTTCCCTCCTTTTCCCAAATTTGAAAATTCCACATTCATATTTTATCTTGTCTAAATCCTTTCTTATCATTTTGGGTCATCCTTTTTAGTTGTTAATGATGAAATTTAAACAAGGGAATCACATATATGCATGAATTACTCACTACTATTAGGGGATGGGCAATTCAGGGCTATTACTTCCTATTTATTACTTGGGAAAATATCAATATTCAAGGACAAAATTTGTGTTGCATCATTCACTACAAATGAGGGGCTATTTCTTAATTCCATCTCACACATTCTTCTTGGGGGCAAAGCAATTGTAGCCTGCTATCTTGGTGTAACCGACACAAGGGAAAACTAGCTTCAAGGGACACTATTATATTAGACACACAAAAAAACTACATAGAGTCTGAAATGTAGTGCAATGCTAAGTGAATATCACGTTGGGGTGACCGTCGAGGTCAATCTAACTCAAGCATATGCATTATTTGTTTTATCCAATGTTTTCTTGAGCCTTGTGCATATAAATAGGATTTGTTTTGTAGGTTCAAGTGTGATAGTTAAATCCTACAACATATCTTGAGTGACAAAAAGTAAAAGGAAGAAGACCCTATTAGGCCCTAAAAAGATCAGAAACAGAGCATTTTCTAGGACACTAGCTCCCGGGGTGATCCTGTCCCCCTTTGGGGGGTTCTGTTCGAAGGATTTTTAGGTCCCAAATTTCCAGACGAAGCATACTCAGTCTAGATCGAACCTATTATAATAATTTTCCATCCTATAATTAATCCAAACCTTCAGATACAAGCTAAGTCACTCTTATCTACCTATTGTACAAAATTTCTTGTCTTTTTTAATGATATATCTTGCTTGTTAATGTTATATTTTTTTGATCTTAGTCCTCTGATAAGATTTAATTTTGTTAAATCAATGGAGTGCTTTATACTATCTTCATGCTCTGCTAAGGATGATTTTCCAACTTTGGCATGTTCTAAATCTTTACAATGTTATTTTAACCTTGTTTGGATCGAGAGACATACCCCACGAATACATTTATTTTTTCACGTGCAAGGAATATTGTAAACACCTTTTTCTTGAATTTGTAAATACTGAATCTTTTGGATTCCTTAACTTGTTATTGATGTTTTTAATAGTCTTAAAACACATTTTTTATACCATTTCTTCAGAAAACTTAGGAAATTTGTTCTAATTGCCTTCAATGTAAGGAATAAAATCATTTATTTCTGGATCCTTGTCCGTATCTTTATTTCTAGGTCCATTCTTTACTCTATGGGAAACCACATTGATTTTCCATTTATTGTATGTGTTTCTCTTTAGAACCCTGTGGAGACATTTCTGTTCTAATTCAAGGTGTTTGTTATATGAGATTCTAAATGATATGGTGAAAAGAGTGTTGAGGATTCCAACCTTTCGGGATGGGTAGTGATGAGAATCAAATCTTATGTATACATCTATGTGATTTTTCTTCCTGTAAACCCGAAACACAGGAGAACCATCCTCATTTCCCTTGATTAGGACATTAAGAAAGGTTAGGTTTCCTTCTTCTTATACCTCCATAGTGAATTTTATATGTTCATATTGTGTGTTTATGTGATCCAAAAATGAGTTTAACCTTTCTCTACCATGCGACTAATTTGAATTTGTATCATCCATGAATTATACGCACCAGTTTGGTTTATGCAGTGATGTATTTAATGATTTTTATTAAAATTTATCCATGAATAAGTTTTCCACAATTGGAGATAGGGGAGAGCCCATTGAAACACCTTCAATTTTCTCATAGAATTCACTTAGGAATGAGAATGAGAAGTATACAAACCTTAGGAAATACTCCACTAGTTCAATTGTTTCTTTATATGTGATTTATTTTTATAATCTCAATAAACTCATTTAAAAGGGGTTTTGTGTAAAGGGAGACCACATCAAAACTGACGAGTAGATCATTTTTACCAACATGTTTGCATTCAATTTTGTATATGAATTCTGTTGAGTTCTTGACAACCAAATAGGTAATTACTAAAAATGATTCCAATTTTTGTGCTAGGTGCTTGGCCAAACTGTAAGTGGGAGAGTTCATTGTGTCGAAAATGAGCCCTAAGGGAGCCCTTGATTTGTGTACTTTAAGTAGGCCATAGATTCTATTCATGATAGGTTACATAGCTTTAAGTCCCCATTTGAGCTCTACACTCATGGAGGAGTTTTTTATAATTTTTATTACATCCTTACTGATTTTGTTTAATGGATTCTTCTTCACATGGTCAAGGATGAGTGAAGATAGGTTAATAATTTTTTTATCCATTATTCCCTCCTATCTCATTAAAAGCTAATTGTGAACTGCCTCTCTCAGCTATTCCTCATGGAAAACTATTTGGGATGAGGGAAAGGTAAGTGGCAGAGTATATAATTATTTTGGGCAGGGCATGTGAGGAGGAATCTTCATAAATCCTTTCAAATTATTTAATATATTAGCATCTCCATAAATCCTTTCATTATATAACCTGTTGTATTTGATTATATATTTCTCTTTTGGAATTTTGGCCGTGTTTTTCATCTTTAAAGCACTTATATTTTCTATTAAATTCCATATGTCCACTTTGAGAATTCCTTAGCTAACAATTTTTAAATGTAGATTGTATAGATCTTTAGATAACAAGCTAATTGAACATCTAGTATTAGCTATTTCATTCTTGAGCAATCCAATCTCATTTTTTCTCAAGATAAGTCTGATCTAGCATTTTTCAAGTAGTGACATATTTTGATACATTGGGGGCAAACATTATTATCTTAACACCTTTTTTTAAAATGATAGATCTTCTAAACGCTTTGCCAACTTAATTTTTTTTTATTTTCAAAGAGTCGGTTACCTAACATTCCTCTTCATATGTTAGTTCTTATTAAATATATTTTCAAGCACAAGCGTTTTCCATGATGATGAGTCATGTAGTGGAATTGAAATTTTGGAATTTATAAATATTTAATGTAATGTAAATCTAGAAAAATATATCACATAATTTAATCCCTACAAAATGAACTTCAAATCTCTACAAATCAAGTCTAAAGAAAAAACTGTCCTAATATTCCCTAAATCAATAGAAAACATTAGGAATAACCTATATATAATTTTATAGAAATCTAAACTAGAGTAAGAGCAGACTGAGCTAATTCAAAAATTATCTCAAGGCCAAATCAAGCATCATCAAGTATCAACACACCAGAGGGAACTTTAAGGAGTTTTTACTCTAGTGAGTATTAATATACAAACACTCTATTTTAACACTTTTTACAACACTCATGAAGGGTACATATGAATTATACCTTAGCTCATTATTTGTGTTGAGGAAAAATGGAAAATATAAGGGAAGAACACTCTAAACTTGAATTCAATCTTGTACGACCACTAGGAGAACTACACGGAGTTTGATCCCATCATTTGAGAAATGTGGTGCAATGCTTTGTTAGAATCAACAGGGGGCTTGACCACTAAGGGTAGTCTAACTCAACTGCACACATTTTTCAGTTATCTAATGTCTATTTGAGTGTTATTACATGAAACTAGGGTTTGATCATTGTAAGAGCATGCACGAGTATTTTGGAACAAGAAAAAGTGTAGAAAGTTATTAAATACATAGATGAAGCGACTCAACTTGACAAACGAGTGTAGAGAAATGCCATAAAATAACATGTATTTTTATATAATTGTTTCAATCTAGTGTCTGAATGTGATGCTAGTGTCCAAGAGGGTTTTAGACTCCATTTCAAAGACGAAGCACCTTCAACCCTGTCACAACCTATTTGACCTAGTTTAAGATCCATATCAACAAATCAAACACCATAAAATCCAAGTAGAATCAAATTCTTGTGGTCTACTATATTTAGTATGTCTCTTGAATAAATGCAAATTTTTAATATAATTTTACATATACTGTCAATCTGAATGATTACCTATTAATATGATTAGACACTAGTTTATCAGATTTCAATCCTATTTAAAGCAAAATAAAATAATATAAAACACTTTAATTTGGGTGTAATCATTTGGTAAACCCACTTATTGATCTTACACAACTCTCCCTAGCCTCCAGGGTTTCAAATTTATTTCTTATAGGGTTATATTTTTAGATTTAATCCCAATTTCTATATCTTAAATCTAGTCTTCCAACTTTTCCTAAAGGGTTTTGTCCTCATTATACCTATTCTAGGTTTACATACTATAGACATTATTTTTTAGTAATTTATCCTTTGGAAATGATAAGTTTGGCTTTTGTTCTTATACTAAGACTTATGCTCACATTCTAAGCTCAATTGGCATATCGTTCTTTCTCATGCATGGCTTGTTAATATCTACAAATTGATTTTTCATTCATCCATGCAATATTAATTATCCAAAGTAGTACTCACCTTTCATTATCAAGCACTCCTTGAAAAATATCAACACTAAAGCACTCAGGGATCACCGAAATCTTCCTAAAATAGATGCACATTCTTTAGAGAAACCACAAAGATTTGAAGTACTCAAATTAGGTTCAAAAGTCTAGATTACTTCACTAGAAAACATACAAAGATATAAGAGATATGCTTTATCCAAATAAAGTCTCTCCAAGAATTACCAAAGGTTTGAAGGGATAAAGGGAATCAGTTTTATCATTTGAAGGACATCACACCACACTACTACTGAGTTGGGTACATTTCTATTCTATCTATAACTATTTCTTATATTCTTTGTGTTAAGAGACCCACATGCAACATAGGGTGTTGGATTATATTGAATACACTATTTTCAACACTTGAATATCTACACGAGGATTGCTCCCGCTTGAGGGGATTGTAGATACCCTAAATCTGGTGAGCTAATTTTATCACAAATTGCATTAAACTTACTAACATTCCTCTTCACTTTTTTATTAATACTTTTTTATTAATTAATTTATTTCCACTTCATCTATTAATTAATGACCTTATTAACTAAACATTGCTTCATTTAATTCTAAAATATAATCAATTCCCCCTTTATTCACTCTCTAATTTCTTTTACAAGATAATTTGAGCCTATTAATCAATTCCCAATTGATTAATTGAATCCCCTTCTTCCTAACTAATTACCATAACATCCCATGGAGTATTAATTCTAATTAATTACTCATAGTCCTAATTAAAAAAGCCTAATATTATATCTTTATTATCCCTCATTCATCAAGGTCAACCCATTTCTCAAATTGGAAACCCATATATGAAACACCGAACCTACTCCCAAATCACACCAAAATTCTTATGCTAACATTCTAATTTTATAAAGAAAAGATAATTAAGAAAGCCCCTTTTGTTTAATGTTAAAATGCCACTAAATATGGATAATTCCAACTTAGGAAGACTATTTGCTTCATCAATACCTCCTCCTAAGAAACCAATACTACCCTTCATCATGATTCAATGGACATCCATAAATCAAAGGCGCATCCAACTATAAAAAGGGAGGTTGGATATTTCCTTATACTTTTTCAACATGTTTTATTTCATTTTATTGTCTTATCATGTTGTATAAAGTTAGATTCTTAATATTAGGAAATTTTAGGTATAAGTTCTAGCTAATCAGATCAATGTAAAACCCTAGCATACATTTGGAATGCTCGGTGATCTACGTACATTAACATACATTTGAATAATTAAATTAACTCTAAGATTACTACTTCTATAGTGCCTATATCCTCTACGAAAACTAATCCACCCTTCCAAGCATTGCTATGTCTATACCTACACCTACTACTATTCCTACATCTCTTAAAAAATTCTTCTTTCACCTATACAAGAATCAATTCTATTTGAAAATTTTATCCCATTTGATCACTTATTTAATTCATTAAAAAAGTGTGGATATAAGATCCTCATCACAAACAAGCTCAAATATGTTACCAAAGGTCCTAACACATTTTATTCTAAATTTCAAGTAAAACCTAATTTCAAAGGAAAATATAATGACAACAAAACTAATGCTAAATATACTTTTAATGTTGTGCCTTAACCCACAAAGCTTTAGATACAAGCTCCTTGATGGAAATTCACATGATTTCCTTGTGCACCCGACTTAGTGCTTAAAACATTACTTGAGTGAAACCTTGTATCTATCCCTCTGGATTTGGAGGTTGATACTATATACTTAGATATTGGCCCAACCTTCAGAATGTTAGATATATCACATAAGTCAACTCAAATCATGCTACTAAATAAAATGGGCTTACACTTCTGCCATTAAATAAGAGAGAGACTTCGTAGGATTATTTCAATGGCTAGAGTAGGTTATATCTCTAAAATATGAATCTAAATTTACAAATCACAACATTGTAAAAAAATGTTATTTTTTTGTTGGTTAGGGAACTTGCATCTCTCGAATCCCTGAACCTTTTCTAGTTTTATATAAGAACATGTAAGACATGTAATGATAAATGAAATGTTAGAAGCACAATGGACTGAGAGGGGGGGGGGTGAATCAGTCCTTATAAAATTTCAAATTAAAATTCAAATCTGAAACTCAAAATACCATAAGCATTCAAACACAATAACCACTTATTCAACTTTAAGAGTGTGCACACCATAAACCATCATCAAAGCATATAAGGAAACACCATAAGAACACAATATATAAGTGGGAAACCCTCAAGGGGAAGAAATCCCACTAAAAAACTATATTATATTGATATGTTTATGAATTTAGTGAGGCACCAACCCCATAAGGAGCACTGACCCCTAGTTTAGTAGAGCACCAACCTTATAAGGAGCACCAACCCCTAATTTTGTGAAGCACCAACTCCACAAGGAGGCTACAACCCCCCAAGATTATCAATCACCCACTAAACCACCTTATGATGTGTATATATCTTATTTTTTTCTGCCACGATTGATGGAGATCTAATATTCAGCTCACAATTCTTCACTCAAACCCTAGGCGATCAATCTTTGTAAAACAAACTTTTCAATCACTCTAAAAATCATCAAACCATTGCTCTCATGTTCTATAATTTTTATCAACCTATAACATAATTGAATTAGCCTCAATTCATTCTCCAAAACCTGCAAATAACATCCACCTAGGTCATTTCACCTTGCACACACTTCACTTCTACACAAAAGCACCAAATACATACTTTTTATATGCTTGTCCACCTTTCTAACCTCAAGAGGTCGGCCCCCCTTGATGAATTAGATCCACACACCTATATAAAATTCATAAATTTAAATTACAACAGTTTAATTTGACCCATATAGATCCGCTTAGCTAAAACCCCCATTACATATGCCAAAAATGGCTTAAAACCCCATGGGTACATTCTTAAAAATGACCTTACAATAAAAATGCATTTTTCATGACCCAAAACCCTTTACATATGAGTAATACATCATAAAACATTCAAATATGGTCACTTATTTAATCAACCAATCAGATTATTTCATTTATTGGGCCCAATTTCCTTTATAATCTTCAAAACAACTGTTTCCTGCACCCTTCACCACCATGGAAACTTCATCTGACCACCAAATAAATTATACTAAACTAAATCATGCCATGTGAAAAATAAAAATAAATGGAATAAACTTTTGAAAACTTCTAAGAAATTTATAATTCATGAAACATCCTTCATTCCAAACCACAACTAGTTTTTCCTTCACCATATCAACCTGCCAAAAAATATGTTTCCAAAGGTTTGCTCATAAAATAAATTATACATGCATTAAATATATCCAAATGGATTCATTGGATGAAAAATTCATACCTCGTAACTCTATAGGTGATAGTAAGCATCACCAAATCCATATCATTCTTCAAACAACATCAAACTTCCATGAAAATAGATCCTGTCCTGAATTACGAAAAACCTTCTTTCTGAAATATTTCCTTGGAAAACCTAAAAAATGACCTCATCAAGAGGAAATCCATATTTAAATGGAAATCACACAGAATCTAATTTCCAACAAAACTTTAATCACCTAAAAATTCCACATGTAGCACAAGTTATGGCCAAAACACTGGACCATGCTATTTGAGACCCCAAAACTATACTTTGACTAGTCAACCTGTTTGGACCTCAAAAAATCATGAAACTACAATAAAATGTCATAAAACTTCCATATATATCAATAAAAACTCCCATTAATCATGTACCATCAATTTTGTGTGCTACTCCTTTGGACCATCTTGTCCTAAAATCTTCTTCTTCAGAAAATGCTATTTTTAGGTGGGGCCCACATATCACCATGACCTAAACCATACATTTCTGGAAATCCTGAAGAGTTATCTACAACATACAATCATCAATTTTGATTAACCAATCAAAATCAGGTCAAAACACTTCACTTTCTACAAACTGCTCCTAGCTAGGGTTTAATTAGGGTTTTAGACCTCTTTAGCTTCTTAAAATTCGTTCATAAAAACATGAAAATCAAATAACCTCATTATTATTTTTAAACCTTATAAAATCACCTTAGAAGCATCCCTGAAAGCCACAAGGTCTCGTGAAAATCACACTATTCACAATGAGTATCAAAAGTTCAAATTCAAGCTTGATTTTCACCTGTTCTTGACCATGTCTCACAAAATCAGTCATATTTGGCACAATACACAACATGGCCACCTAAAAGTTTTCTGAGAGCATCATAACTCATACCTATAACATCTCCAATCATAATAATGTCAATTCCATGGCTTAATTTCTCCAGTCACTAAGACTTACCTATGCTTGCTAGATTCTCACTGTAACAACTAGGGCCAGCTGAAATAATGTGATAACTAAACATAAAACCTCTTAAAATAACCAAAAAATACCTCATATGCCATGATACACCTGATAACATGCATATATGAGATCAAATGGCTCCAATACACTCTGTCACACCTCCAAGATGTCATACCTGCTCCCAATGAGCACCTGTAACATGGTGAACCACTTGTACCTGCACTATTCTACTACTGTGAGTGCTCAAGCACCCTAAAAACCTACTATACACCATGTAAAAATTATTTCCAAGAAACCAAGAATCTCACACTGCCAAGCAACACCTCCTAGGCACCTGTATGGGCTTGCTAAAGCAAACATGCATTACTGAATCCCAATGTAACAACTGATAAACCTCTGAAATAGTATGTTAGAACCTCAATCAACATCATGACATAATCCTACAATATTCACTTTGTCATTAATGTGGTTTCTCATCAATGAAAACACCTACTAGTAAACCATGCAAACATGAAATGGTATACATATTTGGGGGCCGAAGGGGAGAAATTTGAGGTGTAGGGTTTATTGGTGACAAATTTTTGATTTTTAGTGGAGTGTTGACAAATTAGATTTTGTTTCTAGTCACAGCTCAGTCATAGTTGTGATCACAGAGTAATCATAATCCATTTGAAGTTGTGACTGAAAAACTATTGAAAATATGAAATCTGATTGTATAATGAGCTTCATCTTTCCAAGATGGTCTTGTGATGCAACCTAGAATTTACCATAAATAACCTAGGCATGCTGGGACATCACCCAGCCTGAGATGAGCACTCACCTGAAGCACGCAAAGGTACCTGCCCCTCCTTAGAGTTGCTTGTGCAGGATGGTAACGTGATGAAGATATAATGCATTCAGATCCATAAATAACATAAACATTCCAAAGAGTATAACTATATCTATATCTTAAAGAATCATGAATTAAATAATAGCAATGATATGATTGACCATACAAAAACCAGTTATAAATATGTTTAACACCATTATCCAACCAATACACTCCATTATATTAAACACAACAAATACATAAGCTTCTTACATCATATAAGATTACCATAAGTTTATGTGCGTAATAGATCCAACATTATAACTCTACAATAACTCATGTGTCTCAATATATCAAACTACAAAGTTCGATCCATATTTATAAGGGTGGGGAATTTCCCTTCACCACTTACACACTTCCTAAAATAGGTCACATGCTGAAAATAGCCATGTGCCTTTACAATAATAGGCACACATGCAAGTGCGCTAATAATAGATCTCCTACAGTTAACTGGCAGTAGTAATCCTATTATTATCTTCAACTTGTGCATGGTACTCATCAAGCACTTGTCCCAAAATAGCCATTGTGTGTCGCGCAAGTATCTATCCCAAGGTATGCTCTCCACGCTATCTCCAAAATAGCCCGAGACCATTGAAAATAGCTAATTCCCCAAATCAGCTTGTCCTGACATGCATTTCCTCTTCTATCCTTTTGCGCCTTCAAATGTGCCTTATTCTTGCACGTAAATCTTCTATGTGCCCTCTCCTTAGTGTCATACTATGTCTTCTCAACATTACCCCACACTAAACTACATTGCCACCCCAAAAATGGGGTTTCCTTCTGACGTTCCCAATCAATAAAGAATAATAATTGAAAGAATGTAAAGAATTATTGTACAAAGAATGGAATTTTATTCTGCACACCCTCTGATTTAACTAGGAGGATCAACTCTTAATATATTTTTTTAATCTTAGCCTCCAATGTTTGTCAGTCATCCAACGTATTTATTGTTTTCTTTAGAACGTCTATGGCAATAGCTTCCAACTCATCCTGGGTTATCTCTCCCTTTTCATTCTTCAGTACGAGGACAAAATTAGCCATAGAAGACATTCTTCCTTCCAGACGATCCATCTTTTACGCTATGAGCTTCCCAATCTCATCCAACCTCTCCTTATGCGATTTTGGTGTTGATGCAAGGGATTCACACTTTTTCTTTACTAATGCCAATCTCTCTGCGTGCCCTAAAGTCTCATCCTTAATTTCCTTCAGAAATTCATTATCTTCTACTATAGTTTTGATCCTAATCACTACTTCTGGAGCTGCACATATGTTCAAAGCTTGATCTGCTTTCTTTAGCTCATCTTGTAAAGTTTGGAGTAAGGCCTTGTAACTTGAAATTTTTCTCACTACGGAGGCCTTTGCTCTCTCTGCCTCTTGTTTAGGATCCTTTGGTGCTGGAATTTGAATTGGTCCATCCTCAAGCACCAAATCAACTAATGTGTGAATGTAATGCATAGCCAAAGGAAAATTTTCAGGTACCTTAGAATCCAGATGTGGTCTTAGTTTCAGGACATAATCACCAATTTCTTTTGCCATGCTAATAAAGGCCTCATTATTTTTCTTTTCTAGATCCTTCTCTCCTTTTAGACACACTATTTATGTAGTTTTTGCCTTATTATCTTCAAGTAGCACTCTAATAGTGGCATCCTTATCGATGTTCCTCCACGTAACCTCTGTAGATACCTTAACTAAGATATTGCTCACTTGCTCAGCAGACATGAGAGTGGGCTTTATAGTCATGTGCCTACTCTGAGGTGCCTTCTTCACTCTTCTTGACACACAAGACTCCTCACATACATCAAAATATGGCTCATCCTTGTGAGTCTACATGGACCAAGACAATTTTTTCATTACATGCGTAGTGGCCATGTTTGGGTCCATAAACTCCCACCCATATAACTCCTTCAGGTCCACTATGCTTTGAAAATGAGTGCATATAATTTTGCTTGTGTCCTCAGCATAGCCCATACTCGACACATTGTATTCTTCACTTGTTCTCCTTGTTCTGGGCCCTTTATGAAGCCGAGCGCCAAGGTTTGGAGTTGGTCCTTTGACATCCCGAGTAGTGTTATGTGTGTGAGGATGCTCATGCTCTAATTATTCTTCCTCCTTCACACCTTCCTCTTCATCCTTTATGTCCTCATCTCTGGAATCCTCCATATCTTCTAGATGCATTGGGGTTCTAGGCGTGCTCTCTGCAGACTCCTTCACCTCCTCATTCAACTTTAGATTTCTCCTCTTCTTCTCGGTTTCATCTTTCTAAGGGGAGAGTCATGGTGATCTTTGTACATGATTTGGAATTCCCGTGCCTTGGGTTCTTGTTCTTCTAAATACCCTCTTAAAATTATGCTCTTTATAGACTGCTTTTGCGTCCAAGTCCTCGTCTCCTTCTTATGTCTGAGGTCGAGTATTCATACAATCTGTCTCCACTTTATATGTGGGCTACCTCTGGCCTCTATGATCTAATCCACCACTATCTTTGTGTTCTTCTTCCTCCTCATCTACTTCTATAGTCATTGTAGGCTTTAGAGCTGGAACGTTCTCCATTATATGATTTCTCTTAGGTGGCCGTAGGAGCATGAACTCATTCTCCACATACTTTTTATTCTCTAGCTTAGGCTTAAGCTAAAGGTATATGAGTGTGGCTCCACTATCCCCAATGGCCAAGATTACTGGCTTCATACTTATTATGTCTGAGATGAGCCTCTCAATGTAGGCAGTCCATCCTGGATACACATATGTCTTCTTGAGGATGTGTTAGTCACAGTCTACCTTGTCTGCATTAAAGTTTGAATTCGACATGTATCAGTAAATCTGTGAACTGAGGCTTGGAAGTAGCACTCTGTGAAGGCATAGGGAAGTTTGCACCATGGAATCCATGCCCCATCCCTCATAGAAAAATGTGCGTTATAAAAGTGTTGGTACACCGTAAAGTGTATTGCCTTACCTACTACCAAAGGTAGCTTATTGGGAATGTGCCACTCCTCCTCAAACGCCATGCGAATTCGGTCATACCACATCTCTGCCCTTTTCTTAAACAACCCACTCGTTGATCCTTCACATAAATATTTCTCAAACCTTTCCACGAGGGACTTATGTTGCAAGGGGTACTCCCAGATCTTTTTCTTTGGCCCATTGGGAACTCCTATTTCTAAAAACACAAGAGAAAGAAGGATAGTGCCAAAACTTATCTTTTCTCCTGTGCACGCTTCCTCAATAATGGTGTCTGTAATATAGCGTGCTAGGTTGTATACTACTCCTTAAGACATTTTATTTGCAATGTGAATCCACATGGTGTTTACCTGTGACCATCTCTCTTGGTCATTAAACTTAGCTAGCAGATTTGTGACTACCTACACCACAAGAAAATTCTTTTGTTTATCAATATCCATTCCATGTGGACCCTTGGTATATGCCAACTACTTTCTTGTTTCTATGACCATTATTTTATCAGTTAAATCACTAACAAGTTCTACCCCTATTCCCTTTAATCCTGTTAGTGTCAAAACCAGGGCTACTGTGATACTAACCCTTCATCCGGTGAAATAAAGGAATTCCTCATGGACTCTGCTCATTAGTCATTGGTATAAGGGTTCATATTTTCCAAAATATGGGAGCTCATACAACTGATAAACTCCTATCTACTTTAGTAATTTCTCCCCAGCATCATCATAAACTGGCATATCCTCCACTGTGTGCTTATTTCTCTTCTTATTCAACAACGCGTCTAACTCTCCCTTTTTGTCAGAGGTACGGTGGTTATAGTCACTTATCTTACATCTTCAGATGTGGGAATCCCACTCTTGTTTGACAATTAATCCTTCTAGGTATTGCATCTCTAAAAAACTACTCTCAGGAGTAATTTCAACTTCAGCTTCTACCTTCTTCTTTCCTTTCATGCCTACTATAGGTGATTTCTTTAGCGCCATCATAAAAATCCCACCTTTTTGCTATCTGTAACAAGAAAACTCAAACTGTAGCTCAAATATGCATGCCCTAGCTTGAATATGCATGCCCTAGCTCCTTCTCAATGCTTCTGCTTCACTCAAACCCTTCTCCGATGGAGATGTAATCCTCTTCCATGTAATTGTCTTCTCTCCACATTTGATTTCATAACGCTTTGCACCTCAACACAATTCTCTTGGCTCAATCGCACTTAGCTCACTCAAATACTTGTGATCGCAAAGGTAAAAAATGAACCCACATCATGTCCTTATATGGATTTTCAAAAATTTAGTGAATTTATTCCTCCTTCACCTACCAACAATCCTCTCATTAATTTACCATTTTCACAATATCCGTGTGGTACATCTTTGCACCCCAACTATAACCTTCTAGCATGCCTTCCTACCTTCTGGCTACAGACTTCTCTTTGGTGCACTTCCATGCACCCAAGTACCTCACCACTATGCCTTCCCCTGGTAGTCTCCATGCCCGATTCTTACCTCACATTATACTGTTCCCTCATTTATCTCCATCTATGTTCATATTTTTAGAGAAATCTTCTTTCTAACAACTCCTTTCCATACTTAACTAGCACCTGTAACAATTTCCTTCTCATGTGTACCCAGTTGTGAGTAACCACCCCACACTAATGGTATATGCACTCCTCTACACATAAAAATACTTTAAATGGTAATA
This sequence comes from Taxus chinensis, assembly GCA_019776745.2. Taxonomy (NCBI): domain Eukaryota; kingdom Viridiplantae; phylum Streptophyta; class Pinopsida; order Cupressales; family Taxaceae; genus Taxus; species Taxus chinensis. The sequence goes on from CM034151.1 coordinate 19,208,232, forward strand.
AGCTTCCAATACACAAACATTCTTATTACACAAAACACCAAAATAAATCGAAAAAGCATAACGATGAAGAAGGAAATACATTAAGGAAATACAAAAATGAAATCCTATTCTAAATAGAAACATTGCCTTATTACAAACACCAAGAAGAATTATTTATGGTAGGGATTTAGCCTACTCCCATTGAAGTAACTGGGTAACTGTATTCCATCAAGCATCTCTAATTGGAAAGTGCCTGATTCAAGTATATGAGTGATAAAATACGGTCCCAACCAATGCACTTTAAGCTTGCCTAGATGACGCAAAAACTTAGAATCATAAAGAAGCACCATCTGTCCTATCTCAAGTTTATTGTCCCTGATGTGCTTGTCATGCCATGCCTTTTGCTTGGCATTTTTATAATTCTAACTCCAATGTGCTTTGGAACGCATCTCATCCAACTGTATCAATTTATCAATTATTTCTTCCAAGGCTTGCTCATCGGCTAGACCTCCAGTGCGCACAATACACAAAGAAGGTAACATGAATTCAATCAGAAGAACCGCTTCAGTGCCAAAAACTAACTGAAAGGGTGTGTCCTTGTTCAACCACTTATATGTTGTTCTATATGCCAAAAGCACAACAAAAACTTTATCATCCCAATATTTCCTTCCAACATCACAGATTTTTTTCAAGGTTTGGCTCAAAATCTTGTTGAAGGCCTCAGCAGTCCCATTTTCCAGAGGACGACAGGGTGTAGTCTTATGGTGCACAATCATAAACTCATCCAATAGTATTCTAATTGTCTCATTTAGAAAGTGTGTACCCCTATCACTTGTCAAGCTTAACGGGAATCCATACCTAGTAAGAATATTTTCCCATAAGAACCTGGCTGATGTAGCTATTGTATAATCCTTAGTAGGTGTTGTTTCTACCCACCTTGTAAGATAATATATGTAAGTGATGATGTAGCGCGATCCAGTTCTATGCACAGATGGTGAAATAGGACCCAAAAAGTCTATAGCCCATTTCTCAAATGGCTCTGCACTAGGAATAGGCCTCAAAGGCATTTCATCTCTTTGCCCAGGCTTACCAAGGCGCTGACAGTGATCACATGCCTTACATTATGCTTTACAATCTTCGTAGAGGGTATCCTACCATAATCTAATGAGTAGAATCTTGCACGTAGTGGCGTCACCTACATAGTGCCCACCTATATTACCACCATGAGCCTCTTCCATGATATCCGTGCGCTTGTGCTCTAGTACACACCGACATAATACTTCATCTCGGCCTAGCTTGTATGAAACCATGAAAAACAGCTAAGTCCCCAAATCAGCTTCTCCTGGCACACGTTTCCTCTTCTATCCTTCTACACCTTCAAATATACCTTATTCCTGCGTGTGAATTTTCTATGTGCCCTCTACTTAGTTTCATACTCTGTCTACTCAACATCTTGTTTCTACTTCAACTATACTTGCAAAAAAATGATGTATGAACTAGAGAAAGAATTATAAAAAACTACTAAGGGAGATGAAGGGAGGGGGTGAGTGTTATTATATAGTTTTGGGGTACATAGAGGATTATGATGGATATTTGTGTAATGTACACAAAGAGTTGAGATGATAAGGGTCCATTGTTCAATGGATATGAAAATGAGTAGGTGGAGTGGTTAAGTGTATAAAGGGATGTGGAAAGATTAAATGTGAGTGGATGAGAATGAATATATGGGTGATATGTCTCAAATAAATATTATTATATATTTTTAAGGTGTTTTGTGGGAATATTTATTTATTTATTGATTATTATGTTTTATATTCCTTTTGTATTTTTAGCTTTAGATACCTTATGCACAAAGTGCATTTTCTATTGTCTACATCCCCCCTTGGGATGTGTTACAGTAGGACGGAGGCAACGTAAAGCATAGAGACAATATCAAGTTTTTAAAAATCTATGATAGTTATTGCCATACATGTGAGATTGAACAATTGAATGTATAAGTAAGAACCTATAAATGTGATTGGTGGGCCACTTTATCAAAATTATGTGAAGGGATTGATAGTTTGATTTCACAAGGCATATACTACTTATCCAATTGAATAAGATATATGATTATTAAATAAACCATAAGATTGATGACAAGGGGTTGGTGTAGTATCCCCACTGAAGTGGCAAGTTTTGGGTAGCAAGATGCCCCAAAATAATGTATGATGAAAAGTGACAGTTGATAAAATTGTAGAAAATGACATTGGTATACAAAATGATGATTGAAGTAAGGATAGTGTTTACCCAACCATGTGTAGGAAAAGTGTGATGGGAGATATGTGCAAGAGTGCATGTGTGTGAGAGAGTGTGAGAGTAGTGCCACCCCAACACAAAAATGATGAGTGAACATGGTTGTAAGTTATTCTGGATGAGAAGTGGTGGTTAAATAGAAATGTGTGGAAGGTAGTAAGTTCCCAAGAATGTTCTATTTGGGTGAAATGGAATGCAATGTGCAAGTGATATGGATTCAAATTAACTACATAGTGAACATGGTATGAAAAAATACATGTAGTGAGCATTATGATGAGCTGGAAGGCATATAGAAAGAGGTAATAGGTGGAATAAAAAATGAGTTTGAATAAGGCATATTGGACTGTGCCACCATATGTGATTATTACTTGAAATTCAGGAGCTAGATAGATGAAACAATTTAGCCTTACTACCAGCTTTTGATTGATGAAATTATGTGTGCTCCTTGAAACAATCAATACTGCCACCTTCTGCTTCTTAAGCTAACCCATGATCTAAAGGGTTTGTGGAGTACTAATACCTAATAGAGCATGGCATGAGATAGTAGGATGGGGATCTTTAGATTCTTCCTCTACTTTTTCCACTTCCTCGTTTGATGTTTCCTCATATTGTTCCTCATCAGTGGTCCCTTGAATGTGGAACAATTTTTTCTCAACACATTTATGATTTGGTTCATATTTATTGTCACAGTTAAAACATAACCTTTTTTTATCTTTTTTCTTCATTTTTTTGAGGTGTCAGCTGAACTGGTCGAGGGTTCGATGGAGGCAAGGTGCTATGATCTTTTATGTTAGTGAAGGAATGCCTTCTATTAGAAAGAAAATTTTCCTTTTCCCTACGCACCATGATAATAGAATCAGAAGCCTTAAGTGGATTAAACATTCACACCTCATGCTCAATGTGGTCCTTAAGACCCCCACGAAATAGGTCATTCAGATACTCTTCTGTAATATCCTCCACACGTATGGAAATATTTTGGAATTGATGGAGATAGTCCTTTACTGAAATTATTTGTCGTAACTTTGTTAATTGGATAAAGTAATTCTCTGACACACTAAAACTATTATGTAATTAAAGCTCTTAAGTGAAAACTATCCATGTGACACTTAGATCATTCTTCTTCCTTTGAGCACATAACCAATGATACTAGATAAATTGGTCAAGTTCTAGATTTAAGGTTGCCATGGTCACCTTTTGTCTCGATGGAATATGATGGAGATTAAATAAATTATCCATTTGGGTAATCTAATTGAGTGGATCCATACTATTAAATTTACACATTTCCTTTTTTGGAATAATGCCCCACCATTTTTGAGGAGATCCACCTGAATTTGTAACGGATCTTCCATGATTGGAGTGATTTGGACCTATGTGAGTATTGCTAGAGGAACCCATATGACTAGAATTGGGATTTTTGTTTGAAAGAGTGAGCAACAACTCCTACTTTATTGATTGAAAATTCATCTGAAGTTCACCCATACAATTAGGTTTTAGACAAAGAAGCTCATTATTGGGTTCATCCTTACTCACCATATTATTTACCATTTCTTGAAGTTGGATGACTACCTCAGATACTCCCAAACCAGAAGATTCTAAATCCATATCTTCCTTATTTGGGGTTATTCTTGGAGTTGATTAACCTTTTCCTTGGCCTAAAGTTGATCTACCAGTCATGATGTAGGGTTTGGGACTCGGGGTAGAATAAATAGGGAAAAATTTTAGGGTTTGGGGTTTCGTAAATTTACTTGCCGAATAGAGGAAATCATAAAGAATAAACCCTAGCTTATTTTTGGAAAACTTTTGAAAATAGAAGAAACTTAGAAAAATTCCAAAAATGGCAACCTAGATAGCCAAATTATGAAAAAACATCAAACCACTATAAATTTTGCAAAACAAGTTAAAAATGTTTGAAATTATGAGAGGAGCTTACTTGACAGATTTTTCCACACCAAAAAAAAAATTGTAGAAAAATTCGTTACCAATTTTGAGATATAGCCGAGCCTTCACAATTAGGGTTTGACACAGTGCTGGCTGAGATTAGGCTATGATACCACTTGTAATGAAATTACTATTATAAATTTGATTATCAACAGTAATAGAACACCAAAGAACATAAGATTACATATAAATGATCTCAATATGCAACTAGAATAACTTAGCCACTTAGAGGGGGCAACCTCTAAACCATACAATAAGACTCAAATTCTCAATATGATGATTAACTACCCCTCACTATCACACACACACACACACACACACACCCACCCACCCACACACTAATCCTATGCTATGGCCAACACCAATTCCGACCTACTAAACATATGAAATCATAAATGAATAACATATGACAAGAAGAGAGATTATGTAAGCCACAAGTCAACACTACATATCCAATATAAGCTATAGGACTAAGGGTGTAACAATGAATAATTAGAATGAAATATAAATGAATTGAGCAGTAGTGGCATAAGAACATCCATGCATAGGTGTTATTTATTACAATGTTTTGAGATATATAGATTTTTTAGATTTTGAAAGATGTTTAGCTATTTTTTGGAGTTTTTTGTTTGTGTAAATGATGCTAAAGCAACATATATATGGAATCAAGACATGTTTCAAATATAAGTCAAATTGAGAGGAGTGGGATGATGGAGATAAAAATGGAAAGTATTTTCCCTGTAGTCCTATTATGGACCATGCCAACGAGAGTTATGATGTATATAAGAAGACATCAAATGAGTGAAGAATTAGAGTGTGTACACTAAGGTTCGATAAAAGTGATGCAATAATGTAAAATCAAAGCCATAGGATGGAAGTGGTGGGATTATGTGATAATAGAGATGAAGCAAGTAAGGTAGATGCTGAGTGGGATGAACATGTGGTAGTGTCAAGTGGATGAGGATATCCTTGGTAGAAGACAAAGAGAGATGAAGTGGTGTGTTAGATATGAAATTAGTGGATGAGGGTGGGAGAATAAATTGATGAATATATCCAATGTGATAGATATGGGCATGATTGTGTGAGGGATTCATGTCATAAATGTATGGATACAAAGAAGAGGAGGCATGTAGAGGATGAGATGAGGCAGGTGAGAAGTTATTTTTGTATGAGATGACTGTGTAAAAGAAATTTTAGGTGATGTGTGGGGAATATGTGGAGGTGATTTGTAGGGAATTGATGCAAGGAGAGTGTGAATGAGAACAATAGATGGTATAAGATGTAATGGGGGTAATAAGATTCATATGGAAGAGGATAACTTAGTGCATGACATAAGTGGTTACAAAAAAGGAGATGGGGATCATGACATGTGTGTGGGAAATGAAGAAATAACTAGAGGTTGGTACATAACCAAAGTGAGTGATGAAGCAAAAGATATGAAATCTAAAACATGATCACATGATGATATATATGTTGAAAATTATGATGGAGGTGATAAGACTGAGGATAATAACTCTAGAGAGGATGCCAAATATGTAAAGATGATGATTTGGGGATAGTGGGAGATGAAGATTCATATGAGGGAAATGTAATGTTGGAATAAGAAGTGGGATAAATATTAGTATGTAAAGTGAGTGGATTGGTGTTATAAGGAAGATAAAGGGGAGACATAGGGTTGCTAATAATGTCACAATTGTCAAGGATGTCTTGTATGGTGTTGCAAATTTTGATGCATGAGAAAGTACAATGGACCTCAACATAGTGATATGAATAATAGTCAAGAGAGGTGCAATAAAATGGAGGAGGCATAGGTGGGAGGGTGAGAAAAATGGAATAGAGAAAATTTTATAGAATGGAAGAGAGTGATTCGGTCAATGGAGTGAATTTGAAAGTGGCTTGGAGGTAAGAATTATGAGGATGCAACATATGGGAGGGTTTGAATGGGGGAGATGAGATGGTAGGAGGAGGTTCCTAATGGATAATATTGTGAACCTACAAGTGTGGTGGTGGAATGGGTGGGGGAGGAACCAAAACATGTGGTAAGGAAATAGGATGTCCAATATAGAAATCCTTGAGGCATTGATCCATGTGCAATACCTCATTGAATGTGGATGTATAAGTTACATGAAATGTGGGGGAAACAATTTTTAGAAAAGTGGCCAATGAGTTGTGACAGGGAATAAAAAAGGATAGATAGTGAATGAGCTTGTACCAATGCACAAAAATAAAATAATAGACTCATTAGGAGATTATCAAAGTATTTAAAGGTCAACCAATATTGCTTTGGGTCTAATGTGAAAGGAGAATTGAGAGAGAAAGGTCTGAAAAATTTATGTGAATGAAAGAATGGTATGTTGTGGGATATATGAATACCAATTAAGTTTTTGGCTAGTAAGTGAAAGTAGGAAGGTGGGTAAGAGGAGTGCATCGTCATGTTGAATAAATTGGCATGCAAAGTAAAATAAGCATAAGTGGTGTTGGGGGCCTATGTTGGCAATGAAATTATCAAATGATGGAATTTTGAAGTATGACATAAATGTGTGGTGTGGTACCATGGGGTGAATAGTTTCATTATAGTTTGTGTGATAAGTTGGCATAGGTACACATCCCCACATGTGTGCATAATTGAGCTTAGAAATATGATAAATGATGTGTTGGTGGAGCATGTTGGGGCGGGTATGAGAATGAGGGTGAATGTAAGCCATGAGAAGTGACTAGTGAGAAGTGGTGAGTGGTTGGAATGTAGAGCGATCATAGTGCATAGGTGATACCTGAGTGTTTATAAGGGGCCAAAGAGCATAGGTGAGACTAGATTTCTTAGGTGGGGTTAGAGAACGTATGGGTGATCATAGAACATGAGTGAGAAGGTGTGAGAAGACCATGTGTAGGGTGAATTGAAGCATGTAAGAGGGAGAAAAGAGTGCACATGGTGAAGAGAACAAATGAAGGGGACCAAATCACATGTAAGTGGAAGGTGTAGAGAGTGTAAGAGGAGTAAGAGAAAACATGATGAGGAGGTTGTAAGTTAAATCATACAAAGGACATTACAATTTGATTGAAGGTCTGTGTGAGTACCCTAGGGGGTGTGAGGCATTAGATTTGGGAAGTGTTCTATTTTTCTATGGTCATTTTAAAAAATCATGAAAAATCAAAATTGTGATTTTAAAGGAGGAAGGTCATAGGTGAGTCACACTTGCAATTAGGGGTTAAATGGGGTGAATATTGGTGGAAATTAAACAAGACCAATTTGCAGGAATGATCAACTGAGGGTGGAGTGAGGGATATGCAATCAGGTTATGTCACATTTGTGACTGACCAATGGAGGAGTGAGGTGAAATTACTGGGTAGTGGATTCATGTAAGAGTGGGGTAGATAAGTGCAAGGTAATATGGGGGATACACCCACGATTAAGCACGCCATGCACATGAATTGGTAGAGGAGAAGCAAATGACTTATGGGAAGAAACGTGGGAAAGTATATATGGTTCTACATGGTAAAAATGAGAATGAGAGCCATATTTTGATTCAAACCTGTGACCTAGAGGTAGGTGAGTAGGCCACACTTGTAACTTTTGGGCATGGGGGTAGTACTAGAGTAAAGGGTGGTAGACAGTGAAGTGTGAATAATTGTGAGAAGGTTGGAATTTATATAATGACAAGTACCAAGGAATGGGGAAGTGTGGGATAGTGAAAATTAGTATATACTACGATCACACCCATTTCGGTTACAAGAGATATAACCATGGTACAAGTTAATCATAGTAGCGAAACACAACATAGTAAAAAGTTTCTTTAGAGATTAGGCAGATATTAAGCAGTAAGTGTAAGTTATTCATATGAGGGGTTAGAGTGGTGTGAACGGAAAAGTGTGTATGGAATGGGCTTCAATAATGTAGCAGGGATGCTCGTGGTTGTGACCAGGTGGGTTGCACCTTCAACCCTCACGAGAGTGGGTACTTAGTCCACAAATGAACTTGGATAATGGGGAAGTGAAATGATCAATGAGATGGAGTAAATAATAATTGAAGAGTTAAAATAATGACTATTAGTCGCTAGAGTAAATTGTAAGTGCATGCTTGAAATTGAGTACAAGTGAAGAGAGAGATTTTTTAGGAGTTTGTAACTAGATGGCCATAGCATGAGATATTGGAAAATCGTGAGTAAGTGTGAGAAGTAATGTTAAGGATCAAATGTGTCACATATAGGCTTGGGGGTGCACAGTGGACATTGGGGAAAAAGTAAAATGAAGTGAGGGAGATTGGGTAGTGGGTGGAGGAGGATTGGAGAAGGGGATGGGAAAAGGTCATGACATGATCATAGAAATGGTTGAGAGATATGAGGATGGGAAAAGGAGTAGTGAGATAGGATGAATGAGGAGTGTGGTGAAATGGAGAGGTCACATAGGGGTTTCCAACACGACCCTAGAGATAATGTAGTAGGGTATGATTACAATGGAGATAATGATGCAAAGGTGACATGATATGTGGGTAAAAATAGGAGTCACACTAGTGAATTGCCAAGTTTGAGAGATTTGATATGTGATGGAGTGTAGGATGGTCATAGGTGTAACTTACCGAGGGTTGAGTTCATAGGTGGGGAGTGGGGTTTGGGTTTTTTGGTGAAATAATTGTTGTAGGAAAATTAATTGTTTCCACCAATGGTCACTAGGCTTGGTCCTTATTTCTTGGGTATGGGGAGGCTCCCATTATTGAATGTAAAATAACAAAAACTATGGGGTGGCCTTTAGGCCGAGGATCACACATGAATACTCCACTAAACCTGTGGAAAAATGCTTGTATAATGTATAAGGGAGGAATTAGTTTGGAGAGAGGTAAAGGGGAATAGGAGAAATAGGGAGACATGGTTAAATGATGTGAGTAGGAACTAGTAGATTCTCACCAATAGTAACCATATAAGGTCCACATTCAATGGAAGAAATAAATCATGTAAGAAATAACAAGACTAATAAATCAGAGACACAAAGTTCTATGAATTCATCAATCAAAGACAAAAAGTTCATTCTTGGTTGTACAAGATTACAATGCTTTTAAATTTGGAAATTAGAGAGGATGGAGGAACATAGACAAAGAGATAGAAGAAGGTAGCTTTATTGATTGAAGTAGTAGTGAAAGCCAACAAATTACAACAACCAACAATTATTAACCCCTTGGAATGGAGAATCCATTCCAATTTATAGCTTATAAAAATGTCCTTTCATCTTCCCCCAAATGAATTTTCACATTTCCCATCACTCGAGACCTTTCATATTCCTAGGGAATAAAAACAAGCCTTTTTCTTATTAATAAAAAAAAACTCTTACAATGTAAAATTAAAAGGTAACTTAAGTGAATAAGAAAAAATAATGAAAAATATATTCTTAATGAAGAATTATAATATGGAGAAAGAAGAAGGAAGGAGGATGATAAGAAAAGATGTATCAATTTGAAGAAGACAAAGCCTCTGCTGATGAAGAACTAGCCTTTAGTGAATTATGAGGATAAACTCCTGGAATGAGCTCCTATCCTTTGAACTCTTTACTAAAATGGGCTACCGTAGGTGCCACTTTCTTTGCTTGTGGAATACAAACATAACCCAAAGTACAAATCCAAGTTTCAAGAATGCTACTAAGGGTTTTACATTGGTTGAATCAGACTTGATGATATTTTATAGTATTAGAGATTGAGCCTCTAATTTCTGCAAGGGATTACAAAGTATCTTCGTTGAACTAGAAAATATCTCTCGCCTCTTTCTAGCCTAGATCTTGGAATTAATTAAGGATATCTTCCAAGGATGAGTGTTTACTGAGCAGAGGCGATATGAGGTTCTTCAAAATATTAATGACTCTTTCCAAGATCTTAGATGCATGTTTTGTGTAAAACTTAAGTTATGAGATAACATCATTTATCATATCATATATGGCATTCATTGTACAATACCATATGGGAGATAAATTTTTAGAGACAAAGGTGAATACACTTTTTCTCACTAATGAGTGAGAGTCGAGACAACTCATCTCAGACACCAATGGGAATACACTATCCCAATGTACATTTTATTTCTCAATTTCCTCCTTGGTAATTTTTACCTTGGAAACAATTGCAAGGGAAAATTTGAATAGTGAGAGAACCTCTGGTAGTAGTGCCTTTCCTTTCTCAAGAATCCTTTCAACCCACTTATTATTGGATTTCCCTTGTATGGTGTAACCTTGGGCTCTCTTGATCAACCAAGGATTAAAGCTATTGATGGGAGGTATGGATTCCGTAAGAGGAATGGGTACTGTAGACAAAAAATCACTCACTTTGGGTAATTATCTAGTCTCGATCACATACTACTCTTCATATGCTTTCTAAGTACAAAAAGTAATAATTAACCCTTGTCTTTGACCATATTTTTTTACTTTCTGTTGCTACTTTCGGTCTTGTACCTTTATAGGACAAGTCTATCTTTTCATAATTTATTTTTACTTTTTTTGGATTAGAGCGTCCATCCAGGATGCCAGTGCCAGGCACCCTCATCCCTTTTGGGTGCCCTTGTCCTCATTACACTTTACTCTCACTTTTTGGCTCCTTTCTAGCTGTTTGATCATCTAATCTTTTTGGTAGTTAGAGTTTTTGAGGTTGATTATGAAATTCAAGTGAAGGAGTCATATAAATATAAATTTATGTAATCATAATAAGGGACCAAAAACTAAGCACTAACTATCACCACCTAAGCTTACATCCATCAAGGCTTCTATTACTCCATTTGCATCCATTCAACTCCATCACAAGGGAAAAATGTTGGTTATTTTTCATCACACTTCATAGGAGGGGAGTTTATTCTATTCCAGGTATACATTATTTACATTCTACATCTATATATTTCTCACTACTCACAAATTATGACATGCACAAGATCATCTAGGGCACAATTCCGCACACACATGTATAGAACTACACTAGGTCTGAGATGTAGTGAAATGCTTAGTGATGTAGTGAAATCTGAACCCTTTATGCACATATTTATTTTTCAAGGTTTTGATGCTTTGTTTGGGGTTTTATAGGTGATTCTTCATTGCAAGTTTACGATGAAATCAATGAACTAGGTGCAACATACACACAACAATAAAAAAAGGATTCACATTATCCGACGACACTGTAAAGTTGGCTTCCAGACCTCCTGCATAGACCAGAGCACCCAGACTGTATACCAGGGCAACCCAAGAACCCTAATCCCTTTTCCAGGTGCCTCATTCTAAATAGATAGCTTGGATCTGCATTTTCTTAGGTTCTCGTGTGACGGTTTCCTCCTATTATTCAACCGGTATCCTTTGCGACACAATCTTGCAACATCTTTGAATTAAATAAGAATCTTCCAACCCTCTTTGCACATTAGGGTTTCATATTTTTATTGCTTAGTTTATTCATTATTTACTGTAAACTTGCATTAAATTAGGCTAGGATATTACATTTTTAGCATAATCATTTTGGTGAACCCAATCTTCGAATATAATTTATTTATGGGCTTTTCTTCTTCTTATGACCGTCACCCATAGTAGTTTTTGGGTCTTTTCAATATTCGAAGCTTCCTTTATCTACCCGTTGGTTTTCCAAAACAATGACGAATATCCCTACTTCTATAGCTATAACTGAAAAATCCCTTGGATGCATCTCACCAAGTTAATCTTCACAAAATAGAAGCCTCTGGTAGTGAAAAATCATATGACGAGGATACCAATGTTGAACAAGATAAATTGGACACACTCATCAATTTTTGACAAAATTTGCGTAGTAATTCCACTCATCTTCTACATATTCTACATGCTTTGATTGCTACTAAGAACACTTGTGATGCTTCGGTACCTCTTATTGCTCAACCTTCGGCTCCCATGGTCTCTACTCCACCACTTTATCTTTTAAATTCCATTCTTACCAAAACTGCTCCAATCATTCACCCTAGCACTCCCAATCTAGTGCCTAGATCTTCTTCCAATATTCTTTATTTAACCTCTTTATACCAAGATCTACAAACAAAAATTTTCCATCTCCAACTTGCTACCTCTCATGCATCATTGTCTTTAGACTCCACTTCACTTCTGCATACTCCTTTTGCACCCACCATTTCTTCCTATCCATTACCTCCTAACTTCGACTCCCCCAATTTACCCATATTTAAATGCCATGGTGATCCACAAGAGTACTCTCACGCTTTTCAGGTGGCATGCCTAGACTATGCAAACAACCATACCATACTAGTTAAGCTCTTTCCCCACAAGTTTACAATACTATGTGATGTATTGGCTCAATGACCTACCTGTTCATTTGGTAACATATTTCATGCATCTAGCTGATGCTTTCCTATCTCATTTTTCTATCAACATCGGATCTAAGATCTCTTATGCCCAACTCACACAACTTAAATAGGTATCTAACGAACACTTAGCAGATTATGTTTTGTGATACAAAAATAATTTAGCTAAGATGTCAAATGCACTTGCAAACTTTGAGCTTCAGGATTTAGTCATATAGAGTCTATTACCACCTCTCCAGGAAAGTGTTCTCTTTGAGACCTCTCCTTCATTCAATCAACTCTGTCATACCCTTAAAATTTGTGAAACCAAGCTCTTATCTTTAAGAACGCCTCAATATCAAGATCAAACATCATCTTCTAAACGTTTTCTAAGTAAGCCAAAATTTAAACCATCTTCAAATAAACCAACAGACACCAAAACTACTATTAAAACGGTATCAACTACCAAAGATCTTCAGTTGTAACCACATTGGCATACATTCCCTGTTCTTCCACATATTCTACTACCACAACTTATCGATAGTAACCTCATTACGCTTCCTCCTCTGCTTGAATTAGACCCCTATCAACCAAAAGGGCATCATTACAATGAAAAATTTCATTGTGATTACCATCAGTGCGTAGGGAATTCCATTGATCGTTGTTTTAAACTCTGCATTCTCATTCATGACCTAATCGATAATGGTAAAATTGAGCTCCTAGAGCCTCCAGTTTTTGCACCTGTCAACAAAAATCTTAAGCTCAAAATCTTTAACAATCCTCTAACAAAGCATAACAAAAAATTAGCTGAATCCTCTACCAATTGTGTATATCACATAGTTTCTCCTCCTACATCAAGGGATCTTGACTTTCAAGTTGCGCATACTGACACTTCTCCACCAATTATTTCTTTCTCTGACCAGGATTATCATGCATAATTTTTTGCTAATCACTTATACATCAGTGCCTCTATCAAATCTATGCTTATCAATAACACCAAAGTTGATCCATCATGGCCTATCAACACATGTTCTATTCCACTTCTCATTGCTATTGGATATCCACTATCACAAATATCATATCCAATGAATAATTCATATGGCATTGTAAAAGTCCACATTACAATTGGTCCTCTCACTATGCTTGTACCCTTCCTTGTCAGAAAAACAATCGACATATGTGACATGCTTCTAGGCCTCAATTAGATTTGAAGGTTTAAGTCTATCATCTCCATGAATCATTTGCATCTCAAATTCATTCATAACAATCAAGTCATTTATAGCGATGGTGTGCCTCCTACCCCATGATCACACCCTCCTCTTGAAATGACTAATGTATCATCTGCGTCATCTAACATGCCACGACCCATAGAACCTAAAGCACAATCTAATCCTAGCTCACTTGCACATGCTTCACATGGCCTCATCACTCTACTAGTCCAGAGAATCAGTAAAAATCCATTCCTAGGATGGTTGCTGCATCTCAGCGTAAATAACCACCTCATTTTATTCCATGTCGGTGCCCATCACCACCGTGTGCATATTTTCATAGATCTCCATCACCTAAGCATTTTGTTACACCGCGGCGCCCATAATATACTCATCCATCACACGTATATCAAATTCATTCTCTTGCACAAAGTCTCTCTCACATACCACCACTCTTAGAGCATGATCACACATCTTCATCGCCAAAATCATTGAGTAGAGGACCTTCATCCTTACATTTTATAAGATAGTTCACTCATGAGTATACACTTGGGGGGAATTATATGTATTTCCTCCCCCCCAATCGACCATAAACATGCTAACACATATTCTAACCATTACCTGATGATGAAATCTTGTGCTTTGGTTCACAATTGACTATTGAGGGAATCCTATACACATGAACCTCACACACTGCACGTTAGACACTACATGATAGAAATTACACATCCTCATGCATTCTACATCTTTGATACACATCATATTACATCTTACATCCTACATCTATTATTTGTCATACATCTTTTACACCTATATAATCTACACATCTTACATTACATCCTATAAATCACACATTACAATATACCTACTACACATATTACGTATTTTACACATCTATTTTTATGTGCTGCGCTCACCACCCGATGACACACTCTATTCTCATGGTCTATATTGGACTATTGAGGGTATACAACATAAATGGACCACGTCACATTCACGTATTCATCAGTCAGTCTTTCCATCACACGGAATTCCTAGAATAATGACATACGCCATAGGCTACATCATCACTTCTACTTGCATAATTACGCCTAAGTTGTTCCCCCTATGGGAAAGGCCTTTGCGGATGTTTCTTCGACTGTGTTAAATTTGACGTCCTTGACATTTTCATTTTTTTGCTGTGTTTTGATGTTTTTCACTGGTAATCTTTGTATTGAATCTGCTTTATTTTGGAGCCTAATAATATTAGGGCACATTCCATTAGGAGAGAAGAAGGGGTATGTGGCGTTTTGCAAATAGCAACTGACTTCGAGGACTTCACCTTCCGTAGATGGAAGGCAATTTTACATCAAAGTTTGGGCTTGCTACAGACATGTTTGACAGTTTTGGATTGTAAGTGATGTCCAACATTGGGCGAGAGCATAAATTTTTGTGGACGAATCTGATTCCATAGTCCACATAATTGCAAAGATGTTATTAGTGAGGGATTTTCCAATGGTTTCACCAAGTAATTTCTATGTTATATCAGAGAACTTTACTGCACCATTATTGAAGGAAGATGTTCAGTTAGAGATGACAGAATCAAAAGGTTGAGTAAAAATGGAAGCGTTCTCATAGCGCAAGAAATAGATGTCGATAAAGACTTGTCCTCCATTTTGGGTGGGGAAAAGTAGCTTGAGCTTCTCCACTGCCTTTTCAAAACATTGGGTGCTGTGTAATGGGTTCGAATGCGAATACGATAGGGCATTAAAGAAAATTCAGGGTTTCAAATTAAAATTAGGGTTTGAGATAATATTTTTAAGGATATTGATCCTTTTAGATGATTGTAATGGTTTGAGTATTTGGTTTTAGAAACATTTATCTATGAACTATTAAAACCCCAATGTGTTTTGGTCTTTTTGCGATCGTAGTTAAAATCCAGGTGTGTTTTGGTGGATTCAGAACATCTTGACTTGGGTGTTGTTTTGTTTCCTCATTTAAGATAGTATGACAACCACTTCAATGGAGTAAAAAACCCTTGTCGCACAGAATAATGAAGGATTCAATGGCAATATTAGTGGGTTAGAGCGCAAAGCAATAGATGCCATCAAACCCATTAACAACCTCGATGCACAACAACGAATCCATCTCCACTATCACACAGTGACAAAGAGGATCAATTACTGGCATGATGTCCTACTTACTGTTATAGAATATATGATTTGAGTGGTAAATACTCCCCTCCAATCGATCCCCACAAATACTATTCTTTAATAAGATTTTTTTTGTTAAGATATATTGTATTCAGTCTTTTCCTTTGGGGTGCCCTCTGTAGGTTGAAGGCGCACCAACACTTGACTGCCGAAAACCCAGTGTTTGGGATACTTTTACCCATGCAGGTTGCCCCTCCCCTCATTTGAGATAATAAGAAATTTAAATTGTGAACAATGTACAAACCTTTTTATATATGACTATTTTTTTTTCAGCCACACTTCCACAAATTGTCTCAACAAAATGATTGCATATATATTGAGGTAATGTGAATTGACAGTGAAAACACTTGATGGAATTATTGGGGATGTCTTTGCATATCAGTATTACCACTATAAAGTAGCCCCGATTTCTTCCCTCTGCTGGATATCTGTATATACATGTTATTCTGTTTAGATTCATAGAGCCTATTTATGATATACATTTTTTCAGGAGGATGTTCTTCTCATGTACGAGATGGGGCTAGATGCATATAGGTTTGTACTAAAACTCTCTAATCAATGAACTTGTTTCTCATGGTATTAAACTTATCTTTAATGGAAACTTGTATTGAACAAAATCCTTTCATTAGTTGCAGAGCTAAACATTTAGCTTGAATGCAAATAATAGATGTACATTTTGGCAGGCATCAAACCACATGTCACACTATATCACTTCGATTTTCCCTAGAGTTTGGAAGATGCCTATGGAGGATGGCTCAGTCCCCAGATAATGTAATATTTGTTTCCATGTATACTATACTAGAAAATTAGGTAGATTATATCTTACATCTCCTCTGTAATATGTTGTATGTACAATGAAACTATACTCCACATCTTATTCCCTCAATAAGTTACATGTAATATAATTTTAATGGTGTGTTGTGGAGCAAAGAAGATTTCAAGGCCTATACAGAAGTTTGCTTCAGAGAATTTGGAGACTGAGTGAAGTACTAGACAACTTTCAATGAGCCTGCTTTTATAGTTTTTGGCTATGACTGAGATTCCTAGCCACCTCAACACTATTCTTATCCATTTGGACTATCAGGAAATTGTAGTGCTGGAGACTCTAAGGTGGAACCATACATTGGTACCCATCATGTTTTGTTTTCACATGCAGAAGTAGTTGGAGTTTACCATGAGAAGTTTCAGGTGTGCAATCATGTCAAATCTAAATGGTTTTACTTTGAAATGGACATCACCCAAAACCTCACTATTATATTCATATTATAGCTTGCTCGACTCAAGCTAGTGCTGTCCACATATTGTCCATCAAGTTGTATTACTTGGCCATCCTCCTCTATATCATCCATTGCCTTAGGTTGTGTTAGTCACTTTTTCTATTGTGGATGTAGTTATATACTATTCACTTGCCATTTGGTTTCGATTGGGTTCCCCTTTTATATCTTCAATCCTTGGGGTGTGTACAACATACAATTTTTTTTTTTCAATTTCAATGGGAGTGTGAAAATTTATAGGGTAGTGTTAACATATATCTCTAAATCAAATAACATATACTGTTCTGTGATTTTATTGCTCTAACATTATTAATCGTCAGAAGCCGGGAATGGATACTTTACTTATTAACATAATAATTTTGTCACCTCGTGAAGCATTAGAAAACTTCTTTGTCAGAGAAAAGAAGTACACAAAAAAATTGCTGATGAGTGTTTTGACCCTGAAGCATTAAATTTTGAACTAAAGTACAAGGAAGAAACAATCCAATAGGTAAGTACTTCAGCCTTGACACAATTGATCACCAGATGCAGGTTATATGGGTGACATATTATGGCTTTAACAGAATCATATATTCTCCACAGTGAATCATTAGAGAATCCTCTTGTGAATAATAATTTTGAATACAATGCAAGGAATAAGCATATGAAGGAAACAAAATATTTGTTAATAAGTATTTCAAACTTGAATCTTAATGTACCAGCTGGATGAAAATCTAATATTTGAAAGAGCATGGCTCAGTTTCAAATCCCTTCCCTAATTGGGGTAGACATGATACATGTCACCAAATATTAAGAATGAAGCTTTAACATACACTATATTAAAAAGAAAGAAAAAAATTCATATGCTTACAATAAAAGTTAGCTTATAGGAAATGAGACCACCATGCACTAGGGTCTACTTGGAGTACCGAAAACACCCCCTTCAGATTCAAGGATACCAATCCCATGCCTTCCTCCACTCAAGCATAAAATCTTTAGATTCGGGCCCACTCATATTGACCCACTACCCCAGCTGAGATTTCCCAAAGAATTAAAAATGAAAGGGTATTTATTCAAAATGAGGCTAAAATCCTAAAGCAAGAAAAATTACACACCTGTTTGGCCATGTTGGGAAGATCAATCCCATTCTCAACAACACTATCCTCAGATTGGCCCTCAAAATCATCCTCAATGATATGGGATCTTCATCAAACTGTGGATTTTTTTCTTACTCCTACCTCTGAACCTAATTTGTTTTCTTGGCTTGACTAGATTGCAATTTTCTCTGAAAAACAATAGTGTTTAGGAAGTTCAATGGGCTACAGCTGTGGAGGGTACCATTTTCATCTGCCATTAATTTGCCTGTAAAGGCCAGGAATACAACGCCATACACAATCGTGATTAGCATCGTACCACTTCAATAATAAACACCTACAAAAATAAAGAGGACCCTTCAAGCAATTGATCTTGATCAGAGACCCAAAATCCATGAATCCAAATCTATGAATTATTGGGGATCTGACGAACTTGTGAACTAATGTAGAATAAATGATTCGCTCTACCAAGTGATTTTAGGTATAGTCATAATATGAATCTATTTTAACAGCGAAGAACTTATAATCTTGATACAAAACTCACAAAATGCCCAATATTTAAAATACATTTGAGCACTGCAAACCACACTGAAATTTTATCTTAGAAAACTCTCGCCCTCTCCTCTCCTCAGAGATGTTGAAACCAAACAGAAATTTCAAACTTTAAACCAAACAAAAATTTTAGGCTTTTAGGACTCTAAAATCTCTCCTCTCCTCTATAAGAGGATGCACTGCAAACCAAACAGAAATTTCATAACTTCATGGCTCAAAAATATCACACTGCTAGAGTTTTTGGACACCATTATCTCTTGCTTCAGGGATAACCTTTCATTGATGGCTTATAATACAGAAATAGCAGCAATCACACACTTTCTAGATACAAGAAGTTTGAGTGTTAAAGACACAAGAATGGCAGGTTGTTTTTTAGGGTCCATGTTGTTCCATGAAGAGAAGCAGCAGCCGTGTTTCTTAGATTTGCATCTATTACAAGAAGGCAAGCCTTCAAACAAACTTGTTTTAAATCCAGGGTAGCCTTCAAGCAAACTTGTTTTAAATCCAAGGTAATTTTCCAAATAGATTGAGCAATTTTGGATGTTCACCAACAAATCTATTCTTTTGTGAAACTGGCGTTAGGCTTCAATGGTCTGTCTCTTGCCATAATCTAAATGATTTCTTGCTATACCTTCCTTGATATATTGCAAATTTCTTTTGACTACTTTCCAAGAAAAACGATCTTTTCAATATCATTTAATTGAGAGGCACAAGGAGTCTCCAAGGACTTTTCACTTTGCTCAGCCATACTGGGTTCCTGTATTTCTACTTTCTAGACGCATGATATTGCTTTTATCACAAGTTTCCTCTGTCTACTTTCCAAGAGAAGGGATCTTATCCTTGTCATTTGATTGAGATGCATCTAGAGCCTCCAAGGATTTTTCAATTTTCTCAATTGTACTAATTGCTTGTATTTCTCCTTTATGTCCATAATATGAAAGTATGCTTGCTATACTTGCTTTTCTTGTTTTATTTCCCTTTATCCTTTGTATATTACTACTCATCCTTGTCTTTTTGCTTGCTGGAATTTCCTCTCTTTTCACAGAGTCTTTGATTGTTGATTTTCTTGTTGTCATCTCACTCTATGATTCTTTTCCGGTAGTTTCCTTTTCACTCAGTAGTGCATCAACTATGTTATGTACTTGAATTTTGTCATCTCGTTCTTTGTTTCGGTGTCATTTGGCAGCATTTGTTGAAATGGAGCACTCCATATGTTCACATAGGTTCACTTCCAAACATCATTCTCGTGTTACATACCTGCATATAAAAAAACAAATAAGCACAAATCATTGGTAATTATTATGAAACTTTACATTATCCGTGCCTAAATAAACTTCTTCTTGTATACATGCACAAATTTCATATAAAACAGTCTAAAGATATAAATCAAATATTTGAACCCAAACGGCCCAAAAGTGGTCACCCACCAATATGAAAAATGATAATTCTTTGATACATCAGAAAGAAGATTCAATTTGTCATGCTCAATAGTATTGTATGTTGACAAGCAGTTTGGATTCAATTATGAAAAAATATGATTAAGCTTTGTTCGAGCCCCTTTTGGTCAAAGGTGTTATGATTAGTGATACATGGATTATTAAGAGTGATTTTAGACTTTTTGTCATTCACCTCATTCATGTGTAAAGATCCTTCCTTAACCTGCATTGATTAACTTTAATACATTTCATTAAGGCGACGAGGTTATGATTTGATTATTTACCTGTGTGGATAAAATGACACTAGATAAAAAACACAAGGTCTAAAACAAGTTGAATTAGATGCCTTTAAAAGAATCAAAGGGTTGTTTGGAGCAAAGTACAACTTTTTTATGTACACACTTTCATTTGAACCGTCATTCACCTAATTCATGGCAATAACCTATCCTGCATTGTTTTGATTTGATGGATTTGAATATGGAGGAGAGGTTGTTACAATTGGATTCTTTACCTGTGTGGAGAAGAGATGATGTTACATAAAAAACACAAAGCCTAATACAGATTGAGTTAGATGTATATCACATACTCCTAGAATTGTTTGGTGTTGAGTAAAACACTCCTAGGTAAGCAACTTCAAAACCATTGCTCATATTTTAAATTTCGATTTGTAAATTCATTTACTTATATTTTCATTTTTTTTATCAGAAGTGTGGTGTGAAACCTACAGTGGACAATCATCAAATTTTCCCCTGACATGCAAACCATTTTCTTGGAAAAATTAACTACACTCCTAATTGGGAAATGGAAAGTAACTAGTTAGTGGGGATTCACAAAATTTGTTAGATGAAGGGCATAATGATGACAAGAGAATTTCTTGCATCCATAGACTGAATGGCTTGCATGTACTTCATTTTTTTGTTTCTAAATAGCTGTCTAATCGGTTTATATGACCATTTCAATAGTAATGACGAATACTTTTTTCATTTCTTTCAACTATATCCTTGTAAATTTGTGCAATTTACCGACAATATTGGTCAATTCTCACACTAATGTGTAATTCTGAGATTTATATATTATGCTACAACAACACACCATTTGTATAGAGAGTGAAAAGAAACTAGAAATTTTAAAATGAGTTCTTTAACCGAAAAGACCAAACCAGGCCATAGAGGGCAAAGGCTCTGTCTTTTTCATCTATTCACAGATAAAGCCATAATATTTTGATACTGAGTAGATTGATGTTTCCCAATATTTTTGAACAGGTTAAAAAAAAACCCAAGCATAAAGTCTCTTTGGTATTGGTGAAGGAAAGAACTTGTTTTTTGTCAATTCATACTAACAAAAATGTGATATTCTTGTCGCCCTTATAAACTCCATGACACATGCATAGAGTGATTTTGTTAAACCATTAAATATACTTTGAGAAAAATAATATTTGAAAATGGAACTAATAGCTTATTAATGCTTTCAGTTTTTTTTCAAAGTGCTATTGTAGTTAACAAGATCTTAAAGATTTTGATACTTTTCTTAGTGATCACTTCCCCTGTTAATTGTTCACATATACCTATGGAACTATGATATGCGTGACGCCATTAAATATATTTTGACATATTTTTCTTAGAGTTGTAGCTTATTCAAAACTCAATTCAAAATATTGGATTCCAATTCATATATGCACGAATTTGTAACAAATTTGAAATGTAGAGATAAAACCTTTAAAAGTTGCTTCATCTATATTCCCACACTTACAAAATCAATCACACACCTTATCAACATCAAATAAAAAAGTAATAACTATCCCTCTAAATCAAATCACATATATCGTGCACATGCAATTGCTAGTTTTAGTGGTATAAACTTTAGGCCACATCACCACTCCTTCTACTCATCTTGTAGTGATAAAATCCTTAGGCCACATCATCAATTACTATAGCATCATCATCACCTATTTTGATCATCATTTAGTGATATACACTTTAGGATAAATCATCACTCCTTTGATCATATTGTTGTGATATATACTTAGGATACATCGTCACGTACACTTCATCTCTATGTCGCATATAATCACTCCACATTCACTACAACGCGCTACACACAACACATAGTTCGACCATTTACCATTGACACACTCTTGTTTATGGTTCAATATTGACTATTGAGGGGGCATAAACAAATGAAACTCAATGCATACAACTCCATTCACTTGGGAGGTACACTACTTCTATCATTCACGTTGCATTCCATTCCATCCATCCACAACATAATGCATATATTGGTTGCATTTACTTTTACATGTATATATTATTACACATGTTAGATAAATATCTTGTATTTCATTATCTTTATCATACACACATGTGTGTTGACTTTCCTTCTAGTTGTGATCACAGATTATATAGGTCCATTACACGTATTATAGATGTTTGGCATAGTACCTCGTACCAGCCCCATAACGGCTCTTGGGGGGCATCCACTTTCATATACTACAAGTGTTATTGTTTCATTTTGTACCTAGTAATTTAGTTTATCAGATTATACATGCCTTGACATACATTTTATATTTTTAACATGCTAATGGGTGATTCATGAGAAACATTTTTTTGCAGGATTACTTGCCACCATGGTTGTTTGTTACTTTACTTATACTTGTGTGTCCTTGTATTCCATTGTTTGTGGGATTTTCCCTTTTCATTGTATGCAAACTTATTTGTTTGTGGTCACTGCGGCCTTGAGTGTCTTGCAACATCGTGAGTGGTGTCACATGTTTGCAACCCACTTTTCACAGTTTATATTGTTTTCTTGCATGTTTACATTACTGTATTGTGTCTTAGCTTCTACATTGTTTACGTAGCTTACATATCTTATACATGCATGTTTGTATTTGCTTATAAACACTTGTCTCCCAACCATTTGTTTGCATGTTCCTTTGTTTTTACCAAGAACATCCTCTCCCCCTAATTTCAACGGTTAGTCCTCTTTTGGGCCGCATCCTCCTATAATGGCATCGTATGCACCCCCAAAGATGGGGGCATCATTTGGGTGAATCTGTCACCCCATACATAATATACACAACACATCACAATATTGGTACAATACAGTTTTCAAATTTCAGGGCTTAGGATCAGACTTGGGTCCATGACATAATGACCTTACCTAGATTACTTGAGACCAGGTGGCATATCACATAGTGAGAGGGATAATCTACAAAACTCCATACACAAAAACTTTTACAGGGTAGATTATCCTTAGCATTCCAGGGAATAGTTATAGGTTAGAGGATAAATCAGACCTTTTTCTCTGCACTACTTCAACTTTGGTGTTAGATCACCTAAAAAACTAGACAATACATAGATCTCCTCAGTTTTGGGAATCAGTTATAGGTTGGAGGATAAATCAAACTTTCCTGCTTACACTTCTTCAGACATTGGCATGAGATTGCCAAAAAAAATGAACTTCATTGACAGGAACCTTTCTACACCCTTTTTCTCATCACAAATTAGGTGCACATGCTCCTTTTTCATTTTTATACTTTCATTACACGCTTTTTACATATATAAATGTCTCTTTACATTCATTTTTATATAAATACATGTGTATTTTACTACTCGATTGTCTTCTCTTTTGTAGGTCCGTTTGTATGGGAATCAAATAGTCAACATCAACAACAACATCACACACATCAACACTAACATGCAGCTACATCACATACATCAACATCTACACACGCGCTTCTGCCCTAGGTTCACTGTCATCACTTTTTACACTTTTTACATCTTTACTCTCCACACTCCACCTTTTTTATCACTCCAAGCTTTGTCTAGTCCCTTGGTACACTTTCTACATCAATCTACATGGGTATCAGGTACACATCTCTATCTACTTTATGTTACCGAGCGTTCTTCTCACCAACATAAAGTGGGGGAAAATATAGACACAAAATCACACAATTTGGGTAATTATCTAGTCTCAATCACATACTACTATTCATATGCTTCCTAAGTATAAAAATTAATAACTAACCCATGTCTTTGGCCATCTTTTGTTACTACTTTAAGTCTTGTACCTTTATAGGACCATTCTGTCTTTTCATACTTCACTTTTACCTTTTTTGGACTGTAACGCCCAACCAGGACACCAGTGCCATGTGCCCTCATCCCCTCTGGGAGCCCCTGTCTTCATTATATTTTAATCTCACTTTTTGGGTCCTTTCTAGCTGTTTGAGCATCTTATATTTTTGGTATCCATAACTTTTAGGGTTAATTACAAAATTCAAACAAAGGAATCATATAAATATAAAGTTATGTGGTCATAATAAGGGACCAAACTCTAAGCACTGGCTATCACCACCTAAGATTGCATCCATAAAGGCTTCTATTGCTCCATTTGCATCCATCTAGCTCCATCACAAGGGACAAAGGTTGCTTATTCTTTATCACACTTCATAGGAGGGGATTTTATTCTATTCCATGCACACAATAATTACATTATACATCTAGCTATTGCTCGCTACTCATAAAGTGTGATACATACAAGAGAAACTAGGGAAAACTTTTACACACTCATATAACTACATTGGGTCTGAGATGTAGTGTAGCACTCAGTGATAAGTCCAAAATTTTGGCAACTGAGGACAGTCAGACCCCTTCATATGCATATTTATTTTGTAAGCTTTTGATGCTTTGTCTGGGGTTTTGTAGGTGATTCTTCATTTCAGGTGCAACATACACACGATAAACATAAAAGGCTTCACATCATCTAGTGACACTATAAAGTTGGCTTCTGGACTTCCCACACAGACTAGGGCACCCAGAATGTAGACAAGGGATCCATAGGTGCCCTAATCCCCTTTCCAGGTTCCATAGTCTAGCCAAATAGCTTCGATTTGTATTTTCTTAGGCTCTTATGCAATAGTTTTCTCCTGTTCATCCGGTCTCCTTTGCGACACAGTCCCGCGAAATATCTGAATCAGCTAAGGCTTCTTCTAACCCTCTTTGTATATTAGGGTTTCATATTTTTATTACTTAGTTTGCTTGAGTTATTCCCTTCATTTATTTATTCATTATTTATTGCAAATTTTCATTAGATTAGGCTAGAATATTACAATTTTAGCATAACCAGGTATTGCATTGGGCTCTAGGAAGGATTATACATAGGTAGTGAGGGTTCTCACATGATCCACTAATTTCTCCATAGTTTGTTTTTAATTTTAATTTCCACCAAGAAAGCGGGCCACAAAATCCTTAAATAGGTGTGCATCTCCTTCGTGTGTGGCTTACCCCATAGATATATGGGTCAAATCATAATCATGTTAGTCATATCTTCCTTAAGTTTTGTAATGTTTGGTCAGGAAACCTCTACATACTAAGATCCAGAGGCCTTAGTTAAGTAATGGGAAGTTGTTTGTGATATATTGCCTCATTTTTTTTTTATGAATTTTGAGATGGACTCAAAATTAGGTGTTGTAGCTTGCTGCACCATTCTTGACTCAATTACAACTTGCTCCTATACCCATGGGAATGTTTTAGTCAGAGTAGACATAAAATAAGGAATATGGGCACTTTCAATTTCTCAATAAGGGGTCACAATGTGCTTATGATAATATGACTCTATCACCGAGAGGGAAAAACTTGGATTCTAGTGATGAACATGAGACTGTAATGTGTCAATCTCTCCTAAATCAAGAGGTTCAATGGGATATTAGATGATATTTTCCCTCTTGTGAATATTTCTAGGAGGATAAGCTCCAATAAACTCTACGTCCATAATTTTCCTCTTGGAGTATTCTTCTAAATGAGTAGAGCCTATGGCTTTGTCAGATGCCTTATGGGAGGAAGTGTGAGAAACTTGCCTACGTGGAGACAAAATACCACCAAACTTGATGAAGGAATATTTCTTATGATTGAAGCATTCATTTGACCTTTGGATCACTGTCATGGTCCTCTATTTGATATCACCTAATTCCCTGATGTTCCATGGAGTGGGAGGAAGAAGGGAAGGTTGCATCATTTGGTATTTAAGATCAAATAGGTCCAACCCATAATATTTTATCCCATCCAAAAACCATTCAAACTTGAATTATTTTATTTGGTCCACTGTCATCCGCATGTGATACCATTTTTTTTACCTCGAAGTCATATCTGTAGTTAACCTAGTAGTGATCCATAGGGATCCAAAATGACTCTACTTCATCAAATCTATCAGTACGAAGAAGGAAAAATTACACACGAAGGTTATGTATTTTAGTAGCAGGACCGCCGCTCTATGCAGAGCAACGGTTACAAAACCGTCACCCAACCAGGGTGGTGGTCCTGGAACCACCGGTCTACTTTGGGCAGTGGTCCTGGCTCTTTCAGACAAAAAAAAAATGAAACAAACAACCCATAATTTGGAAGCTTGTTCATGTCTCTTCTCCTCCACGACCGTTCCCATTCTCCAGTGCACAACAGGATATGAGAAAGGCTATAAATACATGTTTGTAGAAGAGAACAAGATCATCGAAGCATGAAAGCAAGTGAGCAAGAAGTTCTTTGTGCTTGAGTTGTATTTTGTAGAAGAAAGGAGTGTTGAGACAAAGCAAACAAGTAATTGGGAGGAAAAGTGAGATATTATCTACTTCTCTTTCATACTTATTGTAAATTCTATACTTGTTACTTTGAATTGGCCAATAGAAGTGGGAAGAAAGAGAAACTTCCCTTCCCGACTGGTTTTCCTCCTCTAGAGGTTTCCAGGATAAAATTTGTTGGTGTTTATGAGCTTAAATTCTTTCCCTTCCTGTAATTGTGGATTCTAAACATAAGCACAATTCATTCACTAGCTATCTTTGTCATTTTCTAATAGAAATTATAATAGCAGTGTTAATTTGTGATTCTGTGGATAATTCCAAAGTTGAAGAGTTTACCGATCATTTTGGTATCAGAGCTAACAAGTATCCAGGACTATGGTATTCGTTCTTGGATTTGTATGACAATGACAAGATATAAAGGTGAAGAGTCTTTACCTTGCGATCCAAAAATTTCTACAAAAAAGTGGAAAAAAAGAATTTGGGGACAAATGGAGGAAGAGAAATTGGTTTGTAGAATCGAGATGCTGGAGACCATGATGGATAGGATGTTTAGAAGGCAAGAAGAGCCTGTAGATTTGCAGAAGACAAATTCTGTCAAGCAAGGCTCCATGTTCAAGCATGAAGAAGAGACTTCAAGTGCAAGAGAAAAGGTAAAATCTGATCATACTCCCTTTAAATTTGAGACAAGAGTTGAGATTAAAATCTTTGAAGGATAAGTAAATGTAGAGTTGCTCGATAAATGGTTAAAACAATTAGAAGTCTACTTTAGTGTCCATAATGTCACTGAGGCACAGAGGATCACCTTTGCACATCTCAAAATGGAGGGTCATGCACTGGTTTGGTTGGAAACCCATCTAACCACTTGTGAAAAGAAGAAGCATCCTATTGTAAAATCTTGGCAATAATTTAAATAATTACTTAGAGCTAACTTCTATCCGATTCACCACAAGACTGACCAAATGATTAAATGGCACTATTTTAGACAAGGTAGTGGTCAAAGTGTGTAGGACTATACTACAGAGTTTTGGAGGCTGGCCATGTTGCTAAACATGGACTTGGAGGATGAGGATATTCTGACTAAGTACTTGGGAGGACTTCACACTCATCTTTGAAGAAAATTCATCTCCACAAATCCCAAAGATCTCAACTAGGCATGTGCAAGCATACTACATAGATGATGAAAAGAAGAAAGGAGAAGAAGAGCCAAGGGAAAAGCAATCGACAAATCAGCAGAAAAAAGAGTAAGGGAAAACAACTAACAAGGGTAAGTGGAAAGGGAAAGGTAAACAAGCTGCCACTACTTTAAATACTTGTAAAGATCCCAATAATTTTTGCAAGAACTGTGATATCAATGGTCATACTGACGCTACATGTTGGAAGTTACATCCAAAGTTACATTCGAAGAACCAAACCAAGGACTCAAAGAAGTCCATGACAACTATAAAAAAAGAAGGGGGTGTAGAAATCAAAGATGAATCTGACGTAGATGAAAGGCTTGGATGCACGGCCACCAACATGGACAGCCAGGAAGAGGAGATGAGTAGACTATTCCAGATCAATAGAACTAAGGTAAATTCTTTGGTTGATACCGGTTCTCAGTCTAACTTGATTTTTGAAGTAGTTGTAAAGAAGCTTGGTCTTGAGACTTACGAGCATCCAAACCCTTATCCTTTGGGTTGGGTGAAGAAGGGTGTTGAAATTCAGGTAACAAGAAGATGTAAGGTCATGTTTGGGATAAATTCCCAATATATTGATGTTTTGGAAGCTGACATTATTCCACTTGATGCTTTTGATGTTGTATTCGAGAGTCCCTTACTTGTATATTAGGGATGCTATATTTATGGGAAGGGAAAACTGGTATAGATGGGGTCAATGGATGGGATCAGCTACAACATCTGGGCACACCAACATAAGACATGGGTTACTATGGTGAGTGCTAACAAAGAAAAAATGACTTATTCAGGAAAATCATAATCAGTTTTGTTTACTTTTGTTAAAGGATAAACAAGATGGGGGTAGAAGCTTCAGATATTTCTAACCAAGGAAAGCATGATTTGGATAGTATTATTCAGTATTTTTAGGAATTATTTCAGGCTCCCAGTGGGTTACCACCAAAATGGGAAGTAGAGCATGAGATTCAACTATTGCTAGAGTCCCCTCTACCAAACATCAAATTATATAGGAAATCCTTTCTTGAGAGTACTGAAGTAAAGAAACAACTCTAGGAACTACTAGACCAAGGGGTGATACGTCCAAGCACCTCACCATGTGGTTCGCCTATTGTGATGGTGCCAAAGAAGGATGGTTCTCAGAGAATGTGCATCGAATACCGTGCTTTAGACAAGATCACCATAAAGAAAAAATATCCATTTCCTTATATAGATGATATCTTGGACCAGCTTCAGTATGCCAAATTCTTCACGAAGTTGAATCTCAAGTCCATTTATTACCAAGTCAGAATGAATGAGGAGGATATATGGAAGACTTCCTTCCAGATAAAAACATGGTTTGTATGAATGGTTAGTACTTCCTTTTGGGTTATGCAATGCACCCGCTACATTTATGAGATTAATGGAATGATGTATTGTGGGATTTCATAGATTCATATGTCATTATATATCTAGATGATATCTTGATTTTTAGTGCCATATGGTAAGAACATCTAACTCATTTATAGTAAGTGTTGCAAGTTCTCAGGGAGAAACAACTGCTTTGTAATATGAAAGAAATGTGAATTTTCGAAACAATCACTTGTCTATCTTGGCCATGTGGTTGGAGGAGGAGAGGCTATGAGTGGATCCAAAAAAGGGGGAAGTCGTCACTAATTGGCCAACACCAACAGGAGCCACAAATACTTGGATTTTGGTGGGAGTAGTACAATACATGTGGAAGTTCATTCTAGGATTCTCCACGATTGCAACACCTCTACACATAGTGGCCACAAAGAGTAAGGGTTTTTGACTAGGGTAAGGAACAAGAAAATTACTTTGAGTTATTGAAATACAAGATTAGTCATGCTCCAATACTTGCTATTCCTAATTTGCAGCAGCCTTTTGAAGTAGAAATAGATGCCAGTGATTACACTATGGGCGCAGTGGTTGCTTCAAGGAGGTAAACACTGTATGTTATCATTTTGAAACTTTCACTTCAGCAGTTAAAGGATATTCAATATATGATAAGGAAACATATGCACTAGTTCAGTCAATTAAAAAATGAAAGCATTATTTGTTGGGTAGAAGAAACTATTGTGCACACTGACCACAAACCTCTCCAGTATTTGCAAGCACAGTCTAAATTGCATTAGGCAAGACACTACAAATGGATGGGGTTCCTTCAGTAGTTCCATCTAGTGATCAAATACAAGAAAGGTTAGTAAAAATTTGGTGGCAGACATGTTTTCTAGGCCACCCACATAGGAGAAGTTTTCCTGTTTGGCCACTATCTCTCAAATTGAGCCCTTCACGAAGGAATCTTATGGCGAGGCATATGCCTAGGATAGAGACTTTGGGGTGACATTTCAGCAGTTGTAGTCCCAAGGGTTTGAAAGGATAGCGGATTGAAGATTGTTATCTCAAGGACGGGGGTTGTTCTATCGATGGGGAAATATTTGCATGCCTAAAGAGGAAAGAATTCTATTGATGAGGGAAGCACATACCTCAAAAGTAGCAAGACATTTCGGTGTTGGTAAGACCCTAGCCCACTTGTAAAGGTACGTGTATTGGCCCAATATGTAAGAAGAATTTTCAAAATTTATACGTGGATGTAAACTTTGTTTTACCAGCGAATGTAAGACTAGGAAGGAGGGTTCGTATATGCCTTTTCCAGTACCTACTCGTCTATGGGAGGACATTTCTATGGATTTTGTAGGAGGATTACCTATGTCTAAACATGGCCATGACTATCTCTATGTTGTTATTGATAGATTCAGTAAGATGTGTATTCTTATGGCATGTAAAAAGACAATAAAAGCACATGAGGCAGCGGATATTTTCATTGCTAATGTATGGCTGCATTTTGGTTTTCCAAAGTCTATTGTTTCTGACAGGGATTCCAAGTTCTTGTGGAAGTTTTGGACTAATTTATGGGGCAAGATGGATACCAGGTTACAGAGGAGCATAGATTTCCATCTGCAAACAGATGGATAGACAGAGGTGGTGAAAAGGACTTTGGTATAGTTGATTAGAGGGTTTAACAATAAATACCCACAGACTTGGGATGATTCATTAGCCTACATTCAACATTCCTATAACTGGGCAATACACACATCCACTATGAAGTCACCGTTTGAAGCATGCTTGGGATATTTACCTACAAATCTGCTGGACATAGTAGTTGGGCATCAAGATGAGGATGAGACACGAGACACAAAGGTGACTAGAGAAAAAAAATTCATTGAGAGGATCTGACAAATCCATCTCAAGCCAAGTACAAAGCTAGGCACAATCAACATATGAGGGAACATAAGCTTCATGTTGGAGATAGATTTTGACTTTACTTGAGCAAGGAGAGACTATAAGGTCAAGAACAAAAGCTCAAGCCACTATGATATGGGCCCTTCACCATATTGGAGCAGGTTGGAGAAAATTCCTTATGACTTGATTTACCATCATTTATGAGGATGTACTTTGTAGTAGACTGTGAGAACTTGCACCTATATGAGCCATCCATGTTAGATGAAGATGAAGGACCACAGTTGCTACCTTCTATTGAGGATTGCATCTTGGACTCACGGGGTGAATTGAAGGAGGATGTAGTGTTGTAATAGAAGGTCATAGAGACTAGGAGAGGTCCGCTAGAGTCTTGGCAGATTGGACTGAAAGGAAAGACACCAAGGCAAGACCGGTGGTACTCAAAGGATCAAGTGAGGTAATTATTTCCTCATCTACTCCCCCACTAAGCTTTTTTGGGACCAAAATCCTCCTAAGCAGGGGAGGTGTGATCCATAGGGATCCAAAATGACTCTACTTCATCATATCAGTTAGCACGAAGAAGGAAAAATTATACATGGAGGTTCTGTCTTTTAGTAACATGACCACCACTCTATGCAAAGTGGAGGTTATAGAACTTCCGCCCTACCAGGGTGGTGGTCATGGGACCACTTGTTTACTTTGGGTGGTGGTCCTGGCTCTTTCAGACAGAAAACCAAATTATAAAATGAACAACTCAGAATTTGGAAGGTTGTTCATGTCTCTTCTCCTCCATGAGATTTCCCATTCTCTAGTGCACGAGAGGACATGAGAAAGGCTATAAATACATGTTTGTAGAAGAGAACAAGATCATCGAAGCATGAAAGCAAGTGAACAAGAATTTCTTAGTGCTGGGGTTGTGTTTTGTAGAAGAAAGGAGTGTTGAGACAAAGCAAGCAAGTAATTGAGAGGAAGTGTGAGATATTATCTACTTCACTTTCATACTTTTTGTAAATTATGTACTTGTTATTTTGAATTGGCCAATAGAAGTGGGAAGAAAGAGCAATTTCCCTTCCCGATTGGTTTTCCTCCTCTAGATTGGCTTAAATTATTTCCTTTCCTACAATTATGGATTCTAAGCATAAGCATAATTTATTCACTAGCTATCTCTATTATTTTCTACTAGACAGTAGAACATCAACATTAATTTGTGATTCTATGGATAATTCCAAAGTTGAAGAGTTTACAGATTAAGTAGTCCTCAATTTGTGGCATGTTATGTAATCCCAACAATATGAAAGTTTCTAGATTCTTCCTAATATTGAATTCAAACCGAGATATGTAGGAATATAAACTGAGAGCTGCAAAATATGTTTCAATGTTTGCTACATCTATGACATTATTTCACAAGTATATTCCTAGTGAGATAGGAAATGACACACCTTTCTTCTTAGCATTCTTACATTTGGTATGAACATGGGAAACATGTTGGAATAGTTCAAAGATGATGATAT
Source organism: Taxus chinensis (assembly GCA_019776745.2). Lineage (NCBI taxonomy): Eukaryota > Viridiplantae > Streptophyta > Pinopsida > Cupressales > Taxaceae > Taxus > Taxus chinensis. Next base: position 19,240,928 of record CM034151.1, read on the forward strand.
TATCACTCAGGTATCTAGGTATTCTATAAGGGGAAAGATCAAAGTCTCCAACCCTGATGTAGTTGAAGGCGGGGAATTGGATGAAGTGACTCCCATAATTATCAATCAATGTTGAAGTGTTGGATGAGATCTTCCACCATGGATTTCCTTTGAATAACCTTATGATGAACATGGTAAATGCATCATTCACCCTAGCATAGTGAGAGTTATTCTCCATGTGTGTGAGTTGCGGATACTTTTTGTAAGCATGTGAATTTTTAAGAACATTGTGAATGTAAGGGTCTTGTGAAAGTAAGGGCGTACACCAGGTAAGAAGTCATTGTGAACTTCTCATTGGAGGAAAACTGTAAAAAATACTGATGGATATTGTCACTGATGATTTATCCCCAGTCCACCATTTAGTTTCCTTTTATGGCCAGTAACATAAAATGAGCCATACAATATTTGAAATCCTTCATTGTCTCTTCTTCAATTATTCTAATCAGTAGGAAAATGACATCAGTACAAGCCTTGTGAAACTCACTCTGTGATAGGTTCTTAGGGATATGAGAGGGCTTTCTTCCTTGTTTGAGCCATGAACCAAGTGTTATGCCTTGTAAATATGAGTCAGTCCTTGCCTACTCCCATGATGTAGAAATCCTGACTATGATGAACATGTTGTTACTTGTGGGAATTTACAAGCACTGAGAAATTCCCTTTGGTGTTAGGAATGTGAGAGTTGAGTTATCATATGTTATGATTGTTCTGGTGTTAGGATCATAATGTTGTGTACATTCAAATACAAGTTCGATGATTTGAATAGATAATTATTAGTCTCATACAATTAATAATCCACTTGAGAGTATATTTTCTTCTACTACCCCTCATGGCTCATTCAACATTCTTGTTTTCAGGTCTTGCAAGTCCATGTGAGTGACATCACTATCTCCCACATTGGGGTATTCTGTGGTCAATGTTGAGATTGGTTCCACACCTAAATACTTGATCTTCATGATGTAAAAAATTAATGATATTGGTGGAATGTGAGTTGATACAAGTTACTTGAGCCCAATTACAAAGACTTTCTATTTTTAGCAGGTCCTGACTAGGATGGCTATATTTAGTAAGTTTTCACAATTTTTACTTTTTGATGATTTTTTACTTACAAGGAGTAACACAGATGTTGAATGTTTATTGTTGTAGAAACTTACTATATTTAGTCATGGGGAACCTAAGAAAAAATTATTATTTTAGACAAAGGTCTTTTGGGTGTCGGATTGGAATGAAATTGGTCTCAAAAGATTGGGTTTTATCTTGGGACCTTCTGCTCCAGTTTTCAAGGATTTTTATTTTTCAGAACTCCGTAAATCTGAAAAGGAAACTCTAGGGGCTGAAAGTTTCTACTAACTTCTATAAATTATGTAGAGAGTTAATGGAAATGATTTTAAAGTCAAACTAAAGGCATTTTTGGGAGAAGTCCAATTGTAAATTTGGTCGAAATTAGGTGCACAAATTGTGAGATATGAACAAATTTCAGTTTTGGAGTTTGAGGGTTCTGAAATATTTCAATAGCATCACTGGTTAAAAAAATGGAGTTTTTGGGGAGAAAAACATAGCTCTTGGAATGTTTGAAATGAGTAAGTTTTTTGAGTTGGGAGTTACTTACATTCACTTTGTAAATTTTTACTCAAAAATGACCGAACAAGCTAAACCATGGTTGAAGAAAGGTTTTCATGTGTTTGTACCCTAAAAAAATAGGGTACAAGAGGTGCACGTGGAAACAAGAGGAAAGAAATTTTTCTTTACACCTGATAGTGAAAATTGTCAGCTTTTGGTTTCATGTGAGTGAGATGCAATGGCTGAAAATGGATTCCGAGGGCTGCATTGAGGTTTTCCATATGTTTTAGAGCTAATTAAGAAAGGAGGAGTGTAATTTTGTGTCCCTCATGTCCCTTTTGTTCTTGGTACAATCCAAGGTGACACCACTAGCTCAAAAAGGTGCCATGGGGGGTCTTCTCATGAGTGTAGTGTTAGGAATATTCTTGTGTATTACTCACATGGGCGAGTTTGTTGTATTGAGTAGTTTGTTTTATTTCGTTTATGTATTGTTAAATGAGTTATAACAACTCACATAACAATAGTTTTAGATCCACTATTTTAGCACTTAAACTCCTAATTCTAAGGAGATGTAGTTCCTATATATTTGCACTATGTTTTCTCAAATGTAATACACTAAAATTATTATTATTTTGTTCATTTTTTTGTGCGACTATGCTCTTACCACTTCATCTAGTATCAGATCCGGTTATAAATGTGCATTAATAAAATTGTGACTTGAGGTCTCAATGGGAAGTTCCAATATATATTGCCCCTATTGATGAAATATTATTATTTCAACAAGATCTGTATATTATGACTGTGTTTTTTGTTAATAGCTCTCGAATGCGAATGCTTCAATTAAGATATTTGGTGTGAGTGAATTCATAAATTGATCAAATTCATTAATATGGTTTGGTAAGATGGTTGCATTATCATAAATAGAGTTGTAGTGGTGAGATATGATTCAACAAGTTCAAAGAGTCTTCTCTACGTGGCATACTGAATCCCTTAAATCATTGTTTCATTTCATACATATTTATATTGTTCAATGGTTTTATACTTGATTTCATTCAAATTTATAAATGGTTTATACTCTATAATGCATTCTCTATGTTTTCCACTTGTTTGTTCTCAAGTCGTGAAGCCTTCTATTCATATGTTCAAGAAGTAACAAGGTAGAAATTGTACCATATAACATTGGCGATTTGCATTGGTGTATCCTCTCGTTATTCAAGACTAGAAAGAAATCCTATGCATAGATTGTTTTGGTCAAGTATTCCACGTGGAAGGGGAGTATTTTGTACAACTAGTATGTCATTATAATCATCCATTTAATTGCTCCTGATTGCTATGAGTCAATTCATGCAATCATACCCCAAATTGGCTGGATAACAATGATGCATATAGAATTGGCGTGGAACCAACCACTAGCTTCATGGATCGAATCCATGTGTTTGTTTGGGTACATGGACCTTTTCTAGTTTGTAGCTCGATCAAAATCCAGATGGATATGAATTTTCATTGGAACTAACTTTCCAAACTCCAGCTAAGTGCCATTCTTCCAGCGTATTGCCAATTTTAATTATATTTCTCTCTATTGATAGTCTATGTAATAAGTGTGTTGACTATTTTCTTAGTTATTTTTATATAATATATTTAAGATGTGTTTTAGATTTATAGTTGAACCACTAGCTATCAATGTGTCATGATGTCAATAATTTGTAATTTGAAGTAAAGGGGCACTATCAAGTTTTATTGGTTACAATAATATATGTTATATATTATTGAGTTTGAGTTTGGTCATTTTTAGGATCTAAATATTTCTATTGGATTTGTAAGTCATTTTGTGCTAATTTTAAACAAGTCAAATATTATAGGATTGTCAAATTTGTTGTCAAAAAGTGTCAAAGTCGTGTTATTCAAAAATTCCATTAAAAAAAATTGCCTTACGGACGCATTATAAACACCAAATTTGGGTCACACTCCCCCTTCACCCCACATGTATATGAATTTAATTATCTACAATTAAATTAATGCCCATGCTCACAATATTCATTAATAAACACCTTAATTCAATTAATTTTCACCTCACCTAGACACCTCACCCCACCACATCACCTAGACACCTCATCATAAACCTATTCTTAGTATGCTTCATTTTTACTAGGACTCAATATCCACTTACCATAGCTAACTAAGAATCAGTTTAACCCTAACACTAAATGCCTATTCTTCCTCTAACTGCATGCACACTTACTTACGTGGAAAAATCTAGTTTGGATCCACAACAACGGGCAGAACTGGCCAAAAAGATAGCCACGATTTGTTATTTTGGCAACCTAGGATATCCCACCTTAATCGACACTGGTCAACCTGAAACTGATGTTGGTCACCCTAAACTATCATCAGTTACTATATATTCACTTTGGTAACCTTGTTCCAAAGGTTGGAAGACAATTATTTGAGTTTTGGAGAAGAGAGATCTGCATGCAAGCACACACCAGAGCATTCTTGCACATCTAGACATCTTGAACCAACACCAAGCACTGATCTGAAGGGCAAGCATTCATGGTAACATTTCGGGAAGAATGGCCGTGACACTGATAACCAGTTCCACAGATTAACCATCACCTCTATCCAATCACCAGGTCTGCAAGTATAAGTAGTTCCTCCTAGCAAAAAGGAAGTTCTCGCAATCAACATCAGATTGATAAGTTAGAACGTGCACACTCTGCCTTCCACCTCCATTCACAGGTATTCCTCCTCAACCTTACCCTATCTTTTTTTATCATACGTACGCAACTTGTCGGTAAAACATTTTGGCATGCCCAGTGGGACCCTCTCTTAGGTTCATTGAATTTTCTTCATATAGGGAAACTTTTTGTGTGTTTCTTTCCTTTTGAAAAAAATACACATTTAATCTTCTCCCTGGTAATATTCTTTTCTTCTAATTATCTAAGCGACATTTGTCATTTGGTGCTTAAAACAAACCAATTCTTTCTTCTTACATTTTCATAGTAGTGAAAGAGCACATTCTTGCCCTATTCATCATTTGCTTCATCGAATATAATTGTCGATTTGGGTTATAAATTTTTTGCATTTCACCCTTATATGTTGCATTATTAGCTCACATTTAAAAATGAGGGCAACCTATATGTTGGAAGTCATGCCCAGCTGATGGTTGACACAATTGAACCATACAAAGCAATTTATTCTCTCTCTCTCTTTGCCAAACTACAAAAATTTGAATTTACACATATTCTTAAACAATATCCCACCTGTAAGAAGCTGCCAATGATCACACGACCAAAGGATTGACAGTGGACCCCCAACTAGTCTCTCTGTCCTGTCATAACTCAAAGAAAGGACCGCCCCCGCCATAACATAACTTGAAACCTCACCTTTAGATTTCCTTCTTCATAGGACACCTTCCCAACCAAAAACTTTGTTCTGAATTCACAAGTAAATATTAAATAGCATAAGATAAAACAAACATAAAATTCACTTTTAGGATTGTGTGTTTTTCTTAGCTTTGTTCTTGACTTGCGTTTTGAGGTGTGAGTTACGATTCTTGATTTTTCGTCTTCCTTTCACACTCCCCATCATAGTTGGAGTATTCTGACTATTATGAGTGTGTCAGGATCTCATCTTGTCATTATCAGATTTTCTGTGTTGATTCTTCATCTAGTTTAATTCATCAAAAATCCATTTTTCTTCATTTCTTCTAATTTCACAGTAACCGTCATCAGTTTACATCTGACCATCGTCGGTTTACTTAATCGATGTTAGCTTCTTGCTCTTTTAATTATTTTACCTGAAATAACCTTCATCACCTATTATTTTCTATTTTTGGGTCCTCAGGACACTATCATATCCCCCAACATTTTGATATCTCTATCAGATATGGTTTCCCCATTTCACATTCATCAATTCTGTTTCATTTTTTGAAACTGGGATTTCCCACAATGATCGGTATCGGTTATCATAACCGTCATCAGTTCCCCTGTAACTGTCATCGGTCATACTAACCGTTGTCGGTTGCTGTGTTTGATTTTTAATCAAAACACTAATCAGATTTACCCCCTAGACTTCATCCTTCTCTGATTCTGTTGTTTTTTGTGTTATTTACAGAATACAATTTTACCAGGTCAACACTAATTCACATGGTGTTGACTCATAGCAAAACTAGTGCCCTTGTATTTCACGCCAACCATCAGCCACTCTCACCTAGTCCATCACCGCCGTCCATCCTAACACCTATGGATCCAACTCAACCTTTCACCATTTCTACCAGAGACGAGGAGTTTGCAAGGCTCCTTTATTAGAATCTGATGACCTTACAATATTATTTTTCCCACTCATCTACCCGAGAATCCTAAGGACAACTAGTGTACGGCATGTCTGTATCTATTCCTCCTACCCTCACACCCACTTCTGCATCAGCTACCACTAGCTCGGTGTTTCAATCATCCACATTACCCCCTGTGGTCTCTCAGTTAGGTCCCACCTCTACCATAACTGTGGCCCCAACGACGTATATTACACCCGTGGTGTCAACCATTCTATCACCAACTGCCTTGAGCATGGCCCCATTTTCCCTTGTTTCCTCATATATAACAGTTGCATCACAACCACCTGTATTTTTGGCAACCCACACCCTGTTCAAAAACCTTTTTCTTTTCATCCATCAGTCTTTACCACCCATTACCATGAGAGTAGTTACGATCACCCCACCTATTTACACACATCACCAGCAACCCTCAATCTTGTCTATCACTTATTTGGGGTACATTCTGCTTGTATCTATCCCTCCTTCATATTTTTCATATTCGGAACCCTCATGTACTGGGATGCCCTTCACATCATATACCCATCATCAACCTCACTTTACTGCAGGAGGCACCCATTCCTCACAACCCACCAATGACCTCCTTAGGATGATGATGGAAAATATGCAGACATTAGAAGCATCAGTTTCTGACTTTTGTAACTCCTTGACCTGTGAAGAAATCTGTAATGATCCTATTCATCCATCTATTCCTATTTTCCCATACCCTGTGCATTTAGAAATGCCAAAGTTCAATTGTTTCAATGGTAAAGAGGACCCGCAACAACGCTTGCGGTCATTCAAACATGGGTGCTACCTAATTTCTCATGATGATGCTTTGCTCTTATGAACATTTCCCATGTCCCTAATGGGACCCACCTTAGATTGATACAACAATTTACCTAGGCATTCCATCTACTCCTTAAACCAAGTGGCTCAAGCATTCCTTGACGACTTCTCAATCAATGTAGTAAAAAAGGTCACCATGACCAACCTATATTCGACACGATAGTATGAAGACACATCTATCCCAGATTTCGTTGCTCGCTAGCGAAGTCTTATTAACCAATTAATGTTCTAGTTACCTCAAGCAAAACTTATTGAGTTGTTCACTAGAGCTTGTGCAAGACATATCTCACCAACTCTATAGGTACAAACCTTCAGAACCTTTGATGAAGCATTCACCATGGCATGGAAGCTAGAAATCCATGCCATTGAAGAAAAGAAAATCCAATTACGAAACAAGAATTCCCCGTTCAAACCAAACGATTCTTCTTCATCTTCAAAACCCCAAAATAACTATTCAAAAGCTAAAGGATTTGCCAACGTGGTAGTTCTTAAAGTAGGTCCATCTCATCCCTCCAATCAAGCCCAACCTTCTTCCAATATTTCCCATGTCTTGACCTTTCAGTTCCAATGGGAGCAGCGGAAGTAAACTTCAATTGGAGAGTCCTATTCTTTATTCTTGGAAAAGCTTCTTAAAGCAAGAGCCATTACACTTCCTCCCATAATAACCTCATAGTTTTGATCCCGCTCGTCCTATGCCTACATGGTATAAGGAACATGGGACTACTGTAATTATCATCATGTTGTCAAAGGCCATAGTGATGGTAATTGCATAACTTTTAAGAACATGATCCATGAGATGATAGATAATGGAGACCTTGTAGTGGATAACCTGAAGGCGCTGACAAATCAAAATTTACACATCTTTAAGAAGTCATTCCCTAACCATAAACCATCATCTAATAAAACTAATGAACCTTCATCCTGCGACAACAATTTCCATGAAGTCCACATAGTTTTTGATATCGTACCCACCGTTCCTCAAATTCCACCTATTTTGTCTATTGAGGAAATACTGGCACGAGCTTCTGTACCCACAGAGGAACATACCTCTTCTACTCCTTCACTCACAAGAGAGTCCCCTTGATCTCCCCCTGCTCTCACGAAGGAACCCACATTTTCTGCTAATGTCATTCCACCGTATACCTCACAACCTACCGAACAGTCAACAATATTAACTCTCCCATCCATAGGAGAATCATCATCACCTTCTCCTCCACCAAGGGAGAAGTCTACCTCACCCAACCTACCATCTCTCCTACCCATGGGAGATTCTTCAGACATGCCACTACCTATTGGGGAAATTCTCCCTCAGCATCTCAGGACCCCCATTGACCTGATCTTGGCTCTTTTACCCACAGAGTCTGAGGCTAGCCAATTCCCTGTCTCACAGACATATTTTACAGGGATTGCCACCAAACCAACTGCATCTCCTCCTACAGTAGTCCCATTTTCACAGACTGGCCAATTGCTTGGATTACGTTGATAATTCCATGCTCTGGGGGACATCTTTGGCTCCCCTTTTTGACTCAAATGCAAATGTTTCCGGAAGATACTTCCATGATCTACCCAAAGGTATTTCCAGCAACTAGATCAACCCTGATCATGCCTATCGAAATGGATTCTTCCTCATCCCATCTACCTACATCCGAACCTTTACCCATGACTAAAACCATTCCAATGCCTAAGAACCTACCCACACCTATATCTTCATTTTATGTATCTAGACCCATCACTACCTTGGGTGTCATGCCGACTGTCAAGCCTTACCCATCCACCTATCAAATTGGATTTAGCCACATCTTCCCAAACCCACACCAAAGTTATTTCTCCACCTAAAAGGAAGACCCAAATTGTTAGGCCACATACACCAGTCTCACCTACCACACCTTTGTCACCTTCACCCCTTCTGTCCATCCTAGGGCCTCACCCATTAACCCTAGCCAAACAGTCTCCTACCCAAGGTAATTCAAAAGCTAAACAACCTACTGCTTCATCACGAGCCTTCATTACACCTCATTTACTTGCACGACAAAAACCCACACCCTCACCCATGCATTTCGTACCATATTCCACCAGCTACTATAAATCCAACTTTTCTATACGAACCACCCATACCATCCACCCAGCCTCTACCAACCACTTCCACCATGACTCTATTGTCCCCATGGGTAACCCATCCTCTTCCACTGTCTACTCTCCCTTCTGCATCATGTACTCCCATGTCACCTTTACCCAAGAAGGTGCAACCCAAAGACAAGAACCCACTACCCTCCAATAAGGTAGTTAAACCAACAAAACCTTCCATTACTAGCTCTTCTACCACACCTTTACCTAAGCAGATGCCATCAAAACCTAAGACAATACCACTTACCAAACCAGTGGTCCAACCCATTCCTCCTCCTATAACACCTCTTCCCTCACAATCATCTGCACCTTTACCCAAACCCACACTCACTTCCCATTGTGATCCATTGGCAGGGTCCTACACCAACATCCCAACCAATCTATTAGAGATTTTTGTCATCACATTACCACCGCTTCGACCTTACGACCCTCTCAAACCCAAACCAAAAGGGTTTGATGAAACCAACATTTTTGCCTATCATTGTGTGCCAGGACATGATGTAGAAAATTATAAGGCTCTAAAAACCATTCTTCTCCAACTTTTTCCTCTTGAACAAAATTTTGACGATGATGACCTTCTTAATGAGGACCATGTTCCACCTTCACCTATCACCACACATCATCATCCCTTGCTTCTTCAACAACCTACATCTCCACCCCCACAACCCTTTTTTCCACCTCCAAAATTTGAGATCAACATGGTCTATATCAGAGAGTTAGCCAAATCACCACCCAAATGTCAGTGTGCCTAGCTCACTTCACAAGGCCTTCCCCCCCATTAGGTTTTTTCCCATCATTTCATTACACTACTCATCCTAAACCTTCTCCATTTACCACCTCCCCTTAGATTAACATGGTCCAAGTTGCACCCGCACCCAGAAGGACAAAGGAAAAGAAAAAGCAACTATCCCATCAACCAACCCTGTTCCCAATATACCATCTACACCCGCACCCAAAATCACCATTCGAGGACCCACATACCCTATCTCTAACGGGGTCACCCATCGTACAATGATAAAACAATTACATCAATCCCCTCTAAAGATGTCTTTGTACGATCTCATCCAAACTTTTGAATCTCATAGACAAGCCCTTATGGAGGTTTTGCAATCCATCAAAGTTTTACCCAATGACCCCACACCAGTGGCCTCCATTATCACCCCTCACCACATGGCCTCACTTACCAAATCATCTCCTTCTTCTACCCCCATGCCCACTCATCAATGCTCACCCTTAGTTTCTCTGATGAGGAGATTATACCTCTCCAGTTAGATGACCCTGATCCCACCCTTTTCATTTCCATCTATATCGATAACATACGCGTACGACATGTCATGATCGATGGTGGTGCTAGCATTAACATCATCTCCTCCCATGTACAATCAAATGCACATCCCTTCCAATTGTATGCATAATAACCCAGTTATGTTGCACTCCTTCAATGACGCCATCACCTCCACCCTTGGCACCATTATTATCCATGTTCATGTGGGCCCTTGTACTATCCCAGAATTATTCTACATCTTAGAGGGAGAGTTCCAGTATAACCTATTGCTCGGCAGACCTTGGATTCACGTCATGGGTTGTGTCCCTTCAACTTTACACCACTATGTAAAATTCAAACATGAAGGGCATAACTATACCATCCCAGCTGACCCGTCACCATTCAAAACTTGTAACATGTTGTACTGACCTAACGATGTCCTTGTACCAGTCAAGGCATCTACCACTACCCCCACTTCTCCTTCACCCACAGTTCCCATCCACCAATGTTTCCGCCACCTCTCCCACACCTAACTCTTCTATTCCTACTACTACCTGTAGCCTTTGCAGCTGACCCATCTACTTCCCAACCAACTGATACCCCTCCTACCCAATCATCTAGTGATTCGTCTATCCCCGCTACCCGTATACCGATTACGGATCCCTTAGAAGGTTTTTTTCAACACCTCACTCAAGGGGAATACCACCTCAACAATATTAACGTATTCCTTACTCCACAAGAGTATGGAAACCTCCAGCACCCTCATTATGACTATCACATAGGAGAGGTTTTCCCTTATGGTCCTCCCCACCTTCGCACCAACTTAACATATGGGGGACTTGATACTGCCACTTATTCACCCAAACCTCCATCCCAAACATGACCATTTTCATCTGACCTCCAATCCCTCACTAACCACTGCTTCACCCACACTTTCCTTCACTGTTGCACATGGAAAGGCTTTGGTTTTGGTTTTTATGAACAAGGTTTTCATACCTTCATTTCATGTACCACCCATAAACACAATGACCATCATAGTGGCATTGGATTTTCTGCACACCATCTTCCAAGAAGGCCTGCATCAACCTCATTGAGGAAGACAAACCTTCTCCACCCCATTCACCAACGTCACCACCTTCACCCACGAAGTCCATAGATCCCGAATCTATTCCTCCTAACATTTTTTTTTGTAAACATGATTTCCCTAGGACCTCTGACTTATCAACATGATGGTGAGGCTCCTTCTTCTTTTCCCTTCCTGTATCCTGACATGATTGATGATGATACACCTTCTATTAACGTCATTTAATGTCAGGAAGATGAGTCTATACTCACCTACCTTAGTGTGGAAGATTCTTATATTCACCGGTCATTACCTTCTGAGATGCAAACCATGTTGAATGAATCAACTATCGAAATCAACATTAACACTCAGGATGACCCGCACATTCTAAAGATAGGCCAATCTTTAGATGTTGCTGAACAGGAAGCTTTTACTTCTTTCCTCTGGGACCATAGCAATGCTTTTTCTTGGTCCTATGTTGATATGCCCGGTATTGACCCAAACATTGTGGTCCACAATATCGTAACCATTCCTGATGCCAAACCCATAAAACAAAAGCTGCAGAAAATGCATCCTCGCATTTCTCTTCTTGTCAAAGAAGAACTTCAGCGCCTTCTCTCAGTTTCCTTCATCCTACCCATTGACTATCCCCAATGGATTTCTAACATCATTCCTGTCACAAAAGTGACAGGGGGACTCCGCATTTGCATGGATTTTTGTGACCTCAACTTAGCTTTCCTGAAAGTTTTTGTGACCCAAAGATGACTTTCCTCTACCAGGCATTGACCAACTAGTTGATCTCACCATCTAGCCATGAGATGTTATCACTCATGGATGGTTTCTCAGGTTATAATCAAATATTACTTGCTCCAGAAGATCAACACAAAACTACCTTCATCACTCCTTGGGGGACCTTCTGCTATCGAGTCATGCCTTTTGGCCTTAAAAATGTTGGTGCTACATATCAGGGAGCCATGACTTATATCTTTCATGACATAATGCATCGCATATTGGAAGATTATGTGGATGACCTTCTTGCCAAATCCAAACATTGGGCCAAACACCTGACAGTCCTTAAGGTCATCTTTGACCGCCTCATCAAGTATTGTGTTCACCTTCAACCTAAGAAGTGTGTCTTCGTGGTACTTTCAGGAAAACTCCTTGGTTTCATCGTTTCTTTGCATGGCATAGAAGTCGATCCTGCTAAAGTAAAGGCTATTCTAGAAATGCCTCCACCTACTAATCTCCATCAACTTTGAAGTTTGCAAGGTAAGTTGCAATCTATCCGTCGGTTTATTTCACAACTTTCTGACCACTATCAACCATTTCATCATCTCCTCAAAAAGGACATCTCCTTAAAATGGGATGATGAATGCCACAAAGCCTTTGACACCTTAAAACAATACCTTCTTCAACCACCAGTGCTCATTCCCCCTAAATATGACCAACCCTTTTACCTATACATTTTTTCTACTGACCATTCCTTAGGTGTCATGCTCGCTCATCACGATGAGCAAGCACAAAGAACAAGTGGTTTATTACATAAGTCATACCCTTTTGGACTACGAAACTAGGTACACCCATGCTGAAAAACTTTTCTTAGCCTTAGTTTTTGTAGCCACTAAACTTCGTCATTACCTACTCAACCACAAAACTTTTGTCATCACTAACATTGATCCCCTACATTACATGTATGCCAAACCCTACCAACATCAATGTGTTGCATGTTGGCTCATGCTTCTTGTAGACCTTGACCTTGAATTCATCCATCAAAAGTTTATCAAAGGCCAAGCCATCGTTGACCAACTAGCAGATGCACCTCTTTCTGGAGATCAACCCTCTAACTTCAATTTCCTAGATGAATCCATTGCTACCCTCTCTTTGGACGATACCACTTACCAGATGACCTTATTCTTTGATGGTTCCAAATGTCAGCATGGGGGTGGTGCTGGTGTTATCCTCATTCCTCTTGATGGTGAACCTATGCCTTTATCTTTCAAACTATATTTTGATTGCACTAACAACATCATCGAATATGAAGCACTCGTATTAGGCCTTCAAACCACCATTGCCCTAGATGTTAAATCAATTAATATCTTTGGTGATTCCCAACTAGTTGTAAACCAAGTCAATGGTATATACCAGTGTCGTAACAAAATAATCCAAAAGTACAAATGTCATGTCGACATACTTTTGACTACCTTTGACCATTACGAACTTCAAACCACCCCACGTTCTACTAATAAATTTACAGATACCATGGCCTGCCTAGCTTCTCAGATACCCACTTCACCTGTCGACTCCAAAATATTTGTCACAATACAAAGGTTGCAATCACCCTCTTATTTATCTCGAGAGGTCAACTCTGTAGGAACTATTGCACTTGACCCACGTGACCTTTGGTATAAGCAGTTTACAGACTGCCTTTCCCTTTCCATTCTTCCTCCCCCGATCTCACTCATAATGGACAATGTGCATATTTCTTAAAAGTGTCTCTCGATATGTCATCATGGGTGGTCTTCTTTATAAACACGGCTTCAATGGTATTCTCTTACGATGCCTTACAAGTTCTAAAATTCCCTACACTATCAAGGAAGTTCACGACGGAATTTATGGAGGTCATTTTAGTGGATTAGCTGTCACTAAACACATTCTTCACCTGTGTTATTATTGGCCAACCCTAAAACATGACTATTGTGACTATGTCAAATGTTGTGTGAAATGCCAACAACATGCTAATCTTCATCACACACCTATTCATGCCTTACAGGTCGCACGAGACCTTTGGCCTTTCTCTAAATGGGGTTTGGATCTTGTTAGAGAAATCAATCCTCATTCTTCATAATGCCATCAATGGATTATAACTGCTACTGAATACTACACTAAATGGGTAGAAGCCATTCCCCTCATTTCTACAAAATATGAGAAAATTTGTGAATTCATCAACCATCACATCATTTGTCACTTTGGTGTCCCTCACCACCTCATCACTGATAACGGAAAGCAATTCAAAAATAAAACCCTATAAAACCTTTGCGATGATTTTGGCATTCAACTCAGTTTCTCATCACCTTATTACCCACAAATAAATGGCCAAGAAGAATCAACCAATAAAACCTTGAACAAAATTCTTATGAAAGTAGTTGACGATACTAGGAAGGATTGGCATACACACATTCCTTTCACCTTATGGGCTTACCATACTAGTATTCACACTTCAACTACAGCCACACCTTTCTCTTTAGTCTACGGTACCAAGGTTGTCTTACCTCTCGAATTCTAGATTCCATCTCTCCACATCTCACTACAAGACATGCTCAATGACGATGACTTTCGCACCAGGACCATTTAACACAACTTGAGTTGTTAGATGAATGTCGTCTCAATGCTCTTGATCATCTCCAAATCTACCAAAAATGTATCAAACGTGCCTATGATAAGCATGTCCATGAAAAAACCTTCAAGGTCGGTGACCTCGTCCTGAAGGAAAATCAACATGTAACCAAAGAAGAAAAAGGTAAACAGGGGAAAATTTTCTCCTAATTGGCTTAAACCCTATATCGTTACTCATACCTATGGATCAGGTGCTTATCATTTGTCTTCACTCGAAGGTAAACCCAACCTGAGCCCCTCAATGCCTTGCATCTTAGACCATTTTATTGTTGAAATCAAGTCCTATATCACCTTCTATCTATTGACCGCTCATCCCTTGAGCGTCATTCACCTTCCATGTTACCCATTTTGAGGATCAATGACTAAACAAGAATCATGTGATTACTCATCACCTTTCAGCCTTATCTTCAATATGAGTACCATAGCTCTACTCATGGCATGATTCTCATGGATACTTTTCATCTTTTTCAAATATGGAATCCCATGGTCATTCATCACTTGAAACCATCTCTTTCATAGTTAACCTCTGTGTGTTATGGTTTTGTCTTCTAAAGAAGAACCTAATCTTCCTCTATAGTCTTTTCCATGACTTAAATGTCCAAAAACAAAATGGGATTCAACTCCTTGAGTCAAACTTCCAGCAAAAAGATGACTCCCTCAAAAGGGACATCTCTTCTCTCTATCTTACCGCTAATAAATAGACTGCTCCCTTGAAGGACAACTATATCAAGTTATCATAATGCAAAAATAAAATAAAATATTCAAAAGCTTCCCACATTGATCAACTTCACGAAGACCTCAAGGAGATAATATACTCATCCCATATAGACTTCCCACATCGATCAGTTTATCAAAAACAAAAACAAAAGAAGAAAACAATAAATTTTTCATCATGGACTTTTCATGGGTTTCTTGCCAGGTAAACATGTTGTCACACAATAAGTTACGCTAAAACTCCTATTTTCACCTCATTTCCTCTTTATCCTAATTTTCTATCCACTCAAGGGACTTGCCGTAACTATGACATTTCATTATCACGTGACTTTCTTCACCTTTAGAATAGTCCATTATGCAACGCCTTTAGGAGCTCATGTTCATATTCCAATGTTCGGTATGATTGACTCATTAAGGTTCTTATCAATTAGGCAGCTCTTTTACCACCTCTTACCATTCACCTTCCTCATTACTTATTGATTACCCTATACAGGACCAGACCATCGACACTTACATTTTAAAATATTTCCACTATCACCTCACTCAAACATTCCTAAAACCAAGACTCAACCATGCCTAAGTGACCTAACTCAACCATGCCTAAGTGACCTCATTCAACCATGCCTATGACCTAGACTCAATCATGCCTAAAATCTACCAACCCATTTCTCTACCTCATTATATTCTTCCCTAGCTTATGGGAGAACTACATTAGCTTGAGACCCCTTTTTGTCGGGGCTATGTAGGCAACACTCCTAGGGCATGTGGCCCTTCAAGGTTAGGTCAACCACTCTTTACCCTAACCCATTTCCTCCCACATGTCTGTCTATTAACATTTTACCGTAATTAATTTCTATTTTTACAACACTTGGAAAATTACCACACATACATATCTACCATGTTATCATAGTATAAAAACATCCAATCAATCATTTCACATTTCCATAATATCAAAGATTTTAGAAATTTATGCCATAACATACATATAACTCATCATTTATTTCCCATGTTACCAATAACTTGGAAATTAACTCAAAATTAAACCAACCTGACTCCATCATGCCTAAATGACCTAACTCCATCATGCTTAACCGACCTGAATCCATCATGCCTAAAGTGACTTGACTCCACCATGCCTAACTCATCTAACTCAATCATGCCTACATGAACTTGACTCAATCATGCCTAACTCACCTAGACCCCACCATAACTATACCTAACTCAACCATGTGTAACCGACCTAACTCCATCATGCCTACATGACCTTGACTCAATCATGCCTAATTCACCTAATTTCCATCCATATACAAATAACAAAAGAAATTTTAAAACACAAGTACATCATCCATAACCATCGATCTCACCATATATAAATAATAGTCTGTGTATCAATCAAACATACACTGATACAAAATAATCTCAAGTATCTCTTATGTACAACCTCACTATCATTCGCACGCAGACCAATATATATCAAAAATTAAAAAAATGACAATGTATAAAGACATCAATTGTCGGCCCATCTGATGTCTAGGCCGGTCTCATCTATCTCCTCCTCCTCTCCTCTAGCCCGACACCTTACCATCATCTCTCCACCCTTTATGGGTCTAGGTCTTGCCTCGACCTAACCTGCAACTGGGTTAGGCCTCCGTGAACTAGTGGCCTCACCTTGAACCTATCTTTGGGCTTGCTAGCCCCTTGTACTCTCTGCACTATGCATGTGAGATATTTTCCTCTCACTCAAGGCCTATTGTACCCTATACTATATATAGGAGGGGACATATATCCTGGCAGCTGTCAACTGATCTTGGTAGTATCTGGCCTCATTCAGGGCATCTTTGAATCTGGCCATCAGCACTGTCTGTGGGGATTCCATAGGTCTCCCAGCAACTTGCGAGATATGTCCTACTACTAATGGCCTTGACCCCTATACATGTGAACCCTGCCCTCCTCCCTGTACCATGGGACCTTGTCCCACTACTACCTATAAAATGAGACCATGTCCTTGGGCCTGTGAGGGTGTCTGTGTTGTGACCTGGGCCTATAGGGCCACAATCTATGCTTGTGTAGTGGCCAAATGACCTTGTAAACCTACTATTTGTTCTTGTAAGGATGCCACTTGTCCCCCATCACCATCCCCACCCTGTGTGGGTACCTACCCCTGTGTAACTTGGGCCTGAAGGGATACTACCTGTACCTGTAACATGGCAACTTGTGCCTCTGATCTTGTCAGTTGCCCCTGCACTACTCCCAACTATGTCAAAAGGGTAGTTACTTGCCCCTATAATGTGTCCCTATGAACTATAATCGTGGCTAGGTCAGGTTTCCCTGGCCTCGGTGGTGTTGTCCGTAGCTGTGCTGCCCACCACTACCTGTATCTGTCCATAACTCCGGTGTCATCGATCCAATAACTACACATTTATCAAACCACTCACCAATTCCGTATTACACCTCATCAGTGCTTGGTTTGAGGGGGATCACCTTCACCCACACATGGGTTAATCACTTCCTATTTTTATCAATTTCGCTTACCAATACAAGCTACGCAACAAAAAGGGGCAAAATGTAGACACCAAATTTGGATCACACTTCCCCTTCACCCCACATGTACATTAATGTAATTACGTACAATTAAATTAATGTCCATGCTCATAATATTCATTAATAAATACCTTAATTAAATTAATTTCCACCTCACCTAGACACCTCACCCCACCACATCACCTAGACACCTCTTCATAAACCTATTCTTAACATGTTTCCTTTTTACTAGGACTCAATCTCCACTTACCATGACTAACTAAGAATCATTCTAACCCTAACACTAAATGCATATTATTCCTCTAACCACATGCACACTTACTTATGTGGAAAAATCCATTTAGGATCCACAAAAATGGGTAGAACTGGTCAAAAAGATAGGTAGGATTTACTATTTTGGCAACCTAGGATATCCCGCCTTAACCGACGTTGGTTAACACAAAATCGACACCGGTCACCCTAAACCATCGTTAGTTACCATATACTCACTTTGGTAACCTTGTTCCAAAGGTTGGAAGAGAATTATTTGAGTTTTGGAGAAGAGATATCTGCATGGAAGCACGCACCAAAGCGTTCTTGCACATCTAGACATCCTAAACTAGCACCAAGCACTGATATGAAGGGAAAGCATTCACGATAACATTCTGGGAAGTAAGGTCATGAAACTGACCACCAGTTCCATGGATCAACCATTACCTCTATCCAACCACTAGGTTTACAAGTACAATTAGTTCCTCTTAGAAAAAAGGAATTTCTTGCAATCAGCACTGGATTGAGAAGTCAGAATACACACACTCTACCTTCCACCTCCATTCACAGGTATTCCTCCTCACCCTTACCCAATTTTTTTCGCTCATACGTACGCAGATTGTCGATGAAACACACATTTTTGATAGAATCTGACGTCTGATTGAGGTATGTAAAATTGAGCTCCATGACCCAATCCGGTTGAATTAGCAATTTCACATCAGAGGAAGGAGGCAATGGAGGATGGAGGAAAACCAACGTCCTCTTGTCAACCACTAACAATGATGTCACTAGATGATTTGGTGGCAATTTTCATTTTCAGTTTTTCCATTTTTTTGTGTAATGAATAAGAATACATCCATATTCTTGTTTGTAGTTTTGTTTCTATATTTTCCCTATTATGATGTTGATATGGAGATTTGTACCATTGATACTATAACAAGAAGTGTTCTTGATAAAATTGACTTAATGGTTGATGTGAATTGGTTGATGGGTCCCAATTCATGTATTCACCTAGATAGGTCGATGGGCTCCTATTCATGAATGATGTAGTTCCCACAGTCAATGTTGAGTATTGAGACCATGTGTAAGCTATGGAGTGGCATGTTGCTTGGTTGAAATGGTGTTTTTCCCCATGTTCATACTAAGGGGGGAATGTTAGGAATATTCTTGTTTATTAATCACATGGGCAAGTTTGTTGTATTGAGTGGTTTGTTTTATTTTGTTTATGTATTGTTATGTGAGTTATAACAACTCACATAACAATAGTTATAGATCCACTATTTTAGCATTTAAACTCCTTATTCTAAGGAAATGTAGTTCCTATATATTTTCACTATGTTTTCTCGAATGTAATACACTAAAATCATTATTTTTGTGTTCATTTTTCTGTGTGACTATGATCTTACCACTTAATGTAGTCACTAAGTCACACACTTACTATGTACATATAGCCTCTAAATACCTCATATATATGCATGATTCCTAAGGAAGAGATATGTTCATTAACAATGCTTGTTTTCCTTTAACGTTACTTTTATTTTTCTTATCTTTATTTCTTGTTGTTTCTAGACTTATACCTTACACTTTTGTATACTAGGAAACATATTTCTCAGTCATGATTCCAATATTTTATCTTTTTGGCACCCTATACAGGACCACCCATTAGGGACAGGAGCATCCGAGCTCTACTATCCCCTCTAGGTGCTTCTATCCTTCTCTCTTTTTCCTAATTTTTTAGATGATAATTCTTTCATGGCTTTGTTTATCACCCAGAGCTCATTAATCAGCTAGAAATGATTGAAGAAGATGTAATGGAAATTAGGTTTACATAATTAATGGAGTTAGAAGAAATTATAAATTGAGCAATTCATATGATGGATATTCATCAAGCCCATGTAAAGAAATCATTTGAGAAGAAGGAAATTTCAAGAAAATTCAAGGAGACCTTGTTCTCAAATGGGATGAGGAAAGGAATAAGCTGGGAAGGCATGCCAAGTTTAACTCTATATGGAGTGGGCTATATATTTGTTTTTGGAAAAATAATTTGTCACAAGGATAAATTAGGGGTTTTCACCAATGCTCTAGGACTAGGTCCCTCTACTTAGGAATGGGGCATCTTTATTTATTGGAAATAGGGAAATATGTACTCTACTCTAACCATCATGGGTGGAATTTTGATCAGGGATCACATAGGAATAATCCATTAAACCCGTCTACAAAAATGAGGTAGAGGAAAGGTGTGTGTATGAAGAGAGGGGAGAAAGTGAGAAGGTGGTTTTACTCAATAAATATCACGTCGAGTTTATTAACACAAAACTAGAATATTTCCAAGTTATTAATGAGAAGACACCATGTCAATGAAAAAGGAAAAAAACATAAGTAAATCAAATTTCATTTCTATAATATTGCACAAATAACCATGCTCAAGGAGTAAATTTGAGATGGAGAAGAAAACATAAGACAAGGAGATAGAAGAATTTTAGTTTCTTGCTTGTATTTAAACAATGGGAGCTATCAACAAAGAAAATATAACTCCTTGGAATGGAGAGATAATTACAATATATAGCCAAATTTAGTGGCTCTTTGCATTCCCATGTGAATTTTGAACTTAAAGTACAATCCTTGATGAAGAAATAGAAACTTTAAGTGACTTACGTCACTTTTTTACAAACTTTTCTCCTCAACAAAGAAACATAATTCTATAGAAAGAAAGAGAGAAGAAGAGAGAGAGGAGAAGCTGTCAGCTCGAATGAAGAAGGATGAAGAAGCTCTGATCATGAATAATATCCACTCCTATGATGAACCGATGAAATGCTCCGATGCAGTGATGAACTCCTGATCCTTGACCTCTTTTGCATTGTGAGAAGCCTCCTAGAATGATGAAATTTTATAGCCATCTCAGGTACACTGAGAGAAGAAATGAGAAGCACTTGATGAATAGACCACTGAGATCAATGAACAATTCCCTCTTTCAATACATGAAACATTGGCATTCCTTTCTAACCCTCTTACACATGATGAGAACTTGAAACAATTGCCCGCACAATGTAACCATGATTATCCTTCCACCTTAGAAACACATGTTGAGCATTGTGTCTAATTTCTTCATTGATGTCAAGTGGAACATTGATGTCAAAGGGTTTCAATGATGGTTTAAGGTGTCTCTATGAGGTGTCATTCATTTTTAAGCTTAAGGTTGATTGGTAGTGTCAAATCTTATAGCCTTGTCATGGTGTCCTAGTGCATAGTTAAGCAAGATAGGTGTTTTTGGTGAGATCCTAAGTTAGTATGATATCTTAGTGAGGTCAAACATGTTCCATGAGATGTGTAAGAGGTGTTAATGAGTATGTAAGTGGTCAGCATGGTCATTTATCTTATGTCGTATAGTATTTCAAGTCATTATAGGCCTAATCCTAAACCTAGTCCAAGTAGTATGAGCGAGTGGCATGAGATATGGAGTAGTTTAGTCTTATCTAAGCATATTAGGAGAATTATGACACTACATATGAAGTATGGAAGGAATTTTAGGACAACATTCAGAGGTTTGATGTTGTTTTAAGGTCCATCGAAGTAATTTACTTAAGATCAAAACATATAAACATAGGTAAGTCTTAGTGGTTGGAGAGATACAAAGATGTGAAAACTAAAAAAATACTTGGTATAGTTTAATAAGGTTTTCATAGTGCTTCATGCCAAATTTCAGGTCAAGGTTGTGAAGGAATTGCAAGAAAAGCTATTTTTTGTCATATCATGTTTCTAGAAGTGCATTTCCCAGCTCGAGGTCATGTTTTGAGTGCTCATTTACTCATAAAATATTTGCATAGGATACTTAGATTTTAATCATAGTTTTGGAATGGAACTAAGAGTGTTTCAAAGTTGTAATGGAGTTAAATGATTCCCTAACATTTATGAATGATTGTTAAGAAGAAGAAGTGGTCTAAACCCTCCCCAAAACCCTAGTTCAAAGTGATGGAGAAGAAATGCATGATATAGTCTTCAAATGATCTATAAATGATAATGTGATGATTTTTTTATATAGGATTCTCCAGGGCTCATTTTGGTGGTGATTTCATATTCCAGCTATTTCAAGAAGATGGAGGAAAACTCTAGATTTGTGGAGATTCATTATTTCAAGGCTGAGTTGGAAGTTTCGTGATGAAAATTGAATTATTCTAGGAATCTTGAGAGGTGTTATAGACATCCACGGAAATTTTAAGGCAGATAAAATGGATAGATTTTAAGATATATGTCCTCTAAGTCACCCTACCGCTTTTGGCCCAAAAGGGCTAAAACCTTGTCTTATAGCGTGAGATGAATTTGGTTGAAATGCTTAATGGAGCTATTGTTTTTGTTTATGGAGAGTTTATTACTACCTGACATGATATTTTGAAGTACCTTGTTTTATCTGGTAAGGATTTTTCATGATGAAGACCTGATGGCCTAAAACTTCCATATTGTGTCTATCTAGAAGGTGACTGAAACAAGTGTGCTAGTATGTTTTTCTCCAAATGACATATCTTTTTTAGTACTTGAGATTCTTTCTAGAAGTTTCCTTGAATTTTTCCATGTGGTGGTTGAGCTTGGAATTTATTTTGAATATGTTTGAAGCATGATTCCTTAACACTGGTTCTTAAGTCCTTATGTCTAGTTTTGACCTGTTTCAGAGATTGAGCTGATTGAGTGTCTTTTTCCCTGATTTGGAGGATGTAGTAAGTTATTACAGATTTTTGATATCATGATATTTCCATTGGTATTCTATATGATCCTTTATGACTATTTTTTCTATGTGAACTCATTCATTTTCTGGGACTAATTTATGGGTGCTTGAAGACCTAGTTGGGATAGCTTACTTCTTGATGTGTTTCATGCTAGAGATAGCTGATATGGATGTTTCTGAGATGGTTGGTGATTTTTATAGGTTTTTCCTAAAAAAATTAGAGCTATTGGTGCCTTGACAAATCTAGATTGTTCCCTTAAAAATGATAGTCCATTCATTAGAGGTGTAGGCCTTGGAGCTAGTCCTTGATGGTGTGACCCTTTCCGACCTAATTGGGTCTCTTGGAGTGATTTATATGAGGTTGTAAGTGTATTTTGTTGTTGTTATGATTTAAATTAATGTTCGTGGCCAACCTATGGGTGTTATGAGAAAGTTTCATGTATATAAGTGAGTTGCAATAACTCATTTGTATTAGTTAAGATGATGGATGTTTGAGCGAGCTAGAGAAGGTGAGAGAAGAGCTTAGATAGGTTAAGGGCATATCTGATAAGATCCATTAATAGTTGAGAATATTTTAGGATTATATGTTGAAGGTCATGTGACCTAATCAGAAAATGAAGGACCAGATTTGAGTGAAGAAGGAAAGAGGGCAGTTTGAGAAGGTTTTGAAAAAGAGGAGATGAATTTATGATCACAATCAGTTATGGGAGAAATATATCTTCAGTGATCATCCATTTCAAGTGGCTAGGTTGGTGCTTAGTCATATTATGGGGTTGTATCCTCCTTGTAGTATTGGTTTCCTAATATAATAGGGGTTGGTGCCTCACCAAACAAATCTTGTCTTATGTGTAATATTCATACAATTCCTTTGTTATGAGTAATATTAGCATAGGTTTCAGTGGTTTTTCTTCCCCTTGAGGGTTTCCCACTTATATCTAGTGTCTTGTGTTATCTCTCTTGTTTTATGCTCTTGTAAATGATTGATTCACATTGAATAATCTCACATGGTTTATGGATGTTGAATGAATGGTTTGAATGATGAATGTATGTAATGGAATCCCTCTCAGTCCATTGTGCTTCTAACAACACAGTGACCAATGACATGTGAGACCTAAAACCTTCCAAATCTGAAATGGGTGAAGTTAGGAGGTTGAATGAAGAATTATTATGTCCTTTTATCAACCCATATGATGATATGAGAAACATATTGAGACCAAAATGCACTTTGAAACCAAAATTGGGAACCTAGAGGGTTTCCTTCTTCCTGAACCAAAATTTAACTATCAATCCTTTGTAAGCATGAATTTGTACTTATCATTCATATAAGGAAAGCTCCAAAGATATGACCATCACATAGCGACATGTGGATTTCTTGTAAATTTTGAGAAGTACCTCTCAAAATGGGGACTGTAAAAAATAGACTGTTGTTTATCAGAGGTGCTCTTGAAACTTGGTCGTAGTATGGTGCAGAGGATAAAAATATCCTTTTGATTTGAAATAGGTGACCATTTTATCTAAATGAGGTGCTTTAATATAATCACTTATGTCACATTTTCATGAGGTTCATTCCACATCATGTTTCTAAATTTAGCAGGTTCACTCTAAGACACCTTATGCTTGCCACATCCGGAAATGCAGAAATTTGCTTGCAAAATAATAAATTAACATCTATGAAGGTTGGAATCAATGAGACATGAAGGGGAGTAACATGTGTGAAAATTTTGATCTCATTCTAAACACTTACTATTTTTTAGTAAGTCATGCATGTGTGTCTATTTTTAGCAATTTTATCAATTTGTCATTTTTTAGTGTTTTCATCTTGAAGGAATGAACTGAGGTATTAAAAACCAAATATTTCTTATACTTAATGTTTCTGGTATGATACCTGATAGAGACTTAGTAAAATTAAAAATTTATCTTCTAGGTGTTGGATTAGAAGGAAAGTGGTCTCAAAAATTTCTATTTTACACTAGGATGCTTTGCTCCAATTTTAAGGCAATTTTGCTCATTGATTTTCTATATATATGAGAAAAATTTATTTATGGATGGAAAATTCATGTGGATGTAAAATAAATTTAATCCCATCAATGGAATCCATATTAAATTCATCTTAAAGGTGTTCTAGAGAGGAAGGGATTGTCAAAATTTGGAGGAAAACGGATCTTGGGATCAAAAGTTATGAGAAAAACAAGATTTTGATATCTAAGACACACAGGGGAGTTTTTCGGTGTTTGAAGAAGATAAACCAGCTCCAAATTTTCTTTAATGTATTCAAAAGAGTTACTTTACATTTTTATGAAGTGTAAGCAAGGATGAGTGACTTATATGGTGGAGATGAAGAAGAGAAGTTTACATGGGGAAGTGGAGGAGTGGAAAATAGAGAAATGGAGGGTGTGGAAATGGATAATGGAGGCCTCCTTGCACCTTGGAACACTTTTGAGGTGAAATTAAACCTTATAAGTTCACTTGGGGTGTAAGGAGGGGGGAAAAAGTGTGCCATGGGTGAGAATGGAAAGGGGAAAAGGCATGTACATACACGTGGGAGCTTTTCTCAAGTTTATACAATGACTTGACATACACCACATCAAATATCCCAACCAATAGGAAGAGATTACAATTTTGGGGTGTAATTACACCTCAAAATTTCACCATGGGTGCAAATGGGGTATAAAAGTGCACCCAACCTCAAGTTAAAAATAACACTTAAGTAAATACATGCATTTTTTCCTTTCCTTTATGTTTTTAACTTGAAAAATTTCCACCAATAGGAAAGGGGTGGAATTTTGGGGTGGAATTACACCTCGGAAGTGTGCCGAGGGTGAAAATGGACACCAAAAGTGTGTAAGTGCGCCCAAGTGAGGCTTCGAAACATGGTTTGTACCTCTGACTTGCTTTCTGAAATGTTTCCTTCACGTTGGAGTATAAACGTAATGAATTTTAGCCATATAATATATGAATTTGCATTAAAACAATCCAAAAACTCCAATTAGATAATTTAGGAAGCTTGAAAATGAGTTAACCAACAACTTTTACTTGTACCTTCAATTTTTCCTAAAGCGGTGTGTTGATGAGCCAAGTGGAAAGAAGAGTTTCCAATGAACAAGAGTCAACCTAATTTATGGGTTGTGAAGATAATTGAATATACTTTCATTTGATCCTTTTTTAGGCTCCTAAATCTTCCTAAGGTTTTTGAAACCATTTGATCAAGTTCCACCTCATAGAATAACTCTTGTGTTGCACCAATGGACATGTTTCCACATTTGTAATACTCCCATAATTCTATCTTGATTACTTAACTATGAAGTAGGATATTTCATCTTTCCAATGCCTAGGATATGAGATCCCAACACCTCACAAGGCTCTTGAAACCCTTCAAATAAGGTGACTATCTTCTTTGGGACATGTATTTCCTAGTGCCTTGCCCAAAAAGACCCGTTTTTGTTTGAAATTTTCCCGACCTCAATTATCTCCATAGAATATTCCTAAAATGAATTGGATCACTTCATTTTTTTCCTAAAAACATCCTGGATGATTTGAATATTTATTATAAGATTCTAAGGGGTGTTCACCAATTTTAAAATGACCAAAAATAGCCTTTTTTAAAACCTCTGGGAGCATTGTTCTCTCTTAGAGGTCAATACCTTCATGAATCATGATAAGTACACTTATCTACATATGAAACACACTTTAAAATAATGTTAGCATGTTCCTCTTGTCCAAAATGAGGATTACATAGTTGAAATGTTGGTCAGAGGAAAGGTTTACAATGATCACGAAAGGGAGTTTCAATTATGGGTTTGGTTGTCATGACCAAAATTATAAATTTAGCATGAAAACAAATTTCTCGTTGTAAGCAACAAAATTCCTTTCATCTCTCCAAGTTGAGTGGTGAAGAGTTTCCTATCCCAGTTAATGGTATATACCTCAAGCATTGTTACTGAAGGTCATGATTCACCCTTGTACATAGTAAATTGTTGTCTTATTTTCTTTCAAGTGCTTCATGCACTATATTGTTTTGGTTTCATTTCTCTTGTGTGCCTTGGGAATGTTGTTGGTGTTTTTGTATTGCCCATAATTTCTTTGGAACATTTTATTATTGTTTTGAGGAGGCATTTTAGTGTTTGAGGTTCTTTCAAGAGGTTGTAGTAGAGCGTCCATATTCAGAGTATATCGGTATGAATCGATGCCCAATGGATTATTCAAGGTTATTAATCTCCTTTCTTAACAGGAAAGAAAATAGCAAAGGTCACTAAATATGTTTCCTTTCTAGTCGCCATGGTCCCTTTCACTAAGTATAAACCTAGTACTCATAAGAGTAGGATGGTCTTGGAAATACTTTAGACGTTGTTGTCACATAACTAGTAAAATATTAAAATTTCATAGGGCATAGGAAAATTTTATATGTTCTATTCATTCCTCCCTCTTTTTCTAAGCTTCCTTGAAAAAATAGTTAGTCAATTTTGTAAATGTGGGTCAAAACTAGGCAAAATTAGGTAAATTGGCCTTTGAAAGGAATAGGAGGAATTATTCCTCAGTTCTTTTAGTTCCCTACATCCCCACCATGGCCGATTGAATGGTTAATTCGGTGATTGAAGGAACTTTTCCAATTGTTATTATGTTCTATTTATTCCCCACATCCCCACATTGTTTGCATTACATTTGGAAGTCATAAAAATCAGACTTTGGAGGAATAGAAGGAATTGTTATTTTTCCTCCATTTCTCCACATATCCAATTTTTCTGATTCGATTAAGTTTGGGAAATTCAAGTCAGAAAAATTGATGTTCTTAGGAACATGTGGAACTATTCCATCATTCCCTTAGTTCCCTGAAACACAAAGTGAATGGTTGAATTGGCTTTTTATGACCTAGACCGAACATTTCCTTAGTTCCCTGTATTCTCCACATAATTGTTTTGGTTGATTGGAGGAACGAAGGAACATGATGTTAAGTCGATATTTTAGGGAACATAGGGAACAAGTGGTTAATTTGGCCATTGGAGGAACATGAGGAATAGTTTCTAAGTTCCTCCACATCCCCAATTCTATGCTTTAAAGTAATGGTGAAGGTTATAAATGGAAAAAGGCCCGAAATATCATGTTGATGAGCTAGAAAGCTTACCCTTACAGGTAAAAACTTGGAGTAAAACCCTAGTTTTATCCTTTAATTCAAATCCTAAGTATAAATCAAGTTAGAGTGAAGAGGAAGTCAAACATGCAAGGGCAAGATGAAGGAGAGTTGGATATTATGTTAAGAGAACATGCAATAGGGTCTATTAGAGAACATTGACTCCACAGTTAGTTTCCACTTTAGAACTACCTGATGTCATAATGTTGGCATTTCTGGACTCTTGCATGATCTTTCTTCTCTATAGCTCATTTATCCTCTATATACTAGAGATTATTCATTGTAAAGGAGGACCTCAGAGAGATCTTTGGCTGGTTGTGGCTAAGCCCTACTAATTTTTGTAGTTGTTTCACCTCTCAAATTAGTAAAGGAGTTATTTTTTCCTTCTCATTACCTCTAATTTGTGAAATCTTGTGTTTTTAAGCTGATTTTGATCTTGTGATATTATTTATCCTTGATTTTATAGTATAAATATTATACCCTATTGTAGGAGCATGCTAATTTGCATGTCATAACTTGTGTTTGTCTACAGTTTTACAGGATCCAATTGTGGAGTCTACCAAATTTCCCTTCTAGATCTATTTTCTACCCCTTCTTTGTATTGTTATAAATTCCAAACCTTTGTCTTAAAAATTATGCATTAGTTTGTTAATTTATGAGTTGTGCAAGGTGTGCCAGTTCCTTTCATCCATCTGTGTGTTTCAAACAAGTCTTAGATCCTAAAACTTTCTAGTGTATCACCCCCTTTTTTATTTTCAGTCTTCATTCCCCCTTTTCCTGGCTCATGTAGTAGAGTAGAAGCTAGTTTTTAGTTGTTACACTAGAGGAACCAACCCTTTCTTAAGACTCACTCCAACTTTAGGTCACCTGCAACGTAGGAGTTTTTCAAATTTTTCAGTTGGAAGGGGAGTCATCACACCACTCCCCAAAGGGTACATTCCTTCGTGACAACATCAACCTCAAATTAGATTAGCTAAATCTTGGAATGAAGCACCAATATTGTTTAATATCTACGATCAAATGGATTTGGTTGCTTCAAAATTGTTCCAAATGGAAGTAGATTTGAGCTACGAGTAATGTAAATGAATGATTGGAATTATTGGTATATTCTTTCTCAAATGGGTAGTATAATAGTGTGTAAAATTGAATGTAAATTTGACATGGTAACCTTGCAAATTCATCAAGCTTCCAATGATGATTGAGAGGAATGCAGATTCTTATTTATAGATATAGAAGAATCCAAGGGTTAAGGAAGGTGGAATTGACTGAGTTACAGGATATTGATTTCATTTTCCTTATTTATCATGGTTGATTTATTTTGTGGTATGATATCTACCAAAAATCAACACATTTACTCCTATCCTGACATATGTTACAAATATCCTAAAAAAATCAAAACATCATAATCCAAATCCCTTGTGTGTGTCCTCACTTGGGGAAATATTAGCTCTCATTTTGTCCCTTACATGTATCCTTGCTTTGGGGTAATGACCTAATCAATATGTGTTCTTCTTTTCTCCCCCGCATGTATCTTTGTTTGGGGGAAAAAACCCAATCAATCTCAAATCATCTTACCCTTTTCATACATCCTTGATTGGGGGAAAAACAAATCAATCAATCATCATTTTGGAACACATTAGGGACAAAGTTAAGTGTATTTATGTAAATTTGAGTTTCATTGTTACTTTTCTTAGTTAGTTGTTAACTAATTACAAGTTTATTGTTTGTCATCTTGGCTCATTTATAGCCATGGTGCAAACATTTAATTGTCTATTGGGTTTATTTTTAATTTTTTGTTTTCTCTCTCTCTCTCTCTCTCTCTCTCTCTCTCTCTCTCTGTTTATTTATGCACATAATGAGTTACTCATAATGGTTATTTAATAATAATTATGCAAACTATATTGTGTAAGAGCAAATATGGTTGCTTTGAATTACAAAATCTAAATGGAAGCTCAAGCTACGAGTAAAGTTATTCCCATCATCATTTCATCACAATCAATATCCAATCACAAATAAAATAATCATTATCATATGTCTACCCTCATCAAATCTAATAGAAAAAAATATAAATGATTTTTTCTATTAGTCCATCTCTCCTATTTAAACCTTTGTATAAACCTAATTATCATCCCAAAACCCTTATTCTGGCCTTTGACCCTCCATTTCTATTTTTATGAGCCCATTTTTCCTGTATCTCACACCACAGTTTCTTGATCTTCTGATCAAGCGGTTGTCCACAATTTTATTTCTTCACCCATTTGCTTGAGGCGGCACCCTCTTGACACAATCTAAATTCATTGGGGCATCCAATTACTTCACTGGGGAAAATCAGGTAGTATAAAACATTTATTTATCATCCATTCACTGGGATACATGTGTCTACTAATCTTTAAAATGATATTACTTCGTAATAACACTTTAAAGAGGTGTAAATGTAGACAAAATACACATTACACATGACAATTTATAACAATAATATTTGGTTCATTATTCACCCATATCCCACTTCTAGAATTAATTTAATAAATTTTATTACACTCACTATACAGTATACACCTCTTTGGATAATTTAATTAGTTATTTAAATAAATAAAAAACAATTATCTACTCACCTACCACTCATCTCCACTTCACTAGCCAAATCACTCAAGTTGACTAGTCACTCCACTCAAGTTCTATAATCCTACAAACATGGAAGCAAATATGCATGTATAATTTGGAATAATTCAAGATCCAACTAATTTGAAATAAAATCTCTTAATTTCTCATTTAAAGAACCAACTACACATAATAAATCAACCATGTTAAATAAGGTAAATGAAATCAATAGCCTACAACTCAACCAATTCCACCTTCCTCAATCCATGGCTTCTTCTGCATCTATAAATAAGAATTTACATTTCTCTTAAATCATCATTGGAAATTTGAGAAATTTTCAGTGTTACTCTGTCAAATTTCCATTTGAAATCATGCTTGTATACCATTATGTTGTCTAATTGATCACTCAATCACTAATCCATTCATTCATCCAATAAGTAAATCATCAATCAATCCATAATTTCCCATAGCTTAGTTTCACTTCCATTTGGAATATCTTGGAGCAACCACAAATCAAAAGGAATCAATCCCTCATTCAGATCCAACAAGAGTGTCACTCAACCACACTCTTCATCTGGTCCAATTTGAGATTGCAATGAGCTTGTTTGAGAAAGGTTTTCTTTCATTTTTATTGTTTGTTTCTTTCTCTATTTGCATTTTCTCTTGTATACAAGATTCTAAATGGGAAATCATCAAAGGAGAATGGTTTTATTCTAAAACTATTAGGAGGATACATATGTGATCATTAGTAAGTTGATAAGTGTCCCGACAAACCAATATATATGAAAAATGGACTTCCACATTGTATACTATGTCAAAAATTCCCTTTTTCATAATTAAATGACAAACATCCATGTTAACTTTAAAGATCATATTTTGTTATATTTAAGAGCTTGTTTGAAAAGGTTGTGAAGTTTGGGTTTACAATTTGCAAATTATTTACTTATAAGTTTACAATTCCTTTTCAATAGACCCATTTGTGCATATCCCAATATCATTATATTCCATGAGATGAAATCTCTCTGAAGCATTTTTTTCAAATAGTTCACATGCCTTGTATACACTTCCCTATTTTTCATTCAAATAAATTAAGGCACATGTAAATATAATATGAGACCATAACCATTTTCTATTATGCTTTGATAGATTCTATACTAAATTCCAAAGTTCATATTTTCCATGGCCAAAAGATGTGGAGGAATCCAGAGATGAAGAAATGAAAGATGAAGAGAAAGGGGTGAAGAAAGCAAAAGAGATGGTGCAAGAGCAACCCAATGCACATGTTACTACTCAGGACAAAAAAGGGCCAAATCCAAACCTTGGTGCTCAAGTTCCTAAGGGGAAAATAACAAAGAGAACAAGTGAAGAATATATTGTGCCAAGTATGGGCTATGTCGACGACACAAACATGGCACAGTCTGCCTTAAGGAATTGTATGGATGGGAGTTGATGGATCAATACATGGCCACCACATGCACAAGTAAACAATTATCCTGGTCCATGTAGACCCATATGTATGAACCAAATTTTTACATGTACGAGGAATCTTGTGTATCAAGGAGAGTGAAGAAGGCACCCCAAAGCAAACATATGATAGTAAACCCTACTCTAATGTTTGATGAATAGGTGAGCAATGCTTTGGTTAAGGTATCTGAAAAGGTGGTGCGGAGGAACATTGATAAGGCTACCACCATTAGAGTGCTAATTGAAGATAACAAGGCAAAAACTTTAGAAATAGCGTGTTTAAAAGGAGAAAAGGACCTAGAACAGAAAAAGAAGGAGGCCTTCATTATCATGGAAGAAGAAATTAGAGATTATGTTCTGAAAGTAAGACCTCATCTTGAGTCTAAGGCACCTAAAAATTTTCCTTTATCTATGCATTATGTGTGCACATTGGTTGATTTAGCGTTAGAAGATGGGCCAATTCGAATGCCAGTGCTAAAGGATCCTTAACAAGAAGCAAAAATAGCAAGGGCCTCTGTGGTTTGGAAAATTTCAAATTATGAGGCATTGCTCCAAACTCTGAAGGATGAACTAAAGAAAGTTGACCAAGCTCTGAATATTTGTGCGGCACCAGAAGTAGTGATAAGGACCAGAACTCTGGTTTAAGATAATGACATTCTAAAGGCCATGAAAGATGAGTCACTGGGATGCGTAGAAAGATTGGCACTAGTGAAACAGAAGTACGAAGCCCTTGCAATAGCCCAAGACCCACATAAGGAGATAATAGATGAGATTTGGAAGCTCATAGTGTAGAAGATGGATCTTCTAGAGGGAATGATGTCTGTTATGGCCAATGTTGTCTGCATTTTACAGAATGAGAAGGAAAATATTACTCAAGATGAATTGGAAGTCATTCCCACAGACATTCTAGAGAAGACAAGGATCACGCTAGATGACTGGAAAACATTGGAGGCTAAGATTAAAACAAAATATCTAGAGTTGATCCTCCCAGTTGAAGAAGAGGGTGCTACAGAGTAAAGGTCTATTCTTTTGTACAGTGATTCTTTACATTCTTTCCATTCTTATTCTTTATTTGAGAACACCAAAAGGAATCCCCATTGTGGAGACGGAAATTTACTTTAGTGTGGGGTAATTTTGAGTAGACATAATATTGTGATAAGGAGAAAACACACAAAGAATGTGCGTGTGGGAACAAGGCACATTTGAAGGTGTAAAAGGATAGGAAAGGAAATGCGTGCCAGGACAAGTTGATTCAGGACTTAGCCATTTTCATGGATGCGGGCTATTTTTGGAAGATAGCGTGCAGAGCACACATTGGGATGGAGACTTGCGCGACACGTAAATGGTATTTTGGGAATGAGCGACTAATAAGTGCCATGCATGAGCTTGAGATAATAATAGGATTACTTCTTCTAGTTAACTATAGGATATCTATTATTCGCGCACTTGCATGTGTGCATGTTAATATAAATTTGCATGGCTATTATCAACAAGCGACCTATTTTTGGAAGTGCATAGGTAGTGAAGGGCAAGTCCCCACCCCCCTATAATTATGTATTAAACTATGTAGTTTAACAGTAGTGGATTATTGTAGAGTTATGTTGTTGGATCTTATGCGCACATGACTTATGGTGATTATTTGTAATGTAAGAAGCTTCTATGTATTATAGTGTTTAATGTAGTGGAGTATATTGGATGGATAATGGTTTTAAACATGACTGTAATTGGTTATTGTATGGTTAATCTTATTATAGTTATTGTTTAATTCATGATTTTGTAATATCTAGATCTGGTTAGGCATTGTGGAATGTTTATGGTTATTTATGGTTATGAGTGTGTTGTATCTTCATCACACTAACATCTTACACAAGAAACTCTAAAGAGGGGCTTTGTACCTTTACGTGCTTCGGGTGAGCGCTCATCTCAGGTTGGGTGATGTTCTAGCGCGCCTGGGTTTTATACAGTGAATTCTAGGTTGTATCATTTGGCTTAGATTGCATACACTACTTGCACAAACACTAGGAAAAATACCCGTGGTTTTCTCTTGGTAGAGGTGATGTAGTAAAATTCCTAGTTTGGTACAACAAGGGGTGACTACCAAGTTCATCTTAACCTTAGCCACAAATGGATTTATACTTGTGTTATCTAATCATTTTATGAATTTTTTTTTATAGGTATCTAAGGCTTCTATTTGTTGTAATTAATTACAAGTGGTGTTGAAGGTGTATTAGCCCTACTAACATACATCAACAACTATTTCTAAATCAATGATGAATAAGTGAAGTTACTGAATTCCATCATTTATAGGTTTGAAATTGTATGAAGCAATACCAAACCATACTACACATTAGCTAGATATGTACAGTTCTATACAAGAGAATTTTCTGAGCAAAATTCCAAAGACAAAGCATTTTCATATAATAATTTTTTTTTAGCCAGTCTACATATCTAGAACACTTATATAATTTTTTGTACAACTAAGTATTCATCCCTTGTGTTTTGTGTTATCATTTCATCGTTTAGTATATTAATAGATATATTATGGATTGTACGGTTAATATGGATTGATATATCTATAATATTCTACATATAACTGTTGGACTATAAAATTTGACTAAGTATCAAGAGAGTGCACGGAAGATTGAGGAGTGCAAGTGGGGTGCATGAACTTGCACAAGGATCTAGTTGAAGTGGCGCGCGCCCAAGAAGATAGGTTTGGGACTTAGCTGATTTTGCATGTTACGAGCTAAAAAATAGAAAAGCAAAGTTGGATTACGGAGCACGCAAATGATAAAAAGCACATGAATTGAGGACCAAGGAACGTATATTTCTAGATAAAGCACATGCAAAGTGATGAAAGGTCATGTATGGATTGAGCTATTATTAGGGTTAAAGCAAGATTTATTAATTTATAGGATAATCTATTATTAGCTCCATTGTAAAATCATGCACGCTTTATGGTTTCTTTTATATGTATGCATGGATATTTTGAGCATGAAGTCTATTTTGAGAATTCATAGGCAGTGAAGAGAAAGTCCCCACCCCTATATATAGTTTCTGTACTTCATTTTTTTGAGAGAATGATGTGATGTAATAGGGATATGTCGTTCTGATGTTCTTGTTTGCATGACTCTGTGGTATTGATTGTTATATATTCAACTTTTGTTATGTAATACTTTCATGTAATTGATTATGGAGAATGGATTATGGTAGTTGATGTATTTGATTATGGTGAATTTATGGTGTAATTTATCTTAATAGTTATTTGATCTAATATGTTTCCTTATTACATGTGTTTCCATTCTAAGCTCATGATATGATGTATGTAATGGTATGCACTTGAATGTGTGATTTTTTATTAGTAACTGTGGATATGCATGCTAACATCTTGACAATATAGCACAAGAGAGGGACCTAGTAGCTTCACACGCTTCGGTGAGCGTTTAGATTTTTGGAAGAAAAATGGACTAAGAGGGGGTTGAATCAGTCCTACAACTTACTTTTTAATTCATTTACCATCATATACATTCATTTCAACATTCATCCATTAACCATCCATAACTATATGTGTGCATTATATATAACATCAATCACAAGAGCATGAAACAAAGTACAAAACACAAGAACACCATATATAAGTGGGAAACCTTCATGGGGAAGAAAACCCATTGAAACTCTATTTATATTACACAAAGCAAAGGGATTTAGTGAAGCACCAACTCCACAAGGAGAACCAAGCCATGATTTAGTGAGGCACTAACCCCACAAGGAGCACCAACTCTTGTTTTATTAGAGAACCAAACCTACAAGGAGCACAAACCTTAGTTTATTATAGAACCAAATCTACAAGGAGAACTAACCCTACAAGGAGCACCAACCCCTAGTTTAGCAGAGCACCAACTCTACAAGGAGCACCAACCCCACAAGGAGGATACAACCCCCAAGGATGACCAAGCACAAACTCAGACACTTGAAGATGTCTTATATCTATCTTTTCTACTACCACAACTGATGGAGATCACAATTTTAGCTCACAAACCCTAGGTCTTCAATCTTGTGTTATCTTCTTCCTTCTCACCTTGTCTTGCGTATAATATCTTATATAGATGCTCTCAATAATTCCTCAACTTTTAATGCATCTGATAAGCTCTCAAACTCTTCCCTCATACCTGCAATTCACTTACCTATGGGTCGCATTCTTCACCCATGCAAGACTGGCTCACTAAATGAGCCAAAAGATCACCTTTATATGCAAATCAACTCACTAACCCAAAGGAGGTAATCCCCTCATGAAAAATTTTACCCATACACCTTTATTAAATTCAAATAGCATCATTATAATGCTAAAATATGACCCAAGTAGGTCATCCTGGCTTAAAACCTCATTACATGTGCCAAAATAGCTCAAAACCCCATGGGCACAAAGATAAAAATTCCCTTACATCAAAACCATATATATTCATGACCCATAAACCCTTAAATATTATTAAAATATCATTTAACATTCATACATGGTTGAAATTTATCTCAACCAATCAAATTATTTCATTTAATGGGCCCAGTGCACTTTGTAAATCTCAAAATTGTTGTTTCTTGCACCCTAGAAACTTCATTATGCCACAAAATATGTTGTAATAATCCCAACCATTCCATATTACTTATCAATGTAAATTCAAGAATTTTTTTAACACTTATAAGCAAGTTATAATCCTTTAATTTACCACCTTATCAAACCACAACTACTTTTGTCCTTACCAAATCAACCTGCAAAAAAATGTTGTTTCCACATGTTAGCTCCTAAAAATATTTCTACAAACATTAAATTCCTAAAAATTTATTAATTTTATTACCAATTAATCCTTCTTCACTTTTCAGGTGATAGAAAGCTTTAAAAAATTGATCTCATGCTTCAAACAATTCCAAAATTACACCAAAACACATCCTATTTTGCACTGTCAAAAATATTCCTATCCAAAGAATGACCTAGAAACCATGTCAAATGACCTCATAATTAATAAAAAAATTATAAATGGAAATATCTATAAATCATATTTAACTCAATTTTAATCATCTTCAAAATCCATATGTAGCTCAAGTTATGCCCATTTTATTGAACCCTGATATTATAGACCCCAAAACTACCCTTTGACGAGTCAACCTCTATGAACCTCAAAATACCATGTACCTATATGAAATTGTCTTGAAACCTCCATGGAAATCATGATAAGCTCCCATTCATCATGCACTATTAATATTACATGCTACTCCTTTAGACAACCTTGTCCCAAAACCTTTTTCTTTAAAAACTGGCCTGTTTGAGTGGGGCCCACTCATCACCATGACCTCAACATTACATTTATGTAAATATAAGATATTACTCTAAAAAATACAATCATATATTTTTATGAATCCATCAAAACTTTCTCACTATACCTCTCTTTCTGTAGACTGCTCCTAGCTAGGGTTTAACTAGGTTTTTTGACCACTTTATCTTATTAACATTCATTCATAAAAATGTGATTATCAATTAACCTGATTCTTTTTATGAAACCTTATAAAATCACCATAAAATAATCCTTGAAATCCATAAGATCCCATACAAAGCACGCAATTCATAACGAGGATCAGAAGCTCAAATTCGAGCTTGATTTGTACTTGTTCTTGACATTGTCTCACATAAAATGTCATAACTTGCAAAATTCTCATCTTAGAAAACTGATTTTTTTCTCAAAGCACTATGACACATCCCTTTAACATCTCCAATCATAATAATGTCATCACCATACCTCAAACTCTCTATCCTATCTCATTTGTATATCTTTTCCTTAGGGATTCTCACTATAGAAGCTAGGGTCAACTGAAAGAATGCAATAACTCAACATAAAACCTCTATAAATGACCCAAACATACCTTATACATCATGATATACCTAAAAACATTCATCCATGATCTCATATATCTCCAAACCTCAATCTCGTACCTCCTAGCAACCATACCTGCTCCCAATGAGCACATGTCACATAGTGAACCACCTATATCTGCATCATACCACTCTTTTGAGTGCCTAATTACCCTCAAAATATGCTATCAATCATGTCAACATGCTTCCCAAGCATCCATCAAGCTCCTACTACCATGCCACATCACCTAGGCACCTGAATAGGCTTGCAAGAGCAAGCATGCCTCATTGAATCTCATTGTACCAGCACAAACACATTTGAAACATCATCTCACCATTATGTACATCATCATAAGATCATAATACAACATCCACTTTGTCATTAATGTTGTTTTTCATCAATGACAACACATATTAGGACCACATGCCAACAATCTCCCCCTTTTTCATTGATGGAAAACACCTTGAACTTCTCCCCCTTTTTACATTAATGAGAAAATAATACATGTAGCTCACATTATTTACCTTTTTCAGCTTCATACCATCATTATTTTGTTAGAAACATCAACCAAAGGTATCAAAATAGCTCCATTTCTTGTTTTTTGCACAAAAATTGATTTTTACCTTCATTTTAAGCATGCAAGCACCATGCTCCCCCTGGGCTGAGCATCTACAACATCTGAATATCATATAAGAACATAAATAAAATCATTTCTATATATTTAAATTCATGTAGCTTAGCACTTTGAGCGGAACCAACTTATAGAGACTACTCACTGATCTGTAGGTCACCATTTGTTGCATTGTTGATAACATACATGATTCCAAGCTTGTAGACTACCAGCATCCATTCTTAAGATTTGAGATACTTTGTTAGTTCTTTGTTCATTTATTTTTGAACTCATAATATAACTTTCATGGCCTAATAATGCATCAACCTCGTTGTCCTCTTGTCCAAACGCTATAGCTCAACATCTTAGCCTAGAATGACCTTACATCAACTGTGGCAACAAGTTCTTGACCTTATTTCATGACTCCAAATTTTCAAATTTCAGAGAATATATACAATACTTTTCTTACCATCCTGAGCATGAAAAACACATATTTTTAATGATGAATTTTGAGAGACAGATGATCATTCTTCTTATCACTGTAAACCTGTAGGAGCACATTTGAACCCATGTGGAAGCCATAGAAAGTCACTTTGGAACTACTGTTACACTCATGTAGAATGCACTCCCAGACTTGCATTTTACTCTTTGATGCTCTATCATCTTGATCGGGATAGTCATTGTTATACTGCACTTGGAATGATTTTTAATACCTTAACTCCATGATTAACACACCCAAAACTAATGAATGTTTTTGAACTCAGTTTCAACCATCACTCAAAAACCTTGACACACATATAACTTCATAGATAACATACACTTTCAAGCACACTAAGGAATTTTAAAAAGGGATACTGAGACACCATGGTTTGATACATAGTCCTTTGAAGTGAAACATATAGACATATATCCATACATACTTGAGACATGAGATAAAACACCTTTACCCAACTTTTCAAGCTTAGAACACCTCCAAAACAGACTCAAACTTCTTTATACATGACCGCATACCTATATGACCAAGATATAGACTCAGATTAACTTCAAAACCATAAAATTCACTTTGCATACTTTCCATGCTTGATAATACTTTCAACCTTTGCAACTTCTCAATTCTTGATTCTTTATACCTAGCTACAAGGCTTATCTCAGTAAAATTGGAGTAGAGCACCTTTTTCATAGTTGTTTTCACGTATAAAGGTATTCATTTTCAATATATTACAAGATTGTATCTTCATGAAGCACTATCATAGCCCAAGGAACCAAAAATTGCTTCATTGATATGCTCAAAACTTTATTCAAGGTCTTGATATCTTCTTCTTTCATCTTAAGGACAGAGAAACCAAATGCCTATTTCTTAAATCTTCAGAATGATGGTCAACACATGACTATCAACCTTTTTATGACTCGTACCATTTATTGATAGTAACATGTTGCATGATGGACCTGTGATATGTTTCCTAGATGATTGAAAACTGATTGACACTAATACTAGCACTTGACAACTCAACTCCCCCTTTGAGAATCACTTCATTGGCCATAAGACTCTTAACTCAAAGCATAGGGCACATTCACATGACCACAGACCTTAGAGCTCAGATCATGTCTTGGACTTACTTCATTAGTTCTTATGAGACTAACAACACACACATTATTTTTATAATCACACATACTCAAGATATGGGAAAGACACATGATAAGACACTAAATACTTGTACTCATACAACAAGAATCAATGACACAGATTACAAAGCACATAACTCAATCTCAGATCTTGAACACTCATGCTCCTTCCACTTGTCAATAGACCTATGTCCATATTGTTTGAACAAGAATAAACACTCATAGAATATAACACTATACCTTTCATGATTGAGTAGGGTATTTTTGCCTTTAGGTTCTCTTGAAAATGCCTTTTCCTCATTAGCTTTCTCAAACACACTGATTTTCTTTACATGACTTGTCACATGAGCTTCATGGACTTCTTTGATCTCTTCATGCATTATCTTAAATTCTAGGGCTTATTTTTCTTCCTCTCTAGAGTTGTTATCTTCT
The DNA here is from genome assembly GCA_019776745.2 of Taxus chinensis. Lineage (NCBI taxonomy): Eukaryota > Viridiplantae > Streptophyta > Pinopsida > Cupressales > Taxaceae > Taxus > Taxus chinensis. Next base: position 19,281,499 of record CM034151.1, read on the forward strand.
TCATTTCCATTTTTAGGGCATCTTGTCTTGCAATCAACATATGAAGCTATTTTTTCAACTTTAAGAGACTTATCATCACATAAATGTGTAAAAAGCACAATGGACTAAGAGGGGGGATGAATCAGTCATACAACTTAATTTTAATTCATTTACCATCATATACATTCATTTCAGAATTCATCCATAACCATATGTGTGCATTATATATAACATCAATCACAACAACATGAAACAAAGTACACAACACAAGAACACCATATGTAAGTGGGAAACCATCATGGGGAAGAAAACCCATTGAAACTATGTAGGTATTACACAAAGAAAAGAGATTTAGTGAAGCACCAACCCCTAATTTAGTGAGGCACTAACCTCAAAAGGAGTACCAACCACTAGTTTAGTAGAGCACCAACCACTAGTTTAGTAGAGCACCAACTCTACCAGGAGCACCAACCCCGCAAGGAGGCTAAAACCCCCTAGGATGACCAAGCACCAACTCACCCACCTGAATATGTTTTAGCTCTAAATTTTCTTCTGCCACAACTGATGGAGATCACAATTTCATCTCACAAACCCTAGGTCAAACCCTAGGTCTTCAATCTTGCTCTATCTTCTTCCTTCTCACCTTGTCTTACTTCTAATATATTACACACATGATCTAAATAATTCCTACACTTTCATTCATCTGATCAGTTCTCAAACTCTTCCCTCATACCTGAAATTCACTCACCTATGGATCACACTCTTCACCCATGCAAGATTGGCTCACTAAATGAGCCAAAACATCACTTTTATATGAAAATCAACTCATTAACCAAAAGGAGGTCAGTCCCTCATGAAAAAATTAACCCATACACATTTTTAAAATTCAAATAACATCATTATAATGGTCACATATGATCCAAGTAGGTCGTGCTAGCTAAAAACCTCATTACATGTGCCAAAAATGGCTCAAAACCCCATGGGCACAAAGATAAAAATGCCCTTACATAAAAACCATACATATTCATGACCCATAAACCCTTAAACATGATTAAAATATAATTTAACATTCATACATGGTCACAATTTAGCTCAACCAATCAAATTATTTCATTTAATGGGCCCAATGCACTTTGTAAATCTAAACATTGTTGTTTCCTACACCCTTCAGCACCCTGGAAACTTCATTATGTCACCAAATCTCTTGTATTGATCTCGACCATGCCATGTAAAAACTCAATGGAAATTTAATAACATGTATAACACTTCTAATTAAGTTATAAGCCTTGAATTAACCACCTTATCAAACCACAACTACTTTTGTCTTCACCAAATCAACCTGCCAAAAATGTTATTACCACAGGTTAGCTCATAAAAATATTTCTAAAAACATTCAAGACCTATATATGGATTCATTGGATTAAAAACTAATCCTTTTTCACTTTACAAGTGATATAAAGCATTACACAATCGATCTCATGCTTCAAAATAATCCAAAATTACACCAAAACACATCATATCTTGCACTATCAAAAATCTTCATGTCCAAAGAATGACCTGAAAACCCTATAAAATTACATAATCATGAATCAAACATTATATCAATTTAAATATATCTAAATTATATTTCCATATCAACTTGAATCATCTTCAAACTACACCTCTAGCTCAAGTTATGTCCATTTTACTAAACCATGCTATTTGGAACCCCAAAACTGCCCTTTGACTAGTCAACCTGTATGGACCCCAAAATACCATGTACCTATAGTAAATTTTCCTAAAACCTCCATGGACATCAAGATAATATCCCATTCATTATGCACTATCAATTTTGCATGCTACTCCTTTAGAAAACCTTATCCAAAACCTTATTCTTTAGAAACTGGCCTATTTGAGTGGGGCCCACTCATCACCATGACCTCAACCATACATTTATGGAAATATAAGAGATCCCTCTACAATATCCAATCATAAATTTTGATTAATCAATAAAAATTGGCTCACTATACCTCTCTTTCCGCAGATTTCTCCTAGCTAGTGTTTAACTAGGGTTTTTTACCACTTTATCTTCTTACCATTCATTCATAAAAATGTGACAATAAACTGTCTTGATTTTTTTTATAAAGCTTATAAACTCACCATATAATCATACTTGAAATCCAAAATGTCCCATTCAAATTACACAATTCACAACAAGCATTAGAAGTTCAAATTTGAGCTTGATTTTTACTTATTATTGACATGGTCTCACATAAAGTGTCATAACTTGCAAAATTCTCATCCTAGCAACCTGAAATTTTTCTAAAATCACTATGACACATCCCTATAACATTTCCAATCATAATAATTTCATCACCATACCTAAAACTCTCTAGCCTATCTCATTTGTATAGCTTCTCCTTAAGGATTCTCACTGTAGAAGCTAGGGTCAACTGAAAGAATGCAATAAATCAACATAAAACCTCAGTAAATGACCCAAAAATACCTAATGCATCATGATATACCTAAAACCTTGTGTCCATGAGCTCATATATCTCCAAATCTCAATCTCATACCTCCTAGCAACTGTACTTACTCCCAATAAGCACCTATAACATAGTGTACCACTTGTATCTACATCATGCCACTGATGTGAGTGCCCAAGCACTCTCAAAACTTGTTATCCATCATGTCAACATGCTTCCCAAGCATCCAATAAGCTCCAATTGCCATGCCACATCACCTAGGCACCTGAATAGGCTTGCAAGAGAAAGCAAGCCTCACTGAATCTCACACTTGACCAACACAAACACATCTGAAACATCATGTCAAAATCATGTACATCATCATAAGATCATAATCTAACATCCAATTTGTCATTAATGTGGTCTTTCATCAATTACAACACCTATTAGGACCACATGCCAACACAGATCTGTCTGAATAAAGTGTCAGCACGCATAACAACTTAAGTGGAAATAATAAGACTACATTTTGGTTATGTTACCAGGACCTCTTTTCAAACTATCTGCTAGTATGTTGCATGCATATGACATATCAGCTTACTCTTGATAACATTGAAAGTTGGGTTGAAGACATGTAAGATAATTTTACACTAAGGTACAACACCAGACCTGATTTCAATGCATGACGGTGGGTGAAAGACAATATTTATTATGAGCTCTATAAGACATTCTTCAGCTTCTTTCCAATAGAATTGTATGATTGGATTTCAGCATATGCTTTCGGAAATAGTTGGGGATATAGTCCAAAGCTTTGGATGCATGAAGATTACCAGACCTTGTTTGATGTTGATGTGGAGTGGACTAGAGTTGTAGATCGTTGGTGGGTTGGTGTGTTGCGAAATTATATATTAGAGTATGTTATTTCTACTTACTTGTGTCCAAAGGAGGATGAGTTTAGATTATTGTGTGATCCCAGAGGATCTTATTTGTTTGTTATATTGATGCATGGTTTATGAATTTGAACTATAACTATCTTGATTAAATTTTTACCATTCACAATATTTGTTCTTAATTCTCAAGAGCTCAAACTTACTTAGACTGACTTATACCTCCCCTGCACTAAGGATCATCTTCGTGAGGTTCAATAGTGCCATTACTATGCCCCAAAGAACTTGAGGTCCATTGAGACCTAATGCATACTCATATATGAAAGACAAACAATTAGAGAGATTACTTGATAGCAACTAATCAGATGTGATCACTGAACCAATGCCTTATAAATGTTCAAGTATCCTATACTCACATGTAAGACTGTTTCATGCTACAAAATCCATTTATGAGGTTACTAGCATACATACCTCTTGTGCTCTCTTAGCTACACTTTACCTCACAATGGAGTCCTTCAAATTGAGTCACAAGACCTTTTATACCTGGTTGAATATGTTCAAGACATAAAACTAAAGCTTTAGGCTCCCTTACCAGTGCTAAGTGGATTCTTGATACTCTGCCCCCAAGCTTCTCGTAGCTCTTGTATGTCTAACTCAAGCCTTAAATGCACTTGGAAGGTTTTCATACCCTAAACCCATGCTTTATAGGTTCCCTTTATCATGTTTTAAGTGTTCACAAAATCCCATCCATTGGTTATATATTGGTTTTTCCCAGCTCTCTTTCCTTATGACCTTTTCTAGTGACTTAGTATAGTCCTAAACCCTATACAGTCAGACTTATATTAAAATGATGGCATTTTATTGTATAATTCTCCCTAATATCTTTTCAACTCATCATCTAGCCTACATTCCATCTATATGTTAAGTCTAAGATCATAAATCTCAATCCATAATGAGAATTTTGTCCATTTTCCTCTCCTAACTATACATTGTGTTTTTACCAGTCTTGCTCGAAGAGACTGTCAACGATATCTCCAACTGTGATTATCCAATCACCTTGAAACTTGGAGTATTTCTAGATCATACTAAGATAGAGATATGTTAAAAATATTAGCTCATTTTATCATTATATTCAAAAGATATGTGAGGCCCTAGTTTGAGCCTGAGAACCAAAAAAATATGATCACATTCCTTGTTACCTATAAAATCTTTCTACATTAACAGTTAGGATCTTTACATCATCTAAATGATATTGAGGGTTTATTACCCACTGTCTTGTCCTCTTTCTCAACACAGTTCATTAAAACATGCAAAATTCATTCAAACAGAGGTTTCTCTATGTTATTGAAACTTCATACCTCATTCATTACATTGAATTCACACCCTCCTAAACTCCTTGAGCTCGAATCTCCCTCTTAAGACTGAATTAGTTTATCTTAGAACACTCCCAGTCTTGTTCCTACAAACCCTCAACTACTTCTACATGGACTCAACAATCTTATCTTGACTCAATAACCTACTAGAACAAGTAAAGGGGATAAGAATCACCATAAAACTCCTCTTGAGCACATACATAGTAATTTATACATGATGACATGGCCTTTATGCCTTATTTAACCTATAACAACTCTTTTGCCAAGTCAAACTCACCTTTTACTCAACTTATTTACTCCTACAACACTCTTACAAGCACCCATTCACCTTTTAGAACACATTCAACTTTAGCACTCATTCACTCACACCTAGACTAACATGTCTTAATGGTATCATATGACCTTATTACACTTTAGCACTTGATGCTTCTACATCATATACCCTTGGTAATTAATATCTTGATGATAGGAATAGATTTAGAGTGTCTCCCTATGGCTAGCTAAATTTCCATTGTGCGCAGGGGTAGGAGTAGGAGCAGGTGTGGTGAAATATGGTGAACCTAATGGCATAAATATAGAGAGAGAAAATATGGCTCAAGTATAATGAAGCTCGAGAGAGGTACATGACGTATGCAAGGGAGGTTGCAAAGGTAATGGAGTTGAGGGGAATGATGGATTGCAAAGCTTTTGAAGCTCATATGGAAGATGAGGAGTTGCACCATCAGGTACTCCCCACATTAGGTAAGCACAATAGAGAATCCCCTTTGGCTTTGGATGAGAGTGCATCAAAGGAGAACATGAGTACCATACGCGCTCATCTGATCCCACCTAGCCACCTAGCCCTTGCACTCAGTTTTCCAAATCCAGAGGTATTCATTGAGAAATAGGATAATGTAGGTAATCAAGAAGCTACATGTAGATATCATTTTATGTTATATTCAAAAGTGCATCAAATATTAAACACACCTATGGCAACGCAGACAGTGTCATTGTTTAGATTTCTAATTGTAATGTTTTTTTAGGTGTGTCATCAGGATAAAGTGTGGGTGTGTAGAATATTGGAAGTACTTCATTCAATGCTATGACCACACATATTGTGAATGTCTAGTTCAATACTCTAACTGGGATGCAAGGAAGTACATTAACTGGTCCATATCCCACCACAAGAGGTGTGGGAGGATCAAGAGGATCAGGAAATTGAAGTTCTAGATCTAGTGGGTAAGGTCCACACCCACAACAGCCACATCAACGACCTCTACAGCCAAAGCAGACACCTCAAGTTTACTTTGAAATGTCTCTCCACTTATCAGAGTATGGATGTATTAAAGGTGTAGCAGAGCATGTGCATAAGTGTGAGCTATTATGGTGCGTTAAAGGATTCATAGCTTCAAATAAAAAGGAAAGTCAATTTACTACTACTTTACAAGGGCACGCACATAGTTGGTATAGGATGTATGATCCACACTAGATTGTAGTGGATTATGATGCTTTGCATTCTACATTTCTAGCTGAATTTTATATTCCAGAATTTGAGTAAAAGAGTATCAACGCACTCAAGGATATCAAGAAGGGATTATCTAAGATCTTGAGGGAGTATGCCACACATTTCAAAACTTTGTTGTCTAATTTTTCCTATGATATCCATCTCAGTTAGCATTCACAGTGGTTTTTTGGTGGATTTTTGACTCCCTTCAAATGAGTGTTATCTCATAAGAATTATGTGGATCCATGCGAGGCCTTGGAAGCAGCCCTGGGCACTGAGGTAGTTAGGAGTGCTAACACTGGAGTGAACCCATTTTTAGAGGCACAGATTATAGCCATGGAAAAGAAGTTGGAGAATCTTTCTGCTAATTCAGCTCACGAGATGCACAGTGGTATATGGTGCACAGATTGTGAGGTTGAAGGAAATACTAAAGATAATTGCCCATGTAAGTCAGTATGCACGTTGTTATTAGATTGTGAGGTATGTCACCTAAACAATGATGTTTGGGAGTGTCCTCTTTTGTATCATGCCATTCAGAAGAAGGTTTTTATGTACTATAATATCTATAAGTCCCATACTCATGACATAGTTGACTGCAAACTAATTGATCACATTCATGAATCCATTGAGATAGGAGTGTGCCAGACTAGTGTGGCAAGTGGATTGAAGGAACAAGAAGGAAAAAATAATGAAGGGTGCACCAATGGGGATAACATGAATGGAGGATTGCAAGGAGTATATCGAGGTCGTAGTCATGGTGGTGGTAGTGGAAGGTTCATGCATGGAACTTGTTATACTTGTGGACCTCTTAATCATTATCAATGTGACTGCCCTCAGAATACAGCTTGCTCATGGTGTGGGAAGCAGTAAAAGTTAGAGGAATTCTCATATTTGTATGAGCACATGAATAAGAATAAGAAGAAGGAAAATGGCGTATGAATGATCAAAGTACAGTGCACTGTTGTTGATCAGTGGATACCTAAGATGACACATGTCCCTGAGTTACAAACGGTGATGGTAACTACACACGTTGAGGATTTTGAGGATATGGTAACATGAATACATGATTTTGAGGAGGATACCAAGGTCACGGTCATGTTGGTGGTAGAGGCAGGTTCACGCATGGAACTTTTTATACTTTTGTATCTCCTTATCATTATCAGTGTGACTGCCCTCAAAATATAACTTGCTCATGGTGTGGGAAGCAGTACAAGTTATAAGAATTCATGTATTTATATGAGCATATGAAAAATAATAATAAGAAGTACAAGGGCGTAGGAATGATCAAAGTACAATGCATTGTTGTTGATCAGTAGATGCCTAAGAAAACACCTGATCCTGAGTTACATATGGTGATGGTAACTACACGCACTAAGGTTGTGCATACTCATGAGCCTTTGAAGGATAATCCACTCATTATGAGGGAAGAGGTGATATATGATAAGTATCCAAATGTTTTGCACCAGAAGAAATTTTACCAGGAAACCATGGGGGTCATCAGAGAGCTTTAGGGAGAAATACATTGCTTGAAAGAGTAGGCATGCGAGAGGGAATGATGAAATAACGTTGAGCTCCCACTGAAGAATGTGGATGACTTGAAGGAGTTATGCCAGATGTTTTGCTAAGAGAATATCATTCCTCTACTAGGGGAATAGATACAATAAAAGGTACCACATACTGGGACTGAGCGCAAGAGGTGGATACTTCATGAAAATATACTACCTCAGAACCATGAATTTGACAAAGAGATTACACTGGATGTAGTAATTGATGGGTGGTTATTACACAACATTCTAATTGACATTAGGGCGGAAGTAAATGTGTTAACTCTGGATGTATGGAATCATATGGGTAGACCAAAATTGCAGCCATCTTCAAATGTTTTGTATATTGGAAATAAGACTAGGGTGATGCTTATTAGGGTACTGAAGGATGTATCCATTACCATTCAGGGAGCCAAGTTTACTTGTGACTTTGAAGTATTGGAGCTTGTAGAAGAAGACAACTTTTTAGTTTTACTTGGATGGCCCTGGTGATATGCAAACAATCTTGATTTACGCTTCAACAAAAGGTACATTAGTTTCGAGAATGATGAAGAGCACAAGATCATACTCTTATAGGATAAAAAGGCATAGCCCTAGTTGAGCCTTTGAGTGAAGAAGAGCTTAATAGAATCGATGATCATATAGTGCTTGATCCAAATAATATAGAACCATCCAAGGAAGGCGTCCTTCAGTGGGAAGATGTGCAGTCTGTAAGTGACACTACTAGTGTTGCTTATGATAACTAGGCTCATGAAACATATGAAATGGTCATGCACAAATTCAAAGGAAGAGTCACCAAACTGATTAGGCTGTGCATTATGAGGTGGTTAGGATATAACAAGGTACCAAGGTATACTAGTGAAGGGAACCCCGATGTATTTTTGTGCATCATGGAGACTTAGTGGTAAAACGAAGGGGATAGAAGAAATATGTTGGTCTATACTTTATGCGAGACAATAGTGCATTGGTGGGAAACACATAGAGATAGCCTTATCCACCAGGTTTACTCAGAGTAATGTACCTACATAAACATGTGAATTTCATGGGAAGTATCATCTCTCATCACATCCATGAGTGTGAGAGATCATGGGTGCAGGGAAAAGATGCCTTACTGCCATCACTCTGGGTATATAAGTTCTACTCCACATTACGTAGTTGCGTGCATGCATGGTATGTCCATGCTGAGTTGAAAATAGAAAAAAAATGTTGGTAAGAGATGACTATAGGTATGATTCAAACTTTTGATTATTTTTCTACTAAACCTCCAGTCCATGAAGCATTATAGATCATGAAGCACCTTACTTTGGGAGATAACATAAAGGCTAAAGAACTCATGTTGTAGTTGTTTAGGGAACCTGATCTTAAGTTGCACCTTGATCTTGAGGAGATAGAATAAGTACAGATGAGTCGTGCATGGAAGGAGAAAGAAAAGGGAAAATTGGTATATATGATAGATGATGAAGAGGTTGATAACCTAGATGTTAACCACACTGAAGGTATACATGAGGTGATGAATACTACAGATGAGAAGGTGCACGTGTATCATGATACCATGAAGACAAATAATTTTAACATTGGTACAGAGGTCGGACCTAAGGATGCCATTATTGGTCAGTGCAGGAGGTATCAAAGATTATCGAACTCTTGCACAACTTCCAGGACTTATTCCCATAGGGATATCATGAGTTAAAGGGATTACACCCTTATTTTGGTGAGATGAAGTGATGCAGGAGCATCATGAAGTTGCCACAGTGATTGTCATAGTTATGTCATCTTGGTGTTGAGTCTAGGATAGTCTGGGTATTGAAATGTCATTACCCTCCATTTCTTGTTGTTTGAATTTTCAAATTTTTGTGTGTTTTAATGCCTAAAAAATTCTTGTTGTGTATGGAAGGCCAAAATTGTACAAAAATTAACTTGGAAATACAATTCAAACGTGGATTCAAGTTAGTACCATAGAATAAGGGAGGTTGTGAACTGATTTCTAAGTATAGTGATGGCTGAGTCATTTTAGGAGTATAGTTGAGAGATGTTAGGAAGTTTCTTGATTATGCAAATTTGGAAGTTCGATAGATTGGGGTCAATATCCTTGAACTAGAGATTGTAATATGTTTGATTGAAGGTGAATGAATGATATCATATATTACATCGATCTAATTTTACATGTTTTCCTTGTATTTTGTGGATTGTTTCTTGTGCACAATAATGGCTATGGACCAGACAATGAGCTTGAAATGATCAGTCATCATTTATAGCTTCATATCATGACTGTGAAGCACTCGCTAGTTGAAGAAGACCACGAGGAGTCCATTAGAATTTTTATCGAGCCTTGACATGATCGGGTTTGGCCTGTAGATCAAATTTTGTATAATTTCCCTCGAACTAGGGCATCACTAATCTCAAGCTTCACATAGTCTAAATTCCTAAAAATTTTAAAATCTTGATGCTCATAAGGTCTTCTAACATCCCTCAAATTTACAGAGCTTAATTTGATGAGCAAGCACCACTTTCATTAACCCCCTTGTCATGCAAGCTTAAGGATACCAGTTTTGTTGTCACAGTGGGATTTTTAGAATGTTTTAATGCTTTTCAAGACTACTTTGACTTAGGGATAGCTTGAGAGTGGTAATTATCATCTCCATGAAGGTAATTTGAGGTTCATTCTACAAATTCATTACAACTCTTTCTCTATCTTCATCTCCCTAAAAGGCCTAGTCCTTAACTGTTTCAGGCCAGAAAAGTAGAGTTTTGGTTAAATAGCTAAAGCCATTCTTGATTCCATTCTTTACATTGGTTGTATAGTCACATAATGGACTCGGTGCTCAATAGTGGAAGTAGTTTCAACTGTACTCACTATGGAATCATCATCTCTATCCTTGTAGGACAGGTCTACAAGAATTAGAGTGGGTCAGTAAAGCTAGTAAGGCCTAATGGCATGTTGTTCTTGCATTAATCCTTATGCATTCAGTAAGCTTAGGAGTGTTTGTGTGTGTGGGTGTGTGTCAAGTGTGTGGAGAGTGTAGGGTGTAGAGCAAGAGTGTGGTTGTCTTTCAAGCAAGTAGGTATGGTGTATAGGCTTAAGGCTAGGCGTTGAGATGAAATGATTGATATAATTTTTGTATACCAAGAAGGTTGACCAAAATGATTTACAATCAAGTGAAAGTAAAGGAAAAGGACAAGAAGAGTAGAAGAAATTAATAGACTGATACACCATTTGTGGTATCAGAGCTAAAGATTGTGCACAATCTAAAAGATCCAAGCAAAGGCAAATAATAAGTTGAAGAAGATGGTGGATAGAGGAAGAGCCAAAGGAGGAGGAGGAGCATCCAGAGTGACTCAAGCACAGTTGTTGGAGGACATAAGGAAGCAAAGCCATTTGATGGAATAGATGAGGAGTCAAAGAATAAGAATACAAGAGATGGAGTTATCTCAGAGAAGAGGCATAGAATATGCAAAAGAGAGTGAAAATGAAGAGCAGCTAGGAAAGCTCAATGTGGATATACATCCTCCAGAAGCAGTAGAAGAAAGATTGATTAAGTCCATCATAGGAGCTAGTTCCAAGGCAAGGGTAGATGTCCCAGTGTATAAAGGGAGTCGCAAGCTATAAGATCTCATTGACTGGATAAATTCTATGGACAAGCATTTTGAGTATGAAGAGGTGTAGAATGATATGAAGGTGAAGTTTGCAGTGACCAAGTTGAAGATCCATGCTTCCCTATGGTGGGATGGAATACAGAAAGATAGGATCAATAAATTCAAAGCAAATATTAAAGACTGGGATAGAATGGTGGAAAAGTGGAAGGTAAATTTTATACCCAAAGACTACTAGAAAAACATGTTCAGGACACTCTAGAACCTAAGACAGAAGGACATGTGTAGTCTTTATTTACCACTTGCTTTAACAACCAACCCCAAACATGTTGGCATATCATCTAGATTGGTATGAAGCTCACCCGAGACATGTGTAAGAACCGATACCCTCCTTTATAAGAGCTTTGTGAGAATGATCGCCCTTGGTAAGGGAGTGCTTACATAAACAAGGAATGAATATACCATTCTGGGAGTTGAGATAAAGAACTAGTCCTAGTCTAATGCATCAGAGCATAGTATAACATGATCAAGTAAATGAAAGTATAATCAAACCTTGAATAATATCAAGAAAACCAGTAACACGCACATGAACATAAGGGAAATGTACATATCAAGACCCATCACATAAGTTCTTTAAAAACTCTTCATTATATTCATTAATCAAATACAGTAGCCAAGATTGCATCAAAAAGGGCTCCATCTCTAGGAACGTTCATAGCAGCAAAGTTTTTATACATTAAAAATATCACCATTACACATTACACAATACCTCTATATTTTTCTTGGTATTGTCCTCGCCTACATCTACACACATACTAACGTATCTCCCTCCTTAACCCTACTAGAAAACCATCCTAAAGAACAAGAAGGAATCTCCTCTTAACCGCTCATCATTACCTATGAGAGCCTGAAGGAATCCTCTCATTATTACTCTACCACTACCCAAGAATATGCCAGATATTGACATGTGTTTCCCTCAATCCAGTGCCTTTAGCATGCATGTGTCAGTTAATCCTTAACAACCTCGACTCCTTATCCTTTCATGATAATTGTATTTATGCCCTGGAATATCATCCTTGAGTTGCAAGTCTCCATAGCTTATCCACATCTATATCTAGTCACTTTTATGTTTTCTCCCTATGTGTGTCTTTTCCTATTATCTAAAACTCACTAAGTCCCAAATCCATCACGCCACACCTCTCTAAGAACTACTTCTTTGCATTCCTTCATGCCCTGCTTCTGCACGCCACAAGGCTTCATGCCTTAGGTACTTAGTTATTTTAGGGTTCCAACATCACCCCACACTAAACTAGTTGTTGCCCTGACAATACTTTGCACTCCCTAAACAAAAACTTGTCGACCCAAATCTTCATAGGCAAGAATGTTGCTCCAAAGAATAAATAATAATGGTTGGGAAAGAATCTGAATAAAGAATTGAAGGATGGAGGAATGTGTTATGCAACCAATTGGAGGTGTTCAGGGAGCTCCACATCTATCTCATCCTTCAACTTTTCCCAGGCCTTCAATTCTGATAGGGCCTTTCCTGACACTTCTCTTATAACACTAGGCACCTGGTCTGGGATGATCGCTTCCACCATCCCCTTCAACACATTAATAGCCACCCCCAACTCCATGAATAAACCTTTGAACTCATCTATTCATTCACTGATGGAGTCTCAGAGCTCGCTGATTCTGAAGTCCAACTTCTCGTACGTTTTCTTGATTTTCTCCTTCTGGGATGTGGTGTTAACGCCCAACTGTGTATGCTCAAACTTGTTAGTAGGGATGGTCTCCTACAAAACTTTGATGGCTGCCTCCTCCCCTATCACCAACATGTCGATAATTGGCTCACATTTTCTACATATGTTGGAGCCCCTATCTACTAGTATATTTGATTCCTTGAGTTGGGAAAGCAAGTCTTCCAACTCAGTGATCTAGGCTTCAATGTGATCTTATTCTCTTCTTTTTCTTTTGCGAGCTCTGTAGCTGTGGGGACCATGCCATCCTTGATGTTAGTGAGTAACATCCCCATAAGGTCCTCGAGGTACTCCATTTCATACCCGTAATTGATCTTGGCCTGGCTTACCAATGTCGGATATTGTCCCATAATTTTATTTACTAGGGCACCAGCTTGGTCATACGCCTCCTTGTTTTGTGCTTGTTTTCCCTTCAGTCCTTAGTGTAATATGTCTGCTTCCTTTTCCTTCTATTTCTTTGTCATGACCAAGCTATGAAGAATGGATCCTACATAAGCTACATCGAATCACCTCTGTGGACATCTTTTGTATTGCATTACATGCCTTATCATATGTTAGGTGGTTAGGATCCACCACCTTATACGTATCTATTCCTTTCTTCTTCAAATGAATGGTCTAAATTGTGTGATCATTGACCTCGTACTTAGGCTCCTCGGAGTGGCAGTGCATGTTCCAACTGAGCATCTTCCTAGTCCTGGGCACACCCCTATCTTGGTCCATCAAATCCCAACCATACAATTTTTTTGGTGGGAGGGTGGCCTGGAACCTCGTGTGCAACACCTTCATGGGGTTATCCACAAAGACCATATGTGGGGACACGAGGTTCCACTTCTTCCTCATTACTTTGCGCTTGGTCCTTTGCTTCTTTAATCTTGGGGTAATCCTTTATCCTCCTTTATAGTGAAGGAGTCCCCTTTATCTCCTCCTCCCACTGGGGAGGCCTCGCGCACTGGACTTTTCTCTGGTTCTATAGATTTCTCCTTCCCTTTATCATATGCCTCGCACTCAACCTTGGCTCCAACTTCAGCTTCCTACTCCTCAAGTTATGCCTCTAACTCCACCTTAAAGGTGTTGTTGTCCTCCTCTTCTCCTTCCTCCAAGCATGTGGCGAAGCTCAATTCATCTTGTGTTTTTTGCTTCTTTTCTTCAGGCTCCTCCTCTTTCTTCCCTTCCTTACGCCCTGACAATGAGGCCTCGGCGCTACCATGTGAAGTGTTAGCACCCTTTCTCCCATTCCAGAACATGTAGTACTTCCTCTTCCTGGAAGTATATAACTTTCCCTCATCGTGTTCCTCTTCTTCTTCCTCTTCTTCATGCACTACTTTCATGGGAGGGATTGGTGTCTCTCGTGGAAGGGAGATTTTGTAACCTCCACCTCAATCCCCCCTTGTGTTTTAGGACATAGCTGCATGAACACCCGATGGACATACCCCTTGATGGTAAGGCTGACTTGAGGGTGTAAGTCCAAAAAATCTGGCTCCAAAAGTTTAGTGTAAGCAGAGTGAGTACAAAATTTGTATCTTGCATGCAATGTGTGGACATCAGCATCCACTTTTTCTGCATTGAAAACCAACTTCTATGTTCCCTTTATCCATTTGATGGCACATTTTAAATATTTGGTAGTAAATGCAAAGGAGAGTTTGCACCATGGCCCCATCTCTCCCTTGCCCATTATAAATTTTCTAGATAAAAAATTTGTGTAACAACAAACTTTACCTAGTCCCCAACAAATTTTGGTAACTTATGGGGAATGCACCACTCATTATCAAAATCTTTGTGCAATCACTCGAACCACGTGTTCATCTAAGCCTTATAAGCACTTGAGATGGTCCCATCGCTGGTGAACTTTGTGAATTGGATTGCACAGGATGCATGCATGGGTGGGTGAACCCAAATGTTCCCAACTGGTCCAATCTCCCAGAATATTAACAACATTAGGATGGAGCCCCATGTGATCTTTCCTCTTGCCTCACTCTACACTCATGCTTCCTCAACAATGCCCTTCGCGATGAACTCTACAAAGTTATAATATACCCACTTGGACACTCTATAGGCCATGTATAAGAACCTCTTGTTAATGTCCATCCATCTCTCTGATGTGCCCAATTTGTAGCAAATGACCCAGGAGGTGACTCTCAACATTGGGTTTGGGAGATCTGTAATTACTTGTACCCTACCTCCCTTCTCATAGTTCAATTTATTTGTCATCTCCTCAATCTTGGTAATGGCACATATATCAAGTGTCATGTCCTCGTCGGTGTTTGTCAGGAATGTAGCTGTCCTAATCAAGTGGCATGTTATCCTCATCCTTCACCCCATAAAATAAAATAAGTCCTCATGCACCCGCGACATTAACCACTTGAATAACAAGGCAGGTTTTGCAAAGAAAGGAAGCTCCCACAACTACAAAACTCTAGTCTTCTATAATGCCTACTATACCGAGTCATCAACCGTAGTGTTTTCAAGCTCATCTACTGTCGGAGTGTCTGAACCCAATTCTTCCCTCAGCAGCTTCTTGTTGTCACTTGTCATGTGGTTATATTCACTGATTTTACATTTGTATAGCTTCGAGCTCCACTTTTATACCTTGATAACTCTAGGAGGGTACTGCATTTCTGAGTAAATTTCAATGGGATACTCCTTTTCCACCACTGTTCTCTTTGTACAGGCCTTCTTCAGTGCCATTTTCCTCCTCCTTTCCTTCATGCCCTAGGTGCTCTTAACATCTCTTGGGTATGCCTGAACTTGAAGACTTCCACGCTTCTCTCTCACGCAACCCCTTCCTACCCTGTTATCTCATTTCCCCTCTTGTTTGCACCATAAGATTACTCCATAGCTTCGTACAATCACACTGGTTTGTGAAAAGTTCCTCACTCTCCTTCACAAAACCATCATCGCACATTGAGCTCATCAGCACACAAATAAATTCTCTAACGCAAAGTAGTCAAAATGACTACCCTTACCCTTGTATTTATACTTTTTCAATACCTTAAATTTCTTTCGACCACGTGTCTCAATGTCTTTTTTTAATAGAGTACTTTATTTTACTCAACTTAACTTTCCCGAATTCCCTTCGCATGTCACAGCTATAACCTTTTAGTGCTCCAACACTACTTCACTACCATAGAAC
This sequence comes from Taxus chinensis, assembly GCA_019776745.2. Taxonomy (NCBI): domain Eukaryota; kingdom Viridiplantae; phylum Streptophyta; class Pinopsida; order Cupressales; family Taxaceae; genus Taxus; species Taxus chinensis. Next base: position 19,297,687 of record CM034151.1, read on the forward strand.
TCCTTCACGTGTGTCACCATGCCAAATTACATAACCTCTATGTTGACTACTAAGGCATTTCCCATGGTGTTTCCTACCTTATGTTATACTCTGTGATCTTTATCCTCTTCGTGGTCTTCAAAATTCTCTCAACACACCTTTATAACTACCCAAATCCAAACACCTTAATCCACCATACCACCCATTCTTCTGTCTTCAGAATGAGTTTCCCAACAGTCCCTTGTTGATGGAATTTGTTTAAACATATCAAAGCATATCTGTCAATCCACTCCACACAAAAATGCATGCACGGTCCTCTGCGCATAGAACCACTTCTAATGTAATTAGCTATTGGTGCACCAACGTGCAACACAAAACTGAAAAACGATGATAAAGGGGAAAGAATTAAGGGAAACCTAATCTGATTGGTAATATTACCTTATTTTATAGACACATATAAGCCTTATTTATAGTAGGGCTTCAACCTACTCCCATTGAAATATCCTAGCAACCTTGTCTCATCCTGGGCTTACAACTGACACGCGCCTGAATCAAATATGTATGACACAATGTACGGCTATAACCAATGAAATTTGAGCTTCCCAGGATGGCGCAAAAACTTAGAATCATATAGTAGAACCATCCTCCTAACCTCAAATTCTCTATTCTTAATGTGACGATCATGTCATGTTTTTTGTCTTGCTTTCTCAGTCTTCTGACTCCATCTAGCAAGTGATCGCCTTTCGTCCAATTGCATTAACTTATCCATGTGCTCTTGTAATGATTTTTCGTCAGCCAATCCTCCTGCATGTGTAATACGCAGAGAGGGTAGCATAAATTCTATGAATAAAATGGCTTTCACGTCAAACGAGGGGATTGAAATGGTGAGGCGAAGATTCTATCTCATTGGATAACTTGAGGACTATAAGCCCATAGAACAGCTGGGACTGTTGTGCATCCCAAGCCTATCTCCCAATGATGCAACAAAATATTGGTCAATATTTGGTTTTGTGTAGAATTGATGATAGGAATGCCTTAGCTATCTCCATTTGCCCTGATGAGAGTGATGAATAGGGTAGTATTGTGACTCCCATGCCACAGCGATTAATTTTCCTGCCATGAGCCAGATGCCTAACTGAGTCATGACAATCACAATGTGCAAACAAATGTCACTTGTGAAACTCAATAGGGCACCCATACCTACTGATTATATTTTCCCAGATGAATCTTAATATTATGGCCATAATGTAATTTACACCTTGTAGGAACTGTATGTACCAATATCCGTGTTTCCATGAGGAAGTAATTTAAACAATAATATACTTGAGTAATGATATAGTGCACAACCAGTCCTCCATAGGGCAAGTGAAATAGGGACTACCCATACAATTGCCTAGTGGTCTTGCAACTGGATGAGCGACTCCCTATCATTGCCTTTATGGACATTTGTACGATATGAAATTTTGTAGTAAATTATGTCTACTGGCGGTGATAACAGGCCTTGCAATACCATCAATACATGTTAGGTTGTGGAGCTAAATAGCTTCCCACTGGAGCATGCGTTGATGAGAAGAAGAGCATAATCCTTGGTTGAAAGGATGAAGAAGAAGAAGAAGAAAAAGAAGATTACATGAAGACAAGAGCTTTCATGGAGAGAAGTTGAACAGAAGGAAAGTGCAGGTACACTATTGGTGAGAAGATGGTATTATCTTCTACTATATTTCCTTTGTATTGTTTAGTCTCATGTAATGGCTTGCATAGTATGCAAAGCACTTAGGGTTTCTTCTTGTTAGATCCACAGGTTGTGAGATCTTGTTATTGCTCATTCTTGTAGATCCACATGTTGTGAGATCTTGTATTACAGATCCATGAGATCATGTTGTATTGTTGATCCATAGGAATCTAGCATGGTAGAGGAAGTTGTCTTCATGTTTGCAGTTTGTTGCAGTGATGGAGGAGAGACTTACTTCTTGGTGCATGGTTAGGGTTGCACATTGGTAGACCCTTCTAGAGGTCTTGTTTACAGATTCACAATACATTGAGAGCTTGGCTGCACAGTGGCAGATGCAGGGTAGCTTCAGGTATGTGAGATCTGGTTATGTTTGAGAGGCACGGTTGTAGTGCACTCAGGTAGATCCAGTTAGAGATCTGGAGGAGACACAAGTGGTGGTATGGAGGCACGGTTTAGTGTACTCAGGTAGATCAGGTTAGAGATCTGGGAGGAGGAGATACTCTTGTAGAGATACATGTACTCTTGTGCAGAAGAGTTGGTTTGTAATCTCTTGTTATATATATATATATGAGATCTCTATCTTTGGTGGACGTAGCCCACATTGGGTGAACCACGGTACATGCTTGTTATGTGTGTGTACTTTTGTGTGATTTGGATTATTCTTGTTTATACTTCCACTATTGTAGATTTTGTGGGGAATTGTTTAGATCCTGTGTGCATGATTTTGTTTGTTATTAAATCATAGCACTATTCCGTAGTTCCATCCCCAACACCTAGTATCAGAGCTGGTTAGCTTGGTTATTTTAGAGAAAAGGTTTGATTAATGGTTTTGTTAGTGGTTATTACTGACATGTATGAGAGCAGCGATTTTTTTTTGCCTGATGAGAAGATCACAGAAGAGATTTAATCTCAAGTGGGAGCTGGAAGAGTAAGGTTGCTAGAGAAGTTACAGTGACCGACGTTGGTTAGGTGGTAACCGAACAGGGTGACCGTGGTCAGTTACAGAGGTAACCGTGGTCAGTTACAGGGTGACCGTGGTCGGTTACTGGGTAGCCTGGTTATAAACAGAAAATCACAGATCTAAAGAAATGGAAAGATGCATGGAATGTATCTTATTTGCTGAGGTGTCCCTAGTTCTTGGAGGCACAAGCATGTTGGTCAGATTGCAGATCTGGTTATTGAGGTATGGTTTTATCTTGGTATTGTAGTGCTTATATTATTTTGGTTGCACATGCATGGTTTTGGATTACAGATCTAGACAGAATAAGAATGAGCAGTTATGCATCCTTGGTGTAGTTAGATGCATGGGCTTCGTTAGAGAGGAATTTAGTAGCATAGAACGAAGACGGGGATTCCATCAGAGAAGCATGTACTTTAGTTCAGTTGAAGATGTGGTTGAGTATCTTGGTGCTGGTAAGGTGATGCATTTCATCTTGATGCAGTTTATTGCATGGATTTGCTGTATTGTTTTTGTGCAAGATTTGGATGCTTCTTGAAATGACTGGCTCAGCTCAACTATCGGCTTCAGTAAGAAGTAGGCACCTGGTATGGTGTTCTATGCCAAATTGTGTGGCATTGGGTTAGTTCCAGCAGCATTGACATCGGTCTGAGAATTGAGGTCGATCACAGAGGAACTGATATCAGTCAACTAACTGTGGTTGGTTAGGAGATGACCATGTTTGGTCTCTGTGGCAACTTATTTGCACATGGTTTTCTTGCAGTAGAAGAGGGCATGGATGGTTTTTTGTCCTGTTTTGGAGGATCGAGTTTCTTGCACAGAGTGTACATGGCAGAGACAGTGTAGATCACTTCATGTTTGGATCAGAAAGAGGATGGAGTTGGCTTGGTTAGTCCATTGAGACTTTGAGTCAGGTATCTCTATATGATTCATGTTTTATTTCTTTCATTTGGAGCAACTGATATTATGTTTGGATAGTGTGCACATATTTACACCATGGTTTTTTGGTGTTGTTTGACTTTTATTTCCCGGTTTTGTTGGAATCTTGAGGACAAGGGTTTCTAGTCTAAGGATGAGATCCTCAATGAAAAGTCATGGTTAGACACAGTTGCAGGTAATGAAAGATGTTGACTACACACAGATGGAAAGAAGGTGATGCACCTACTTCACAAGAAGTCCAAACTTCTGTGATGTAGAAAGTATTCTCAGAGAAGAAAGGGAATCAATTTTATAGTTCTTTCATCTAGTTTTATTTCTCACTGACATATTAGCTTTTGAGCTTGGTGTTAGAGGCAGTGCAGGGGATTTCATGTTCAGTGGGAGCAAGCCATGGTTGTTGGCATTGCAGGATTGGATACATGATGCACATGCAGAGTGAGAGGAGATTGCTACTATTCAGAGTGGCAGGAGGCACAAGTTGGTTTTGGAGGGCAGTCACATTTTTATAGGTATTTTGAGTTTATTGCTTTGTGATGTCACTTCTGGTTTATTTTGTGGTGCCTGGATATTCCTTAGGGAAGGAAGTTGATGGTTGATTCAGCTGGTTTTAGATGATAAAGCAATTTTCAAAGTTTGAAGGGTGAAAAAGGAGAAAATCTGACTGTTACAAAGACTGGTGTCAGTTAAGGTTAACTGTGGTCGGTCATCTAGTAACCGTGGTTGGTCAGGCAGTGACCGAGGTCAGTTAGGGGAAACCGTGGTCGGTTTGGTCACAGGTTTGACAACAATGTTTATTTACCATTTTTAGATGGTGCCCTTGTTTTTTGCTTTCATCTTGGTTGGTTTGTGCAGAGTATGTTGATGACATGTTTGCTGGTATTTGCACTTGGTATTAGTGGCATGGTTTAGCATGGATGTTTGTTATTGACATTGATGAGCACATGATTCATATTCAGCTTTGGAGTTAGTCGGTGGAAGACTTGGAGCTTCTGGAGAGCTGGTGATATGGATGGATGTACATGGTGAGTTTGTACATGTGGATAGATTTAGTTTTGTGAGTCTATGATGATGTAGATGTTTGATTTGCACATGGATGCCTTGAGCATGAGTAGGGGATGTTTGTATTTCCTCTTGATTACTATGTTACTCCATGAGAGATGTTATCTACAGATGATTGTCTTGGACATGCTAGTTGTTTATGCAGGGTTGGATTTGCAGATTGTAGTGTTTGGATTCTTTGAGTTATGCAGGTTTGTGGATTGATCACCCACTGTTGCAGGTAGAACTCATTTGGGTTGTCTTTACCCAGGATCTTGTTTTGCTTTCACATATTCCAGTTTGACTTGTCTTGGTCAGTTGCATTGGTGGTTGCATGGAGACATGGATAGATGGATGGAGAACATGGTTGGTTTTACAGGTATGGCTATGGATGTGATTGAGGCTCAGAACTTCAGTTTGAGTGGGAGCTCTTATAGGTGTGTTAGTCATGATGGCTTGTTGCATGAGGAGCTAGGTTGGCTTGTTTTCCTAATACCAACAATTGGTATGGTGTTACGATTCAGTGGGAGCTTGAGGCTTGGTGTCATGGATCAATTGTAGCTTCGTGAAGGTTTGGTAAGTCATGGTTTTATCTTCTTGGTTTGAGAAGATGGTTTGATCTTCCTAGTTTTATTTTTCTTTGAGAGAATTGTTGAAGGAAAGAATAGATGGTCTTCATGGTGTGTTGAGGACTGGTGATGTACATGTACAGGTACAGAGGTTCAGTAATTTATCTCCAAGTGGGAGATTGTTAGGTTGTGGAGCTAGATTGCTTCACAGTTAGCATGAAATTAAAGTGACTGGAAATACAGTAACTGGCATTGGTCATGAACTGATGTTGGTCAGGAAAATGAGGAACTGGCGATCAGGTAGTAACCGGTGTCAGTTACCTATGTGGGAATGCACTTTATTTTATAAGTCATGGGTTTTAATATTGCTTTTGTTTTAAAGCAAATCTATTGGATGTAATTTCATGGCTAAGTTGCCCTAAGTTTGTCTAAGCTTATATAAGATGGAAAACTAGGGTTAGAGATGTGTTGATGAGAAGAAGAGCATAATCCTTGGTTGAAAGGATGAAGAAGAAGAAGAAAAAATAGATTACATGAAGACAAGAGCTTTCATGGAGAGAAGTTGAACAAAAGGAAAGTGCAGGTACATTGTTGGTGAGAAGATGGTATTATCTTCTACTGTATTTCCTTTGTATTGTTTAGTCTCATGTAATGGCTTGCATAGTATGCAAAGCACTTAGGGTTTCTTCTTGTTAGATCCACATGTTGTTGTGAGATCTTGTTATTGCTCATTCTTGTAGATCCACATGTTGTGAGATCTTGTATTGCAGATCCATGAGATCATGTTGTATTGTTGATCCATAGGAATCTAGCATGGTAGAGGAAGTTGTCTTCATGTTTGTAGGTTGATGCAGTGATGGAGGAGAGACTTACTTCTTGGTGCATGGTTACGGTTGCACATTGGTAGACCCTTCTAGAGGTCTTGTTTACAGATTCACAATATAGTGAGAGCTTGGTTGCACAGTGGCAGATGCAGGGTAGCTTCAGGTATGTGAGATCTGGTTATGTTTGAGAGGCACGGTTGTAGTGCACTCAGGTAGATCCGGTTAGAGATCTGGAGGAGACACAAGTGGTGGTATGGAGGCACGGTTTAGTGTACTCAGGTAGATCCGGTTGGAGATCTGGGAGGAGGAGATACTCTTGTAGAGATACATGTACTCTTGTGCAGAAGAGTTGGTTTGTAATCTCTTGTTATATTATATATATGAGATCTCTATCTTTGGTGGATGTAGCCCACATTGGGTGAACCATGGTACATGCTTGTTATGTGTGTGTACTTTTGTGTGATTTGGAGTAATATGGGGCAATGAATAATTTATTCTTCAATGTATCAAATGCCATCTTTTTGCGCCTCTCCCCAATGAAATTTACTTTTGTGTTTTAAAAACTTTTCCAATGGTGGTGGAAGATCTTGGCATACCCTTAATAAATTTCTAGTATACCCCATATGCCCAAGGAATCCACGCACTGCACTTTGGCTGTGTAGGTTCCCCTAATCCCCCAATAATGACAACTTTGGCAAGATCCACTAGCAAGCCTTCCTTACATATGATATGCCCCAATTGGGTTCTAAATGGAGTAGCGAAAACACATTTCTTAATGTTGAGGGATATCCTCAACTGCCAACATCTTTCAAACATCACCTCAGATTGTCACAATGGTCCCTCACTAGTCCATATACCATCTAATCATCAAGGTAGACTTGAAGAAACTTATGGATGAAGTCCTTAAAATGCCTAACCACAATGCTTGAAAACACACACATCAGCGCATTCTTTAGTCCAAAAGGCATGACCGTGTAGGAAAAAAAAAAATCCCCATTAGTGGCGAAAGGTGTCTTTTCTTGGTCCTCCTTTGAAATTCTAACCTAATGATATCTTGAGAATCTGTCTGTGAAAGAATAGATCTCACACCTGGATACTCCTTCCAGGATATCCTCAGTGAAGGGGGTTGGAAAAGGGTCAATGACACATATTGCATTCAAATCTTGATAATAAATGTAAATTTTTATCCTTCCATCCTTCTTAATGTTGATGACCATCGAACTTATCCATTCAAAGTCTTCAATAGCCTCAATGATTCCTAATGTGATCACCTTGTCAATCTCCTCCTTGACTTTGACACACAGATTCAGATTCATTTGATAAGGTCTCTTCCAAATTAGGTGTGCACCTTCCTTTAACTTGATCTTCATTTCTCCCAAGGAGTGGTGAACTCCTTTAATCTCATGGTACGCATGTGGAAACAAATCCTGAAATTCACACAATAAATCAATGATCTTTGAAACCTCCTTTTTTGTCCAGTAATCTCCAATAGTAACCTCCTTAGGTTCTATCTCCAAACCAATGTTAACCTTCTTGGTTTTCAAGGGTTCATGGTAGGCGCGCTCACTCATCAACACTATCCATAACCTCGTATGTACCCACAATATGGTTAACATCCAAGTTTTCCACCTCTTCACCATCGATCACATAGACCAACTTTCCTTTCTCTTTTTCCATGCTTGCATGCTCAAGTTGTATCTCCTCTAATTCTTCCTCATCAAAGCATGCTTCTAAGTCAGGTTCACCCAAAAATTCTAGTATTCTATCCTCCACCATGACACTATCTCTCATAGTTAGGTGTTTAACAACCTGTAGCACCTCATCTACCAATAGCTTAGTACTCTGATATTCGAAAGCTTGAAGGAGATCAGTCGTCAAATCCTTCCAGTTTATTTTATGACAGCACATCTCTAAGTGAATGTACCATGCACACGTAGCCTTATAAGGTGGAGTAAAGCTCACGCACCCATAAAGAAGGTGGCAAGGATTCCACTCCTTCCATCTAGGCCTTCTCACATGCTTGGACGTGAAACGAGGCAGGTTCCTTCCCATGATAATCTTGTATAATAGTAGGTGCATTGCTTTAGAAAAACCTAACAGAGAACACAATTCTCACCTCATGCCACTCTAGAAGGTTATTGGGATGGGTCACCCACCAGTGTGTTGCAGTCCCAAGAAAGGTATAGCTAAGAGTCCTCCTTTTGATCTCACATCTCCACTGGGTCTCCATTTCTCCCAGGAAAACATCAAGGTCGGCTCCCTCAATATAACTTGGCAACTTCTTTTTTCTTAGGCACCTGACTGAGCACGCATTTTTTACTCTCATCACAGAGCCTCTTAACTACCTTCTGACTAACTCATATGTCTTGTGCGCCCAATTGTCACATGCCACATTAGTTGTATCACTTATAGATTGATCGTCTTCTCACTGAATAAAACCTTTTGTTTTGTGCACAACTTCAGGGTCTCATATGGTGCACACATATATTATATCTAGATCTACTTCTCCCAAGGGTTCAGTATAGGGCACTAACTTTCCATTTGTCAATGGGATGATAATGTGTTCCTCCTTGATCTCAAAACTTATATACCCCTTATTGAAATGTAAGTCAACATTGTTTTTATAGCACTAGGGGCACCCAAGTAACGCTGGAAAGTTGTCTGCCTTAGCAAGTGCCAAGACTTTGAAGTCTCCAGTGAATTTCACCCCTTGGATAGTGATAACAACATCCTTCAAAACTCCAATGGGCATTTCCTTTAGCTTGTTTGCCATATACAACACATTCGAAGATGGCTATAATGGGGGCCTTCCCATTTGATTCCACACATCCAAGGTGAGAATGTTAAATTTTGCACCTGTGTCAATCATAATATTACTTAGGATCCATCCATCAACAACGGCATTCAAGGTAATCTCCTTATTAGAGTTAAGGTTGTGGGGAGGAAGGTTAGCATGCAAAACCTACCTCTCGTGCTCTCCTCCAGTGCTTGGTACCTTATCTCTCAACCATTATCCTAACATAGGAATGATATTCTCTTGCCTCAACATCTTTCATACCTCCTTAACATCATCTAGATCCTTCTATGGAACCTCAATGCTCTTCTTTCACTCTAGTTTATGTAACTACTCCTTCAGGTACTAGATCTCTCCTTGTAGGCTCCGAATCACATCCATGGTCTCCTGATAAACTTCCTGTTGTATATATTTACCCCCGGGTAAATATAGACACACATCAAAGGAAATCGGGTTTCGGAGTTGGGGAAACAAGTCGGGAAAGCATGGGGCGAAAACATGTTGCGCCACCCTCCCAAACTCGATGCATATGCAAGTTACATCTCCGAACCCGAAACAAAGGAAAAACTTGGAAATAGCGGCGGAAGCGGGTTTTGAGGAAACAAGAACATCAAACACATGTCGAGCCATCCTCCAAGCCCGATGCAAATGCATAAGTGAATCCCGAACCCGACAGGCAGAAGACCCTGACGCGGGAAATATTCAGATCGTCATAACTTTTCACAGGGAGCTCGGATTCACACAAGGTTGGACTTTTCGGAAAGCTCTCGGTGTCCTCTACCCAACTACGACTGGATATCTTTAATTTGGTGGGAAAAAGTTCTTAAAATGCAAAATATAGTTTGCCATATTTTGAGGTTGTTGGGGATCTCACCTACCGCCATGATGAGGAGTTAGGTGTAGTCTTGGAGGTGGTTGGGGCAGAATCTGAATCATTCTCTTCTCCCTCTTTTTTTCTCATATAAATGGTCAAGAGAGGATCTTTGTAAAGGGTTGGACATTCTTGTTTTGGCCCCTCCCTTCTTCTCTTTGGCAGGTGGAGTTGTGGAGCTCAAACCTCCCATTTGAAACTATAATGCAACCTTTGCCTATTAGCATTTTTGCAGTGTATTGTATCAAACCTTCGGAGCAAATAAATGCATGACTGTGGATGTTTCTCAACCCTCTACGTGTTTCATTTTGCATCCTCCTGATCTTTCACTGTGAATATGTTTATCCGTTCATGATATTGCATTGTATTTCTATGGTTTGTGTTTATTGGCAAAACATATGTTCTTCATTCCTCGGTGCATCACCTCTGTTAGTTTAGGGTTGTTATTTCATGCATTTTCTTACCCTGTCTCCTTGGCAAGTTAGATTAAGTTTTTTGGATAAACCTCTCTGCATTTTATTGGTGCATCTGAACAGAGGAATAGGAGCCGGCCTTCATCCGGAGAGCTTTTCCGATTTCGCAAGGTCCCACACTTGGGAAAAGCTCCATGTTGTGCAATCGCACTAAGATTCTCAACCCATCGTGTTGCAGAGTCCCAGGGGTGCTGTGATTCGACACCAACAGTTTTTGCACGCCCGGTGGGACCAAGAGGTCATTCCATCAAAATTTGAAGGAGTTTTCATGAAATTTGCACAAAAAATTGCAGTTTTTACAAATTTCAGATTTTGCACCTCCTAGCCTGAACTCTGAAATCATTTTTCAAGGGTTTATCTTGCTCAAAACAGGTCAAAATTTCAACAGTTGGTAGATCTGAGGGTAATCTTCAAAATGGTATCTTTAGTTTTTTGATATTTTGATTTTCAAAATTTCGAGTATTCAGTGATTTCGGGTTTTCGGGATCCGAGAACATCAAAGCAGCAATTCAGGTTTTGGGAGATTCATTGCATGGTCCTATTCCCGACAACAGTCATTTCAGGTTTTCCGGGGTGTCGAGCATGTTCCAAGTTCTGACACATGGCAATTCGGGTTTTGTGAGTTGCATTACATGACCTGAGTTCCGCCTGTACTTTTCGGGGATCCGCAGCTGCACAACAAGGCCCGAATTCCGGATTGAAGATTGTCTCCTCTGGGTCCTTCAAAGTTTAAATTATATTTTCAATATTGTCAAGTTTGGTGTGTAACTTGGCAAAATTCAGCCTTTTAAAGGCTTGTTCTCTAACACATCTGGCGACTCCGAAGGGATAAAGTTCAGTGGTGTAGCATCACAAGTTGCCCAAGCACATGAGAAGAATTCGAACCAGGTCTAATACTCAAGAAGAGGGGCTATTTTTCCACTTGCAACTTTCACCAGGTAGAGGAAGAAGACCACAAAGATCACCATCTCCACCTAACAGGACTTTGTCTACACCTCCACCTAGTAGGCCTTTTCTCGCATCAACCAGGGTTCTTAGGCCAATCATAATGGCGCATCTACCACCGAATCCCTTTGTCAATTTCACGAGCAGTAGTCCACTTGCCCTAAATGCTCAAAATCAAATTCCAGTTGCAGCGCTAAAGAATATCCCCTATTTTACAGGAGAAAATCATACTACTTCTATTGATCACATCCAGGATATTGCTAATGCATGTGCAATCCACGAAATAAATGAAATGGATGTTGCAGTCAAGTTGTTGGCTTCATCTTTCAAAGGCAAGGCCTTACAATGGTTTAGGAGCCTTACAGCAGGGTCCATTACAAATTGGAACCAACTTTGTTCAGCTCTTTGCAACCAGTTCGGGGAGAGGGCAGACAATTTGTCCTTATTGGAACAATTGACAACAATCAAAAGGGCTCCTAACGAACAAATGACAGATTTCAACTTCAGATTCCAACGGACATGGGACAGGATTCCAATAGCCGTTAGGCCAACCGCCGAAGGAGCATTCCTTTATTTCTTAAAGGCTATAAATTCAGACATAGCCATGATGATCCAATCAATGGGAAGGACAACGCTGCCAGGGTCCTATGACACAGCGATCAGAGCAGAGAACTGTTTGATCCAAGCTGGCAAGCTTGCACCAAGGCCACTAATGCCTCTCTATCCAGATATGGGAAATCCTACAACCAGTCAAGCACCAGAGTTGAATCCCATTCCAACTCCTAGAAATCAAAGCAATAATGAGGCGTCAACTTCTTCGAATACTTCAAAGGAATTGCAGGAGGTCATGAAACAACTACAGAACCTTGGAAATGAGTTTGTGACTATCAAAAGACAGCAAGCTCAAAGTGCTAGACTGTATCAGCCTCAAGCACAGTACCAAGCTAGGCCCTCATACCAACAGAATAGACCACCACCTCAGGCTACAAATCAAAACCAAAACCAAGGACAACCTCAAGCTGCCAGGCCATTTCGACCGTATGATCCAAATGCAATGACGTCCTCAAGAGCCTTGGTCCTGGCATAAAATAACATGGCACAGGAATACGACTGGTGTTACCCTTGTAATCTACCTCACAATCAGTCAGCATGTTTCAATGGCACACTAAATCAGGCCTTGATGGTGCAGACCATTGGTGTTCCTCAAGAACCAAGCCAAGAAGGGAATCAACGGCAAGAAACGCAACAAGAAGGACCTCCAATGGAAACCACATTGGCCAATTGGCAAACAGAAGACTTATGTGGAGTTAACCAACAGCCTTTTCAAGGTGTGGCTGCCAACACACGGTCAAAGAAGAGAAACATAGAAGAGGGACAACCATCCAATCCAGTTGTTTCTCAGCCCGCTCTTACACAACAAGGGGTCGGTAGACCAAACGCAGCTCCAAATGTGCAAAATCAACCTAAGGTACCTGTTGTAGCAACACATACACCTGTTCAAGCTCCAGAAAAGGTTACACCAAGTAAGGGACAACAAAAGGACAATTCATCCCCCTTCAACATCATCGACCAAATGAAGAAGATGCATGTGAACATTTCCATGTGGGAATCACTTACGATCCCAGGGCAACGAGATTTATTACAAGCTGCAATGGCTAATTGGTCTGCCTCAAATGTATCAAATCGGGGACATGAGAGAGTTCTCACTAATGCAGTGCAACATGATGGGGGCCAGACCAGAAAAAATTCGAAGCCTCCACCTTTCTATGTTTCATTGATTGTTGGAAACCAATTGGTGCACAACTGCATGATAGATTCAGAAGCAAGTAGTTCAGTGATGCCGAAGCAAATAGCGGATCAACTGGGTTTGAAGTATGAGCCAGTACTGAAAGGAGTAGTGCAACTAGATGGAACGGTAGTAGGAACAGTTGGGGTCATCAAGGGGTTAAGCCTAACACTACATTCATGTCCTAATGTTACAATTCTGCAAGATGTGTCTGTGATTGACCTTCCACCACTCTTTGCGTTGTGTCTATCAAGAGACTTCGCTGCAAAAATTGGTGGATATTTATCTGCAGATTGGTCACACATGATTTTTAGGACAAGGTATGGAGCTAAAGCAACAATCAGGTCAAAACCAATTGCCAATTTCCATATTGAGCTTCATGTACCAGGTCCTATCAATGCAAATTGCTCAGCTTTTGATCAGGTTGAGTGTTCAAATGATCTAGAAATAGGTACTAAGGTCGAGGGAATTCCTGATTTAACTTTGGATGAATGCGCAAGAAAAAGTCATGAATTTGACCCATACAAGGAAATTGAAGAATCTGAATTGGGTGTGTATTGTGTGCATGAAGAAAATTCACCCATTCCTAACATCATTCAGCCTGAACAAAAGGATGAAAACAAAGTTTGGAAATTATTCTTCGATGGTTCGAGAAGCAGACAAGGTGCTGGAGGTGGTGCAGTGTTGATTTCACCGCAAGACATCAAATATTATTTAGCTTTTCATTTCCAGTTTTCTTATTCAAACAACACAGCTGAATATGAGGCCTTGATTCATGGAATTCATTGGGCCATGAAAAGGGCATAAAGAGCTTGCAGGTGTTTGGAGATAGCGAGCTAATCGTCAACCAAGTCAGGGGACAACATGCTACAAAGAATGACCTGTTGAAGAGTTATAACAACAGGGTATGGGACCTCATTGAGGATTTCGAAACTTTCAACATTGTGTCCATACCCAGGAAGAAAAATGAAGCCGCAGATAGGCTTGCAGCAGTTGGAGCAATGTTTGATGTGGTTGACAACATCAGAAGGGAAAAAACACAGCCACATATCCATGTGATTGTGAGGCCAGCAGTTCCAGATAATAACACAAGCTGGCAAGTGTTTGAGAACGATCAACAGATCGTCAATTTCTTACAAGAAGAGGCTGAATTTTCAGCTAGGAATCAGGACAGATTAGAGCAGTAGTATGAGGATCAAGTAGTACAGCTGCGGACAAACAAGCTTCCTAAGGGTTTAGTAACGTTAGAGTCTATCTTCAACCCTAACGACCGGTTTCGTAAGGAAAAGGCTAACATACAGGTCAAGAGAGAAGATTCAGAGCCAATTCCGGTTGGGGAAGGCAAAACACTTCAAATTGGTAAAGTGGCCACTGAACAGGAGAAATCAAATTTCATACAACTTTGCCAAGAATTTCCAGATGTCTTCGCTTGGAGCTATGAAGACTTAAGAGGATTTAATCCAAATTTGGCACAACATACCATATAATTGGATCCAGATGCTAAGCCCATCAAGCAGAAGCAGAGACCAGTCAACCCTCACATTGAGCCTCTGATGAAGAAAGAGTTAAACAAGCTAATATAGGTAAGCATTATATTCTTGATCAAGCACTCAAGCTAGGTTGCGAACTTGGTTCCAGTCAGGAAGAAGAGCGGAGAAATTAGGTTATGTGTGGACTTCCGAGACCTCAACAGGGCATCTCTCAAAGATCATTACCCACTTCCTTCAATGGAACAAATATTGCAAGTAGTATCCGATTCAGAGAGATTCTCTCTCCTAGATGGCTACTTCAGGGTATAATCAGGTGATGGTGAAAGAAGATGACCAATTCAAGACGGCTTTCACCACCAAATGGGGGACTTATGCCTATAAGAAGATGCCATTTGGGCTATCAAATGCTGGGGCCACTTTCCAAAGGGCAATGGATATGGCATTTAAGGGGTTGATCAACAAAATGGTTCTAATATATCTTGACGAAATCACTGTATTCTCAAAAAATGCAGCAGATCACCTCTTTCATCTAAGGCAGGTATTTCAGAGGTGTAGAAGATTTGGGGTATCTTTGAATCCCAAAAAGTGCATATTCTTGGCTCACGAGGGAAAACTTCTAGGCCATATTGTTTCAAAGGAAGGGTTGATGATTGACCCAGAAAGAGTTGAAGCAATTCGAGCATTGCCATTGCCAAGTCACAAGAAGGCTCTTCAAAGTTTTTTGGGAAGGATCAATTTTGTTCGCAGATTTGTTCCAAATTTTGCCGCTCTCATGAAGCCAATAACACTAATGTTGAAGAAGAGCATGTCATTTAAGTGGACATCTGAAGGCAAGGCAAGTTTTGAAGCAATAAAAGAGGCTATATCTCAAGCTCCCGCTCTCGTCAATCCAGACTTCTCCAAGGACTTCGTGCTATATGCCTTCGGTGGTGGGGACATGATTTTTGCAATCCTAGTACAACAGAACAAAGAAGGATTAGAACAACTAGTTTCTTTCTTCAGTCAAGGCTTGGAGGAATACGAAACTAGGTACTCTTTCATTGAAAAGCATGTCCTTGTAGTGATCAGGAGCTTAAAGAAATTCAAGCACCTAGTCTCAAACAACAAAATCCAATTGATAGTCTCTCATGCGGGAGTCAAGGACTTCCTTCTAAACAAGGATCTGAATGAGAAGCGTGCAGGGTGGATCACTCGTGTCATGGAATATGACATCGAGATCAAGGTCACCAAACTAGTACGTGGAAAGGGACTATGTGAGCAGCTAGCCTTGAGTCAACAAGTTGAAGCAAGTGATGGAAAAGAGACTGTCTTGGTATTACAGAGTGGTCAAGAACAGGAAAAAGATGATGTGCCTACTCCTTGTTGGACCCAGAGTATGATAAACTTCTTACAGACAAGCCTATGCCCTCCAGAAATGAGCAAAGCAAAGAGGAGATACTTTAGATTACAAGCTATTCCATATGTGCTTGTTGAGGGTGTTCTGTTTAAGAAAGACATCAATGGAGTTCTATTGAGGTGCATTGGGACAGGTCAAATTGAGAGGGTGTTATGAGATTTTCATGATGGAGATTCTGGAGGAAATTTTGCCCCACGAGTAACAGCTCTCAAGATAATGAAGGCAGGGTATTATTGGCCCACAGTGTTCAGTGACTGTTATACATGGATAAGAAAGTGTAAGAAATGTGCACTCTTCACAGGTAAAGAAAAACTAGCAGCGCTTCCATTGCACCCAATCTTGGTTGACCAACCATTTTTGCAATGGGGATTGGACTTCATCGGGGTCATCAACCTAAACTCAAGCCAAGGCCACAAGTGGATTCTCACGGCAACGGACTATTTCACCAAGTGGACTGAAGCAGTAGCGCTCAAAGAGGCAAACGAGTCTAATATACTGGAATTTTATGAAGGAATAGTGACCAGGTTTGGTGTGCCGGCCACTATCATATCAAACAATGCATTGGCATTCATAGGTTCCAATATTACAGAATGGGCTGTCAAGAATGGAATCTATCTAAGCACCTCTTCAAATTATTACCCGCAGGGTAATGGACAGGCAGAGTCCACGAACAATAATTTGCTAAGGATCATCAGGAGGACTCTGGAGGAAAATCAAAGAACATGGCATACCAGGCTGAAATCAGCATTATGGGCTGATAGAATAACACCAAAGAGGTCCACAGGCAATTCCCCTTATAAGTTGGTCTATGGAAAAGAGGCAATATTGCCTATATCATTAGAACTGCCTGCATTGGGGTTCATGAAGTAGTTGGAGTTGGTTGAGTTTGAACCAATGGAGGCCAGGTATGCAGAGTTGATGGAATTGGCAGAAATTAGAGAACATGCAGTTCAAACAATTGAGAAAGATCAGGCCTTAGTGAAAAGATGGTTTGATAAGAAAGCAAGAGCAAGACCTTCCAGGAAGGGACCTAGTTCTGAAATGGGATGCAGATCGAGCAAAACCGGGAAGGCATTCTAAGTTTGATGCCATTTGGAGTGGCCCCTACATGGTCAACGGGATGTAAGAATAGCAATGCCTTCCAATTGTCTACATTGGACGGAGAAGAACTCCCGATCCAGTCAACAGAATCTATCTTAAACATTGCTACTGAAAAAAAAAAAAAAAGTTTTACCCTTGTAAATATTAGCCTAGATTTCAATTCCTCTAAGTGCGTATGCACATTGTCTTGTTGTAGTTAGGTTTCGGTTTCCCTAAGTGCTTTGGCACAGGTTCTGTTGCTCTTGGGTTGGTTTTCTACAGTTCAGCGTTGCTCTCGGAGAAGGAGTTTGGTCGGGTATCAGTTGGGGATCAGATATCAGGCTTGGTTTCAGGTTATGATTATGACTCTATGCCCAATGGACATATCAAGCCTACTTGTATAGAAAATCTTGCGGGAAGATGTCCCCGGGAGACACCAAATTGTTATCCATTTTTTCAACCCCAAGCAAAAATGGACAACAGGAACCTAGACATCAAATGGGGCCCACATTGGTAAAGATGAACTCACAGGCAAGGAAAAGGGTTTCACGAGAAATGTGTGTTATTTTGAGAGTGTTAAGATAAAACGAGAAAAAATTTCTCTTCTTCATCTTGAGAGGGCTGAAAACCCGACAACAAAGAACATGTCGCAAGGGTTGGAAAATCCGACGTAAGGAAAATCAGGTTTCAGAGGTGGAGAAACACATCGGGAAAACATGGATCAGAAGCATGTCGAGCCATCCTCCAAGCCCGATGCAAATGCACAAGGGAATCCCGAACCTGACAGGCAGAAGACCCTGACACGGGAAATATTCAAATCGTCATAACTTTTCACAGGGAGCTCGGATTCACACAAGGTTGGACTTTTCGGAAAGCTCTCGACGTCCTCTACCCAACTACGACTAGATATCTTTAATTGGGTGGGAACAAGTTCTTAAAAATGCAAAATACAGTTCGCCATATTTTGAGGTTGTTGTGGATCTCACCTACCGCCATAATGAGGAGTTAGGTGCAGTCTTGGAGGTGGTTGGGGCAGAATCTGAATCATTCTCTTCTCCCTCTTTTTTTCTCATATAAATGGTCAAGAGAGGCTCTTTGTAAAGGGTTGGACATTCTTGTTTTGGCCCCTCCCTTCTTCTCTTTAGCAGGTGGAGTTGTGGAGCTCAAACCTCCCATTTGAAACTGTAATGCAACCTTTGCCTATTGGCATTTTTGCAGTGTATGGTATCAAACCTTCGGAGCAAATAAATGCATGACGGGGATGTGTTCTCAACCCTCTACGTGTTTCATTTTGCATCCTCCTGATCTTTCACTGCGAATATGTTTATCCGTGCATGATATTGCATTGCATTTCTATGGTTTGTGTTTATTGGCAAAAACATATGTTCTTTATTCCTCGGTGCATCACCTCTGTAGTTTAGGGTTGTTATTTCATGCATTTTCTTACCCTATCTCCTTGGCAAGTTAGATTAAGTTTTTTGGATAAACCCTCTCTGCATTTTATTGGGTGCATCTGAACAGAGGAATAGGAGCCGGCCTTCATCCGGAGAGCTTTTCCGATTTCGCAAGGTCCCACACTTGGGGAAAAGCTCCATGTTGTGCAATCGCACTGAGATTCTCAACCCATCGTGTTGCAGAGTCCCAGGGTGTTGGGATGTGGACACAACACTTCCTTTTGATGAGCAGGGTCCGGATACTCTCTCATGCACCACCTCTTCTCTTGTGACCAGTGGTATTTGCTTTGGTATTTCCCTAGCACGTGCAGCCTTCAGCTTATGTTGTCACAATACAAGTTCTAATTTCTTACTCACGTGCCACCCTTGGGATCCACTCTGGGTCTTCTTTCTTTCACGCTACCATCCGATATGCCCTTGTATTTTTGTTGTTGTTGGCTCATGTGTTCAAATATTTATGGGAACTCCTCATACTTGTGATTCTTCCCACACCAAGAGGCACTGTAGCAGGTTAGGACATTCCAGCTTGTAATGTTCTGTGGACCCACAGTATAACAAGTGCTGTGAGGGGAATTCACCTCTTCCACCTCCGTGATTACCACAGCCTCTAAATCCTCCGCAAAAGCTTCTTCCACAAGCTCCTCCATCCGCATGCCCTTCATAGTGATGACCATCATCCTTTAAATTGTTTGTAATGCTGGTCTGGCACACACCAATATCAATGACATCATGTATCTGGTTAATCAATCTACAATCCTTTGTATCATGAGTAGTAGAGGTGAAAATCTTAGCATAGTAAGACACATTCTTACGGATCGTGTGTTGTAATAGCATACACCTACTTACATCATGATCTCTATGGCAAATCTCACATTCCAACGTCATGGCGTGTACCGATCTCTGAGGACAACTATCCTTCGTATGCCCCTCTACCTCACAATTTGTGCACCATAGGCCACTATGAGTCTCATGTGTCAAGTTCAGAGATAGCTTCTCCAACTACTTTTCCATGGCAGTAATCTGATCTTCAAGAAAAGGACTAACACCAGTATCCACGCTTCCCATAGCCTCAACATGTAGGTAGCCTCCAAGGCCTTACAAGGGTCTGTGAAAGTCTTATGCAACAACACTCTCCTAAAGGGCATTATTCATCCTTCAACAAAACGAGTTGTCATGGGGTTGCAAAAAAAAACATTGATGGTATTTTTCTCCTCCCATCTACCCCTATTCTTCCAAGGCTCTAAGCCTTCCTCCAAACACTATAATGGCTTCATGCCTTCCGTAACTGGACAATGTATTATGTAAATATTAAGGGAGCAATAAAATCATGCCTGTGTTAATTTTATATCCTTCAATGGTTTTGTATTTCTCTTACCTCTCATATTCATACAGGTGGCTGTGTATATCTTTGGTTCATTGTAGGTTTAGTGTGTTGTGTTTATTCTTGAAATAGTGCATTGATCATGATCTAGTTTGTGGTGCCAGACCACCCTTTCTAGGTTCATTCTTTCACTGTTTTGCAAGAAAGAGAAGTGACTAGCACTCCTTTTATGGTGTATCACCGCTCTTAGTGTAGGTTTTGTTGTAAATATCTTCCCCCTGGGTAGATATAGACAAGAAGAAGAATATGGGAATCAAAGAAACTCAAATCCTGGATATGGTATTGTCTAACCAGTTCAGATTTGGTGCTCGGAGAAGAAGTTGTCGACATGTGAAAAGTCGTGCCAACGCGCAGGTAAGAGGCAGCATAGCAGGTTGGTGTCGACACAATTGATGGATGACGCCTATGGCGTATGGATCACTAGAAGATGTTGACATGCGAAAAGTCTTCTACCAAGGCAGGTAGGTAACCCCGTGAGTCGCACACATTGCAGTATAGGTGTACAACCGGGAAAATGGATAGCACCTATGGCATCAGGTAAGAAGTTGTTGGACAGGGTTGGAAAATTCGTGCCGTAAAGGCAAATCGAGTCTAAGAGGCTGCACAACAGGAGCATGTCGACACAAAAATGGATCGGAGGCCTATGGAAAACCCGACAGGTAAGAAGATGTCGACAAGGGTTACAAAAGTCGCGACAACCAAGGCGCACGTCGCAAGGGTTGCATGATCACAGAGTGTCCACAGGAAAATCAGGTTTCACACCTTGGTGCAAGAAACACATCGTTGGAAACACAAATGGATCAGATGCATGTCAAGGCGCATCCTTCAAGCCCGATGCAAATGCGCAAGGGAATTTTGAGCCCTGACAGGAAGCAAGACCCTGACACGGCAGATATTTAGATGGCCATAACTTTTCACAGGGAGCTCGGATTCACGCAAGGTTGGACTTTTCAGAAATCTCTACAAGGTCCTCTATCCAGCTATGACTGGATATCTTTAACTGGGTGGGAAAAAATTCTTAAAAATGCAAAATACAGTTCGCCACTATTTTGAGGTTGCTAAGGTTCTCACCTACCGCCATAATGAGATGAATTAAATGTAGTCCTGGAGGTGGTTGGGGTAGAATTTGGAATTCCTCTCTCTCTTTCTCTCTCATTCTTCTCATATAAATGGTCTAAGGAGGGGCTTCTTTCTAAAGGGTTGGACATTCTTGTTTTGGCCCCTCCCTTCTTCTCTTTGGCAGGTGAATTTGTGGAGTTCTAACCTCCCATCTAAAACTATAATGCAACCTTTGCCTCTTGGCATTTTTGTAGTATATTGTATCAAATCTTTGGAGCAAATAAATGCATGTCTGTAGATGGTTGTCAACCCTCTACTATGTTTCATTTTGCATCCTCTTGATCTTTCATTGCAAATCTGTTTATCTGTGCATGATCTTGCATTGCAATTTCTATGGTTCGTGTTTATTGGCAAGACAAATGATCTTTATTCCTCGGTGCATCACCTCTGTTAGTTTAGGGTTGTTATTTCATGCATTTTCTTACCCTATCTCCTTGGCAAGTTAGATTAAGTTTTTTGGATAAACCTCTCTGCATTTTATTGGTGCATCTGAACAGAGGAATAGGAGCCGGCCTTCATCCGGAGAGCTTTTCCGATTTCGCAAGGTCCCACACTTGGGAAAAGCTCCATGTTGTGCAATCGCACTGAGATTCTCAACCCATCGTGTTGCAGAGTCCCAGGGGTGTTGGGATGTGACACCAACACTTCCTTTTGATGAGCAGGGTCCGGATACTTCTCATGCACCACCTCTTCTCTTGTGACCAGTGGTATTTGCTTTGGTATTTCCCTAGCACGTGCAGCCTTAGCTTATGTTGTCACCAATACAAGTTCTAATTCTTACTCACGTGCCACCCTTGGCATCCACTCTGGGTCTTCTTTCTTCACGCTTACCATCCCGATGCCCTTGTATTTTTGTTGTTGTTGGCTCATGTGTTCAAATATTTATGGGAACTCCTCATACTTGTGATTCTTCCCACACCAAGAGCACTGTAGCAGGTTAGGACATTCACGCTTGTAATGTTCTGTGGACCCACAGTTATAACAAGTTCTATGAGGGAATTCACTTCTTCCACCTCCGTGATTACCACAGCCTCTAAATCCTCCGCAAAAGCTTCTTCCACAAGCTCCTCCATCCGCATGCCCTTCATAGTGATGACCATCATCCTTTAAATTGTTTGTAATGCTGGTCTGGCACACACCAATATCAATGACATCATGTATCTGGTTAATCAATCTACAATCCTTTGTATCATGAGTAGTAGAGGTGAAAATCTTACAATAGTAAGACACATTCTTACGGATCGTGTGTTGTAATAGCATACACCTACTTACATCATGATCTCTATGGCAAATCTCACATTCCAACGTCATGGCGTGTACCGATCTCTGAGGACAACTATCCTTCGTATGCCCCTCTACCTCACAATTTGTGCACCATAGGCCACTGTGAGTCTCATGTGTCGAGTTTGGAGATAGCTTCTCCAACTACTTTTCCATGGTAGTAATATGAGCTTCAAGAAAAGGACTAACACTAGTATCCACACTTACCACAGCCTCAACATGCAGGTAGCCTCCAAGGCCTTACAAGGGTCTGTGAAAGTCTTATGCAACAACACTCTCCTAAAGGGCATTATTCATCCTTCAACAAACCATTGAGCATGTTGAGAAGGATGAATATCATAAGACAGTTTTCACAAGACAGTCTTAAAGCACGCATCATACACCCGCACACTCTTTGTCATACCTTGTTGAATCTCCTTCAACGCATTAATGTTCTTCTGTTCAAACTTAGGAATATGGAATTGAGCTAAGAAGGCATTACATAGCATGGTATAATCTACTACTATCTAGTGAGGGTCATACTTCCAGTACCAAATATGCACGCGCCCTTGTAACATCATTGCAAACTAACTTTCCTTCCATTCTGGGGTAGTTATCCCCTTCACGTGCCATAGAAACTCACATTTGTGTACATGCTTTGTAGCATCCTCAACACCTTTGTAATCTGGCAGATGCAAAGATATTTCAAAGAACACTTGCTAAGGTGGTTGAGGCCCTTGTCTGACTGATCTAGAACTTGGATTCCCCCTAGTGTTGCCTCCACCACCAGATCCACTAAATCCACCAGCATTTGTTCCTCCTAACCCACTAGATCCTCTAGATCTGCTAGGTCCACTAGGTCTGCTAGTTCCTACTCTACCTAACCCACTAGATCCACCTCCCGTAGTTGGAAAAGGTCCTGAAATGGTTTTGCCTTGTGTCACCATTTTTGCGCTAAACTATGCGCCAACATTCTATGATATTACACCGCTACCAGATGTGTGTCCCACGCCACTTCCAAACGTGATACCCAAGCTTTGTGTACCGTTAATTTTTCCAAATGTTGTTCTAGACAATATATCTCTAAACATAGGAAATGATTGTGCAACTATGGATGTACCAAATGAAAAATTATACCTCCTAGGTGTTAATCAATTACTTCCACCAATACCAATTGGGTTAGTAATACTTATCTCTAGATTTAGAAAACTAAGTGCCAAGGGTTGGTCACCAAGTGGATTAAGATGTGCGTCGATGGCTCTCCTCTCTCCAAGTGACAATCTCTCATCAGAATCTAAGGGGTTTCTCTCCCGCGCTTGCCAATGAGGTAGCACAGACTACTCAAGTTTCATGTCCTCTGCGTGAACCTCAATTCCTTCCTACAACATCTGCCTCTATAGTTCCATCACTCCTGTAACTTCACATTGTTTGTCTAACTCCCTTTTATGAGCTTCACTGTACTTGAGCCCTCTCTCTTCCCTCTCCTTTTCAACTGCAAGGTCTGTCATCTTCCTCAACCCTAGCTTCCTCACCCGATGCTCAGAAGAAGCTTAGTCAGCCATAGGAAATGCTTCCAAACTTGGTGTAATGATCAAGATCTTTATATCTAAAGGGATAGCATGCAAGAATGATCCTCTTAGCTCCCTCAAGAACTCAAACTCAACAACCTCTGGAAAATAATACGTAGAAATCATGTACTCAAAGGTGTAACTTGTCAACACTCTACTCCATCAATGATCAACAACACATTTCCAAGTCAGATCAACATCCTGCAGCCTCTGATACTCATCTTGGGTCCATACGTGAGGTCTATAGTACCATCTTGAGCTAGATGCATATGCCAAAAGCCATTCATACAACTCCACTAGAATACAACAAAAGAAGGTCTCATACAACTCATGATACAGATGTTTTTCTACCCATTTACGTGCATCAAACTCAAGTCTAGTATTAAATCTCTGAGACAATTCATCCTCTATGATTTTAAGCCATGCTTCGACCCTTTCAAATGTCAAGCACTCCATCATCATGCACCATTCTCACAACAACTTCGAAAAGAGATCTCGGCAACAAAACTAAGATATAATCTCTATTTACCTCTTGCTTTAACAACAAACCCCAAACGCATCAGCATATCATCTAGATTGGTCTGGAAGCTCACCCGAGGTGCACACAAGCAGTGCCTATCCCCTCCTTTATGTGAGCTTTGTGAGAATGGTCACCCTTGGTAAGGGATTGCTTGCATAAATAGGGAATGAACATACCCATTCTAGGAGTTGAAATAAAGAACTATAACTAGTCTAATGCATCAGAGCATGGTATAACATGATCAACTAAATGAAAGTAGAATCAAACCATGAATAATATCAAGAAAACCAATAACACGCACATGAACATAAGGGAAATGTACAAATCAAGATCCATCACATGAGTGCTTCAGAAACTCTTCATTATATTCATTAATCAAATACAATAGCCAAGATTACATAAAAAAGGGTTCCATCTCTGGGAACATTCATAGTAACAAAGCCTTTATATATCATAGAACTTATCATTACAAATTACACAATATCTCTATAATTTTCTTGCTATTTTCCTCACATACATCTACACACATACTAACTTATCTCCCTCCTTAACCCTATTAGAAAACCATCCATCTGAAGAACAGGAAGGAATCTCCTCTTAACTGCTCATCATTACCTACGAGAGCCTGAAGGAATCCTCTCATGATTTCTCTACCACTACCCAGGAATATGCTAGATGTCGTCATGTGTTTTCATCAATCGAGTGCCTTTAGCATGCATTTTCCAGCTAATCCTTAACAACCTCGATTCCTTATCCTTTCATAATAACTATATTGATGCCCTGGAATATCCTTTCCTTGAGCTACAAGTCTCCATAGCTTATCCACATTTGTATCTGGTCATTTTTTTGTTCGTTCCCTATGTGTGTCTTTTCCTGTTGTCCAAAACTCACTAAGTCCCGAATCCATCCTACTTAGGAGAGAGCCTTTGCGCCTCTCCAAGAACTACTTCTTTTTGTGCCTTCGTGCCCTGCTTCTGCATGCCACAAGGCTTCACACCTTAGTTACTTTGTTATTATAGGGGTCCAAAAACATGTCTGTAAAGGATTATATAGAGTAGTTTTATAGGTTGACTATAAGAGCAAGTCAAGTGGAAGATGATCTAGAGAAGGTGGCCAGATATCTCAATGGACTGAAGTTTGCAATTGAAGATGAAATTAGTATTTTATCTCCAAGAATAGTTGATGAAGCCTATCAACTAGCACTCAAAGTTGAGGAGAAGATTGCAAGAAAGAGGATCTCATTTTTAAGAGGAAGAGGTAGAGAATTCAAGGGCAAATTTGGATAGTCGAGTGGAAGAAGACAACTGCAGACCAGCCATGAAGAAGGCAGCAGTTCTCAAAACACCAGAGGAGATTTATAACCAACATGAGATTTCTCATTCAGAGGAAGAAGGCCATATTAAGGCTATCAAAGAGGAAGAGGCTGATTTTTGGGCAAATGTTATAGATGCAACAAGTATACAAGGCATAGGTCTTATGAGTGTCCAGAGAAACCTTCAACCAGCCATAAGAGGGGTGTGCATATTGCTCAAGCTAAAGAAGAGGTGGAAGAGTCTACATCATCAAAGTAGGAGGACATTTCAGAGGATGGTGAGTTATTCTTAATGAAAAGAATTTTGTAAGGAAGTTGCAGAACCACCACAGAGGAAGAATTTGTTTAGGACTATGCGTAAGAGCAAAGGAAAATGTTGCAAGGTGGTGATAGATAGTGGTAGTACTAATAATCTTGTGTCAACTAAGATGGTGGAGAAGCTAGGATTGAAGAAAGAGGCACATCCAATGCCATACAAGGTTTCTTGGCTGCAAAAGGGGCATCGATTGTTGTGAGTGAGAAGTGTAAGGTGGAATTTCAGATTGGTTCATATAGAGATCAAGTGGTTTGTGATGTCATGCCCATAGATGTGTGTCACATATTGCTTGGGAGACCTTTACAATTTGACAACAAGGCTATACATGATGGAAGGGGAAATGCATATACTTTCATAAAGGATGGTGTGGAGCACACTCTCATACCATTGAAGGATGATCATGAAGAAGCAGAGAAGAGTTCTAAATTGATGTTGATGGCGGGTAAAGAGTTCTTGCATGAGATGAATAAAGAAGAGGTAAATTTTTTTGTGATTGGTAAGCCTAAAAGTGTAGTCACTAGTACTAAGTTTACTATTTTTCCTTTAGAGATTCAAGATATATTGAATGATCACATTGACATTGTTGTGGATGATTTTCTAAATGAGCTACCACCATTGAGGAGCATCATCCATCACATTGGTTTGATTCTAGGAGCAATTTTTCCAAAGAAAGTTGCTTATAGAATGACTCTAGGAGAGAATGAAGAGATCAAACAACAAGTGCAAGAGTTGTTAGACAAAGGGCTAGTAAGAGAGATTTTAAGCCCATGTTTTGTCCCTACAATGTTGAGTCCTTAAAAGGATGGAACCTGGAGGATGTGTACTGACTCCAGAGCTATCAACAAAATAACCATCAGGTATAGATTCCCATTTCCTAGAATGGATGATTTGTTTGATTTTTTGAGTGGAGCTACATATTTTTCAAAGATAGACTTGAAAATTGGATACCATCATATCAGAATTAGAGAAGGGGATGAGTGAAACACATCTTTCAATACTAATGATGGTTTTTATGAATGGTTAGTCATGCCTTTTGGCTTAACCAATGCTCCAAGCACTTTCATGAGGCTGATGAATGAAGTGCTCAAAGAATTCATAGGTAAGTTTGTCATAGTATATTTGGATGACATTTTGGTATTTAGTCAAACAAAGGAGGGTCATTTAAATCATTTGATAATGGTTTTAAACAAGTTTCATAAAGAGAAACTATTAATTAATATGAAAAAGTGCAGTTTTCTAAAAACATAGCTAGTGTATTTGGGTTTTGTCATTTCAAAAGAAGGGTTGAAGATGGAAAAGGAGAATATCAAATCCATTCTTGATTGGCCTACACCTAGGAGTGTATATGAGGTAAGGATCTTCCGTGGATTACCCAATTTCTATAGAAAATTTATAAGAAACTTCAATGGAATTGTAGCACCAATGATAGATACAATAAAGGGTGATAAGAAGAGTTTTTGTTAGACTAAGGCTATTGATAACATCTTTAATTTTCTGAAGAAGAAGGTAACTAAAGAGCGTATTCTAACCCTACCTGATTTCAATAAGCTTTTTCAAGTTGAGTGTGATGCTAGTGGGTTGGCAATAGGGGTTGTTTTGAGCCAAGAAGGAAAACTAGTGGCATATTTTAGTGAGAATCTAAATGATGCTAAAATGAAGTATTCAGCCATTGAATAGGAGTTTTATACACTCATACAAGCCTTAAAAAAGTGGAGGCATTATCTTATGTCTAAGGAGTTTGTCTTGTTCACTGATAACTATGCATTGCAATTTATTAGTAATCAGAACAAGCTAAGTCAAAAGCATATTAAGTGGATTGAATTTTTGCAATGCTTTGCATTTACCATAAAACATAAAAAGGGTCAAACTAACAAGGTTTCAGATGCTTTGAGTAGGAGAGTTTTGGTTTTGCAAGAGTCTCAAGTGAACATCATAGGCTTTGAAGAATTGAAGGAGATGTATGAAGAAGATGCTGACTTCAAGGAGACATACAATTCTTACATGAATCCAATCATGGGAGATATAATACTTTGGCTCGAATATATGCTTCAGGAAGGCCTACTATTCAAGGGCAGCCAACTTTGTATCCCAAGGAGTTCCATGAGGGATAATTTGTTGAAAGAGAAGCATAGTGGCAGCTTAGCAAGACACTTTGGGTAGAATAAGACATTGGAACAGTTAATAAATCATTACTATTGGCCATGGATGGATAAGGATGTCAAAAATTTTGTATAAAAATTCAAGGTATGTCAGTTGTTGTTGTGCAAATGTGCAACAGGGAAATTGACAATTTCCAAGCACGACAATGATACCCCAGTGTTAATTTTTTCAAGTCCCATCATTCCAAGACACCCCGGGGTCCATCCAATCAGTCCAAATGACCTCCTAAATAATGTAATATCATCCCCATAGGTGATTTAGGTATGTCTATTCATCACCCCTAGGTGATTTTAGGGAGTTCTTAAAAGATACTATCTTTTGGCAGTATTGGAAAGGGCTATCATTGGCCTTCCTAGGAATGGATCAAACCCTTGGAGTGAAACAAAAGGAAAAAAAATCAACATGGAGGTGAATATAATACCTTGGAACATCATGGAAATTATTTTGGAAGGTCTGGGGAAGTTCTGTAAGACTTGGAGTAATCTAAGTAAAAAATAGGGGTCACAAGCCTAGGCGGTACATAGGTGTAAAACAACTGTTGGGCTTTAGAAGAAGATTCCGGGAGCTCCGGATGGAGTTAGAAGAAAAAATATATATATCTCCAAAAAGAGGATTCCAATAAATATATTATGTTAGAAATAATATTTTTCACAACACTTTGGCAGATCAGGTCTGTAAGCAATTTTTTACACGCATAGGTGGAGTAAAAAACAAAAAAATATGTTTTTTTAAGTATCAAATGGAATAATAAGAGATTAACCCATACCAATGGATTCAGAAGGCAATTTCCAGTCAGTATCATATAATTTTTTTCCAAAAAGGTCCATCGGGAGCTCAAGTTATCACTGTCACAAGTTCAGGACTTAGCCAAATTTTTGGGAGGACATGTGTTAACACCAGGATCCTAGCAGATTTTGTGTCCCTCACATCCCTAAAGGTCAAGGACATCAAGGTTGGAAAATTTTTCCCAAACCCCTTGAATCCCTATCAGCCCTCATATGACCTCTGGGACCCTCATATGACCTCTAGACTTGACAGTTCAACCCTTAGGTGCATTATTTGGAGCATGCATTCCCTACCATCGGATCGGGTGCCACGTGTCAACTCCAGGACCACTTTGGAATTTTATGTTCCTTGTAAACCTAAGTTGGGGGATCAGACCTTTAAAAATGCACCCAACCCCTATGGGGAGTCATTTGGACACCCATGTGACTGAATTTCAGCTCTCAGGTGCATTTTTGGAGCAACCATTCCCTGTCGTCGGATCAGGTGCCATGTGTCACCTTCAGGACCACCGTGGAAACTGATTTCCCTTATGTACCTAAGGTGGGGGACATGAGACATGGAAAAATTCACTAATCCCCTATGGGGAGTCATTTTGACACCCACGTTACTAACTTTCAGCCCCCAAGTGCATGTTTCAAGTAAATCCCCTGTCGTCGGATCGAGGACACATGGCATTGCCTTGAGCACCGTGGAAATTGATGTCCCTCAAGTACCTAAGGTTAGGGAAATTAGGGACATAAAAATTTTCCCAACCCCTCCATGTGCATGTTTTCAAAGTTTAAATCTAGCATTTAGCCATTTCTCCCTCCTCATTTCTCCTTCATAGCTTCATACCTTGCCATGGCTCCGTGCATGATTGTCCAGACACCCGGTCCACCATTGTTGCTATGAACAACCTACGCCATGGCCACATAAACTCTCCACACCATGAATAAATGGAAATATGCATGTATCAGAGAAAAAATGGAGTGAAATTATGAAGAATGGGGAGAAAATGAAGGGTTTTTTCCAGATAACCATGAAGTCACCCGATCGAGAAATCTTCATATCTCACAAGATACAAGTCAGATTGAGATGCCAGTTTTTGTAGAATTCTTCATTTTAAAAGGTGATAAATATGCAACAAATAAGACAGCAAATGGTTCCTAGAATAATTTTCTTCAACAAAATCCTCTCTTCGTGCACCGACTCACATTCGTTGGATTTCCCGTCATTCTGGCAATGGAAACGAGCTAAAAACTTGCACACAAGCTCCAAATAAAAAACCTATCACAATGGAGTTGTTTTCATTGTAAATAGAGATGAAAACCATACCTACAAATTTTGAGTTCCACTAATGGCTACCATGGCAGCTCTGTTCCTAAAGCCACTGCCAGGTCAAATTTACAAAATTTATTTCCAAGCATTCTAGTGGGAAAAACTATGTGAAATTCGAAGGGTGTGATCGTAACTACAAGAAGAGTCCAAAAAAGTATGTTCCATTGCAAAATCAAATACTAGAAACACCATTTCTAAAAATAGTAAGTTTTCCTACACATGCTTGCTATTTTTGGTAAGTCTTCATCAAAAGCAGCTATGGAAAGAGCAGTGTGCACTGAAGATATCCAAAAGGTTAGAATGATTATCTAGAGTAGAAAATAGTGGAAATGACCACTTACTAAAAATAGTAAGTTCCTTATATGTGTGTTTACCAAAAATAGTAAGTTACCCCAAGAAGTGGTCAAAGCAAAGGCAATTTGCGTAGGATTGGATGAATATTTTCATCACATCAAGATGATCAAGAAGAAGCAAGGATCACCTCTTACTAAAAATAGTAAATCTCCCTATATGGGTGCTTACCAAAAATAGTAAGCCATGCTCAAAGAACAGTTTTGGCACAATGGGACATTTAGAACTTTGCCACATCTTAGATTTCCATGAACGAGGACCAACGGGCTTCATTAGATGACATCTCCTCTTCTTCTTCTCTCTCTTTTTCCCTCTCCTCATCCCCCAGCTTCCTCTAACTTTCAAATTTTCTAATTCTTCGTTGGGGTTTTCACTTTTTGATATTCCTTTAAGTCACTTAAAAGTGACTTTAGGAACATAATGTAAATTAAGTCTCCTTGTTATTATAAAAGGGACTTAAATATTTAAACTGGAATATGAATAGTCTTAAGTCATATGGAGGGTCATGAAGGTAGATGAAGAGTCACCTCTCATTCTATAAATTATAACGTCATTCCCATTTCAAAGGGTTGGAAATTGATCTAGTAGACTCAAGAGTGCATTGTACCTAGAGAAAGCAAAGGAGATAGCCATTTTCTTCTACTCTCTTCCCCTCTCAAATCTCTTCCATTCCCACATTATGTACAAATTTGATTTGAGCAATCAATACAAGAAGAAGAAGTTTGTAGATTTCTTTGACTAAGGGTTTTCATGATAATTTGTGTTCATCAAATTCTATTTGGTCTTGTTGCTATTTGCAGGGTTGTTTCTTCTCATGAATGCATGTGTTGAAGTTTCTAACTAGTGTGTGAAGGAATATTATTTTCTACCTATAGCATTAGTTCTCTTATCTCATTTCTCACTCCCCTTTTCCGCTCTATAGATGAAGACTTCCCTAGTAAGAGATTGCTAGCTTTTCCGCAGGGTTAGTGGAGTGCCCTTGTTGGATCCCCGGTCGAAAGGCCACCATGGAAATCCACCTTTTCATGTGCATGTACATACGGTAGCTGCACTAGTTAATTAGAGGGACTCAAATTCCCAGAGCACTAGCAAGAAATCCACAAGTTTGTCCACCCGACAAATTTTCTCACTAACATCAATATATCAAGGGCAACAATCAAAATGTAGGACTATATCAACCACTACCCATTCCTAGTAAACATTGGGATTCCATAAGCATGGATTTTGTACTTTGTTTTCCTAAGAATCAAAAAGGTCATGATTATATATTTGTTGTAGTTTAAAGGTTTACAAAGATGACTCACTTTATCCCATGCACAAAGACAAGTGATGCAACACACATAGATAACTTGTTCTTCCTCGAAATTGTAAGGTTGCATGGTTTGCCAAGAAGCATAGTTTCAGACAGAGATACAAAGTTTGTTCGACATTTTTGGAGGACCCTTTGGAATAAATTGGGAACACATTTGAGCTTCAGCTCAGCCTACCATCCTTAGACTGATTTTCAAACTGCAGTTATTAATAAGAGCCTAGGAAACATTCTAAGGAGCGTAGTATGTACTCAAAACAATGGGATCTTGCACTTGCACAAGCTGAGTTTTCATATAATGACTCCCCTAACAGAAGTACAGAGATGATTCCCTTTCAAATTATGTATGGAATAATCCCAAAAGGTGTTTATGAACCAAAAAACTTAGGTAAGATGGAAACAAGAAGTGCATATGTAAAGGACTTTGCCAAAGAAATGCAAGACTTACATGAACAAGTGAAGATGAAAATTGAAGCAAACGCCACCAAATATAAGTAGAAAGTAGATCAGAGGAGAAAATATGTAAGTTTCAATGTGGGAGACCTTGTTCTAGCCCACCTTAGAAAGGAAAGATTCCCCAAGGAGTACAACAAGTTAAAAGTGAAGAGAAATGGCACATGCAAGATATTAAGGAAGTTTTCTAATAATACATATGAGATAGAGTTGCCTCCAGGAATTGAAATCTCTCAAATTTTCAATATTGCAGATTTGTATGCTTATAAAATTGATGGTGAGGTTATAAATGAACCTGCAACGGAAAATAAGGAAGTTGTTCAACAAGAACTACAAATGCCTAAGGAAGTACCAAAGGAAATAGAGTCTATTTTGGACAAGAAGTTGCTTAAGAAGACCATAGAAAAGGAGTGTTACCAGTATCTAATCAAATGGAAGAGTTTTCTAGCTGAGGATTCAACATGGATGACTAAGATTGATCTTCTCAAGTTGGGAACCAGTGTAACAAATTTGATGAAGGAAAACATATCATGAAGAAGGTTTCTTTTGCTCAAGGGTAGAATGATGCATGAGCATCATGAAGTTTCCATAATTATTGTCATAGTTATGTCATCTTGGTGTTGATTCTAGGACAATATGGGTATTGAATTGCCATTACCCTCCATTTCTTGTTGTTTGAATTTTCAAATTTTTGTGTGTGTTGTAATGCCTAAATAAGGCCTATTGTGTGTGCAAGGCCAAAATTTTGCAAAAATTAACTTTGAAAGTCAAGTCTAACATGGATTCAAGTCAGTACCATGGAATAAGGGAGGTTGTGAATTGATTTCTAAGTTTAGTGATGGTTGAGTCATTTTAGAAATATAGTTGAGAGATGTTAGGAAGTTGCTTGATTATGCAAATTTGGTAGTTGGACAGATTGGGGTCAATATCTTGAACCAGAGATTGTAATATGCTTGACTGAAGGTCAATGAATGATATCATAGATTACATTGATCTAATTTTTCATGTTTTCCTTATATTTTGTGGATTGTTTCTTGTGTACAGTAATGGCTATGGACCAAACAGTGAGCTCGAAATGATCAGTCATTATTTATAGCTTCATATCATGACTGTGAAGCACTAGCTAGTTGAAGAAGACCATGAGGAGTCCATAAGAATTTTTATCGAGTGTTGACATGATCGGGTTTGGCCTGTAGATCAAATTTTGTATAATTTCCCTCGAACTAGGGCATCACTGATCTCGAGCTTCACATAGTCAAAATTCCTAAAAATTTGAAAATCTTGATGCCCATAAGGTTATCTAACATCCCTCAAATTTATAGAGCTTAATTCGAGGAGCAAGCACCACTTTCACTAACCCCCTCTCATGCAAGGTCAAGGATACCAATTTTGTTGTCATAATGGGAGTTTTAGAATGTTTTAATGCTTTTCAAGACTACTTTGACTTAGGGATAGCTTGAGAGTGGTAAATCTCATCTCCATGAAGGTAATTTGAGGTTCTAAAACTTCATTACAACTATGTCTCTATCTTCAACTCCCTAAAAGGCCTAGTCCCTAACTGTTTTAGGCCAGAAAAGTAGAGTTGTGGTTAAATAACTAAAGCCATTCTTGACATTGGTTTTATATTCACATAATGGACTCAGTGCTTAGTAGTGGAGGTAGTCTCAATTTTACTCATTGTGGAATCATCATCTTTGTCCTTGTAGGACAGGTCTACAAGCATTGGAGTGGGTCAGTAAAAGCTAGTAAGGCATAATGGCATGTTTGTCTTACATTAATCCTTATGCATTCAATAATCTTAGGAGTTCTTATGTGTGTTTCAAGTGTGTGGAGAGAGTAGGGTGTAGAGAAATAGTGTGGTTGTATTTCAAGCAAGTAGGTATGGTGTGTAGGCTTAAGGCTAGGTATTGAGATGAAATGATTGATATAATTTCTTTATACCAAAAAGGTTGACCAACTTGATTTAAAATCAAGTGCAAGCAAAGGAAAAGGAAAAGCAGAGTGGAAGAAAGTGATAGACTAATATACCATGAAGATCAAGCTGAAAGAAGGATGTGCTTGGTTAGGAAGAGGCCTTATAGGATGAATCCTAATCTATGCATGTGAAGGTGAAGAGAAATTGACAAGATGTTCAAGTCTAAAATAATTGAGCCTATTGAATAATCTGAATGGGTTAGCCCCATGGTCATAAGTATTAAGAAGGATGGGAGGATAAGGATTTGTGTGGACTATAGATAACTCAATGCTTCTTGTGTTCATTGATCCTTTTCCCACCCCATTCAC
Organism: Taxus chinensis; assembly: GCA_019776745.2. NCBI lineage: Eukaryota > Viridiplantae > Streptophyta > Pinopsida > Cupressales > Taxaceae > Taxus > Taxus chinensis. The sequence continues at coordinate 19,332,150 of CM034151.1, forward strand.
AGAAGAAATCCTTGACGGAGTTATTGTTCATGAGATATACTCTTTCAAAGATGGATTTTTAGGTTATCACCAACTGCACATCATGAAAGAAGACCAGGAGAAGACAACTTTCACCATTGAATGGGGAATTTTCGCATATACATTTATGCCCTTTAGATTGAAAAATGTGACAACAGTGTTTCGTGCATTATTGTGTAGGCCTTTCAAGATTTTATTCATAAATTATTATAGGTTGTATTTGGATGATTGGACAATGGTATATGGCTTAGTCAAGGATCATTGTGATAATCTGAGGCTTATGTTTGAGAGCTGTAGGCAATTGAACATCTCTCTTAACATCAAAAAGTGCATTTTTGCTACACCTTTTGGAACTTTACTTGGGCACATAATTTGCAAGGAAGGATTGTTGGTAGACCCAACCAAGATAGTTATGATCTTAGGTTTAGAAGATCCTACCAACTAAAGTGATGTGCGTGGATTTTTGGGACATACTGGGTATTACAGGAAATCCATCAAAGGTTATGCGAAGATTTCCGCACCCTTGGAAGAATTGTTGAAGGCTAAAGATAAATTCTATTGGGGTGATGTGCAACAGCAGGCATTTGAAACATTAAAGGAGAGGCTCACCACCGCACCTATTTTTCACTTTCCTTCATGGGACAAACCCTTTCATGTTTATGTTGATGCCTTTGGCATGGCGATTGGCACAGTGTTGGCGCAACTGGGAGAAGGAATTGTGGACCATCCCATTTGCTTTACAAGCAAGAAGTTGACACCCATGGAGTAGAATTACACAACCATTGAATGTGAGGAATTTTCTATGATCTACATGTTACATAAGTTCAGACAGTACTTGTTGGAAACCCCATTTATTTTCTATATAGATCATATGATGCTCAAGTACTTGGTCAACAAGCCTATTTTGTAAGGGTGCATTTGTAGATAGATACTTCTGTTTTAGGAGTTTGATTTCACAGTTGTTGTGAAATGAGGTAAGAGAAATCCAAGGCCTGATCATTTATCAAGGATCAATTCTAGCGAGGACATGCAGAGCATTGAGGACACAATTCCATATGCATAAATTTTTCAGGTTAAACTATGTGTCCCTCAAACTTAGAGGATATTGCAATATTTTTGCACACTAGGAAGGCACCTGAAGGAATGAAGACATTGGAGAAAAAACAACTTACTATACATGTGGCACCTTATCAGTTGATTGGTGGAGACTTGTACAAGTTGGGTCGATTTGGACTGTGATGAAGTTTTGTGTCGTTATGTTCTAAAGCATGAGCATGAGGCTATTATGGAAGAAGCTCATGGTGGAATAGCAGGAGGGCATTACGTTGGTGATGCTACAATGCACAAGATTCTAATGGCTAGACTTTGGTGGGAGACCTTGTATAAAGATACTAAGGAATATGTCAAGGCATGTGATCATTGTCAGCACCTTGGGAAACCTAGACACAGAGATGAGATGTCATTGTGACCTATTGCAAGTGTGAAGCCTTTTGAAAAGTGGGCTATTGAATTTGTAGGTCCTATTTCACCACCTGCGCGTAAAAATGGCATGTGCTACATTATTACTTGTACAGACTATCTGACAAGGTGGGAAGAGGCAACACCTACAAAGGATTGTACAACAACCACAATAGCAAGATTCTTATGGGAGAATATTATTAGCAGGTATGGCTACCCATTAAGCTTGACAAGTGATAGAGGAACTCATTTCTTGAATGAGACAATCAAAATTCTATTGGCAGAGTTTATGGTGGCACACCATAAGACTACTCCTTATCACCCACAAGCTAATGGTACTGCAGAAGCTTTCAACAAGATCTTGGGACAGACATTGACAAAAATATGTGATGTTGGAAGAAAATATTGGGATGATAAAGTGTCAGTTATACTTTGGGCTTATAGGACCACTTATAAGAGGTTGAATAAGGCCACACCCTTTCATTTGGTGTTTATTGCGGAGAATGTATTTCATGTTGAATTCATGTTACCATCCTTACGTATTTCATGCGCAGGTGGACTAGATGATGAACAAGTTGTTGAAGAGCGCATTGATAAACTAATGCAATTAGATGAGAGGTGCACCATTGCATGTTGGAGCCAAAAGATTGAGAAGGTAAGATAGAAGGCATGACATGATAGGCACATTAAGAACAAGACATTTGTAGTTGGAAAGATGGTCCTTCTCTATGACTCCAATTTCTCGCGCCACCTAGGGAAATTGAAAGTGCATTGGTTGGGACCTTTTATAGTAACCAAGATACTTGACTCAGGTGCTTGTAATTTGTAGGTGTTGGATGGCACCATGTTTCCTAGTTACTTCAATGGGAGTAGGTTAAATCCCTACTATAAATAAATCTTCTTGGTGTTTGTAATAAGGCAGTATTGTCATTTAGATTAGATTTACCTTTCATGTGTTTCTTTTCAGATATTGTTATGCTTTGTTATTTTGTGTGTTTCTTTGTTTTGTTGTAATAAGCATTCTTGCACACAGGAAGCTAATTATTATCTATTGAGTTCATGCACAGAGGACCATGCATACTTTTAGTGTGGGGTAAACCAGGTGCAAGTGCATGAAAGAGGAAAAGGAAAATTTTCATTAACATACAGGTTAGCACATTTGAAGGTGTTCTCTAGATTTTTTCCACAGAAGAAAAAAGGAACTACAAGTGCTAGGGATGAAGGTTTTGTTAAGGAAATTACTCAAGATAAATACCATGCATAAGAAAAGGTTCGCACAGTGTAACGTGAGGTAGGTAGCGGCATAGTAAACTACTTGGTATGAGGTGCAGAGGATTATGTACTTTGGTACATAGAGGCACACATAAGGATGTTTGTGGCTGAGAAGTAGTAGGTGCACTAGAAGGTTATGACTGGAGTGTGAAAGAAAGTAGCAAAAAGTGAGGAAAATTTGAAAAGTCATAATTAAAGTTGAGTATGGTGGTAGGTGAGGAGTAATTAGTGCAAGAAATTTGGAAAAATATATAAAAGGGGTGCATGCGACTTCATTTGTACCTTACATGTTTAAGTATTTGAGCCTTGAAGAGTGAATTGAAGTGTGATTAAGAGTATAAAAGTGTGAGTGTAGATTAAGATGAGAGTACATTGAACCAGTTGAATTTGGTCACGGCTAAAGTGGAGATCCTTCGTGGGAAGTGTGAGAGTGAGTAAAATGCGTGTGAAAAGTAGGGTTCGAGGAGCTAGGGTTTGGAAAGAAGAAACTACAGTGTAGGGCATACGAGTTTAGGGTTATAGAGGTAGCAGAAGGTGGATAAAGGAAAGGATAAGTTGTGCAAGTGAGAAATGGCACCAAAAAGAGCACCTACAGTGACCACAAGGGGAAAGAAGAGGAATGAACCTGAGGTAGAAGTGGAAGAAGCACCAAAAGAAAGATTCTCTGAAATGTAGTATCCCAAGGGTGTTATTATGGGGCATGTTTGGGATTCCCATGTCTGCAAGAGCAAGGTGAGTGATTATAACTATCACACCAGTGTAAACAAGGACTAAATAGAGAAGGAATTGGTGAAAAAGACTAACTTGCAAACTGAAGATGATAAACCAATTTATGACGACAATGGATACAAAACCTTGGAGAAATTTGGAGTCTTGCAGATCTATGAGTTTTCATACTTTAGAAAACCAGAAAGACGTTATCAATGGTTGATGTCAAGATTCCATGAGGACTTCTTCTACTTCACAAGAAGGTGAGTTCACATCACCACACCTTTGATCAGAAAACCTACAGGGTTGCGGAGCTCGGGCACAGAGATTGCTCAGGATATTGATGATGAAGTAGGTGTAGAGGCCACTGTTGTTGATTTGGTTTATCAAAAAGGAGGGCGTACGATGGATGTATCTAAGTTAACTGACCCTATGGTTAATGTTGTCATGCACCTCTTGACAAAGTTTAATAACTAAGAGTGTTGGGTTCAAGTAAGTAATAAATGGTTCCATATTGCAAAGAAGATGGTGAAGGGGACTATCTACAACCTTTTTGCATTCATATCAGAAAGGAATTATTGAGGAGGCGTATAAGGGTGATAAGATTAGATGGGGTTTGATCCTTTTGTCAATTGTGTTTGCAGAGATTGGGGTACCAAATGACCCCAAGGATAAAATGTGGTAGTTACCACAAGAGAAGAAGTCACTAGCCGAAAGGTTTGAAAAATATACTTGTGATGGAGCCACAGGTGGTGCCTATAAGATTAGGTTGGAGATGTGGTATAGAATAATGTGTGAGGCATTTGAACATGAATGGCACATACCAAGCAATTTACCAAAAATAGTGGATGGAAAGGTTAAATTTTCAGTCTACCAACATTACTGCATTGGTATATTCTTCTTGAGGAATGGTAAATGGAGCCCCCTTGGTGCAAGTTACCATATGCTTTTACCGCATGCTATTTTCAAGCTTCAATGAACATATTTTTAAATGCATGCAAGTTAAGGTTAGATGCAGACAAGGTAGACTACGACTACCACACACTCTGAAAACCTATGTATAGTTGGGTAAGTCTTCCTACATTGAGACTATGATATCAAATGATATCATTATAAATTCTATGAATTTGGCAGTAGAAAAGGTTGATGCGGCTAAGGTATACATCTACCTTAAGCCTAGATTGGTGGATGGGAAATATATTGAAGATGAGTTCAAACTCCCAGAGTTTCCAAAGGGGAAGCATACAGTTGGCACCAGGCAAGAGCGCGAGCCCACCCCTCAACAGAAAGAGGAGGAAGAACAACTTAAGGACGAGGATGAGGAGGAGATGGAATATAGTGGCACACTATATCATGGTGTTAAGAGATGACCAACTACATGTAACAAGATGTCATGCAAAGATACACATCCCAAACATGAAGAAGAAGAGGTGAGAATTAAGCCCAAGGCTGAGGATATGGAAAGAGAAGAAGGCGGGGTGGTTCAAAGAGGGTATAGGAGAAGGTTGAGGAGAAAGCCAAAGATAGAAAGAACTAGCACGGGACCATCTGAACCAGTAAGGAGGTTACCGAACTACTCCCATGAAGCCTAGCCTGCAAAAGAAAACAAAGAGAAGGCGCAAGCTCGTGACCCAGGAAGAGAGAGAGGAAGAAGAAATATTAGATGAAGTTGCACACAACTTAAATTCTTCACTAGTGATTGATGTGGAAAGAGAAGAAGAGGAAAGAGAAGAAGAAGCCCAACATGACATAGAAGTACCCAGTGAGTGTGAGGAGGAAGGCCCCATACGAGAAGATGAAGAAAAAGATAAGGGTTTCGGGGAGCCATCAGGTGAGCAAGGGGGCGTGTTGGGTGAAAAGAGATAAGGTCTAGTTACAGGTGTAGAGACACGTATCCCCAAGGGTAAGTGGTCTGAGAGGAAGAAGGGAGAAGAAATTGTAAAAATTCCATACCTTGCATATGTGAATTACCCTTCCAAGATCATCCGCATGAGGTTCCAAAGCACCCTCTCTAATGACCAATGGGTGGGAGATAATACACCCAAAAGGCATAAATATGTGAACAAGGAAAATGTTGAGTTGGATGATGCAAACGCATATGGATGAACCAGAGTTTGATGTCAGTGAGGAAGCATGCATAATGCGAAGAATGAAGAAGGTGCCCCAAGCCACCCATATCATGGTGAAGCCTACATAATTTATAGACGAGCAAGAAAGTAATGCCTTGACCAAGATGGCAGTAGAGGTGGTAAGGAGAAATTTCGATAATGCAGACGCATTGAGGACATTGTTAGAATATAAGAGGAATAAGTAAAAAGAGATCCAATAATTGAATGAAGCACGTGACAAGGTGAAGAGGTGGAAGAAGGCCATTCTAGAGTTTCCTATAGATATTGGAAGTGAGGTATTGGAGGTGTGTCCAGAATTTGATGAACAAACGTAGAAACATACCCATCGGCCTTGCATTTTCTATAATATTTGGTACACATGTTTCTCAAGGAAAGGCTAGCCATGCAAGGGGAAACACAGGTAAACGTTACGGAAGAGAAGGAAAAGAATAAGATGATTGTATCACGTAGGATTGTGGAATATGATGTGATGCTACAAACATTGAAGGATGAACTAAGAAGGTAGGTTGGGTGTTGCACAACTGTGAAGATCCAGAACACATCCTTAAGGTATACACAATCCAAGAAGATAATGAAGTGCTCGTGGTGAAGAAGGATGATTCTCTTGGGAGAGAAGAGAAGTTAGTTGTGGTTGCAAAGAAGCGTGACATGCTTAAGGCTATGAGGGAGCCCCATGAAGACAAAATAAAGGATTTTGGTTTGCTAATAGTGCTTAGGATGGACTTCATAGAGGGCATGATCTCAGAACTGGTAGGAGTGACAAGGGAGCTCAAGTATAAAGGGGAAGATATGACTTTAGCTGAGATGGAAGAGACTGTTGGGATAGTCCCAGAGACAGTGAATAAGGGGCTGACAGAGTGGAATGAGCTAGAGAGTATAATCAATAAATAGTACCCTGAGCTTTTGTTTCCAGTGGAGGAGTAGAGAGCAAAATGCACACTGAGCATTCTTCCTTTATTTCATTATTTGTATACTTCATTCTTTATTTAATGTATTATGGAGAGATAAGTCAAGGAACCCCATTGTCGAGGGTGGCAATGTAATTAGTGTGGGGTAATGTTGGACTAGAAAAATTGACTAAGTATCAAGAGAGTGCGCGGAATATTGAGGTGCACAAGTGGGGTGCATGAACGCATGCAAGGAGCCAATTGAAGTGGCTCGCGCCCAGGAAGATAGATTCGGGACTTAGCTGATTTTACATGTTACGGGCTAAAAATAGAAAAATCATAGTTGGAGTGCGGAGCACGCAAAGGATAAAATCACATGACTTGAGGACCAAGGAACGTCGATTTCTAGATAAAGCACATGCAAATATAAGATGAAAGGTAATGCATGGATCGAGCTATTATTAGGATTAAAGTAGGGTTTATTTATATGATAATTTATTATTAGCTCCATTGTAAAAGCATGCACGCTTTATGGTTATTTTTGTATGTATGCGTGGCTATTTTGAGCATGTAGTCTATTTTGAGAATGCATAGGCAGTGAAGGGCAAGTCCCCACCCCTATATATAGTTGTTTTACTTCATTATTTTGAGATAACGATGTGATGTAATAGGGATATACCGCTCTGATGTTCTTTCCTGCATGACTTTGTGGTATTGATTGTTATGTATTCAACTTCTGTTATGTAATACTTTCATGTAATGGATTATGGAGGATGGATTATGGTAATTGATGTCTCTGAGTATGGTGAATTCATGGTGTAATTGATCTTAATAGTTATCTGATCTGTTGTGTTTCCTTATTACATGTGTTTCCATTCTAAGCTCATGATATGATGCCTGTAATGGTTTGCGCTTGAATGTATGATTTGTTGTTGGTAACTATGGATATGCATGCTAACATCTTGACAAGATAGCGCAAGGGAGGGACTTGGTAGCTTCGTGTGCTTCGGGTGAGCGTTTAGATCTTTCTGAATGAAGTGTCAATGCACATAACAACTTAAGTGGAAATAATAAGACTACAATAACATATCTTAAATCCTACCCTTATTATACTTATAGGGTGCGAAAAAGTATTTCAAGTCAATTGTGATGATAGTGGTATAACCATTGGTTTAGTAATAAGTCAAGAAGGAAGACCTATTTCATATTTTAGTGAAACTTTTAATGATGTAAAGAAGAATTATAGTTTGTATGATTAGGACTTCTATAAAATCGTGCAAGCACTCAGGAAGTGGAGCCACTATGTGTTACCAAAGGACTTCAATGGGCTATTTACTCTTCAATAAGCATTGTATTTTATTAATAGTCAAGGGAAATTAAACCATAGGCATAAGAAGTGGGTAGAGTACTTGCAAAAATACACATTTGTGTTAATGCACAAGAGTGGAAAATTTAACAAGGTGGTCGATGCACTCAATAGGCATAGTTGTATGTTGACAAAAATGAGAATGGAAGTTATGGGTTTTGAATCCATGAAGGATTTGTATGTGTAAGATGAATATTTTAGAGATGCATGGGAGGCATGTGCAATAACCACAAGTTTTAACAAGATGTCTTGATTGGACTAATTTTATGTAGAAAGGATTTTTGTTACGAGGAAGGTAGTTATACATCATGAGAGGATCTATATGGTAGACTTTGGTAAGGGAAAAACATTGTCGAGGATTAGCATGAGACTTTGGCTTGCATGAAACCTTAGTGCAATTAGGGGAGGGTTATGTTTAGCCATAGATGAGAGTGTATGTGTGTAAGTTTGTGCAAGAATGTCGTGTTTGTCAATTAGCTAAAGGGAGATCTCAAAATGCAAGGTTGTATCAACCAGAGCCCATTCCAGATATCCCTTGGGGATACATAGGTAAGTATTTTATTTTGGGTTTACCCATAACATAGAGAGGTGTTGATTCCATTTTTATAGTGGTGGACATATTTTTAAAGATGACACATTTCATTGCTTATAGAAAGACTAATGAGATTGTTAGGCTATATGAATTGTCACTCAGTATAGTGTATTATAGGGACACAAAATTTGTTGATCATTTCTGGAATATATTTTGGAACATGTTAGATAAGAGGTTAAAATTTAGTTTAACATGTCATCCTTAGAATAATGGACAAATGTAAGTTGTAAAAAAATACTTGGATATTTGTTGAGATGTTTGGTAAGAGAGAATCTAAAACATGGGATTTAGCTCTAGAATAGGCATAATTTTCTTATAACAATTCAGTAAATAGGAGTATAGGGAAGATAATTTGAAATTATGTATAGAATGAATCCTCATGGAGTTCTGGAGCTAAGGGAGTTGTTTTCCAATGAAGAGAAGAGTGTTGAAGCATGGAGCTTTGTGGATAATGTGAAAGAATTGCACCAACAAGTGCACAATCAGTTAACTAAGATGAATGTGCAATACAAACAACATGTAAATGAGAAAATGAAAGAAGTTGAATGTCAAGTTGGAGACATGGTTTTAGCATATCTACAAAAGGAAATATTTTTAAGAGAACATACAATAAGCTTAAGTAAAATAAGATAGGGCCATGTAGAATTGTAAGGAAGTTTGTAAAAAATGTTTATAAGATTGATTCACCTATATGCATATATATCTCTAGCATATTTAATGTTGTGGATTTTTATCCATATCACAAAGGTTAGGAAAGTGTTGAAGACTCAAAATTATAATATGGTGAATTAGACGGGAAAGAGTAGATGTCATAGAAAGTGCATGATGAAGCATAAGGAATAATTGACACTGGGATCAAGAAAACATGCAGGAAGGAGTATAAGGAGTATTTGGTCAAGTAAAAGGGGAATAATACTAAATATGTAACTCAGCTAAGTGTTATGGATATTGCAAAACATGACATTTATATTCCATGAGTAGGAGCTCGAGATTTCAAAACTACTCAAGGTGTATGATGTAGGAGTATTTGGGTTCATAATAAATCTTGTATCAACCAAAAACAGTTAATCAAATTGAGTCAGTTTGTGTTTGTATTTTGTTATGCATTTTGTTATTGACAAGCAAGCCACAAAGTGAAGGAATGTGTTGTTGGCAGGCCACATAGTATAGGAATGTATTTTTGGCAGCCTGCTTGGTAGAGTGTGTTGTTGGCGGGTTGTAGGGTATTGTATTATATTCCATTGAGTGTGTCAGTCCATTGCCTAATGTTTTCATGAGTGTGCAGTTCCTCTATGCAATGTCTGGGTTGTTGCAAAATAGTTTTGGTACACAACATTATTTGTGCAATCATGTTTGAGACGTGTAAGATTTTCTATGTGGTGTTTCAATCTTACATGGGTTACTTTGAGTTGTGAAACACTAAAGAACCTATTTAGAAGATAAAAAATACTATGAAGATGTTTGAAGATGCAAATTATGGATAATTGAATGTTTGAAGCTACAAGTTTTGGAATGGCCAACCAGTTGTGTTTTGGGTCTATTTATGGGTCTTTTGGGATTTGTATTTGAATTCCTAAGTTTAGGAGTCTTAATTTTTGGCATTGGATGGCTATATAAACAAATCCTAATTACCTTAGGAAAGTACATTTTACAAGTAGAGTCTAGATGCAAGCTTAATGCTATGAATAAAGAGGTTGGTAAGGAAATGATGGAAATGTTATAATCATATTATATATGATATGGCATAACACAGAGGAGAATGAATATATGATGTACAACTAAATTCTTGGAGATTGGTCATGTGTTTTATTTTTCTAAGTATATGAATTAAAGTATTTTTTTGGTGTTCTAAATATGTGTTCGTTTGATTTTCTCGCATGTGCGTGATTTCAATTACGTTTGGTTTGATTTTCCATGTGTATTATGAGAACTGTGAGGTGTAAGATTACTCTTCATTGGATCCTTGATGCTATCTGCGTCAAAAAATGTCAAACTCGTTCCATGATTTTGATCCCTAGTTCTAGTCCTCATAAAGCTTGCTCACTTTTCCTAGTTTTTTCTTGATCATGTTAGGAAACTACACTTCTTTCTCAAAACCCTAATCTAACCTCAACACCTTGTTATGCTTGTAAAAAATGAGGGATGTTGATAAGAACTTGTATTTTCCCTCCATTATTATTGGGCTTGTCATGTCTTGGACAAAATTACGGTTAACACTCAATGCAAATTAACAAATAATCTAATGTATGTATGTGTCCCAACCCTTAACTTTCAATATGTGCAAAATAGCTAGTAAATGCTACAATGATCTCTAAATGCTTGAATTCTTAGTTTTGCATGAGGATGCTCTTGGAAACAAAAAGTCTTCTCATACATTGCCAATATCACTCATCCACTCAATCTCTTGTAGAAGCTTATTTTCATAAATGCACTAATAGACTCGTGTATTTTTAGATTTATTAAATTCAAATTAAGACCCTATTGTTATGCAAGATGATACACAATGGGTGAGAAGGCTGATAAGAAAAGTCACATACCTTGGGTAACTTAAAATTACAAGATAAAAGGAGGCACAAAGGTGGTGACCATTTTCTACATACATCACAAAAAAGGCATGATGACTTCCATACAATATGGAAATGGTGATTGCTCAAGACTACTAAGGAAGGAAAGAGGAAACCAAGGTAAAAATTGAAATATAGACAAACAAGGGAGAACATGTAAGAACGAAAAAATGAACATGACAAGTTCAAAGACATTGAAAATCACGTAGGACCAAAAAATAATTAACTAAAAGTTCAATAACATATGTAAACATTAACTTAACTTAGTCTAATAATCAATAAATAAATAATACCCTAACACCAAAGCAAATAACTAGTTTGAACAAGGCCTTGATATGGAAAATACTGCCGAAGGTGATGCTCTGTGGGATGTGTGATATTTTATTTGTTTTGTAAACAAACAACTCTCCATTAGTAGTTCTAATTTTATTTGACTAATATTTCATTATAATGTTTGCTAAGGCGATGTTTTTTGGATGTATCATATCACTAGGGGTAAAATTTGACAGTTGTTTAAACATTTTTCTTGAATTTAGCTGTTAAATACTTGCAAATTTTTGAAAAAACCATCACGCCTGACTTGCATATTAAAAATATAACCATCTTTTTTTGTATAAATTTATATACAAACTATATAAATATATATTCAAAAGTAAAATAAACACAAACATATCTTTTATTTATTTTATTAGTAGTGTATGAAAAACATTATTTTATATTTTTGAAGCGCAATATTAAAAGGCATAGGTGGCCATCAAATTTAAACCATTTGTAAGAGATTTGATTTTTTAAAATGTGAATTAACTATATATAATTTGAAAATTCATTAAAAAAAATTCACAATGAACATTTTTTTTATTCATATTATCTTATAACGAATCAAATTTGTTTAAAAAGAAACTAATTTTTTATGTGACTATGTAATGTTTGTGAAGTCAAAATGAAAATACCCATGTTTATCAATATATTTATGAAAACCACTCCACTATATACAAATTTCATCAAAATGTATATATAACAAAATGAAACAATAAAAACAAACATTAGTTTATGCATATCATATGTTTATATACCCTTCACATGCTAGTAAATAAACAAGATGGAAATTGAGCTCCTTGAAATTTGATAGTTTGATATAAAACTGAGGTGTTTATGTAGAAGGGGAACATATTTTTGTATAATGTTGACTATACAACAACTTTGCGCACACTAGTTGTGGGGTTTTAATGTGAATAAATGTCGTAGTATATTTATTTAATCAATGCATTAAATGTTGAAGCCAGGACTATTTTTAGTTTGTCATATCATGTAAAAGTTGTTCCACATGACAGTACTCAAATGTTTCTGTTTGATTTTTTAGGTTGAGAAATATTACACAAATATTACATACATAACTTTACAGATGATGAAGTAAAATATCTCCTTAAATTTTCTTTTTTGTCAAAAAAGAAAGTAATTGTCATATAATCATAATCAAAATAACTATAAAATGTGGTAGAGAGTATAATGTAAATGTACTATAGTTTTAAGACTTTGGACCTTGTCAACTTTGTGACTTTTTACTTTAGAGTACAATGTGCATTAATAATTAATAAAGGAGGAGATATTTTCAAGTACGCCTAATACTTTTTAAGAGACGCCAAAGCAAAGCGAAGGGTGTGTGATAAGTAATCATATAACAAAACAAAAAAATGAAATCGAAATGGGTGTGCATATATTTCAGCTCCTTTCTATAAGCATAACGACATAATCCGTTATAAAAGTTGATGGCCAACATTCATTTTTTCCTCGACCCATTTCGACAAACTAAACCACTACATGGTCTTTGGATTTCTTAACCTCTGATTTTTTGGAGTATACATTTGGAATTGTCCCCACATTATTGTCTCCTAATAATATATATATTTAATACTAAATATTCTAGTACATTCTAGATTTCAAGGCTAGTTTTAAAAAAATATTTGTTAGTTGCAATTAGCCTGCGCTTTCCGGGGGAGGAAAAAACGGCATGTGGAAAAAAAAAATTGTGGGGTGTCAAAACAATAAATCTTATAATAAAATATTGATTAAAATAAAATTGTGGTGTTGTTGGATTTTATGATTAAAGTAGGTTCATTTTGTATCTCCCATATCCATTTTTTTATTTTGAGATTTTTTAAATATAATATTCAATAGTGTGTTTTTAAATAGAATAAAGTAGAATTACAAGAGAGAGAGGACACTCGAGAAGACTACAAAGGAAAGTTTACATTAATAACAAATTGGCAAGACAAAATAGTTAAGCGTAACTTTGAATAACTGAAAAAATTCGCCGTCTCCATAGAAACTATGACAGTTTTTTAGAAGTGCAAATGTTTTGAATTATAAATTCTAGATGTGTAGCATAACCTTGTTGATTATTCTAGGGATGGTTGACGTGAAACTTGATCTGATCTAACTAGTACACAACCACTTTCTTGTTCTTTGACATAATATGTAATTGAGAGGATAATGAAGCAATTTGGAAGAAAATGTCAGAGTAAAACTTTGTAATTACAATTGTTGATTGAATAGTAGAATTACAAAAAACCACTGAGCATTTGAATCTCCATAAACAAAGAAAGATAACCTATCTTAGTGATTCAACAATAATATTATCCCTCAAACCAATTCCCAATAAAATCTCTTTCCAACTTAAATGATGACCAAATAAAGTAAGTACATTTATAAAAATGATCAACCATTACTTTTTAACAAACATGCATCCCCAAAGAAAGAGCTTCATATTTTCATCAGCATGACAGGAAAAAAATTAACTGGTTGAGTAAACATGCATCTTAATCTCACACCAATAGGAAATTTGTAATGTAATAATTTCCAAGCAAGCATTTGAGCATCTGAACCAACCTCAGACTTCCCTATTTGAGCACTCAATTTAATCCAACATTTATGAGTGAAATTGCAGTTCCACTTAATAGTAACGTGGGGCATTGAGGATATTTTGGGAAGACGATAAAGATATTTTTGTTTTAAAGGGAAGAACGAGAAGTGCTAGGAAAAAAGCCATTGACGGTCCTTGAGAAAATTGCAAGATAAGGGAATACAAAATTTAGTAATTAGATTAGAGGGAACTATAGATTGCACAAAGAGAAGGAATTAATTGAGGTTATTATTCAAGCCAAATCGAGCTTTAATAACCAAACAAGAAGACCATTGCGAAGAAGAGAAGTCCCATATATCATCAAATTGCCTAACACCTTTCTTAAAAAATAATAAGTTTGTTTGGAAAACACTATAAACAATGATTTTCCTCAAAATTAGATATGTTTCTTCTGCCAAATGGAAGAGAAAGCAAAACTAAAACCATGTTGTAATGAAGAATCCTTCCAATTCATAAACTAATATACTTTTTGACATGCTTTCCAGATGGATAGGATAAGAAAAGAGGCTCTAATATAAAAAAATATGGTGCAAGGAGAAGCTCATGCAACTAGTTAACCTTCTGCCATTTCCTTTTAACAACAACATTATTAAGTTTATATCTCAATAAAATCTTCCGTGGCTAATCACTTTTAACAACTCTAGTGATCCATTTAGGCACTAAACATATTCCTTGAGTTTTGGGATCTATAATTCCAAGTCTTCCCTTGGATTTAGGTTATATACATTGAGACCAAAAGATGAATTTGCAACCAACGGTACTATCCCCATTTAGTCTATGGGAATTATCATATTAGTTTACATATATCTTCATACCCTTTGTTTGACGACATCCAACAAGAGGAGGAGTAAACATGAGTAGCAAGAATTTTTTTTTCCATTTGAACTTTCCCTACCAATGAATGAAACTTGTTACCCCAATTAGATAGCTTATTTTTAAGTCTTTTCAAATACCAATTTGACATAGCAGTAAGAAATAAACCTACACCAAACGAGATGATAATATACCACATAATTTTTCCATGTTTTATTTATTTCCACTATGTAGGAATCCGTTAAGGAGTGGGACCATCTCGAATCAATAAAAAAAATGTTTTATGATGTAATGTCCCCTTTTTTCGAATGAGTTCCAATTAAAGACTTTTCACCATTTTTCTTCCCATGTCCAAGAAGAAATTGAACAACGGAAGTCCTTAGGTTTCATTTCTATTTTCTTTCATTGTTATTAATGTTTTTCTTTTATATTTTCCTCCCTAAGGTTAGTCGACTGAGTTGGAGATATCCCAACATGAAAATAAAAGATAAAGTAAGCTCTTAAGAGGTCAATCTAGGGGTAATTCACCCCTTAGACCTTTGGTGCCACCAAAGGGGTATAAGAGGAGTCGCATATGCTGATTTGCATCATCAATTTTGGCATATACACTTTTACACTTGGTTATAGGGTTGATTTCTCTAATTCCATCCCACTAAGGGGTGACAATCCATTAGTCTGGCATTCAAGGAGGAAGAAACCCTTCTTTGTGGCATATTGAAGAACGAAAACTCTCCAAGTTGGTGGTGTGAACAATTATTGAAGATCATATTGTCGATTTGCAACTAGTGCATCAAGAAGGATTTATTTCAAGGGCTTTTACATTGTTTGGAGCCCCTCTCTTAGGGATTGACTAGGGTTAGATTACATTTGGGTGCCTTCTAGGGCATGAAACTTCATTATTATTTGATATTCAAATTTATCATAATTTATAAGGTTGGGATCTATATTTTACTATTGTTTGGGTTTGGAGACCTCATTTTTGGTCATTTCTATTGGTCATACTTCTGTTGTTTATAAATAATTTTCCAACAGATTATTTGTTTTAGTTTCATGGTAAAAAGTGCCCTAAAATATTCTTAAAGTGTTTATCTATGTTGTGGATGGTTTCTATGATGATATTTGGTTGATTTTTCACTCTTTGAAAGTTGTTGTCCTAAAAATCATATTGTTGTTCACTATTATTCCTGATTACAGTTGGATGGTATAAAAATACAAGTTTACTTCATTTGAGGTTTGTGTGAATTCCTTTTTGTGTAATTCATCCCTAAAAAGGGGCATTACAGCATGGTATCAGAACTTTGGTTTTCCCTTCCCGAGGCTTTCATTCAAGAAGGAAACAAAGGTTTCATTTACTATAAAAGGAGAGAAAAGAAATCAGACCAGCCAAGAGAAGAAGATAGTATAGCTCACCAAGATCCATAAGAAATGAAAATCGACAAGCTCATTGAGGGCAAGTGAGATTGACGGAGACTATAGACTTGATATCCCTAACCCTTCAAAGATTTCTTAAACTCATGGTTCGTAATGGGAAGGGCATCTCATCCAAAGAAAATACTTCATGATAACCTCTTGGATCAGCTCACGAATTAACCACTAGGCCTTATTTCGTTCCAAGGGAAGAAACCCTTCTAGAGGCAGGAACAAGGCCCTATATGGGGCAAAGCAGTGCGACGAGTTATGAGGAATACATAACACTTCCGAGGGAGATACGAGAGGCAATTTCATTTACCAAGTTCATTGGTGTAAGAAAAGGGAGGTCCAAGTCAGAGCCAAGACAAAAATTGCCACCAAAAGAGGTATAAAATGTGTTGGGTAAGATGTATTTCTCTATTTTTTATGGTTCAAATAATAGGACAACCAGGGCATGGATTCAAAAGTTGGATACATACTTGTCCTTGAGGCCTATGATGGAGCATAATGCCATAAAGTTTGTAACTATTCACCTAGAGGGGATTTCTCATGAGTGATGGTTTCATGGATTAGTGACACAAGATTTGATAGATTTCTTCTTTCTTTTTTACACCAACTTCTTCTTGCATGCATGGTTGTTCACTTGCTTCCTCTAAGTCTCCCATGGAATCATAGAACTCATCTTCATTTTCATTTTCATCATTTTCTGATACAAAGTCTTCAATGCCTTCCTCATGCATTGGGCAATGCATCTCTTCTTCTAGGTATACAACAGCAATCTCCTCCTTCTTTCTTGCACATTCACTTGTGTGTTTGGTGGCTTCTACTGCACCAATATTCTCATCTTTCAAGGTCTTTCTCTTGAACTTCTTAACAAAGTTGCCTATACATGAATTTACCCATTCAAAGAAAATAATAGAAATAAAAACAAGAGACCACAAGGTCCCCGTGAATGCCTCTTTCATAAACATTCTTATCTTTTCAAGTGTTTCTCTTGTCATTTCACCTTCTCTTTTCATTTCTTCCTTCTTCTTATTCTTGTTCTCTACAATCAGAACCTTCTTTATCACCTCTTCATCTTCACAAGATGATTCACTTTTCTTCATATCTTTCTTCATGAAAATTTCCTTCTCTCACAAGATGGTTTGTTGTCCTTATTTCACAATCTTGCAATCTTCTCTGTAGATCAGCATCCAAGAACTTCATTAGCAACAACATGTATTAAAAAAAAAAATTCTTCCTAATCATGAATCACATGTACATAAAAGAATAAATTACAATGGTACCATCCAAGATCTGATACCACAATGATGATGCAGAGGAATTTTAAGGACATCTATCACTACGCACAACAACAATCAGCACAAACTTGTCCTTTCACCTCTGCTAAGAGGATCCTTCTTCACAAGCCTATAAGACTAAAAACATGCAAAATTGATTTTGGGGATTATTTTCTGAATTTTTAACTTCATTAACATTCCTCACTTGTCACTCATATGCATTATCAACCTTGAAACTGATTGAAAACAATTAATAACTTCAACTTCTATCAATTTATTCCAAACTGCCCTATAAGCCTTCTCAAGAAGAATGTCATTGGTGAGTTCGTGTTGGAAGTAATCTAGAGACAACCCAAATAAGGTGAAACCATTTTTAGAGATACATTAGGCTGCCCATGATGTGCAAATTTTTTTGATTCAATTCACAATGCAAGTCTCTTAACAATCACCATGCTCCGTGTACTAGCTTCTACTAGGCCTTCTCAAGAATCCAAAACTAAAAATTGACCATAACTTTCTCCCACATTTTAATTTAGTGCTAAAAATTTACACACATATTTTTATGTGTATAAATACCCTACAATCCCAATTTTATAGGAACCCACTTGATAAAACTCAGATTATGAAGTTTTTAGAAATTTGTCCAACTAAGGACAGTAACAGGGCAAAGAGCAATCTGATTGCTATAACTTTTCTGGGTATGAATATTATGACCCAAAATTTTTATGGAAGGTATGTAATAACCCTTAAATATATATATATATATATAATTTCAAGGCCCAAATCTTCCCCAATATCTTGAAATCTGTATTTTATCAGTAAGATTTCTGGGTTATATAGTTTACACACAACCTAGTAAGAGGAAAAATATACTTTTAATCCTTTAAACAAATAATCAAGGCACAAAATTTTGAGAATAGGTCTATGCCATCATCATAAACCTTCTTGAATAGTAGCCAATGAAAATAAGACAAGAATACTCGTGAAATGACAAAATTTACCTCTCTAAAAACAATGTTTCTAACCATCTCAGGCATGTGCAAGTGTCCCAGTCCATTCACAACATACATTCAAGAATCCAATCTTTGAAAACAATAAGAATAAAATATTTGAACACCATATAAACCATATTTTGGAAATATCTAATGAGATTAAATAATATTTCATAGATTCTCTTTAAAAATTGTCCTCTATGACTATCTTTTTTATACATATCCAATCTTATTCTTGAAAAATAGAGAGATCCTCTCTATTCTCTTCTCCTCTCATGTGGAATCCTCTTCATTTTTGTCTCTCTTCCCTTGATGCTCGATTTTCTCCCTTATAAATAGATTCATTTGTTATCTCTTTTCTTATTTTTTGTCAAACCTCCATGATTTTAGTGATATTCCATCACTTAGGCTAGAAAATAGAAACCACTTCCATGTTTTTAACCTCTTGAAAACTATGCAAACTAATTGAGGAAGATTTTATTCCTCTTCCTAAGTAGCTAAGACAACTCACATATACCTAGCATCTCACCACTCATTGTTACATTCTTACATTATGGTAAAATCCCATTTACAACATGGAAATTTAAACTTGGCAATTGGAGGGAAAATTAGTCTAACTCCTAGTTCATGTTTGCATGCTAGAATAAATTTATTTTCAACATGTTCATAACCTACATGCCTTATGAAGATGCTCCTGCATCAGTTTCCATTAGTGCTAGTGAACAAATTCCATCTAGGACACACTTTTCTTGGGCTACCACATTCATTTCCAACTTGATCTACCCATTTGGATATTTCAGGATCGCTTTTTAGTGGGTTTTTGTGGTTGGAAAAATCTTATTCTAATTTTTTTGGATAGCTACCATTTTTGTGGTCATTTTGAGCTATTGTTTGCATTTTATCTCTAAATATTTATGAAGATATGGAATTTTGAAGTTTCAATTTTTTTAGCATTACCTAATTCCAACTGTCTGTAATTTATTGTTAAAGCATTTATTTTGCATGAATTTATCAAGGGTTTCATGTTGATGTATTTTTGAATATTTATGTGTGGGAAAGGAAAAAAATGAATTTTACCTAGGTGGATATAAAACAAGCCAATACCTTCATTCTTACATAAAATCACATTATTGTCATAAAAATCAAGTTTATACATGTGGTTGTCATAAATTCCAGTAATGTTACATTAGGGTTTTAGGGAAAATCCAAATTCCTTACATTTAAGCCCGAAAGGGACATTACAGTGGAATTAGAGCATCGATCTTCCCATCCTATGAATCACGAGGACACCAACTAATCTACTAGCATTTTTCCAAGCGAAGTTCTTACTAAGGGAAGAAAAGTTAGATCCAATTCCAATAGTGGTGATACAATTAGAGCAATTAAAAAGAAAGTTGTATAAAGAAGAGAAAGAATCAAAACTTCAAGAAGTTTCTAAGAAAGACATTTTGATGGTGGAACATGAGGAAAAAGAGAAATCAAAGCTATTAGAGATTGAGAAGGAACACCCCATAGAGGAATCCACCTTGCAAATTAAATATGAAGAGTTCTCCAAAGGAAAAGGTATGGAATCAAATGAGCAAAAGGGTTAAAGAGAAAAAAGAATTTATATTTTCAAGCACAGGGGATGTAATGAAGACCCAAAAAAGGTGTGATGAATGACTAAGAAGAGCTAGGGAAGCTAAGTTTATAGCCTCTCAAGTAAAACAACACTTACAGAAATCTAGAGAAGAAATGATATATAAAGGTGGCAAAAAAGAAAAAATAGAAGCAATTTTCCCTTCAAATTGTGAGGTTTATGCAGTGGAGTTCCTGAAAGATGTTAGAAACTTGGACACTGAGAAGGGGGGTGAATCAATGTCTAATTAAACTTTTTACAGATATTTTTACTTTCTCAAACTTGCTAAGAAGATCTCATGAAATCATACACAAGAAAATAATAAGAGACAATACATAGTGACACAATATTTTAATGTTGGAAACCCAAAATGGGAGAAAACCCATTGAAATCAAGAACTAGGCTTAGGAAACAATTGTTCTGTATCAGTTACATTGATTTCATGGTTGAGCTTCAACTCAACCTGGAGCTGCAACTCCAAAAATTTGACCAAGCTACCACTCAATCTTTGACAAGCTTCAACCTATATGGAAGCTTTAACTCCCAAGTTTGGTTCAGCTGTAACTGACCTTTAGTGAGCTTCAATTCATAGGGAAGCTACAACTCCCCGACTGTTAAGCTGCCACTTAGACTTGTTTAAGATATTTGGTCACTCTTAGTTTGTTGTCTTATATAACAGATAATGACCCCTAGATTAAATTACTCTCTTCTCAATTTTTCTTCTGATTTGTCTCTTTCCTAATTACAAGATCAAATGCAATGCACTATTTCACCAAGCTCATTTAATTCACACTCACTTATCATGCCTTCTCTTATTAAGTCACACAAACAAGCTCCTCCTTTGTTATTTCCAGTTTGTTGTACAAAACTAGTCTTGGTCCTTATTTAGGGTTTGCACATGTTTCATAATTCCAAGCTTCTTCAAGTTCTAAATTGTGTCTATACCTCTGTAAGGGTCTGCACAACTTCTACTATCTAGAAGCACATATACCATGTATATATATTTACTCAACATCAATTATTTCAGCACATATTAACTCCCTTACTTCACATAGGCTACATTTAATCTCTTCTTATTATTACAATCTCTAGAACATCTTTTTCAAAGACAAATTCTTACTATATTTTCTTTTATTTCTAACCCCTCGCGTTCACATTCATCATATTTTTCATCTTTCATTTTATCACTTCAGTCAAACAAAGAGTCATCACCTTCTTTTGACTATCCCAATCATATGTTTATTTGCATATATTTTTGCATTTTCAAGCACCAATTCCAAACAACCAAGGTTAGCTATTTAGACTCATACTTTAGCTCACACATTTAGCATTTTCAGCTTTACCCCACCAAGTATTATCTTGTTGCATACTCATAATCCACATACAAGAGAGGTTAAGAGGCATTATTAATGTAACTCACATGAGTGTTATGACATTTCAACTGGCATAGCTCTATCATGGTTTCGATTTTCTTTTCAAATGATGGGAAAAATAAGGTTCTTCAGCTGCATGACACCATGGTCAGATTGTCAAGACTACTTTCTTCCAAGAATATGCTTTAGTAACTTTCGTCATCCTAACTTTTCAAATTCCCTGGTGAGAGAGGAATAATTGCAAGAAATAGGAATGAAGTGGAGCATTAATAAGTGTTTGAGAATGCTTCAGTACCTCTTTATATTCTTTATTTCATGTGTGATACTTTTTGACTTCATTTAGTCATCAATATTTGCTTTGAGGACTTGAACAAGTATTCATTGACTTGAATAGAAACTCTAGTTGGACTCTTCAACTCACCATACTATTCATACATACCTGTGAAGGAAACTGATTATTGTTTTGAGCTTTGAAGAAGAAATAAGACTTGTGACATTGAAGCTTGCATATGCACCATGTTGCAAGAATTGCCTTTGTGTCTTATAGAGATGAAGAGTCGCCACCTTTCCAACAAATGACAATCTTGCTTTCTTTTCAAAAGAATTTCAGTGGTAGGGTTTCAAGTTACAAACCCTAACTCATAATTTTGAGGTTTGTAGCACTCGAGGTTTCAGTTTTGTGCAATTATTCCCATATGATTACTTCAAGGATTAAGCCCACTGTCGACTCCAAGCATCGGCTAGCATGAACACGGAGAATAGACTCAAAATTTTGATACTTTAATTCATACCTTTATAACTATCATATGTGACATACCCAATCCTTAAGTACAATCCAGATTACTCAATAAAAACCACTATTTGAGATGATGATTTGTTTTTGTATCACACCTTATTTGTTAAAAAACTAAATTTGATGTGCCACAATTATGAAGAATGTCCTCAGTCCTAAACTCGCTTATATTGTCATTTGAGACAAATTGTATAGACTTAGACTGTAAACTTCATATTAACACCCTGCACACTCATTTCACATGATCCCTTTATGAAATTACACCTCAAATACACTACATTCGTTGCTTTTGTCAACATACAAGTAAACCTTATGGTGAAGAACTTGAAATTTCCAGCAAAGATCAGTCTTCTTATCCAATATAGTTTAGAATAGTGTAGGCATAATAGACTTTAAGCTTCAAAACTCATCCCAAGATCATACCAAAAGATCTAACATGACGAACTTGACATGTAGTGAGATAATATAGTCATTTTCCTCCTCAACTGTACTAGGACATCCTTCAACCATCTTGCACCCCTTCAAGGCAAGACTGTATTTGCACACAATTTACAAAACAATGTACAATTTGTATTGTACCTGTATACTTGACTAGTACAACTACCACCAAGAAGACCTAGAGAGAGTATTATTCAGTCCTAAGATTATTTACTATCTTGTACAAGTCAATTTAATTCAAAACAACTCAAATTGTGCCTTTCGCTTCAAGAAGAAGACCTGGAGAGAGAAAAAGCTTGTTAAAAAACATTTATAACTTCTTTTTTTCTAAACCAATTTCCCTCAAACTTTTTTCAAAAATTCAAGCTTGGAGTTGTCTTCAAAAATTACTTTTATGATTTATCCGAAGAAGGCTCGAAAATTTTTCTTGGATGCTAAGAAGCCAGGGTGCTCAATTTACATTCCTTAAGAAACCAATTTTAGGAAAACTTGCATTAATTCCACACACCTCTTCAAAACTTGATGAAATTTGGCATGAAGAACTAAGGGACACCCCTTTACACACTACATAGGTTGTAGCCATATATTTTCTTGTAAAACTCAAACCTGTCTTATTTACCTCAATCTACACCGCCAGTCCTCAAAGGCAGTTATAGTGCACTTTTGAGTTTTGTTTCCAACAACTGAAATAAGTCTTTTGGATGCTCATACATGCCATAGGAAATGTTCCTAGGTTATTCCCATGCTTACTTGGTCTTGTTATGACCTGAAATTAGCTCTTACACCTCATTAGGCTCTAGAACTAGGCCTAAATGAGCCATAGACAATTGTGACTCCCAACACTTAGCTTGTTACTAACTCCAAAAGCTCTTTCTCATGCTAGAATCATCATGTATGACTTGTGGAATGCCTGTGTCTCACTTACCAACCATGTCCATACCTCCAATGAACTCCAACCTCACTGACCAAGCCTGCAGAACACTAAAACCATCTTGAAGCCATCCTGAATGCTCAATATATTCCTTGTTTCAACAATCAACCTCAGAATTGAGCTTCAATTCACCATTCATACCTTTTCCTTCAATGTGACTTGACATCAATGACACCACCCATGACCAAGGTTCAACAAAAGACTTTGTGGGAAGACACACACATGAGAAGAGTACCTCACAAAGTATAAATGATTATTTTTAGTTTTCTGGAATTTTCATATCAGTAACTAATGGTAAACAATTTGATTAGCTCCATAGAAAGGATTTATTGTATAACCCTCATACTATGTCCTTACAATGTTTTGATTAACATGGGAATTACTATAACAATGATGATAAGGTGAAAGACACCAAATAGGTGGATGATTTTTTCCAAGAAGCCCTTATCCATCTTTTAAGAATTCTAAAGTTTGGGTCATTTCAATATGAGATGGATTTTTATGACAACTATGGAAAGGTACTCAACATGACAAGATAATTAGTGTGAATTTTCTTACTTCAACCAAAGGAGATGAGCCAAGGAAAGAAGAAACTTTTGAATTGCAAAATTGTGAAGATAATTTGGTGGTTGAAGCCAAATCTTTGGATGATAATGTTGATATTCAACTTGTTGGAATTTTCAGAACAACAATCAATAAGAAGCAAGTTGATGGTGTACATGACTTTGATGAGAACCATGGAGATGCTCCATGCACGTGTCAACAAAATATGGATGGAGTCAAGGTGGAAAGAGCTTCACTTGTTGAATATGAAGAATTGAAGGTGAATGAGAATGCTGGTCCTAACTCAAAAATAATGAGTCACAAGGTTAGAAGTGTCGAAGATATCTCAACCAATCTTCATCCAACAAAGGAAGGTGAACAAGTTGAGGACAACCAGAGCTATGAAAGTGTTGTGGATTTGTTACTTTCTACTAT
This sequence comes from Taxus chinensis, assembly GCA_019776745.2. NCBI lineage: Eukaryota > Viridiplantae > Streptophyta > Pinopsida > Cupressales > Taxaceae > Taxus > Taxus chinensis. The sequence goes on from CM034151.1 coordinate 19,356,690, forward strand.
GTCATTTTAGATGTGTCGTCATCATGGGTAGTATGTTGAAAAAATGATCATATGTCAAGTTTAATGTTTCATAGTATATCACAACTAATTTGTGGTCATCATGGACAACATAATGAAAAATGGTGATAGAGTGAAGAACACTATGAGGGGCAAAGGGCACATAGACCTTTTCATACAAGTTCCAAATTACTTGTACATAGAAGTTTGGGATTTGTGTGATCTTTGGAGATACAAGAAGGGTAACGTCTTTGAAGAGTTCCATGTTACTATTTTTTAATAAAAATTTTACCTCATGCATTTGGCTAGAAAAGAAGTTCGTGAGGACCCCTATTAAGTATGTCATGCATTCTAACAGAATGTTGGAGAATCAATGTTTGTGATCCATAGGTCACTCCTCGGAGCCGAGTTCTACACTCTAAGAACAAGGCTATGAGGATAGTCACCATTGTTGAGGCAATAAGATGCTTGATTTGAAAAGGTGGTAAGTGTTTGAGCTCAATCCTATTCCTTGGATTGCTGTTCAAAGTTTTAGCATGGATTCTTGATGTATATCAAGCTACATATGTGTGTTTCTTATTGTTCCACATGCTTCAAAGATTAGCCTGAGTCAAGAAAAAATGTCTATTTGTAATAGATCTTGTGCCTTAGCAAGATAAATGAAAGGATTCAAGAACTATGTCCGGGTTGTAGAGCTGCTGTCATTCAGTATTTTCACGGCTTGCCCAACATTAGTACTCGCAGCCATACAAGTTAGTCTTAGCCATACATGAGACAAAGGATCTTCAATTTGACTTGATGGTGAAGCATTTTCAATTAGTCCCACGATATGGTTGAATAGTCACACAACAAAGAATATCACTGAGTCATTGAAAGGCTTTATTTTATGAAGAAATTGACACGTGGTGACATACTGGCTGTACTTATTCCTTTTGTTGCTGTTTGCAACATGTCAAGCCCTAGGATGAGACACTCTTCATAACAGTAACAAAAATGTTTTCAGCCACAAGGTGGAAGGGTTTTCAGCCTACCATCAATAGGAGGTTGTTTGCAACTGTGATAGAAGAGTTTCTAGCCACCACAATGCTGATTGCGAGTAAGAAAGTGCAATGGTACAACTACAACCATGCTTGGGGCAAAGAGTGGATCTTTGGAAGTCCATCACACGAAAAGGTTGTGATACAAATTTGAAGAAGATGCAAGCAGGAGAATGATGTTTTGGATCAGAATGCAAATTTTGAACACAGGGAATATGGAGCTTTTCAATTAGCTTGTATTTCGTGATTGTCAGTCAAGGCTAAAGAAAAGGTAAAATGCGAAGTAAGCATGGAGCTTTCTTATTGGCTCATGCTTCATAGTGGTCAGTCAGGGGTTGTAAAAAGGGTAAATTGCAACAAAAGTGTGGAGCTTTCCTATTAGCTCTTGCTTTGCCGCTTTCAGTCAAATAAAAGGACAGTCTGACAAGGTGGGAGAACGTGACATTGATTTATTGGCTTGCTTTTTATTAAGGAATAGACCTGCCCGCATAAAGAAAAGAAAGGAAAGGAAATGAAACAAAAGAAGAAAAGCCCAACCTAGTGAGCCAATCAAAGATCGACACATGGAAAATTGAAAATCAATGCAAATGTTGGTAGAGGTATTCCCCGGGCTAATCAAAGGATGCCACGTGTCACATTTATGTGCATCTCGACATGTAAAATTTCATAGGGCCATAACTTTTGATACAGAGCTCCAAATCTTATAAAATTTATATCGTTGGAAAGGTCTCTTCAAGCCCTTCAATTTAACATCATCGGATTTAGAAATTTATAAAATTTGGTGGGAGAAAAATTAAAAAACATCTTTCACATTAAAGATATATTTGTAGTATTGGTCAACCACCCAAATTGATGAAGTATGATGTTTGTTTCTTCTTTGTACACGCAAGACAAAAGGAATGAATGACTTTAGCAGGCTTCTCATGCTCCTTTATAGAATTTTAATGTAACTTGTTGGTGTGTGAAGAGGGAAATTATATTTTTCTTCTTTCTCCCTCTTTCTCATCTGCTATAGATTGTAACAATCTTTCATTTTCTCGAGAAGGCGGATTGGGGGTAGTTGTAGGAGTTTTTGATCAAGTTCAATTTTTGTTTCAATTTCTAGCTTCTTGAAAGCAGTTGTTGTATCTAGTCTGTAAGGAAGAGCTAAGGTGTTTGTGTTGTACAACCTTTAACAGGTTTTGAGGGCATTTGTTTGTATCCCCTGGCTAGAACTTACAAGAATAGATCTCTTTATGATTGATCAAGCTATACTTTCCCGTTCTTATGTTTTAAAGGAATGAAAGAGGAAATATTGTTTTCATTATTATCTTACAGTGGCTTTACTTTGTCAAGTACAAAAGGGTCTTTCTTATTAGCTGTATTCTTCTGGTTACTATGAGATTATTGTACAATAGTGTATACTTTGCAATGGTTATAATAAGTTGTTAAATCATATAGGCAACATCACTTTTAATTCTTGTAATTCCCTTAAGGGTCTTTTGGGTGTATAAGACAAATATAGGTAGTGCTTTATCTCAGCTCTAACTCTGTGATTTGTAGTTAGGATTGGGAAGACTATAGACAACATTTGTGTTAATTGAGTATCATTGAATGTAAATTCTATTTCACATATCATGTTGAGTTGATTGTTCCTTTCAAGCATTGTAGTCAAGGATGGATTCTTTCCATGGGAAGACTAATGTACCAAAGTCATAAAAACAACTACCCTCCCCCCTCTAAACCTCCATTAAAACCAAAAAATCAATACCACCCCGTACTTCCATCCATTCGTTGTTTTTTCTGTCATGCCTCTAACTATCATTGAAAGTGCCCTTTAGCTTTTATAAAGAGAATGCAAGAGCAACTGAATTCTACTATCTATAGTAACATGTGTTTCATAAGGTAAGCATATGTAACATTTTGTGTGACAACTCGTGAGAGTGAAGTGTTGTGTCTATGACCATGTTTATCTCAGATTGATCCATCACTTAAAAGAAATCAAGGGAACAAAGATCCCATCTCTCCCTCTGCATTCAGGGTACACCGCAGGTCCTCTCACCCTAGTTCAAGGCAAGACCAAAAGTAGTAAGAACAGGCATACCCTTTGTATATGCCCCTCAACCATCCCAAGGCTTGATCCCAAGGAAAGTGCTAGACTAATCCTCAGATACAAAATGACACACCACCACCCAGTCTATCACCATTCCAAGTAGTTTCCCCCTTCCTTAGAGATAATTGTTGTCAATCCAACAGGGGGTGCTGATTTGAGGACCAACGGTAAGCATAATAGATATGGTTTTGTTGTTGTTCAAGGTTTTAAGATGATTTTGATGGAACCGAGCTACATATGATATGGACACCATTAGATGGGTAGGGAGGACTCAATGAGGGTGGGTATCTTCAAATGGTATTTACTATTTCGAGTTGTAGAGTTATTGTCATTCATATTTTCAGCTTGCCCAACATTGTACTTGCAACCATACAAGTAGTCTCAGTCATACATGAGAGTAATCTTTAGTTTTTTTATGTTGATGAAGCATTTTTAGTCCTCGTATGGTTGATTCAAACCCCTATATCACCGTCACTTCTAAATTTTGTGAAGAATTTGAGGTGTGAAAATTGTTGTCCTATTCCTTTTTTTGTTGTTTGCAATAGAAACAACCCATAACACTCTTTATGACAGTCACAAAAGTGTTTTTAGCCACAAGGTGGAATGATTTTCCACCTATCATCAATAAGGGGTTGTTTGTACTTGTTATAGAAGAGTTTCTAACCACCACAATGTTGATTACAAGCAAAAAAATGCAACAATAAATCTATAGCCATGCTTGTGGCAACAAGAGTGGGACTTTGGAAGTCCATCACAGGAATGGGAAATTTGAAGAAGATGCAAGCATGAGAAGAGGATTGAATAACATGCCTTTGAGGCAAGATAAGCAGTTGAAGGAGTGATGTTGGGGGCTCTTGATTTCATTAACATGTTTTACCTATGTGCAGGTTCAAAATTTGGGACAACCATGCCATAATTTCCCAACTTCCATGTTACTGTCGTGAGTAATTTCAGCCACTACTATACTGCTATTTCATTGATGCACTTACTTTCAAGAGTATTTTTAACTCCTACATGGTTCACACCCTTGAATGGGGCAAAAGGAGATCAAATTTGTTGTTTTTATGAGATTTTCAAATTGTTATAACAACTATTAACAATCATTTATAGCTGTAAATTGGCACAATATGGGGGAGATTTTTGAATGGAAGAAGCTAGGGAAAGGGTGCAGCTGAAGCAAATCATCATGGAATCTATTTTGAAGTCGTAGTAACACCTTTCTCATGTTGGAATAACTTATACGGGTGTTGATAAAATGAATCTTATGAGTCAAAGAGTGTATTAGTTACATATGTCTAAGGAGAGTACAATGATCATCGCACATGATAATCATGAGTAGAAGTAGTTGAGTTTATTTTCAACCCAAGAAAATAATGAAGAGTATGTTGTTGCAGAAAAGGTGGAAGAGTTTGTTGATATTTTTTCACAATCTGAAGAGTTCTTAAGGTTGTTTTGGGATCCTGGTATTTGCAGAAGGGAACAAGAAGTGAAGAGGGGAGCTTGCATTTGCTCGAGGGCAAACAAATGCAAACTCCCTTCTTCACTCCTTGTTCCCTTCTACAAATACCATGATCTTAAAAGAAAATTTGGGGAGGCAGGAGTGTAATGACCACTTTTTCTAATTTTAAAATAATTATTAATATTTTAATGTGGACACAACCAATTCTTCATGTTGGGAAAACTTAATAATATTATTATTAAAATAAAAGGTATTTTTAAATACTAAAGGAGGGAGAAGACCACTTCGCTTATTCTCGTTATTTTTTGGTTGGCTAAAGGGAATAAAAGGAGGCAAAATGAATAATCTAATTTTAAGTGCATAGTATTTTTTATTATAAGCACTTAATTAAATTATTATTAAAAAGTGGTAATTGGGAGAATAAGTTAGCCAAAAAGTAACTTTATGTCGACAACTTATGTTATATTTTTAAAATAGAAAGGGGCTCTCTAATTTAAGTAATTTCAACGATTAATAAGAAAAAAGGAGGGAAAATGTATAAAAAGAAGTTGGAGAGAGTCATTTGATCATCTCGTGAATTATATACTTCTTTTTTGGAAATTGGAGCATTTAGATCTCATTTTCACCCTTTGAGGACGAAAATCCTCATTAGATCCTATTGGGGATGAAAACCCTCAATAGTCACAACACTCGGGAACAAAACCCACATTTGTTGCATTGATGGCTTCATATGAGAGTCACATATGAGCTTCAATTTCAAAATTTCAAAACAACAAGGGTTTCCATCAGTGTTAGGGAACACATTTTAGCTAGAGCACACTTTTATTGGGCCACCACATTCATCTGTAGATTGATTTACCCATTTGGATATTTCAAGATCAATTTTTAGTGAGTTTTCATGGTTGGAAAAATATGATTCTAATTGTGTTGGATAACTACCATTTTTGTGGTCATTTTGAGATATCATTTACATTTTATCCCTAAGTATTTATGAAGATATGGAATTTTGAAGTTTTAGTTGTTTTTGAGTAATAACTAATTCCAATAGTTTATAGTTTATTGTTGAAGAATTTATTTTGCATGAATTCACCAAGGGTTTCATGTTGTTGATGCATTTTTGAATATTTGTGTGTGTGAAAGGCAAAAATATGAAATTTACCTAGATCGTTTAGGGTTTTTTGGACCTAAAATAGGTTGTTGCCCTAATTCTTGCATAAAATCAATTTTTTGTCATAAAAATAATGTTCATACATATGGCTGTCATAAATTCCAGCAATGTTCCATTAAGGTTTTAAGGAAAATCCAAAGTGCTCAAATTTGAGCCCGAAAGGGACATTAGAGGAAATCCAAGCATTCATCCCAATGATAGCTCATCCACTTCCATTTTTATGAGAAGTGTGAAATAGCATAGTGTCATTCCATAAATTACAAAGGGCCACATGAAGATGAGCATCCCCTAGTTTTACTTCTCGAAGGAATAAAATATTAGGCTTCCATTTTTCAATGACATCTATGACTCTATACATTTGATGAGGGGTGGAAATATCTCTAACATTCAAAGATAATATATTACAATTCACAATTATGGAAATGGAGTATTCTCATCATTAGTAGGCAACATCCCAAAATGTTCAAATAACAAAATAAGTCGTTTATTACTCTTTTGTTATCTGATGGTAGTAAAGAGGGACCTTGATCTTTGGCATGCACTAGGAATAACGAACATGGAAGACAAAATGGAAGACTCTAGAAATGGTGATGAAAGAGAAAGGGATTGTTAAAGAGGAGAGTGTCAAGGAGAATAAGATGAAGAGCTAGAAGGTTCCTTTATTTTCTTAACCATTCTTCAGTTTTCATTCAAGACCACATATGTATAAGGAGGGGTATATTTAGGGGGTGGGCTGGTATGAGTGATGGGAGAAAAAGAAGAGGGTGGAGATTTAATGTGTCTATAAGGTGCATACGATGTCTTAGGTAGACTGTGATTTAACAAATATTGAAATATAAATGTTAAATTCTAATTAAGTTACAGTGCATATATAGATATGCAATAAAGTACAGATTTGACACAAGCAAGCAAGCCAATAAATTTGAAACCCTAAGTACAAAAGAGAGGGTAAGATACTTAACTGATTCACAATAATTTTGAAGTTGTGCCGAGCTAGAAAACTAATGAAACATTAAAACAGGGTGTCACAACCGAGCCCAAAAAAATGCAGAACTATCAGGAATGTCGGGACTAGGGCACCTGGATAGGGTCAAGGGTGTTTGGGACACCACAGACCTCATTGGGCACCTATGACTACTCAGAACCTCATAACCTCAATTTTGCAAGGTCGCGATATGTTCACTAGATGTTGCCTTTAGTCACCTATACTTTGTTGTTTGATAGCCAAGTTCACATGAAACCTACAAAGAGAAAGAGCACCTGCAAAACCCCAAAACACATCAAATCCTAAAAAGAAAAATATGTAAATGGGGAGTCTGACTGAACACGATAGTTACCCGATTGAGTGAACTTACTATCTAGAACTGCACTACATTTCAGGCTCCATGTAGTTTTGTGTGTGTGTGTGTACAATCGTGCCCTAAGTGGCTCTTGTGTCATTAAATAACGAGCAATAGATAGATGTAGAAAACATAGATAGATGTGTGCTTGGAAAAATGAACTTCCCCTCCTATAAAGTGTATGCATAAGAATGTAGTCCCTTTTCCCTTGAATGAATGCTAGATGGATGCTTTGATGCTCTTGTAATTCCTTTGGATGCAACCTTAGGTGATGATAATAGATGCTTACAGCCTGGTCCTTTATTACGATTACATAGCTTGTTATTTATATGATCCCCTTGTTTGAATTTTGTAATTAACCACTAAAAGATTGACTGTTAAGAAATAAAGATGCCCAACAACTAGAAAAGACCCAAAATATGTGAGCAAGATACAAAGAGGTCAGGGGCACCCAGAGGGGATGGGAGTGACTAGGCGCTAACATCCTAGCTGGGTGCTGGTGTCTAGACTCAAAAAAATTGAAGTGTCAAAATTCAGACTGGGCAAGCATGTGTGTAAGACCAAGATGGAAAACAGAAAGCAAGCAAAGATGTTAAAGACAATGATCAATTAGTATTTTTCTCACTTAGGAATCATGTGAATGGTGGCATGTGATCATGACTAGAAATATACCCAAAGTGTGTGATTTAGTGTCTACCTTTTCCCCCACTTTATGTTGTTGAGCGAGTGCTCGATAAGATCAAGTAGATAAGAGATGCGTACTTGATAACCATGTAGATCAATGGCAAAAACGTGTCGAGGAGACAAGAAAAAGTATAGAGTGATAAAAGCGGAGCATGGAAGCCAGAGAAAAGGAAGTGAAAATGACCCTAGGGGTGAAAGTGTATGTGTGATGTCGTGTTTTACTTGTTGTTGCTTGATGCTCGATAATTTGAATGTTGCTTCTCATAAGGGTAGACCTGAGAAGAGTAAAAAAGTAGTCAAATATGTGTATATGAAAAATTCGATCCAAATGAATAAAAAGTGTGTAAAAAGTATGTGAAAATGTGAAAAGGAACATGTGCATCTTATCTGTCATGAGTGAAAAGAGATAGAAAGGATTCTGAAAATGTTGTAGAAGAACGAGTTTTTTGGGCGATGTCATGCCAGTTGCACCAAAGTGCGAGTTTTTTGGGTGATCTCACACCAAGTACGGAAGAAGTGTAGGGAGAAAGGTCTAGTGTTATTCTCCAACCTTTGATTGCTTCCCAAGATGTAAACACCACTGCAGATGGTGTGTTCAAATCTGATCCATTTTGATCTAGTTTGATCCAACGTAAAAATAGAAAAGAGGAGAAAGCATGCATGTTGAGTGCTGAAGGATTGTGCCTGTCCTGTAAAAGCCATTGTGTAAACTATGCTAGTCTAAGAAAAACCATGTAATTACCCCCTGGTCATAGGAACCCAAGAAGGGTCAAGGGTGCCCAGGCACTATTGTCTGTGTCTAGGTGTTGGTGTTTGTGTTGTGTTAAGGATACAAGGAAAGGTTCTAGGCCGTTACTGAGACTATATATTGTGTTGAATCTATGTTGAAATTTGTTATATTGTGACCGTAAATTGTTGTATGGGGTGACTGATTCACCCAATAGATTCCCCCCTTGTTGGGGCTAGCACACCAGTTGTACAGATAATATATCAGATCTAAGCATACATGCATTTATAAAAGTGGATATTCTACTAGAAGAAATATACAAAATAAGAGATAAATCAACACCAGATTTATCGTGGTTTACCCAATGTGGGCTATGTCCACCAAGAAAAAATCCAATCTATTATCCAAAGCTTTGACAAGATATACAATTGAAGATTTACAATCTTCCACACCTCTTAGATGTACAGTACTTTCTTTCCCTCAAGCTTTTGCTTCTCCTCCAAGAATTCTCTCTCTTACCAACTTTTGTAAGTTCTTCTTAATTCTTGTTAATACTTCTAAACCCTAGCTTTCATGCTTAAATAGTCGTTTATAGACTTAGGGCACTTAGCCATGCAATTACAATCAATAGATATACTTTAATGCTAAAAATAGATCTAATTCCTGAGAGTTAATTAAAACATCCTCGCACGGGTAACTGATGTCGGTTCTCCCTAACCAATGTCGATTCCTCCTTACATGACCAATGCCGGTCCCTCCTAACTGATGACGGTTACTGTGTTTTCCAACAAGTTTTTCATTGCATGCTAATATGAAGTAATTGAGCTTCACAACTCAACAATCTCCCACTTGGAAATTAATTACTGCACCATACCTATACAACATCATTCTTGGATCCTTCCTTAGCTTTGTTTCTTCCTCTTCAAGTCTCAAACTTGAAGAACAACAGAAGTGGAGTGTAGCTCCAAATTCTCCTTTGCTAATGGCTTTGTTAACATATCCGCAGGGTTCTTGCTCGTATGAATATTTTCTAGATTCAACTGTCCATCCTCCAATACCTGTCGTATGAAGTAATACCTCAATTGAATGTGTTTCATTCTCAAATGAAACACTGAGTTCTTTGCCAAATGAATTACACTCTGACTGTCACTAAACAATTTACAATCATCTTGCTCCTTCCCCAACTCTTCAATGAACCTACTCATCCATATCATCTCCTTGCTATCCTCTGTAGCTGCAACATACTCTACCTCTGTAGTAGATAAAGCCACAACCTTCTGTAATCTTGAAATTCAGCTAACTGTCATCCCACCTATTGTGAAAATATATCAAGTAATGCTCTTTCTACCATCCAGATCTCCAACCATATCTGAATCAACATAACCACATAATGAAATATCCGAACCTCCATAGAATAACTGCATGTTAGATGTCCCTTTCAAATACCTGAGTATCAATTGGACTATTTTCCAATGCTCTTTACCTGGATTGGCCATATATCTACTCACAACTCCTACTACCTGTGTAATGTCTGGTTTGGTACAAACCATAGCAACATGAGACTTCTAACTGCTAAAGAATATGGTACTTGTGCCATGTATTTGACCTCCTCATGTGATGATGGACATTGATCTTTGCTCAATTTGAAGTGTCCAACCATAGGTGTCCTAATAGGTTTTGCATTCTGCATCTTGAACCTTTCTAACACCCTGTAGATATAATCCTCCTGAGACAAATACAATTTCTTGTTTTTCATGTCTCTGTGTATTTGCATACCAAGGATTATTTTTGCAGCTCCTAAATCCTTCATAGAAAATGTGTGATTTAGCTTTCCCTTAAGCTCACCAATGTCTTGCATACTAGATCTTGCAATAAGCATATCATCCACATACAATAACAAAATAATATAGCTCCCATTTTCAAGCTTCTTGAAATAAACACAATGGTCAGATTCACATCTCAAGTAACCATATTCATGCATAAAACTATCAAACCTCATGTACCATTGCCTTGGAGCTTGCTTGAGCCCATATAGGCTCTTTTTCAACCTGCACACTAATTTCTCCTTACCCTTGACTTCATACCCACGCAGCTACTTCATATAAATCTCTTCATCCAAATCACCATGAAGGAAAGTTGTCTTCACATCTAGTTGCTCTAAATGCAAATCCTCTACTACAACTAAACTCAATACAGTATGAATAGAAGTCATCTTAACAACAGAAGAAAATATTTCACCAAATTCAATACCTACTTTCTGTGCAAATCCCTTTACTACAAGCCTTGCCTTGTATCTTTTCTATCCACCCTCTTCTTCCTTAATCCTGTAAACCCACTTGTTCTGTAATGTCCTCTTACCTGCTGACAACTTAACCAAATCCCAAGTTTGGTTATGTTTCAAGGAGTCCATCTCTTCATCCATGCCATGCTCCCACTAGACGTGGGTCTCATCCTGCATTGCTTCTTCAAAGATTTTTGGTTCACCATTATCAATTAATAATAAATAAAATAGAGGTGTAAATCTTTCTAGAGGTTTACTTACCCTTTGTGACCTTCTCACACAAGTTTGGGGTACTGGAGGCTCAATCTAGACCTTTTGGACATTCATATCCAAATTTATCAGTGACCGATGCCTGTCACCTATAACCGATGTCAGTTCTGCTAACTGATGCCAGTTTGGATCTTCTGTAACCGATACTGGTTCGTCTAATCGATGTCGGTCAAGGGTCAACCGACACCAGTTACTGTGTAACCCTGTCGGTAATACTTTTAAATCTGAGAGTTCATTTTCATTCACAAACTTCTCAATTGGTTCATCCTTGGGTACCAAAATTTGATCCATGTACATTCTCTTTTCATTCCATTCAACATCATGAACTCCTAATAATTTTAGAATTCTTTAAATCCCAAAAATGGAATCTAAAATCACCAGATCCATAACCAATGAAAGTGCATATCTTGGATTTTGCATCCAAATTTTTCCTATTTTCCTTATCAACATGCACAAAAGCTTTTGAACCAAAAACCATAAGAAAAGAAATATCTACCTCTTTTCCAGTCCAAGCTTCTCTCCAGTATTCCTCCATCTAGTGAACTTGAAGGCCCACGGTTAATCAAATAAACTACTGTATCAACTGCTTCTGCCTAAAATTGCAAGGGCAATCTATAATGTATCCTCATACTTCTAGCACGTTCCATGATTGTTCTGTTCATTCTTTCTGCAACACCATTCTCCTATGGTGTTCTTGGAACCGTTCTTTCTCTACGTATCTCATTCATTGAACAATAATCATTGAAAGCCTTGTTACAATATTCACCACCATTGTCAGATCTAAGGCACTTTAACTTAGAATTTGATTCATTTCAACAAGGGCTTTCCATCTTTTAAAAGTCTTAAAAACATAAAATTTACATTTAGTACAATAAACCCATACCTTTCTTGTAGCATCATCAATGAAAGTAACATAATACTGAGATCCTCCATGAGAAGCTACCTGAGCTGGTCCCCACACATCTGAGTGTACAAGCTCCAATTTCTACTCCTTCTTTTTTGCCCCAACTTTGAGAAATCTCACTCTCTTTTGCTTTCCAAAGACACAATGCTCACAGAAATCAAGATCTAAATCTTTCAAATCTGATAACTTACCCTTTGCCTTTAAGATCTGCATTCCTTTTTGACTCATATGGCCCAGCCAGTTATGCCACATGCATGCATCTGAATCTGAAGTAGATAATGCAAAAAAAGAATCAGTAACACATGTAGATAAATATAATGTTCTTACCTTCTTACCTCTTGCCACAACAAAAGATACCCTTGGTGACTTTCCAAGAGTCTCGGTTGTAAAAGTAACCATGCAACCATATTCACCTAGTTGCCCTCCAGAAATAAGATTCCTCTTGAGGCTTGGCACATGCCTCACATCTTTCAATACCCATGTATTTCCATTTCTACAATTTAAGATGAACTTCCCCTTTACCAGTAATACTGCAAGGTTCATCATCACCCAAATAAACATGCCCATAATTTCTGAAATAACCCTTATTAGGGGTTACATGGAAAGAAGCTCCTGAATCTAAAACCCATGATTCAATTCTATTATCTAAAGAAAGAATAAGAGCATCTCACATTACCTCTGATGTAACAAGATTTACTTCTTTACCTTTGTCTGGTTGTTGGTTCTCTTTGTCCTTTGACCAACAATCTTCCTTTACATGTTCTTTCTTTCCACATTTCCAACAAGTAATTCCCTTACTTCTGGATTTAGATATGTTATCCCTTGACTTTTATTTCCCATTACTCTTACTCTTGGTTATCTCATTTTTCTGCCCTTGCTTTCTACATTCAAAACATTCCCAGATGGCGATTCCTTTGTACTCTTCCTATGAATTTCTTCATTCGAGATTATACTAACCACATCATCAAACTTCAAAATATTATTAACAGATGTTGTATTACTAATAACCATTACTAAGTTATCTCGACTATTAGGCAAAGAACATAAGAACAAGAGTTATTTTACTTCATCATCAAATGGTATATCAACCGATTTTAACTGATTTACAATAGATCAAAAATCATTCAAACGACTAGATGCAGATCCACCTTCACGCATCTTCGAACTAAATAGTTTCTTCATCAAATAAACTTTATTTGAAGCACTAGGTTTTTCATATAAAATAACAAGAGATTTCATTAACCCTACCGTAAAAGTCACTTCTGTAATATTGGAAGCCACGGATGTTGCCAAACTTAATCTTATAGATCCCAAAGCCTTTCTTTCAAGAATCTTCCATTATTCATCAGTCATCTTCGTAGGTCTAGAATTATCATCCAACAATAAATACAAATCTCTTTGATACAGATAATCCTCAATCTGCATCTTCCATAATTTATAATTTCAGCCGTCAAATTTCTCTACCTTGTATTTGTTTTCTTCTGTCATTGTTGTGGCTCCCACTCAATCAGAAAACCCACTGTGAGTAAATTTGTTAACACACAAAACCCTCAAACAAAGCTTGGATACTAGTTGTTGGGATTAACACATCGTTGTACAAACAATATATCAGATCTAAGCATACATGTAAATAAAAACAAATATTCTACCTGAAGAAATATACAAAATAAGAGATATAAATCAACACCAGATTTATCGTGGTTCACCCAGTGTGGGATACATCCAACAAGAAACAAGCCAATCTATTATCCAAAGATTTGACAAGATATACAATTGAAGATTTACAATCTTCCACACCTCTCAGATGTACAATACTTTCTTTCTCTCAAGCTTTTGCTTCTCCTCCAAGAATTCTCTCTCTTACCAAATTTTGCAAGTTCTTAATTATTGTTAATACTTACTTCTAAACCCTAGCTTTCATGCTTATATAGTCGTTTATAGACTTAGGGCACCTAGCCATGCAATTACAATCAATAGATATACTTTAATGCTAAAAATAGATCTAATTCTCGAGAGTTAATTAAAACTTCCTCGCATAGGTAACCAATGTCGGTTCCTCCTTGCCTGACCAATGTCGGTCCTAGGTGACCGATGCCGGTCCCTCCTAACCGATGACGGTTATTGTGTTTTCCAGCAAGTTTTACATTACATGTTAATATGAAGTAATTGAGCTCCACAACTCAACACCCCTTGTTTGGGGTGCAAGTGATGTTGTAAAGAGTATGCGGTCCAAAGGAGAACCAGATGGTGTGTTGAAATTGTTGCCATGTAGAGGGATGGGGGAATGTGCTCGGTAGAAAACAAGGCACATGCAAACAAAGTGGCTGGAAAACAAGTGTTAGTGAAAACAAGATAAACACATATATAGAAGACAAGATGTAAACTAACAAGCAAGAAGACAATGGAGACCGCAAAAGTGGGTTGCAAACATGGGACTTACAATGTCACAAGACAAACAAGGCTAAAGTGGCCAAAAGCATATAGTGTGCACACAAGATAAAGGGAAAATCCCACAAACAATGGAAAACAATAACAGGCAATGACAAATAGTGACAAACAAGATATCAAACAACCATGGTAGTAAAGAGTTCCTACAAGACAAATGTTACACATGAAGCACCCATTAGTATGTTAGAAAGATAAAAAGTATGTTAATGTGTGTATAGATCGATACAAACGAGTGTGCTAGAAATATTAGAAAGTAGTAAATAATGGAACAATAGCACCTGTAATGTGTACGAATGTATATTCTCCCAGGAGCCTCACTGGGACTAGTAAGAGCTACAGTGTCAAACATCTATGCTGCATGTAATGATCTGTGTAAAGTCTGCATTCACAACTAGAAGGAAATTGAATGCACATGTGTGTATAGAAAATATGATGACATACATTGTATCTGACGAGCATAGTAAGCAAAGTGTGCATGTGAGTATAAGTGAGCAAGAACAATGTGCAACCAAGATATGTAATATGTTGTGGATGAGTGAGATGAAATGATATGCAAGATGAATGTGATATGATCCATTTGTCCCTCGAGTAGATGTATGTGTATGAGTGAGATGAGGTGCATTTATAAATGACCCCTCAATAATTAAGAGTGAACCATAAAACAAGAGTGTGTCATCGAGAAATGGTTTGAAAGATGTGTATGCTAGAAAGATTGATCGATAAAGTGTAGAGAGGAGAGAGCGAGTGAGTGGTGAGGTTTAATTCAGTTTTATACCCTTAACAGTCAAGTATGAACTGTGGAACTAGAGTGCGTATGAGGGTGGTAGTGTGAATGACGTGTGCTCTAGAAAGATTTGATCATGAAGCGTAGATTGTAGAATAGGATAATATGATGCGCGAGAATAATATACTAGAAAGATGTGAAGTGAAAGTGGGTGATATGTGAGGTTCATAAATGTAGTGATCCCTCAACAGTCAATTCTGAATCGAGAGTGTATCATCAGGTAATGACGATACAAGTGTACAAGATGTGCAAGACGCGTGCGAAAGATTAGATGCAGTGTAAAAAGTGAAATATTGAAAAATAAATGTTAAATTCTAATTAAGTTACAACACAAATATATATATGCAATAAAGTACATATTTGGAATAATCAAGTAAGCTAATAAATTTGAAACCCTAAGTGCAAGAGAGAGGGTAAGATACTTAGCTGATTCACAATAATTCCAAAGTTGTGCTGAGCTAGAAAATTGATGAAATAGGAAAGTAGAGTGTCACAACCGAGCCCAGAAAAATGTAAAACTATAGGAAATGCCAGGAATAGGGTGCCTGGACAGGGTCAAGGGCACCTAGGGCATTGCAGACCTCCTCTGGGTGCATGTGACTGCTCAAAACCTTAGAAACTCAATTTCGCAGGGTCATGAGATGCTCGCTAGATGTCACCTTTAGTCACTTGTACTTTGCTTTTTGATCGCCGAGTTCACTTGAAACCTGCAAAGAGAAAGTGTACCTACAAAACCAAAAAACACATCAAATCCTTGATAGAAAAAGATGCAAATGGGGATTCAAGATGACCCTGACTGTCACTCGATTGAGTGAACTTACGATCTAGGCACTGCACTACATTTCATACTCCATGTAGTTTTGCATGCTTGCGTGTGTGTAGAATTATGCCCTAGGTGGCTCTTATGCCAGACACACTTGAATAGAGAGAAATAACTAGATGTAGAAAATGTAGATAGATGTGTGCATGGAAAAATGAACTTCCCCTCCTATGAAGTGTATGTAGAAGAATGCAGTCCCTTGCACCTTTAATGGATGCTAGATGGATGCTTTAATGCTCTTGTAATGCCTTTGGATGTAACCTTAGGTGATGATAGTAGATTCTTAGTGTTTGGTCCTTTATTATGATCACATAGCTTTGTATTTATATGATTCCCTTATTTGAATTTTGTAATTAACCACTAAAAGGCCAACTAGTAAGAAACAAAGATGCCCAATAACTATAAAAGATCCAAAAGATGCGAGCAAGATACAAAGAGGTCGGGGGTGCCCAGAGGGGACGGGGACACCTAGGCACTGGCATCCTAGCTGGGCGCTGGTGTCTAGACTCAGAAAAACCAAAGTGTCAAAATTCAGATTAGGCAAACATGTGTGTAAGACCAAGAAGGAAAACAAAAAGCAAACAAAGATGCCAAAGATAATGAACAATTAGTACTTTTCTCGCTTATGATGTTAGGAAATAAGGGATAAAATATGCGGAATAATCCCTCACATAATCGCAACACTAAAAAGTAATATGCAGAAATTATTACAAATCTCAAATAAAAGTGCAGAATAAAATAACACAACACAAAGAGACAGTATTTAACGTGGTTCACCCAATTTGGGCTACGTCCACCAAGAATCACTTGCTTAGATTTTATTACAAGCCACCTCTCTCTCAATACAATACCCATATCTGTTTAAAGCTATGCTCAACAAACTCTATAGAATTCACACCCGAATTCAAAACACATATGCAAATGTTACATTATATCTACCATATGCACAAAACCATATAAATAGACAACTGCTTAAGCAATTTTACAAAACTGTGGGTATCAAAACCATGGGCCAAAACCGTCCCATAAACCTATGGGTAAAAAAACCCACCCATATGAGAAAATCACATTTCCCGAACCCCGACAAGACAACGTGGAAAGTGTACAGTACTCTTAGTGTACAGTCTTCAACACTTTCTCACATGAAAACAAGCTCCACAACCTAACAATCTCCCACTTGGAGACTAGTTTTCCTCTGAGAAAGCTTCTCAACCCTTCACTAGTTTCTGTGAAGACCAACCAAAGCTGAACACAGCTTCAATTTTTCCCTTGTGACCACCTTGGTCATCATGTCTGCAAGATTTTGACTGTATGAATCTTCTCCAGCTTCAACTTCTCTTCCTCTAAAGCTGTCCTAATGAAATGGTACCTTAACTGTATATGCTTTGTCCTAGAGTGGAAAGTAGAGTTCTTAGCTAAGTGTATATCACTCTGACTATCACTATGCAACTTTCCTTCCTCCTGCTTATGCCCCAACTCCTCAAGTAATTGTTGTAACCAAATCATTTCCTTACTTGCCTAAGTGGCAGTAACATACTCAGCCTCCGTGGTTGACAAATCCATCAACTTCTGTAGTCGTAAAATCCAGCTTACTTTTGTTCCATCTACAGTGTAAACATAACATGTTGTGTTCCTCTTACTGTCTACATCTCCAGCCATATCTAAATCTACATAACCACACAAAGTTGTGTTTGATCCATTGTAGCACAAAATCATCCCCATGGTCCCTCTCAAACACCGAAGGATCCACTTTACTGCCTGCCAGTGATATCTACCTAGATCACTCATAAGTCTACTCACCGCTCTCACTGCATAGGCAATATCAGGCCTAGTACACACCATGGCATACATCAAACTGCTAACCGCTAATGAGTAAGGTACCTTGGACATCTGGTTTCTCTCTTGCTCTATCTTAGGATGATGTTCCTTTGATAACTTGAAATGGCTTGCCAAAGGAGTCCCAACCGGTTTAGCATCCTGCATATTAAACCTCTCTAAGACCTTTTTAATGTACTCTTCCTGAGATAAAGTCAGCTTCTGTTCCTTCCTATCCCGAGATATCCTCATACCAAGGATTTGTTTGGCTGCCCCCAAATCCTTCATAGCAAAGGATTCACTTAGCTGCTTCTTGAGTACTTTTATTTCCTACGTGTTTTTACCTACAACCAACATGTCATCCACATACAGACAAAGGATAATATAACCGCCATCCTCAAATTTCTTTGTATACACGCAATGGTCAGAATGACATCTAATATAACCTTGCTCCATCATGAAGCTATCAAATTTCTTATACCATTGACGTGGAGCTTGTTTCAAGCCATACAAGCTCTTCTTCAGTTTGCACACCATATCCTCTTTACCTTTTACCTCGTAGCCCTTTGGTTGCTGCATACATAGTTCCTCCTCCAAATCACCATGGAGAAATGCAGTCTTTACATCAAGCTATTCTAAGTGCAAGTCTTCTGCTATAACTATTCCTAGAACATTTCTAATAGAAGTCATTTTTACTACAGGAGAAAAAATCTCATCAAAATCTATACCTTTTTTCTGTGCAAACCCCTTAACCACCAATCGGGCCTTGTATTTTTTTTGCCTTCATCTTCCTCTTTCGCTTTAAACACCCACTTATTCTGTAATGTTCTTTTGCCTCCGGGTAGCTTTACCAAATCCAATATCTAGTTCTCCATGAGAGCCTGATGCTCCTCATCCATGGTTTGCTCCCACTTCTTCCTGACATCTACCTACATTGCTTCATCAAAGCTCTCTGGCTCTCCACTATCAGTGAGTAATAAATAATAAAGAGAAGGAGAAAAACGTTCAGGTTCTCTTCTTACCCTAGAAGACCTCCTCAATATAGGAGTTTGGGGTTCCTGTTGAGGGGGTTCCTAAACTGATTCATGTGTCACTTTCCCATCTGGAAGATCCTCTACCGCTGCATATTCTTTCTTGGATTCTTCCCTATTTTCCTGCAACTGCTGCTTATACATGACTTTCTCATTAAAGACTACATCCCTAGATCGAATGATTTTCTTGTCCTTAATACTCCAACATTTATATCCAAAGTCATCACCACCATAACCAATGAAAGTATATTTTTCTGATTTAGCCTCTAGCTTGGTCCTATCATCCTTGTCTATATGGACAAACACCTCACATCCAAAGACTCTAACAAATGAATAATAAACTTTCTTACCATACCAAGCCTCCTCAGGTATGCCTCCATCCAAGGCACTTGAGGGTCCTTTGTTTATCAAGTACACAACTGTGCTCACCACTTCTGCCCAAAAAGAAAGAGGCAGTCCTACATGTAACCTCATGCTCCTAGCACGTTCCATTATTGTTCTATTCATCCTTTCTGAAACCCCATTCTATTGCGGAGTTTCTGGAATCGTCTTTTTTCTGCGGATTCCATTCTTAGAACAGTAATCATCAAATTCATTGCTACAATACTCCCCTCCATTATCTGACCTGAGACATTTTAGCTTAAGACCTATTTCATTCTCTACCAAGGCTTTCCATTTAACAAAAGTGTCAAATACATCAGATTTGTTTCTAATACAATAAACCAAAACTTTCCTTATTGCATCATCAATAAAAGTAACATAATAACTTGAACCCCCAAGAGACGATACTTGAGCCGGCCCCCACACATCAGAATACACCAACTCTAACTTACTCTCTTTCTTTGTAGGTCCAACCTTGAGAAACCTTAGTCGCTTTTGTTTCCCATATATGCAGTCCTCACAGAACTCCAAACCTGTTTCTGCATATCTAGGCAAATCCTTCTTTATGATCTCCATGCCCTTATGGCTCATATGACCGAGACTATAGTGCCACAATGTTGTATCTACTTCTAAAGCCACAAGATTACAAACATTAGTGCTATAAGTGGTTAAATACAAGGTTTCAACCTTCTTACATCTTGCCACCACAAGAGCACCCTTGGTAACCTTCTAAGAGTCTGCTGTAAATATCACAGTATAACCATCACTTCCCAACTGCCCTGCCGATATCAAATTTTGTCTCAATGTAGGCACGTGTATGACATCCTTCAATAGCCAAGTATTCCCATTCTGCATCTTAACCTGAACAAAACCTTTTCCAATTATGTTGTAAGGCTCATCATCACCAAGAAAAACATGCCCAAAATCTCCTTGAATATAATCAACAAAATAATGCCTATGTGGAGAAGCATGGAAAGAAGCACCCAAATCTAAAACCCAAGATTCAGTAATATTGTGCAAAGAAAGAATCAAAGCATCCTGACATACATTACCTGTTGCCACATTTGCCTCCTTGTTTTCTTCCTATTGTTTCTTCTTATCCCGAAGCTCCCAACAGTCCTTCTTTGCATGCCCAGACTTTCCACAGTGCTAGCATACTATCTTACTTTTAGATTTTGACCTTGCCCGATCCTTTGATTTTCCACGGCTTCCTCTATTATTTTGTCTCCCTCTAGTTTCCACTGTCAAAGCATTCCCTAAAGTAGACGATTCACCAGAGCTTTTTTTTCGCATTTCCTCACTTAGAATCACCCCTACAACATCCTCAAACTTCAACTTTGAGTTAGCTGGAACCGAGTTGCTTACCGTCATACCAAGCTATTCTAACTCTCAGGTAAAGAGCATAGAACTAATAAAGCCCTAACTTCTTCATCAAATTCTATTATAACCGAAGCTAGCATATTTACAACCGTATTAAAATAATTTAGATGATTTGCTACTGAACCATTCTCAAACAACTTCATATTAAACAACTTTTTCATTAAAAATATCTTATTAGAGGTAGAGGGTTTTTCATACAACTTCCCTAATGCATCCATCAGTTCTTTTGTAGTCTTTTCCTTTGAAACATTAAATAATACCGAAGATGCAAGACACAACCGGATTGTCCCAGGTGCCTTCCTATCCAATAAATCCCATTTTGCATCTGTCATGCTCGAGGGTTTGTTCACCTTCTCAGATAGCAGAGTATAAAGATCCTTCTGATAAAGGTAATCTTCCATCTGCATCTTCCAAAGACTGAAATTCTACATGTTGAATTTATCAACTCTAGATCTTCCATCATCTGCCATAGCTCCCACTCAAGATAAAACTTTCCCTACGATTCAACACTTCAGCAAACCAAACCAGGCTCTGATACCAATTGTTAGGAAATAAGGGATAAAATATGCGGAATAATCCCTCACAGAATCGCAACAATAGAAACTAATATGCAAAAATTATTATAGATCTCAAATAAAAGTGCAGAATAAAATAACACAACACAAAGAGACAATATTTAACAAGGTTCACCCAATTTGGGCTACGTCCACCAAGAATCACTTGCTCAAATTTTATTACAAGCCACCGCTCTCTTAATACAACACCCAGATCTGTTTGGAGCTATACTCAACAAACTCTACAGAATTCACACCCAAATTTAAAACATATTTGCAAATGTTACATTATATCTACCATATGCACAAAACCATATAAATAGACAACTGCTTAAGCAATTTTACAAAACCGTGGGTATCAAAACCATGGGCCAAAACTCTCCCATAAACCTATGGGTCAAAAAACTCGCCCATATGAGAAAATCATGTTTCCTGATATATCGGGCATGTTTTAAGGCCTAATTTTTTTTTCGGGGGTTGCACCCCCGAATACCTGCTACCAGGGGTTGCCACCCCCGAACCCTCGCACGGGGCCTGGCCTGACCTTGAACCCTAGCAAAACAGTGTGGAAAGTGTACAATACTCTTAGTGTACAATTTTCAACACTTTCTCACATGAAAACAGGCTCCACTACCTAACATATGAATCATATGAATAGTGGTATATGATTAGGACTATAAATATACCCAAATTTTGTGATTTAATGTCTACAGACTATGGGAATGGGAAGAAGGCTGGTTAGACTATGTTACAAGGGGAGAGAATGGAGAGTGTCAGGAATATTTATTCTTTTGAACAAGACAATCACGAATTAAATATCTTTTTTGGAAAAAGAAGCTTGCATCAAGATTATTTAAGTAGACTATTGGATGTCTCATTTCAAAACCAGGGCTTATTAGTTAAATGTTCTCAGGTAAGGGGCGATTTACATCCACTTCTACACAAACCCTAAGATGAACTCATTTCAAAACTAGGGCTTATCAGTTAAATGCTCTTAGGCAAGGGGTGGTTTACATCCACTTCTATACAAACCCTAAGATGAACTCTTAGGTTGAAAAACTTATCTAAGTTATGTTCACACCAAATTATTGTACCAAGTTGAGCCACAATGTCTCTTAAAAAAGGAAAAAATGCCAAGTTTAAATAAGATAGTTCAATCCACAAGGGGCAATGTGAATGAAAGGAACCTTTAGGATGAAAATAAAAATTCCAAGCTTGAAGATAAGACACTTGTCCACAAATAACCCCATGTGTGATACTATAATACAACTTGAGCATGATCATTAGATTTAAACATACAAGATACATAATTTTTCCTCAATCTTCTTATAATTTAAATCTCCAAACCCTATTTTCCAAGTTCATTTCAGCCCATTTATAAAAATTAGATCATGTAAGCAACCCACTTAAAAAAATGATGGTACACTTTTGATATTTAACTATAATATCTACTACATCATCAGTCAACTGTAATTCCAAGGTTTTACCTTACTCTTCACTTTGTCCTTTTGACCTAGATTTTCCTTCATATTACTGCCAATTTCTCCTTCCTCCACATTTTCAATATGTTGATCAACATTGTTAGTTTAAATTTCATTTTGATCAACATGACAAGTCCCCAAATTTGTAAATCCATTTTCCAACAACTTGTGTGTGTTTTGTGCATTATATTTCATAATTTCTTCTTCCTTAGCCACTTCATCCCATCTTGCTGTTATTTTGAGCAACATTTGGTGGAGGATCAATAGAGACAAGTGTAAAAAATTGAGTTTTTCCACTGCACACTACTCACTTTTTTGGAACTTCGAATTTTTCTCCCATAATCCCGAATTTTCAATAGTTGAAAAGTTCAAATTTATTTACAACACCAATCTATCATATCTGGAAAAATAAGGAAACACTATTACATGTATTTTTCCCCCATAATCCTGAATGTTCAATAGTTGAAAAGTTCAAATTTATTTACAACACCAATCTATCATATCTGGAAAAATAAGGAAACACTATTACATGTATTTTGGAATTACAAATTTCTTAGTCATTTTGATTGAGGTTCAATAGAATTTGTTGGCATTTTTTGCATTTAAGTTGTTATGGAAGCATGCTCTTCTCAGATGAGGTTATCTAATAATTTGTGATCTCTAAAATGTTCATGCAAATAATTATTAAATACATTTAGAAAATAAATGTTATTCATGTATATGTACCATTGAACCACTTCTCAGTTAATTGTAATTATGGACTTTATTTTAATTTTATATTTTAGTTCTCGTATATGTATGGAGTATTGCAATCCAATCTCCTTGCACATGAGCAGTTAGCTAAGTAGATGAAAGAGCTCAAATTGCACATTGTACACTTTGCAAATAATTATGAAGATTTGCTTAATTTTTTTTAGAAGCCAGTAACTTCACAAGTGCTTTCTCTGAGGGTGAGGGATAAAGATATTCAAGAATGTAATATTCGAAACACTCATGCACACAATTATTAAGGACATTAAAAATAGATGTTATTTATATTTCTATAAACACACCACTTCTCAATCAATTATAATTTATATACTTATTTTGACTTTATATTTTGATGTTTGTGTATGTATCAAGTATTGTTTTCCTAAACTATCTAGATGCACAATTTGGGTTAGGTGTAAGTCTCGAGTGATTTTGATGAAGTAGTACCTCTTGTCGTAGAATAATAGTCCATAGAGGCCAATCACATGTGTCGCATAAGTTGCATGAGTCTAAAAACACAACTAGGAAATGATAGAATAATCTCATTACTTAGTCTATGATAGGATAATTTTATTAATTGACCTTTTTCCATGTGTAAATGTTTGGATGTCATATGAAGCATTTATTAGACCCTAAAAATAGGGTGTAAAAGTATTGGATCAATTCTCGCAACACATTTTTTTCCAATATTATAAATGCATCAAAGTATTTGATTCTAACAATTTGGTAGAATTACTGATATTTGTTTAGACATGTAAATTGTAGTTTTTAGTGTCAAGCCATGTTAAAACGATTTATTAAAGTTTCACATAGATATGCAAATTATTTAGATACAAGCATATCAAAACATATTAGGATCTCGTGTCTCGCAAATTAGTTAACTCGAATTTCACTTCACATATAAATTATATGTTTTCCCATACATCAAAAACACGTGAAAATCTTATGTCAAAATAACTGTTTTCACAAACCGCAAAAATGTCTAAACTCAAACTTAAGACTTGTCTATAAACAACTAACTAGATTATGAACTCCCACAATTTTATTCATTATTGAACTGTCTTCCATAATTGGAAACCTTTCATTGCCTTTTTTTCCCTTTATGATTTGAAAGATGGAAATCACAAATATGCCAACATGTCACCATTCTTGAAAATGTTTTGATGTAGGAAAGACCAAGGCAACACTCTCTTACATGCAAGTGTCCCTCGAATAGTCAGAAACATGCTCTTCAACAAGCCCCACTCTCGTCTCGTCCAAGGTTCAAAGGACCATACAATCATAATATATTCCTTAAATACATTTCCTTTTGTCCTCATTCATAATCCCTTCTCATATCAAACAAATTTACCCCCTTGGAAAACAAATTCCCCATAAAACCTTAGCCTAAAAACAATTTCAATTTAAAAAATAATTTTATTTTAATCAACTAAAATGTTTGACCCTTAAATTTTGCTCTCTTGAGAAATTTCCATTTCTCCTCTTTATTTGACTTTTGTTTTTCGGACGTGAAAATCTAATGAAACCGCGTTAAGTTTATTTTTAACATTTGTTTTACATGGTTAAGAGAGAATGGCGTCGCCTGCCCTTGTACGAGAGAATATTATGCTTCTCGTTCGGCCAAGTCATGGCAATCAGGTCCAATTTATGCACAAATACTCGCGTTCTTGAATCAGTGAACACCATTCCGAGCACAGGAGTCTTCTGGACCAGATCGCGAGCTTTCGAGCGCATTCAAACGCGGCCCAATTCGCTGCAAAATTGAAAACGGTGTGGCCATTTACCCTTTCTCACGCCGAATTGCATTAATCTTTAAAAAAAAATCGCAGACCGTGATATTGTCACGCTACGACACAAGAATTTTTTCGATTTATGCGATTAAATTCTTCCTTGTTTTATTCTTTCGAATGTTCAAATTATGATACGAAATCGCAGAAATAAAAGGGGTTTTCTAATCAAATTGAACCGTACAAAAATGTTCATCGTATATCCATTGCTTAGCAGCATTTATAATTTACTTTGAAGCGATTGTGATCTCGGCGGGGATTTAATGAATTAAAATTGTCGAGTTTAGGATAAGGACATTGGCAACGAAGTTGAAATCACACAGATTTAATTAGTATATTAATGAAGGATATATTGATATGGTGGAAATTTTTTCACGCTCTGTAAAAGGGTTTGCTAGAACCGATCAATACTTTTTTTGGGAACATATAGGGTTTGATGTCATTTACTAGGTTTTTAAAATCGTTTCTTTTGACAATTATTATTCATTGTTATGTGAAAATGGGTAGTGTCATTATCTGGAAACTGATGTCAGAGTTGGCATGGGTGATACACGTGGATGCATGTTCTATGTGGGAATCGTTACTTGCTTTTTTTTTCCCTGTAGAGATTCTTGTAAACATAAAAGTACGATACGTGTAGTTCTGTGGGTCCTGTTTTATTGCTTCATTATTAAGGCTGTATCTCAATTTACATGGGTTATGCTGGTTATTTGTAACTTTTTATAATGATGGAATCTGAATGGTAGGCTTGGTTGATCTATTTGGGCATCTCCTAGTTTTGCATGACGAGGACTTGCTATTGTAATTAAATGAGATTTTAAGTTTCAGTAAATTGTGAGTTTTAGAATTCTCTATACAATTGTCTTAGCTATTAGAGAGAGCGAATGAATTTGATGATCATTTCAGCATGGTGGACATTTAAAGTCTAAGAAAATGCAAATTATTTTGTGCAGATGCCCGACGCAACCTTATTCAGGAAAAGCTGGGGACGCTTCTTCAATTGATTAAGAAATCCGGCCGACAATGAACCATTGCAGTTGAATTTCAAATAGGATAAGTATGAACTGTTCTAATATCTTGCAGTCTTCTGTTCAGCGTCTTCTACAGTGTAGAGCGACATTTGACATAATTTACTTCTAGGTGGCTTTCTGTTCAGAACCCTGATGATTGTGAATAATTTGCAATGTTTTCATGATTGTCAATCAGTATTAACAACGACAGATACATTTTATAAGTGGCATCTATTGAGAACACCAGTAATAACCAAACAGATGCATTCCTGTAAGTTTGGTTCATCATTGAAATTCCACTGACGAGGTACAGAGAAACACATTTTGTGTGGAATTGCTTACCATAATCATATCAATCATTAACTGCTTTAGACATTTGTTTATTCATAAGTACTAATCATTCTGAGAGGTCTGAAGGGTATCCTCCGATGTCTCAGCTGGAAACATTTTGACTATTAAATGTTTCAATCCCCAAATTCTAACTTACCACGGGTTTAGTAATGACTAGAATTTCAATTGTCTTGAAAACTAATATACAACCATCAAAGAAGATGCTTGGTGCTTCAATAGCGTAAGATTATGGTTCAATTAAATATTTTTATGTCCACAACTGCTTTTTCCTATATACTGATTATAATGTGCTTTAACACAAGCCATCCATACTTACAAGAGCATTGTTCAATGTCACCCTTAGAGTAAATTTTGCTGAATTTTTGATACCTGGCATAAAGTTTACAGACTATTTCTTTGATTTCAATCAATGTTTTTGTGTTGTGGATGAAATTATAGCATGCTGCTCTATCATGTGTGAGTACACACACATGCATACTCTCCGATACACGAGTGACGAAAGTGTTGAGACTTGGGACTCCAAAGAAATTGGCAAAACCGGTTTTTTCCTCTGATCATAAAAAATTTCAAATTTCAGGGGAAAAAGCTATTAAAATGTATTCCATATCAGATGAACCTCAAATACACTTAAAACTAATCAATCACATGTACCATACACATGTATACGCAAGGAAGTAAATAATGTTATATCGAAAGCTGAACTCAAAACTTGAAAGCTGATGTGAAAGAAGAGTTGCTTTTTTATTTCATCAAACTGTTTTCTTGTACACAAAAAATGGATTTTGAAATCCATAGCAATGGCATTAACATAAAAACATAACATAAAACACCAAAATAAGGTTGAAAGGAGCTTGCATTGCCTGTCCCAAAGCCATATACACCACGTCAGACTTTGCGATGCTTTGTTTATGTCATGGAAGCAGCGATAGCCATTCTATCTGATGTAGAGATGGCTCCAAGATAATCCTTGACAACTTGTTTATCTCTAGAAGTACAGGCTTGCTCCTTCTCCCCCACCACTACAAACTCCTCCTCACAATCAACCTAATCAACCCATGCATGGTCCTCCTTTGCAAGCATGGGGTCATCATCCATGATTGTGGATCTTACGCTTCTAGCTTGATGGGGGATAATTCATCATCAATCCCTATAATCTTCATGTGGTGGAGGCGTAGGTTGTAATGCACAAATACAAGATTGTTCTACCTCTGCGTTGTCAACCTATTGTACTTTTTGGAATGTATGTGCTCAATTATACTTCAATTGTGCATACAAATTGAAGTACTACATAGTTGGCTCAACGCTAGAAGAATAATTGATCGAAGATTTGTCACCTAAGTGCCAAAGTTTTCCCACCATGCATCTGTGACAACATATGCATAAGGAAAATGTCATTACATTAATGACTACTCATGATGGTCATCTTGAGATGACTTAAACACACACGAGTAAGAATCCCACAAAAAAATAGAGTAATTTAAATATTAAAATGTTTTAGACTTAAATTTCAATTCAAAAAATACAAAACTATCAATATTCAATTTAAAAAATGATAAAGACTAAACTCAAAATTTTAAATTATTCAAACTAAAATTTAAACAAAAATTTCTTTACCTAGACTGTGTTGTAGCTGGCTTGCAAATATATCAAGAGAAGTGATCTCTTAGTGCTTGTTTATAGATCCCAATCTTGGACATAGTCTTCACTGTTATTTATTGATTTATTTTCATGGCCACTATGAATGTGTAGAGGCCTCCCATAACCTCCTTGTTAGCCTTAAAGATTTCAAGGGACTGGAAGGTTGGGTTCAAAAGAAGGCACACACATGAAGTGGCCTACGGAGTTGTTTTTGAATCGATGGTCAAGGGCATCCCAAATGGGCTGATGCTTGGCCTCGACTTAGCCACAGGTTTTATATGCTCCTTGGATTGGTCCATGCCCTCATATATATTGCCCATTGTGGTCTTCTCTCCATCGACTTTGTGATGGAGGCAAACCAATGGTTTATGGACCTGTAAAAGGGGCAATATTTAAAAAAATAACTTTAGACTTAAGTTTTAAATAAGAGAAAAATAGAATTATTGAAAACACTAAATAAAAGAAATGGAAAATTCATTTTTTTTACATCTATAATCTCCATCGCCAGAGTCGAAAAGTGGGATTCATCAAGAATCCACTCTATAACATCAACCCCAACATTGGTCTTCAAGTAGGAGGTCTTGTTCCACTTCTTGAGAACAAGCATCCACTATAAAGAAATTTTTGACTCTAGCAAAGATACAAGGTGGTGAGTGAGGTTGCAAAATAGGTTACATCAAGTCAGACTGTCTCTGTATTATCTGCGATCTCTCTCATTAAGGAGAGAGCCCAATCATGGTTATAGATGCATTTGCAAATACCATGACCATGCTCTACAATTTGCTTGACCTAGTCCATCTTGCCAATAGCCCCAAGCATCAAATCATTAAAATGGGCCGAGCAAAGAAATACATTTTATTATGTCCACGAATGATCAAAATAGGTCAATGGGAGTCGAGAATACAACCAATTGCAATAGGAAGCACTAGGGTAAAAGGACCCTAGGAACAAGAAGAACAAAAGCACTGAAAATAGACGAGGGATAAACTAATGTAGTAAATTTCCCAACCTATGTGGTTAGGGTGCCAATATAAATAGCCTTTTGGGTGGAGCATGGTCAAGAACCCTCAAATAGCATGGGTTGATGAAGGTTAGGAAGATACGATGGTAGCCCCATCCAGAAAAATTATCCGTGTCATTATCTGAGAATGCTCATTGGGAAGTGTCTAGGGGTAATGGGGCCAGGTTGGCTAATCATAGGAGAAAGCAAAGCCAACCCCCTCCCCTGCCCCCCGAGTCCATCCTAACATCCAAGGCTGAAGAAACTCCTATGGTAGTGAAGAAACTTGTAATCTGTGCTTGTCCCCACAGCTCAGGAATAGTGGGGTGCCTCTTCATCAGCTGTTTACCTGCAGCAACATAATTTGCTGCATTGTTGGTGACTACTTGCACCACATTTTCTTCACCCATCTTTGCCGCAAGCTTTGCCACAGTTTTTTCCAAATTGTTACATTAATGATAAATTGCATTTTTAATTGAC
This sequence comes from Taxus chinensis, assembly GCA_019776745.2. NCBI lineage: Eukaryota > Viridiplantae > Streptophyta > Pinopsida > Cupressales > Taxaceae > Taxus > Taxus chinensis. Next base: position 19,386,359 of record CM034151.1, read on the forward strand.
TTAAAAAATACAGTCTATGAGAAAAATAAACTAAGAAATTCAATAGTGTTCTGTTTTTTCGATCAGTCCTTACTCCAGGCATAATAATGCAACCTTTCTTCCAATTTTTCCATTGCTCATCAAATGATTGTTTGTACATTTGCCACCTTCTCTGAAAATCTTGGTCCCCTTAAAATATTAATAGAAGGGGCTTTAAACCCCTGGTCAGTCACGATTATGGCATCCACTAATGCTTGCCAATGAGAGGACCTGAAACACACCAAAAACATATTATAGGATTGAAGAATAATATTTTAGAATTCAAAAACTGATTTCAGAGTAAATAATCATAAATTCATAAAATTTCTTAATTTAAAATGAAATCTTAGACTATGGCTGCATGAAAGCTAATGTCACAAAAGTACCAAAATTCGTCTGCCACACTTCTCGCTGCCATGTGTGTGTGTCTTTGTTCCAACTCGTGCTTTGTAGTGATGGTTGGGAACCAGGACCAAATATGGCATTGGATGAGGAGAAGAGGAGGCAGCTTTCTGTTGGTTTGCCCCACCCTTCGCTTCTTTTTTTTTCATGAAAGGTCTCTAACTGAGCAGTCACCTTGGGTCAACTTGTTAGCCCTATGTGCCATGTCATGTCCACGTATGTGGTCAAGGTGGTATTTGGAGTGAATAATGCCTTGTAAAAATTTGACTCCAAATACTTACGAAACACCTGCCGTTTCCTTGAACCCAGATTGGCATGCTTTCAGGTAGGGTCTTTCGTTTGCAGTTTCGACATATTAAAATTGATATATGCACATCGTAGTGGAAAAAATCAGCAGTAGGGTTAAGTTAAGAATCTAAGATTGAATAGGAAAATGAAAGGGAGTAAAAATCAGTGGTAGGGGATGTTAGAATTTGCGGAGAGAGAGAATAAACCGAATAAATGTGTAAAGAATGAAGAGAAAACTGGAATACACACTGGGCAAATGGGTTGTGTGTCCGGGTATTTATTATGCAAAGACGGTTACAAAATTAGTTAGCGGTTACAACCGCATAACCATACTAAACAATTATAAAAGGGGAAGTCTTATTCATTTATTCCTACACCCCCTCTTAAGACTTACCCTACATAACTCAAAAACAAACAATCTAACAAAACAGAACTACGCTATCTTCAAACACTTTCACTTTGAAAGCAATGCTATGATAGGATAGGGCTCCATCAAGTTGCTTCATGACCTTCGTAAAGGTGTAACTCTCGAGTTGAATTCCCGAGTTCTCTGGATTCCACCTCCCCGAACTCCCGAATCACAGATCTCCCGAATTATTGGACAACCATCCATACTGAGCCATCCACAAGCTCCATCAAGTTGTCTCATGACCCTCGTGAGGGTATAATTCCCAAGATCCACAGTCTCCCAAACTATCTGAGCAACCATCCATACCAAGCTTCATCTACCCTGTATCCTTTTCTTTCCTTCAAAGTTTAGAGCATCTTTATAGCACGTATTCGTCACTGTCCTCACTACCTTCTGCATCTGGTGGGTCTTCAACCATGGCTATATTGGCTATATTTGATATGCCTTTACCCTTGAGCACATCATTGGCTCGAATGTGACAATCCCATGTTGTGTGACCTCTTTTCTTACAATAATGACATTCAATCTCCAACTTATCTGATCTTCTATGATGTTTTCTGGTTCTAGAATAGAATGCACTTTCTTGCTGGGAATGACCTTCTGCATCCTCTGTAGTTCGTTTTTCCTCAGCTAGAAGAGCTGCTATCATATCATCCAGAGATTGAGATTGAATTTGACTGAGGGTAAAAACTACATTGCTATATTTTGAAGACAGACTATTTAATAGGATAGCTTTGGCATCTTCGTCCTCAATTGCAGCTTTCACTTCTGCTAGTTGTCTGATCAAGGACCTTAGATTATTGATGTGGCTTGACATAGAGACTCCGTCATCCATTTTGAACCTATATAACTGAAGTTTCAGGGAAAATTTGGCATTGACTGCTTTCGCTCCAAATAATTTATTTAGAGTATCCCAAATTTCCTTCGATGATTTGTCTAGGTCTACATGATGAAGTTCAGAGTCAAAGAGAGCAAGGCCAATAATAGCTTTCGCTCTATCATCTCTGCTTTGCCATTCTAACAATTTTGATGCATCGGTAGGTGTTGTCTCTTTCCCATTTACAATGCCCCACAAATTTTTATTCATAAGTTGCATTTGTATTTTCACTCTCCATGTATGAAAATTTAGACCAATGTATTTTTCTATGGGCATTTCCATTTTAATAAGATAGAATAAATACAATTGCGTATTTTGGCAATGAATAAATAAAATAAAATAAAATACCAGTTGCACAGTTCCGTGCCCTAGCGCAGGTAGTCTTTTTGCTTTTGCGTCTTTCCAGCCTTATGTCTGTGAAAAATGTTTGTGACCTAGCAATTTGTGACTGTAATAATGCACCATATTAGCGCAAATCGTAACTATAAAAATGTCTAAAATCATGATTTTTCGTGGCTATTAAAATCTGCCTATTTGTGCTTGAAAATGCTGTTATTTTTTTTTAAAATGTGCCATTCGCAACTGTATTTTTGTGCTCGAAAATATTGTTAATTTCCTAAAAAATGTGCCATTCGCGACTGTATTTTCGTGACTTTTTTTTTTTTAAATTCTGAAAAATGTGAGTGTATTCTTCTGATTCGCGACTGTACAACGTGATTTTTTGTGCCCTAATGGCGTGCCCTTGATTTCCGACTGTGCAACGAATCTTCACGAACAAGACTGTTTACTTCGACCCTCAAAAATCTTCTCGTGATTTCTTTCAAAAACGAAAAATGTCTTCCTTCTTCAGCGTGCCCTAATGGGACTCACGAAAATATCTTTCTTCCTCCCTCTCTTTGCTTGCCCCACGCTCTGATACCACTATTAGAATTTGCGGAGAGAGAATAAACCGAATAAATGTGTAAAGAATGATTGAAGAGAAAACCGGAGTACACATTGTTCAAATGGGTTGTGTGTCCGGGTATTTATTATGCAAAGACGGTTACAAAATTAGTTAGCGGTTACAACCGCATAACCATACAAAACAATTATAAAAGGGGAAGTCTTATTCATTTATTCCTATAGGGGACGAGTAAATAAAATGCAAGAAAAACAAATAATGGGAAAGGAAAACAAAACTCCTAGGTTTTTTTTAAGCTCTTTTTTCCTTTTAGATTTAAAATTTAGAATCTTAAAAACTTAAATAGAAACAGTGACAAAGAATGAAGGATTTAAAAATGGGAGAAAGAAAGAGGGGAGGGTTTAGGTTTTTAATATTTTACTCATTTACCTCTTGTAGATTTTTGAAACATTGTTAAAAAGACAGCCAACTGCTTCTGTTAGTTCCACCTATGCACACAATTGCCATTGATCACCTCATATCCAGCCCTTGCACATCAACAATCAACTCTTTCAAAGCAAAAACAGAAAATCAGACCGAGTGTGTGTGAGTGCAAGTAGAATAAAAATTGGAATGGGCCAGTTAAAAATCACTTTATTTTTGTGTGTTTTGTTTTTACTTAAATTTATATTTTTTACTTTACAAGACTTGACCAAGTTTGGCAGTGGGACTGACGAGTCTTGCTGCTGGACCCAGTGAGTCAGCGAGTCTAATCAGCAGCCTCATGAGCTGTACCTCAAAATTGGACCGGGAGTCCTTACCCCGACTTGCCAATTCTCAATACTAGGCGTCGAGGCGACACACACACACATATATCTATATACTTCTCTCTCTCTCTCTCTACACACACACATCTATATACATCTCTCTCTCTCTCTATACACACTCATAATATCAAGCTAGAAGAATCAAACGTTGCTTTATCAATGTCATCAGTAGAACTAAAAACTTCGGAATGGATTCATTATGGAATCTCTTTACTTGATCCAAAAAACTTGTTCTCCACGTTTTGAATTTCACAAACAATAAAATGGATTATACACAAATTAAGATTTAAATTTTATCCCTGGTCACTGTTCCTCGTTTGATTCTAACAGTTTCATTTATGGGAAAAGTTGCTAGTAGTTGTTCATGTTCAATATGCTCTTGATCTTTGTGGTTCTGTTACCTTATTTTCGCCAAATACTTAATAAATTTTGATTTGAAGATTATGACATGACAAAGGTATTTGAGCTAAATTATAGATGAATTTAATCTTTTATTCCCCTCTATGGTACACTAATTTTTGAGAATGGGAATGTGCTGATGGAGGGGCATTTTGGGAATGGCTGGAAAGGCATCTAAAATTTTTAGGACTGCAGAAGGGGTGTGGAAATAAAAAATATAGAAATTCTAAGAAGGGAAAATGTATTTAAAATCAGGATAAATAATGGAATCAAATAAAACTTGCTATCGCAGAATTAAAATTTCAAAAGTTTAATTACTGTATTAATGGGGTTAGTTCTCTTTCCTAAATAAAAATTCAGAGTTCAAATGAGTTATCTCAGAAAAGTTATAATTCTGCTGTAAACAGAAAATTTGAAATGAGGAATGAGGTTCTATTTCTTTCCTTTTAACTTTTTAAAATCATTTTGAGGGATGGTTGGGGTTAGAGCTTCATTGTTTGCGAGCAGGGACAGGCGAGGGCCTTAGAATATCTCCTGTGAGTCTCCTTGTGTCTGGAGCTTAGGTCCCACCCTTGGGGATGGGTTCTTAAGGGAGACAGGTACTTAATTTATGTTGGTTTCCCTGTAATAATGGTAGTATAGGCAGTAAAGCATATATGAACCTTCTGATATGAGAGTTTCTCTTTAAGCACTTCTAGACCTATTGGTTTTCCCACAAATAAAAGTTTTTTGTTTTAGTTTTGTAGAAATTTCTCTTCAGCTATTGTTCAGTAAGATGACTTCTGTGCCAATGGGGAGCCAACCAGACATTACTTGCTGGGTATTTGAGTAGTTTTGTTCTTTCTTTATCTATTATAATTGATGATGTATATATGTTCTGTCCGGCTTACAAAATTGTATCAAGTAAAAGGTTGGCTTGCAGTGCATCTATTTTCATTCTTGTGTAAAAGTTAACTTTGATGTGGATGGAGAGCCCTCTATGAAAAAAGGCTATCTGTGAGGAATATGAGCCCGAAGTTACTTGGACATGCCTGGCCATGCTGTCCTTGGATACATCAGGATGTTTCAGTATGCCTCAATGAGTTTTGGGAACATCCCTAAAAATGCATGAAGAATTTTTTTTCCCATTAATAATATGTGCACATAAAACTACATTTCTAATGAGGAATGCATTGAAATTTATAATCTCTTAACTGCCAAGTCTTACTTCTATTTAACCCAAGGACAAAATAAGAACCCTCACATTTATCTCTGGAAAATGTTCACCAGTAGTTTTTTTGTTGTTGCTAAATTTACCTAGGGAGAGGGCTCCAGTCCACCAAAAAAACACTTAAGTGCAGGTGGATTGCTAAATAAGGTTCAGCAGTCCCACAAATGAAAGCATGTTATCATGCTAGTATGAGGAGGGAGAAGGTGAAGCTAGCAGAATTTTGACCATGCCACTCACCACCTTCAACCATAATAACTACCTCGTCCATCAGCCAAAAATCTAAATTAATTGATCTATGTGCATATTTTTGGGGGCTTGATGGCTTGTTAACCCATTGCGCTGTGCCATGGTGATCGTGCTGCCATGGAAATTGTTCTGAGTGTGCTGTGCAGGGTCAAAATTTACCAGTGTGCGTCTGTGTAAAATTCTTATCAGGTTCGGACTCACATGCATCTGAACATGGTGTGTGTGTGTGTGTGTATTATGTATCCTATTTTGTATTCATAGAATATATATATATATATATATATATATATATATTCTATGAAATACATAGGTTTGTACAATCATCCATCTTTTTTGCATTATAGGAATACAAAATAGGGGTCAGCCCTAGAATCTCCAATGTAATTAAGGCAAATTACACAGGCCCTGTATTGGTTGCATGGGGACCAAAAAACAACAAACAATCTTGATCCACAACGTAGTCAATTACTATTACCTCCTCCTCCAGCAGCTCATCATCTGAAAATGGCTTGGAAGCACACAGCTGAAGTTCCATTTGAGCGGCAGGGGAGAGCTGGACACCTCAAGCTTCGGCCAATTTCTTTTGCCCCTGCTGCAGTACATGCATCCTTTCAGTATGGCATATGAAAATTGTTTCTTCCCAGATTGACTGCCATGGCCTCCTTCAAGTCAATGTGGTCTTTGTGTAACAGGAAGCTCCCTGCCACACTGGTCAAGAAATTGGCTGCATTCAGGTTCTGCTCCATCTTGAATACATTCCTCCTCCCCAAAGACTGACTTGGGTCCGCTAGTAGGTTCTTCATCAAGCCTTTTAGTTTAGTAACATTTGTGTCTTCCATCTCCTCATCAATGGTTTAGACCTTCTCAACCCATTGGTGCATCCAAGGATTAGAATTTTTCTTGTCAAGAATCTTTGCAAATGGAGCGCCCAATGATTCCCTTGTTTCCCTTTTCCAAGCCGAGGAGGCGCCTTGCAATCCCGGGTCACTCTTAACCATTTGTTGCTTAACCATCTTCCTGTTCGCAGATGCCATCTGTAAACTGACCGTGCAGGATTGAGCTACCGGTGTCTGCTTTGGAGATTATAAAAGCCTTTACACGTGCCAGAGGCTGTGAAAAGAGTCGAATGGGGTGGGAGATTAGACAGGCAATGGAGCTTCCCAATTGATGCCTTGTAATGCCACTCCTTTCCATAATCACTTTTTCCAAATACTCATTAGCATAGATTTAGGGAAGTGATTATTGTGCATGCTAATTTTGAATTTATTGTTGGTTCAAGCTGAGTAAAAGGATTTTGCATCCTCCATTATTGTTGATCTTAAATCTGGATGTAGGAATTCATTCCAATACTGAATTGTTGCACCTGAGGAATGGAGTAGATTGACACCTAGATAAGCAGCTTTATTTGCCACTTGGCAGCCTTGTCTTTTGATGTGTTGGAATTTTACTTCTTCCAGCTGTCCAGTGAGTCGAAGGGCTTCATCTTGGATTGATCGAAGAGACCAGGACTCAATCTTCCTGGTAAGTCATGCCTGGAATCCAAATCTGCGAGTCACCTTCAATCACAAGGTGTTTGCATCCTGGTTATTGGAATTGAAGCATTTATCAAATGCATAAGCCAGTTTTGGCTGTCCAATTTCATCCCTGAATACGCCTCCCCCTGCAGCCTGGCCTGGATTACCCTTTGCTGCTCCATCAAAGTTGAGTTTAAGGAATTCTTTCAGAGGATGGGCTTGTAAGGCCTCTAGTCAAGCTTGCGATCTAGATCTAGATCTAGATCCAACCCCAGTATTGGGGGGCACACCAGTAGTTTGAATGTTAATGAAAAACAAAGAAAAAAGTTAAATCTCTTGTGTGGTTTGAATTTCTAAGATGCTGACCAATTGACAAGCCTAAATCCTAAGTCTTAGACAGTAGTTTGTGAGACTTGGATATTAGCTGTGAAGGTTTACACATGCAAGCATGGGAGAGGGAGTGGGTGCAATTTTTTTTATCGGCTGGGCTTTGCAATTCTAGAATACAAGATTAGGTGTTTGAATAAAAATAACAAATGCGAAGGAGGAGCCCTTCTCTCTTGCCCATATTTTCATTTGAATTTAAAGGCCTACATTATATTTGTTCTGCCCTGTCTAGACTTGCTTAAATGTTACAGGAGTTCTTGTTGAAGTGGGTGCTTTTTTCTTTTATTTACAAGCCTTGGATGTCTAGTCTTGTACTCTTGTGGCCATTATGGCCTGGTTTAGGTGTTTTTTGTTGTTTGTTCAACATGCCATTTGGTTCAACTTTGCTTGAGCTTTCCTCAGAGTGAGCACACCTTTGCTTTATATGAGCTTAAAAAGTGTGTTTTTTTCCATTTCTTATGAGACAAGTGCTATATTTTGTGGATATACTTTGTTCCTCGCTGAAAATTGATTTCTCTGTTGATCAACGCTTCCTTCTCCTTGTGTTGTTGTTTGCAATAGCCATAGTAGTTGATGGAGTTACTCTTTTCTTCAGGTGCCTTCCAGTTATCAGGATGCTTCAGATATAATCCTGGGCAATGTTTATGAAGCCTTCAGTGAGTTTTTGTTGCAAGTTAATGGTCGTGAACTTGGGGTTAATTTCAGCTTGTATATTGGTTCTATTGGCTCTGTAATGATGCTGGGAAACCTGCCTAGGCATTTTGCTGCCTGCCTTCTCTTTCCCCCAGCATAGGTGGTCTTCTGCAAAGCAACTATTATGAAAACCACCATGGTGGTCCGGTTCCTTTGCTATGCCACTCTTGCCATATAGGGCTTCTTTTCTATTGGAGATGAGCATTTTCACTTGTTTTATTTTTCAAGCTTTTGTGAATAATAATCAAGAAGTGTGAACACTATCACTCTTTGTTGCAGTTCCTTTTCTTGTGTTGTTTCTGGCAGTCCCGAGGGGTTACCAAGGGAGGGATTACCAAGGGAGCGCCAAGATTTTGCACATTATATGCTCTATGTGGCAAACTGGTAAGGGTCGTGCTGTTCACCCTCCTTCCCCTATTGTGTCTTGAATGCATTGAGCTTTATTTAGGAAAGGTCAAATGCTTCACTTGCCTTCAATGATGTAGTGAAAGCTGAACTGACCTCTAAGATTCTGTCAGGTTATGTATAATTTTATTTGAAGAGAAAGGTTGTGTAGACAATTAAAGCAGTAAGGGATAGACTGAATATTTACCCATAACCTGACTGTGTTGTATTCATATTGCAAAGAAATAATTAGATTTGGGAGTGATATAGGAATGCAGAAATTTTCCCACGCAAATGTGGACAGCAGACTGTCACAAACTGCTATAGCTTCCACATTCCAGAGACCCTGAACATGTTATTCCTCGTTTGAAGATACAAATGTTGAATCTCCAATTAGACCTGCTTGCTCCAGTCTGCGCTTTTTCTACCAGAAGGACTTTGTTTTTTGCAAACTTACATTGAGAATAATGATAAGCTGTGTTACTTTTGTTTCCTGGAAATTTCCAAAAAATTTTAGAATGAGCTGCAGTGCAGAAAAAGTTGTCAAGAGGCCTTTTTTGGAGTCTGTAAAAGAAAATTGGCTTTTAATAAGTTTAAAAGAAATTTATATGTATATTTTAAATATTTATAGTTTTTAATATTATTTTAATAGCCATCCCTAGCTGTCTCCAAAATCTGGGAAATTTTGCTGTTCCAGAAACCCTGTCCCTACATCCCCCCGTCCTTGCGTCCCCAAGTCTTAGGTAGCTATGGAAATTATGGTGCATAAGATTTTTTTTTCGGATGATTTAACATTTTCTAATGCCTCTTTGATTGGAATATGATCATAGTCACCTAAGAATCTGGGATGGCGGGGGATGGCTATTAAAACAATATATAAAATTATAAATATATAAAATATACAAATAAAATTTAAATTTTTTATGAATAGCAATCTGTGACAGTCCACCATGTGCATTTGTGCAAAAAAATTTCTGTATTCATTTATCACTCTTGATTCTTATTATGTCTTTGTAACATGATATAGTCGATCTATGGTTAACCGGTTGTAATGTCCCCTCTTTCCGAATGAGCTTGGATGAAGACCTTTGGCCCTTTTTGTCTACCCAACGGCCAAAGGAGGTTTCTAGGGTGACTAAGTTTTTATTATTTTATTATATTGTGCTAATGTTTTTAAAATGACATTATAAGTTGCACATATAATAAATAATTAAGCTTATTAATAAATTAAAAATGTCAATATCAAAATACAATTAAAATTAATTGTATTAGAGGAGGAAAAGTGTGACTTGCCTATGGGAGTTATAAATAGGGAAATGTGTCATTAAGCCCATAGGGAAAAATGCGACCAGCATAGGGAAAAGAAAGAACGTGATTGGTTGGTTTAGAGGTGGTGGTTGGGCTGTTTTCCCTTTATATGGGCAAGTCGACTTGCTTAAGACAAATCCAGATTTTTATTATCAGATTTTGCATTGTTAAGAGCTCTTGCTTTTATCAGAAATTCCAAGGACGAAAACCCTTGTGGATTTCATCTCTTGTGGACGAAAAACCCCAAGGGATTGAGAGAGGATTTCACTCAGAAATTTCCAGCGTTCTTAATCAGATTTCCAGGTTAATTTCAGCAGAGTTTGTGAAGTGTTTTGTGAAGATATTGGTAGTTTGTGGTAGCAGTTGGGTCGATTTATTGTGAATGGTTTTGACAACATTTCAAGAGGTGGTGGTTGGGCTGTATTCCCTTCTAATATAGGTGGGAGGGTAGGGGAGAGTAGATTCTCCATGATATTGTAAACCAAATTGCTGCATTTTCATAATTTCTGAAGTGATATTGCAAGGGTTTCAGGTAGATTATTAATCAGATTTCAGATCTGATTTCTGGGTTATTTTGGCCACAATAAATTATGATTTTTGCATGATGTGGCTTTTAAAAATACCAGTAATCATTTGGGATTGACATTATAAATTTTGAGTGTTATTTGCATTGAGATCCAGCTCAAACCCTAGTCGCATTTTCTTAATTAAATTCAGATCTGCATTAGGGTAATTGCCATAACCTCCATAAATCTGTATTTGCTGTTTTTATTTGATTTAAAATTCATTGGAGTGTAAGGGAGACCCATTGGGGATCTTACACCGGTAAACATTTTGTCTTACTGCTTTTATCATCTACACAACCTTTCTCTTCACATAGAAATATACATTTAGGCTTTGTGAGTTTGATAAGTGCTTGGAGCTTCCAAAGTGAATCTTAAATTTGCAATTACATTTATACATACAAACTTTTTTTTACGAATAGAGATGAGTGGCTTCCAAAAACAATCTTACACTACAAGATAAGATAAGATAAGATAAATATATTAATGCCCAACGAATGACCACAAAAGCAGGTCAATGGGATTGCAGCCCAAACAATATACAAAGTGTGAGTGGGGAAAACTCAAAACGAGTTCCCAAAATCGGAAGAAAGGAAAAGAACCAAAACAAACAAGAACCCCGAAGCCAAGCCCCCACAGGCGGGGGCAATGAAACAAACGGGGGAGAAAGAAGGGAGAAGTAGAGAAGGGAATGAAGGAGGGGGCAAATAAGGACCATCCCTCCTAACATTTGAGGCCGACAAAAAGAAGTTCGTGATAAAATGGCAATCCGAAGAGGGGGTGAGGCCCCCCTCCCCTGTTGAGATCTGAGACTAAAACGACGACCAAGGAGATGGGTGGAGCTGGACTGCCCTTTGGTATGAGTGTGCGGCCAAGCTTGCTGGTGGTGACGAGGGGAGATGTGAAGGTCCAACTGGGGATGAACTGATCTATGCATTATAACTGGGCTAGAATGTCTTTGTCGTTTAGTTCCTCCAATTGCGGGTAGAATCGGAAAGAAGGATGTAATCCATCTCGTGGGAATGACTCTCGGAGGGGGATGAAGAATCTAGTCCCGGGGCAGTAGAGACTCACGGATGTAGAGGGCAAGACACCACTGGTCAATATATCTGAAGAAAATCGGGAGGGTCTGAACTCCTTTGAAGAGGCAATGAAATCGTCCTCTGATTTCATAGTATATGGGGCAATGGAAGATGAAATGAGTCTTGGTCTCCACCTACTGAAGGCTACAGAGCCTACAAAGTCCGTCATCCTAGTCAATGTGGTGATCAGTCACGCACCGAAGTCTGTGGGAGGCAACCCAAAATTGACCTAGAGGTATGCGGAGGGCATGCATCCAGTGACGAAAAGTGTACTGAGGGCGAATGATGAGTCCATCTCTGATCTCAAGAAAATGCTCAGCATAAAAGGACATCTTAGGGCACAAACCCCCATGAGGATTTACCCAAGTAGTCCGAATAAAGCACCTATAGATATCCTCCTGGATGGACCTGTTCAATACTTGCTTGGTGGTCAAGAGAGATGACTGGGAGCATTCAGAGAACACTGAAAAGGGGCGAGACAATCAATCTGGATACCAACCAAATCCAATAAAGCAGAAGTCTTGAAAAACCAGGAGCAGCCCATAGCCTGGGCAATACTCACAGAGGAACAATAAGCGAGATACGGGTACTTGTCACGCTCATCGGAGAAATCACCAAACCTCCTGATATGGTGAAGAAAGGGCGATATGTCAAATATGGTCTCCAAACGGAAAGGTCGGGCCCTGAACTCTACCAAAATAATATGCTAGGGAACCGTCTGCTTGCATTTGATGAAGTGGCGAAGGAGGAGAGTTTGAATCCTCTCGACAAAAGCCCAATTTGTATCTAAGAGGGAGGGTCCCTAGACAACTAACCCATAGAGAACTGTGGGCCGGATGAGGGAGTTTATAAGAGACATCTTGGAGGAGATGTCCTGAAAGTGGTGCTGAAAGCATTGTCTCTCGAGAATGGCTAGAGACACTTACCCTTTATTCACCCTTGGCTGAAGAGCATACCTCATACTGAATCTAGGCCTTGAGAACTGGACTTCCAGATAGGTGTATGTATTAGTGATTTCAACCTCCTGCCCCCTAAAAGAGAAATGGAGGTGTGATGTCTTAAACCCGTTGAAGACCACGACCTTGGTCTTACCCAGATTGACAGTCAAATGCCAAAGATCACAAAACAAAGCAAGTGCATCAAGCTGTCTCTGAAGCCCCTCACAAGAAGAGGCAAGTAAAACAATATCATCGGCAAATAGGAGAATCGAAATCAAGATGTGGTGAAGAAGGCACCCATCCCCTTCCTGAATGTGATCCCGAAGAAAAGGTTCCAACTCATCAATGTAAATGCCAAAGAGAGGAGACAGGGGGCAGCCCTGTTTGACCCCAATGGTTCATAATTAAAAAGTTATTTTTCAAAGAGAAAACAGTAAATAAATTTTTTAATCGCAATAATAATAAAATAAAAAACCAGATGTCCCAGGGACGCCCCCCTGATTTTCCTGGATGTCTCAGAGCTGCCCCCAACATTTTTTGCACTTCGGAAATGTGGGGGAACGTTCGCCCCTCCGTCCTGCCATCCCTAGGGTGTCCTGGACACTTGGTTTTCGAGGGGACTCGTCTTTGTGTAACATTGGATATGACTATATGAATCCACAACCACTCTGTCTCAGATGGAAGTACTAATGTTCTGTTAGGCAATGCCGAATGTTTCCAGCAATATAATTCGACTTCATTCAACCTGGAACTTGTTGGTTCTCAAATCTCAAGGCATTGTTCAGTAATAAATGCAGGCATTTGATGCTTTTGGCCCAAGATTAAACAGTTTGCCATCAATCCCACGAGTCAATTCATGACATTAGGAAAACTAGAATCTAAATTGAGAACCGACATTTTTCATTATTAGGATTTTGGCATGTTTCCTTCCTATTCACATTCTTATTAGCATCCAAATCATGAATATCAAACAGTATATCAGAAAACTATTATCACACGTCTTGTTACTTAGGTTGCAAAAAATAGGGCAATTAATTTTAGTTGAGCACTTTGTTTACTAGAATACCACGCGATTATCTCTTTTTTACAACGAATGTTATTTTTTTAAACTGCCACAATGAAAGTCCTACTAAGCTGACCACATTTATATTGTCTCTGGTATAATTCCATGGTTTGTTTGCACAATCTAAATTTCTGAGCCTTATTTTATCAGAAAAAGAATTTTCTAGATCCAACTTGATGTAACGTCTAGTGTGATACATCATCAGTATTTCTAAGTACAAATTCAAGAATTAAAGAGGTAAGGTGAAAAATGGATATTGATTGATGCCACTTTTGGAATCTTGGTCTTGTCTACCGATATTTAGGAAGCAACCTGAATCTGATCACCTTCAGTTATTTCAGCTTGATTATTATGGTTTGCATATAGCACCATGAAAATCTGCAGTTACCAAACATAACATCAAGGCATCTTTGTACTTAGATTTCAAATCATGCAAATTCATAACTGCAGGCAAAGCCTTAACCATGTCAACCTGAATATTAGCTTCTGGAAGTTGTTTGGCTTTTTTGGGAACAACTATTTGACAATTTGCCAATCTTTGCTACGTCCTGCTAAACCTGGCCAATCCTGGCTCATGATTTCAGCCAACTTTTAAGTTGACCATTACCTCCGTTGCAGCCACCATTTGGCCGAAGTTGCTATTGAGGCAGAGGACTATTCCTTTAATACCTGTGTCCCAATCTCTAGTATTTCCAGAAAAAAAAACTAAACAACAAAAACCTCACATAACGAGCAGAAAACAAAAATCAGATCTTAGCTTCATGGATAGCATTATAATAAATAGCTTTTTGAGTTAAGAGGTGATACAAGTCTTGTGTGATACGAGAGACCACAGGAGTGAATGGCTGATGCTTGTGAAAATGTATATTAAAAGGACCTATTAAATCTTATGCCACAGGCCCACATGCACATCTAGAGATTAGTTAAACACAAACACAAATTTAGAATCAGTGGTGACGGGCAGACCCCAATTGTGAGACCAGCTTTGAAGATTTTCTATCTCTTCTGTTTCAAGGCCTTCTTGGATCACGTCAAAATGTTGCTTGCCATGTTTCCACTTTTATGTGCTCTGTTTTGTTATTTTAGATAGTGCCAGGCCTTGGTTATGGACACCTTTTGGGTTGACTGCCTCTCTACATGGGTGGACATAGATATGTTTCCTTTCTTTTTACCTTTTCCTCAAATGAGTAAATGTTTTGGTGGCTTAACAGTGCAGCACTGCAGGTACACAAGATCTAAGAGCATCACTTCTTGCTCATTTTGGGACTTGCATGAGTTGCAACTTGCCCAGGCTACAGGTTCTTTGTTAATTTTTTGTGGAAGATGGCCACTGATTTTCATGCTCTGTTTGGACTTCCTTTTTAAGTTTTTTGCTGCAATTGTTAAAGTTAATTCTTTTCTCTCTCTTTTTGATCATATTTCTTGCTCATGCATGGCATGCTTGTCTTTCATCTCTTTGATTTGCTTCTTGTTTGTTTTGGAACGTGCACCTTGCCCAGTCTATATGTGCATGTATTTTTTCTTTTTTTTTGTGGAAGACAGCCACTGATTTTCATGCTCTGTGTGGAATTCCTTTTTAAGATTTTTGCTGAGTATTTAATTTTCTTTTTCTCAATCCGATTTCTTGCTCTTGTGTGAGATGCCTGTTTATTATCTATTTGATTTGCTTTTTGAAACATACATATTTTACTTAATTTGGATTATCATTCCCGGTCCTTTGCTGTTTTACCTTCTTCTTGGAGCCTGAAGGCTGAGGGAAACGTACATATTCTCATCTTTTTTAGTTAAGATTCTGTGTTTGCAAAGGCTGTTTGTAAATGCCTTTAGTGCATCAATATGCCACTCTGCTATGTTGGCTGCATGAATTTATATTTTAGTGCATCTCTTAAGTTTTCTTAATTTTGAGAGCTCATTAAAGTCACTGATCTTCTTTAGAACATTTCCAGGTATCTTATTGTTGTTTCTTAATATATATTTTTTGCTTTACATAAATCAGAAAATAAATAATTCTAATATATGCCTCTATGATGGTATGGTAGTAGTAGGTATGTTACCATGAGTGATATTTTAAATTGTTTTTACAACAAATAAAATAAATATTAGTAACAAGACCATAGCAACCCTGATGAAGAATATTATTTGTTATATGAATATACTCTGGAATATATCTTCTGTTTAATTTAATGTTCTGTTTAATTTAATGTCTCTTGTATTTAGTTCTCTGTAATAGTCTAATGTTTTTTTTCTCCACCACTTACTTGTCTTGTAGATTCTATATATTTAGGGTAATGCACAAAACAGTGTATGATGCTTTACATAATGACTGATTTATAACTGAACATTCTTTTGAAGCCTTTCAACATGCAGAGCTTCTTAAGACTAACATAGTCAGTGACACAAATATAATCCATTCTATGGTGATGTTTACTGACCAACTCATTCAGAGAAATATGAAAAGTACCATATTTCAATTCGTAGTGAGCTATACGCATGCCTCAAAAACTACAAATTATAATTACAAGTTATGCTCCTTTTTTGATAAAAGATTGGGTAACTATGATTCATATTCCTTTCATATCAGTGTGTCAAACTCTATGCTCCTTCTGCCATCATGAAGTTTTTGATAATCTCTTGTAGGGGTGAAATGCATAATCGCAATAAATTTATAAGTAATATCCATTAGATTTCAATAGATGGCTTATGAGTTTATAGAAAAATACGTAGCCAGAATAGGGGACTGCTCTGTACTATTTTAATACAATAGAAACAGTAAAACAAGAAAATAATTTTTTTAATCATATAATAAGTGAGCGAAAAGGGTAGAATAAAAGAGATTTTAGAGGCCAACAGAACCCTTAAAATGAATAAGGAGACCAAGTAGAAGATAAACCTGGGAATTATGGCTAGGATAAGACAGAGCCAGCAATAAGTGTTGTCTAAGTCTCAGATAAATATGGTAATGATAAGTATTGAGCTACTCTGAAGCCCCTTTGTGGTCCACCTTTTAATTGATTGGCTATGGTGAGGAATATTATGAGTCTGCCTGCAGGCTGGAACTTACAAAACATGTGTATGGAGAAGGCATCATCTTTAAAAGCATAATTTATCAAGACGAGATGGCATAAAATGAGAAGTATGCATTGCCTCCATTTGCAGTTAAGTCACCCATGAGGATAGCATCGGTTAAGGTTATTAAATTGTATATATCATTTTGTCAGTGAGTTTCACTTAGAGATGTTATTGTGTGCTCTGCAATATAATATTTTCAATGAATTTATGATGAGCAGACGTCAGACATGATCCTTGTGCAACTCTCTCTCTATTTTTAATTTATTTTATATTTCTTGAGGGCAGGCTCTGTTTTTTATCACAAGTGGTATGTTTTAACATAAATTTAAATTTGAATGCATGATATTCAGTAAATTTCTGCATATTATATAGCTGTGTATCTTTCCTATTTGCGAATCTCTTCATTTCCTCATATTTTATTAGTCAGCATATCTCATGTATTCATCTTATCCTCTAACCCTGATTCCGGGATTCTCAATTAGAAGTCAAGAACAAACATTAGTTGATCTATGATCAACTTTACCAAAACAGTCATGAAATAAGTCTCTCTTGGTTTGCATTACTGATCCTATGATGTTTTTTGAGAAAACACTTATATAAGCATTCTATGTAGCTTATAAAGGCTTTTTTTTTTGGGTTGTCTCGAGTCTTGCAGTATGCCTTTTGCAAATTGTCCTTTTTATGCTTTTTCTGAGTATATTTTGTTTTCTTTTTCTTCTTCGTCATATGTTTTTGTTCAATTAGGTCTCCAGCTTATGAACAAAACTGTAGGCTAACTTTTCTTTATAGCAACCCCCCCTCCTCCCCACCTCAGGGATAGAGATAGAGGATAAAGGGGCCTAACCTCGTGCCATCTATAACCCATATATAGATAATGCTTGACACAGATTCCTTTTCAAATTCTGATATTGAGGATTTTTCTTAGATGATATGATACCATATTATGACACTATATTTGTTATTTTCATTTGCAACTGATACTGACACCCCTTATGTCAAATATTCAGGAAAAAAAGGAAATTGTTGGAACTGTAAATCGAGTTGGAGTTCTCTTCGTTACATACCAGAGGAGGATTCAAATATAAATACAGCAGAGAGTCTGCATGCGAGGAACTTATTTCTCATCTATTTTGGATGATATTTTAGTCTGAGAAGCCCAGATGCAGTTTCAGATTGTAGAAAGATGCAAGCGAAAGGAGTTTCTTCAGAAGCTTTTAGAGTGAGTGTTTCAAGTGCCCCTAGTTCTTCAAGTCAAGGTTCTGGTCAAGATGATTCTGATGCCTTAGGGGATCTTTATGTTTGGGGAGAGGGTGTTTGGGATGGTTTTCTAGGGGGCGGTGCTGAAAAGGGTGCCAGTGCTCCAGCTGCAAACACAGATGCACTTCTACCAAAGCCTTTAGAATCAGATTTCTTTCTAGATGTTCATCATATTGCTTGCGGCATTAGACATGCTGCTCTTGTTACAAGACAGGGAGAGGTTTTCACCTGGGGCGAGGAGTCTGGAGGCCAGCTTGGTCACGGAGTTGCTTCAGATGTTTGGCAACCAAGGCTTGTTGAAGCTTTGGCTAACAATAGTGTTGATTTTGTTGCTTGTGGTGAATATCACACATGTGCAGTCACAATGACAGGCGAGTTGTTTACATGGGGTGACGGTAGTCATAATGTTGGTCTTCTAGGACATGGTAACGATGTGAGCCATTGGATACCAAAGAAGGTTTCTGGCCCTCTAGATGGAATCCATGTCACCTCTGTTACTTGTGGTCCTTGGCATACAGCATTGGTAACTTCTACTGGGCAACTGTTTACATTCGGTGATGGAACATTTGGAATCTTAGGTCACGGGGATTGCACAAGTGTGTCATACCCAAGAGAAGTGGAGTCTTTAAAGGGGTTAAGAACCGTTGGAGTTGCTTGTGGCGTGTGGCACACAGCTGCAGTGGTAGAGGTCATTGTCGGACATTCTAGTGCAAGCTCCTCTGGAAAATTGTTCACATGGGGTGATGGAGATAAAGGTCGGCTTGGACATGGGGATAGAGAGACAAAGCTTGTACCAACGTGTGTGCCAGCACTCATAGATTATAATTTCAAACAACTTGCGTGTGGTCATAGTCTTACAGTAGGCCTGACTACTTCAGGTCAGGTTTTTACAATGGGAAATATTGTTTATGGCCAGCTTGGGAACCCCCAATCTGATGGAAAGTTGCCTTGTTTGGTAGAAGGGAAGTTGACAGATGAAACAGTTGAGGAGATATCTTGTGGAGCATATCATGTAGCAGCTCTGACATCAAAAAATGAAGTTTATACTTGGGGGAAAGGGGCCAATGGAAGATTGGGCCTTGGAGATGTAGAAGATCGTAAGACACCTACATTAGTTGAGGCTTTAAAAGACAAACATGTAAAGAACATTGCTTGTGGCACCAATTTCACTGCAGCAATATGTCTTCATAAGTGGGTATCAGGGGCAGATCATTCAGTGTGTTCGGGGTGCAGACAATCTTTTGGATTTACAAGAAAGCGTCACAATTGCTATAATTGTGGTTTAGTACACTGCCATTCATGTAGTTCAAGAAAGGCCATGAAAGCTGCACTAGCACCAAATCCAAAAAAACCGCACCGTGTATGTGATTCTTGTTATGTCAAATTAAAGAAAGCATCAGAACTTGCAATAGTATCATATGATAACAAAAGAAACATGCCTCCAAGGCATTTGAATGATGCCAGAGATAGACCAGAAAAGTCAGAAAGAAAAGGTTCAAAGACACAACTGCTTCCTCTTGAAGTGAAGTACCAAGGTAATAAGCGTGGCAAGAAGTTGGAGTCATCATCCCAAGCACTTCCTTTACTACAGCTAAAGGATATCACCCTCTTAAACTTAGTTGATTCACAACAAATCCTATCAAAAACACTCCTATCAATTCCACAGTCAAAAAACAATTCAAGATCAGTATCACCATTTACAAGGAGATCCAGTCCACCTCGTTCTGCAACACCCACTCCAACAATGGGAGGTCTTGCTTCTTCCAAAGGTCTGGTTGAAGACCTTGAGAAGACTAATGCTATTCTGAGGGATGAGGTTCTGAAGTTGCGAGAGCAGGTACTCGGATAGTTGAATAGCATTTTCAGCATGTTAAAAGCAACTCTTCATCCCATAATGCTATATAATTCAAAATGGAATCTGTAACATATGATTCATGTCGGAATTAGGAATGAGAATTGTTGTGCAGATTCTACATTTTAAAAATATGATTCTTCCTGCCGTGCCAATGGCAAATGAGATTTTATTTTTGTATTATACTTGTTTAGGTTGATATCTTGAGACGGAGGTGCAGACAACAAGAATCAGATCTGGAGCAGGCAGCAAAGAAGGCTCAAGAAGCCATATCTTTGGCTGGAGCAGAATCTCGTAAATGCAAAGCTGCAAAGGAAGCAATCAAATCCCTGAGTGCACAGGTAGCTTCATTTAAAATTTAAGGTTGCACTAATTCTGGAAAATTGGTCTTTAGCACTCATGTGTTTTAAGAAAAATAGTTGTACACTATTCTTTTTAGTCCATGATTCATATCTAATATATTTAGTTCCACATTGATCCTTGACCATGGAAAATTACCTTTTATTAGTAGAATATACACCATAGAAGAAAATATATTTGATGCTGTGTTTTTGATTATCTATTTTTTGAGAAGCTGGGATGTTAAGTAAATCTAGTTGTGATATGAAAGTGTGCAAAAGGTTAGAGTTTGGTTTTTTGGCATTGTAGCATTCGTGCAGGTCATCAAATCTTTTTATATTCAGCTATTTGTGCTATAATTTCAAGATATGAAATTTTGGTAGATTTGAAGGGAAGACTGAAGTTCAACAGTTCCATATTTTTGAAAAAGCTTGGAAAATATGTTCATAAAAAGAAATATATATGAACATGAGGATTAATCAAAGCAGAAATTATATGCTGAAAGATTATGAAACAAAAATAATTAAGTGGGATTATCTTAATCTATTTAACCCAGAGCTCTGTTTTCTTAATTTCTGTTTGTTTTCTGCTTTTTCACTGTACTGTAACGGTTGTAGACTTGTAGGTTTACTTCCCATTTCTTCGTTTGATATATATATGTATTATGTATGTATCTATCTATATTCTATCTATATGTATATGCATATACAGACTACGTATTGGGAAATGGTTTTGGCACAGACTGGCTCAGCAGAACCTTGGAGCTATGCTTATTCTTTCGGAACATTTGTATTTATAGAACTTTGAATTTGATTACTAGAAACTGATTTTATCTTTGAAGAAGAAGAAGATATTTTAACGTCCCCGAGGCTACCAAAGACAGTCTATGGGACAGCAGATCTTGCTAAAGATCTTTCTGGCATTCAGATCTCCTGCTGGTGAGTTTGATAATCAGCTCCGCAGTTTTTTCAACCATCTTTTCGTTGAAAATATCTTGCGGTGTTGTGACAATTTTAGTAGTATGATTATTGACCGCGATATCGAGGGCATATAAATGAAGTGGACACGTATGGAATTGACTATAAGAGATTATGATATATCCTAAGGACAGTAGGAGGACCTGATCTTAGCACTAATATTTCATCTGCTTTGCATGATGTTTAGATCGTGTTTGCACCTAAATATAGGGCTGCTAGCTCTTTTTTGTATATGAAAGGTATTAGTACCGACCTATGGCATATAAATAGAGGATTGCCAGCTTTTATTTTGCATATGAAAAGGTTTCAGTACATACCATTGACATATTCTTCAGACTATTGTACTGTAATCATTAAAGGATTGCAAAATACAAAGATGTGAAAAATAGAAGTGCAGTGCTGCTAGACAACAGGAGAGCTCTTCCAAGTGTTGTGTACAATCAAAGTGGGTGTCCATGGCAATAAGAACAGCAAGGACAATATTGGAACCTGGAAGTGTGTTTAGCTTTGTTGGATTGGGATGTAGTAGTAGCTTGGAGAAGGATACGATTATGCACTCAGACAAAGTGTGGGCTGGGAGTTACTGAAGGAGGTTAACTGACCAAGAGGAGATAATTGCTAAATTGTGTATACACAGAGACTCGCATAGAGCATCAGTAAAGGAGGCGCTTTTTGCATCTCCAGGAATGAAAAGTGCACATACAAAGCCTAAGGGGATGGAAGAAAGTATGAGCATATTGCCTTCCATCTTGAGCATTCTTCAAATGTCTATCCACATCTTCAACATCATCAGAATTAGGTTTCATAATGACGACAGAGAATGGATTGTGCCATAAGTAAAAGACCGAAGTTGAGAGCTGCATTTATTTATTTGGAAAAACCTTTTACAAGGCCTCAACAATTGATGAAGAAGGCTTTGTGAGGATCCTTTTATTCAAAGAGAATAATAAAGTATATCGCAGTCTTTTTGTGGCTAACAGATGAACATTATTATTTGCATCGTAATATATTTGTGGTTCTGTCACCTGTGTGATTTGATTGAATAGGGAATCCGATGGACACCACATGAAGTTGTGAAAACTCAATCTGTTCTTGGTGGAACGATTTTAATTACAGCAATTATAACATAAAATATTGCAGAACCATATCATAAATGATATTGCAGGACTGTAGCAGAGTGAACCATGAATGAATGGAAAGAAAATATACATAGAAACAGATTTTAAAGAAAATAATTTACTGCTTCATTGGTATATGAGGCATGTATGACTATCTCGGAGATGAGATGTGAGCTGCTATCCCTGCAGAGAGGTGAGCTGCATTTTCTGAGAAGGGATGTGTGGTATTTCTCCTGTGCTGTTACATTTGAGAAGAGATGTGGAGCTGCTGCTCTATATTCAGCATATTACAAAAAGGGCAGCAATCTGTGCGAAGAGTTTAGAAGTTACAAGACTTATCTTCTTACAATTCTTGCCTGCTTCTTACATTCCGGCTCCCATGCCTTAATATTTAGTTTTTAGCCAGAAATGAACTGTGTAAAAATATAATATGAAGTGATTCGACTTGGAATGTCAAGAGTCATGTGACAAGTGTTCCCCCAAGAAGTTGAGAGGTTTTGACTTGACCCAAAACTCTAAAAAAATACAAAAAACGTTTTTGTATTTTGCATTTTTTGAGGGCCTTTGGAGTGTTTTTGGGCATCAAAAGAGCTGCAGAAGTGATGCATCAGCATGAACTTAGGTGCCATCAAAACTAGTTAACTCTATTCGATATTTCTAATGCATATTATGGTTTGCAATTCCGATCAACGGTCTAGGAGATACGACATACTAGTGACGTACTAGTTTTCTTAGTATTCTGCCCAAAACATTGTCTCGGATAGCCACCTGGATCATTCGCCATTTCTTGAAGAGCAATGGGCCCCATTGCTCTTAGTTTTGATTTTTGATGAATATAGGAAATTCTGAGTGGAGAAGTGATTTTCCTCCACTTAAGTTGGGTGGCCTGCCCGAGATTCATGTTTGCTGATTTCAAAGATCTCAGTGTAGGGATGTCAGAGGACCAACATGTAGAGCTGTTGTGGTTGCATTTCACACAAAAATCACAAGGATGGAGATTTCAACAATGAATAGAATTGTGACCTCTTCTATCATAATAATTACCAATAATGTGATGAAAGAAATACCTTCCATGAGTACGAGTGAAGGCTTGCACTGATGTTGAGCAAGTTGTTCCAGATGCATGCTTTCTTTAATGAAAGTGGGACCCATCATGGGTTGAGAAGATTCTCTGGTTTACCCAAGACCAAAATTCTTAGCTCTTGTTTCTGCGTCAAGATGTTTATGAATTCCTTTACCATCTTTTCCAAGGTCTTGGCAATTGAAACCAATGCCTTTTGTATATTTTTGAAAACTGCCAAATAAATTTGGAGAATGGTCATAATGCGAGGAACCAAAAAAACATACCATATTTCTCTCTGTTTCTGTCCGTGCATTTGCAAAAAAAATACTCTCTTTCATCCCTTCTAATTCATCTTGTAGGATGGCTAGGTTCTTCTGAACTTTGTCACAAAATGCTTCTTTTTTTGCAAGTTGCTTCAAAAGATTTTGCATAGCTTCACGGCACCTTTCATCTTCTTGGGGCAATCCATCCACAGCGGGGCGTGGGAAATAGGAATTTTGTTTTCTGCATATTCATCTACTCCATGACGATGCTAAGGTTGTCTGCAACCATTGGTTTTTACTCAACCATTAAATTTTTTCAAGGAGTGACTTGTGCTGATTCTATGGTGCCGAAAATGGATCCACATCTTGAATTGCATCCTCATCTCATTTTTTCCGTCTTGCTTTTCTCATGATTTGTAAAATTCCTACAAAATGTACAAGATTTTTTTCCTCCTCTGATACCACTGATCTGGATGGAATTGGGAAACTGGTGGACAGCACGCTAAATTGCAAAAACTCAATGTGTTATAGATGGAAGCAATTTTAATTACAACAATCGCTACATAAAATAATATTATAGAACTGAACCATAAATGATATTGCAGGACTATAGCGGAATGAACCATGAATGAATGGAAATAAAATATACAC
Source organism: Taxus chinensis (assembly GCA_019776745.2). Classification (NCBI taxonomy): domain Eukaryota; kingdom Viridiplantae; phylum Streptophyta; class Pinopsida; order Cupressales; family Taxaceae; genus Taxus; species Taxus chinensis. Next base: position 19,410,436 of record CM034151.1, read on the forward strand.
AAAGATAAATTTTGAATAAAATAATTTACTGCTTCATTGATACTGGAGGCATGTACAGCATGTACTGCTATCTCTGAGATGAGATGTGAGTTGTGCTCTGAGAAGAGGTGTGCCATTTCTCCCGTGCCATTAAATCTGAGAAGAGATGTGGAGCTACTGCTCTATGTTCAGCATATTACAAAAATGATAGCAATCTTTGCGAAGAAATTAGAAGCCACAAGACTCTTCTTCTTCCTACAATTCTCACCCCCTCCTTACATTTGGGTTCCCATGCCTTTATATTTATTTTTAGTAGGAAATAAACCACCTCAAAAAAAGAATATGAAGTGGTTTGACTTGAAGTGTGAAGAGTCACGTGATGAGTGTTCCCCCAAGATGTTAAGACATTTCGACATTTTGTCACGACCATTTTTCAGGGCATTTGGAGCATTTTTGGGCATCCAAAGAGCTGCCTAAGTGATGTGTCAGCATAAACTTTGTTGCCATCAAAACTAGTTCCTTTTGTGATCCTTTTAATGCATATTATAGTTTACAATTTCGATCAACGGTCTAGGAGATATGACCCTAACAAGGTGACTCACTTGCAATATAATATAATTCATACACTAAAGTTAAACTATTTTAAAGCTAACCTAAACACCCATGTGAGGACTAATTCCTAACATTTCCTCCTTTAGTGCGAACATGGGAGAGAATGCCATGCATGGGAGCTGCAACATGTTGTTGCCTCCGTGTTGCAGCCAGTTTGACATTGAGGTTCAAATTTTATCACATTTCCCCCCCTCAATGTTAAACAATGTGCGATTTCAGTTTCCACTGAAAATGCGTCGTATGAGAATTTTCGAAAACAATTGCCCTTTAAAAATTACCCTCTTATTCATAATCGTCCCCCCTTATTATTTTGCCTCCTCTTTTTATAAACTATTTTCCATTATAGGAAAATGTGCTCCTAAAAACATAGTTACCAATTTTTGAAAATTTACCCCTCTAAAAAAGGACTTTTAGTCTTAGCGCTTTAGTAAAACGTTAATGGCGGTTGAGCAAAGCAGCCAGCCAAAGATAGCGAGGGAGAAAAATATATTTGAACTTTATAAGTTCAAATTTTGTTTTAAAAAAAAAAATAAAAAAAATCCTATCCGACTAAGGTTCCCATCGATCTTTAGTGAGGAAGCAGGGTTGAGTAGAGATACCTCCACACCGGTTGTTGGGCTCGTTTGACTGTGAGCCCAAGTTGGCCAATGCAAGGAGAGTGCGACATCAATTCGAGTTTGTAGATCAATGTAGGAGAGTTGTTCCACAGGTTGCAGGGTGTCCACTCGAGCTGGAGATTGCCATGCTAGGCCGCCAGAGTTTAATGCTGAACCAGATCTGAACTTGCAGGGTTTGCGAGGCAGATTGAACGTAGAATTAGATGCCTCAGTCTTTGGACACCGTTCAAACCCAGCCAAGTTGAAACCAAATTGATGGGTCTATTTGATTGCCATGGGTATTGTGAAACTTTAAAGTGACTAAGGCCAAAATATACTTTGAGGCACATTTAAGTTATTTCGCATTGAGGATGCATGTGGGACGTTTGTTATGCTGCCGAGATCGGATTCTACGAGGTCTGCAAAATCCAACGCTTCCACATAGGTGATTCGAGTTATGAGTAACTTGTAGTGTTGTGTTGAAGGTGGACAAAGATCCGAGGAGCTTGCCAAGATTGCAACGATGCAAATTCTGGGAAGTTGCTGAGTTCCACAATGGATGAATCTGTTGTCGACTGAAGGAGACACCAAAGATCTCGATGACAGGGGTCAATGTTGAGTTACTCGGAGGGGGAGAGATCTCGAGTTGGTACAATAGTCGTCGTGCCAAGAGCCCATGAAAGGATCGGGAGAGGGACATGTGTGGGATCTCTCCAAGTTTGGTGGGGAGTATACCCTTGTAGGGAGAAGGCCAAGTTAGGGCCGAAATGGATCCGAAGCTCAAGATAGGTGTACATCAGGAGCTCTTCAAATAGGGCTGAGCTGGTGTGCGTGCCATTCTATAGATCTGCCAAATAGGAGCTCAAGGGTTGAAGCAACTTGCCTAGGTGAGTTAGGGCCAAGTCAGGCCTTTATGTGCAAACCAACACTTTAATGCAAATCACCTCAACTCTGAAACTGTTCATACTCAAATGCAAAGATCTGCCAATTTCACTGTAAAGATTTTCTCTGTAATGCATTTATTTTTTTAATTAAAAAATGTAACTCCTTCAAAGCCTCAAGTGCAAATCCTCCAGGATCTGTTACAGTGGGGTTGTGCTCAGGCAGAGCCTGTGGTTGCAGTCAGAGATTGATATTTCCTTTGTTCTTCTTTGTCAAATCGTCATGGAGATCCAATGGAAACAAAAATCCCACAAAAAACCATATTTGACTATAACAAACGTATTGAGTGTTTACATATAGTGGGATTGTGCTTAGGCAAAGCCTGTGGTTATGCTCGTAGGCTGATATTTTCTTCGCTGTTGTTCTTCGTCAAGTCCTTATGGAGATCCAATGCAACCAGAAAACCTGCAAAAAACCAAAGAAGACCGTAACAGACGAATTGAGTGTTTATAATCATTCCTATTGTTTTTGGATGTTTTGGACTCATTCGTGAGGTCAGATTTGCTCCAAAATACTGCAGAATAAATTTGTCCTTAACAAGTGCTCACACAAATAAACTAAACTCTTAATCAATATACATATCTTTTTAAACACAAAACTAAGTTAACAATCTTAATCTATGGTTGAATAGTGTGAACAAAATGAACTGAAAACTGTGGATAGAGTGGATAGGATGGAAAGAAGTAGGCAATGCAGTGTTCACACATGGTCTGCGTTGCTAGACAGGCTTGCATGTGTTCTGCACTGCATATTCTTTGTTTGCACCGTTTTGACAAAACAACAAATGGATGGAGCATGAACAAGGTAATAGGGTTGCACGTGGTTTGCATTGGTCACCCGTTGTCTTAGTCTACTTGACAAAAGTGAAGCATGAGCGGGTGAAGGTTAGAGAGGCCTCATTCAAAACTTGCTCTGATAGCAAATGTGGGGTTTCCTCCATATCTGGAGAGAGCATAAGCTCAAAAGGGTTCAATAATTATTATAAATTCAATAGTGCAGAACATTACATATTAATAGCTTTTCAACCCCTATAATACAGGTAACGTATTTTGTCTCCACAAACGTCTAACACACTAATCTAGGTGGGTTGCTCAAACAACCTTTCCTCTCTCTCTCCTATTGTCTCTCCTAAATGACTATGTGAGTTGTTTTAGCAACTCACAATATAATATAATTCACACACTAATCTTTTTAATAAAGCTAACCTAAACACTCATGTGAGGATTAATTCCTAACAGTATTCTGCTCAAAGTATTGTCCTAGATTGCCACCTGGATCACTGTGCCAAATAAAAATAACAAAGCAGAGATGGCCACAAAATTTGTAAAAGAAGGATTAGGTGGTCATGCAAAACTTGAATAAAGGTTTGAAATGTTGCTTGGAAATGGAGGCTTATGTTATGATGTAACCAAGGATCAAGACCTTATAGAGCACAAAAACACTGACATATTTGGCATTCAAATACATGGATACAATTTGTTTAATATTACTATTTAGCTGATGTTCAGGCCATCCAAAGAAGGATCAAATGGACCGGTAAAAGAGTTGCAAAACCTTGAGCATGATATGAAGATTAATGATTAATGGAACTGTATTTGTGTGCTGGCCTCTTTTTAAAGAGGTGATAAATGTAATGCCTCGTTTTCTTTGACCTTTGTTGTATGTGTACTTTGAAAAATATGAATTTCAAATTGATTTTTAGATCTAGTTTAATCCAACGCCCAAGTTCCTGATCGGTGTATCCTGCTCTCTTTTTCTTTCGTGAATGCCTGCCATTGCATCTTTTCTCACTACCCATTCCCTTCTATCTTGCACATAACCATTACCTATTGCTTTCTTGTAGGTCAACAGAATTAGCTACCAAGGATAGGAAGCACATGAGGGGAGGACCCTAAGTCATGTCAAATCTAAATTGTACATCAAAGGGGAATGTGTTTAAGTATCATTATTAATCTATAACTTAATAAATAAAAATTAATTATCTTTATTGATTTATAACGTGCTAAGTAAAAATTCATATCTTAAAAACAATAGCATATGAAATAGATGTAATCATGTAAGCACACTAATTTTTAACTGTCCTTGGAAGTCATAATCTGTCATAAAACCTGTTCAAAGATGATGCAAGGCTTGCAATATGAGTTAAAATCTGAATCTATCATTGAACTTGTTCAAAGATGATTGTCCTTTTGGTGATTCAAAGTAGATGCCAGATTTTGATTTAGGTTTACAATGCCATTTTGTTTTTGTGTTTTCCCTTTTGTTTTCTTTTTGCCTTCATTGGTTGGGTTAATGTGGTTAACAGTATTTATTGGCCATTTTATTTGGTGTGGTAGAAGATTTAAAAATTGGGTAAAATTTCATCTGCCCCGAATGAGTTTGGCAACTATTTAACAACAATTAGGAAACTGTTTACTGGATTGATATGGAGAAATGGCTTGTTTGTGCATGCACATTGGCAAAATTTTCCTTTGACATTTCTACTTGGTACTGGTTTTGTTTGGAATTGATGCATTTGAATTACTGCAAATGTTTTATTGCATAACAATTTTGAAAATAATTCTGCATGAGATATTCTTTGCTGTTATGGAGGGCTGGGCCTATTTTTTCAAAAGGAGAAATAGAGTTCTATTTGAAATCTTTCATCTAGATGATGCGACTCCTAGAGTGACGTGAAAGTTTTTGAACTGGATATGAAAAATAATTCTCAACTCATCTAGTGTTATTGATCATAATTGTGGTAATGATTATGAGGTACAATTCAAAAAAACTACAAGAACATCCATGCGGAAGATGATACTAAGCAAGCAGTAAATTGTGCCAAAATGGCAAAATGGATTAAAGTCTTGCATTATATCTTGAATCATTTTGGAAGAAAGCTTATTCTCATCAGAAGTTCAGTTTTGATGCAAATAAAGACTAAATTAAGTAGAATTTCATACGCATGAAATAGATGTCAGTACATTGTTTAATATTTATATACTTCAGTATTTGATTATAAAACCTGAGTAATTTCATTGCTAGGAAAAGTATATTTTCGTTCATGCATACATGTAGACGTGTTTGTAAATATTGATTTTAGTTACTTCTCTTGGTTTACCTGACTATTATAATTTCCTGTCTGAATATTTACGCCGATAGTCGTTATATGGGCAGAAACCCTTACCCGACATTTTAGATTGATGGCCAGCAATGCATCCAGATGTGGGCAAGACCATGTGATGGCTTGCAGCTGTCGATACATTGCACAGATACTGCTCAGCTAAGATGAACTGATGATCTCATTTTCAATCATTTATTAACAATTTTAAGTTTCAGAAGTGCTATAGATAATGTACAAGCGGAGTAATGGAAGCTGTTATTTGCCGACAGTTAAGACGGATTTTGAAGCTTTGGAATCCAAACAGCTTGGGTTGCCATCTCTCTTAAAGCTTGATTTCAGATTCGCACTGGCAGGACATCGAGGAAATTGTTATCTCAAATCTGCACCCTTCGCAAATTTGGATAACTTATCAAAAATGGACTTAGCCGAATTTTGGGATCCTAGCGGTCGCTAGGATGTTTTGACGCTAGCGGTCACTAGGATGTTAAGAGCCTAGCGACCGCTAGGATACAAAAAGGAGGCTGCAAAAGATCCTAGCGGTCACTAGGGTACAAAAGAGCCTAGCGGTCGCTAGGCTACATTTGTTGACTTGCAACTTCATTATGGACTTTAGCCATTTTGCACGCTTTCAAGCAAGTTTTTTGGAGGCTAGCGGCCGCTAGGCACTTTCACTAACCCATTTTGGAGGTTAGTGGCCACTAGGCAATATCGGTGACCTGATTTTGAGGTTAGCGGCCGTTAGTATGTTTCACTGGCCTATTTTGGGAGCCTAGCGGCTGCCAGACACCTTTCACCCGACTCTGCACACTTCAAACGGTCATAACTTTTGCTCCAGAGCTCCAAATCAGACAAACTTGGTACCGTTTGAAAGATCTCTTCAAGCCCTTCAATTTGGAAGGATAATAATTAGTTTTTGCTGGACTTAAGGAGAAAAATGGAGGTTAGCGGCCGCTAGGCATAATTCATCTGACCATGCGAATTTCAAATGGCCATATCTTCCTCAAAACAACTCCAAATCAGGTAAAATTGTTATTGACGGAAAGGTATTGAGGAGCTATCCATGATGGATTTATCAAATCAAGGATTGGATGAGTTTAAGAGGGTGAAAATGGAGAAACAATTCGGGCACAGTCTACAATGTTCAGGTCTAGCAGTTCAACCACTGACATTTAATGAAGTATGGGCATCGTACTTTGCGACTTGCAGATCTGACAACGTGTGTCAGAAGCCATGTCAGGCACCCACACCTTCCTGTAAGCATCAATGATGATTAGTCCTTGGTGTTTGAAATTTTGAATCCATCATTTTGGCGCTTCTCTCTCCTCTTTTCTCTTTTCTCCTTCTCTTTAAATATGGAACTCACACATTGTAAAAAGGATCTCTTTGTTGTAAGGGCAACATGCCAAAATGGTGGCTGGCTTCCCATGAGTTCTAGACCTCTAATTTGGTCTTTGCAATGTATTCTTGTCTTCTCCCAGGAATGTAATGGTCTGTGCATATTTTAAAGCAATAAAATTGGGTTTTTGTGGCTATTCTCTGCCCTGCCCTATTCTCGTGTTTTATGTGTTCTTGCCTCTCTTTTCACTTTTGGCATGTTGTGTGTATCTCGTACTTGTAGGTCCCTTTTTTCTGTGTTGTCAATGTGTAGGAAAGGCCAGTCCTCACAGTTCTGGTTTGTGGCACGTCTGTCTGCCCTCTCCTCCTAGGTTTTTTCTCCCCTTCCTTCCCCGTGTGGAGAGCGATCAACCCCTTTTTTTGGTGCTATCACCACCATTTTCGCTTAGGATTTCCCTCATGCGAATCCTTCTAACACTGGTCCCTTGGATGTTTAGATTAGGATTAGTTAGTCACATTTCCAGTTTTAGGAGTAGTTTTAGCATTAGGATTAGGTAGAGGAACTGGCCTTCTCCGGAGGTCTTTTTCAATGCGCAAGGTCTCACAACTTGGAGACAGTCCCATGTTGCTTCAAAATCTTGGGTTGTCTATGACTGGGTAGGGTGCAATTTTGAGCTCTAACAGAAACCATTCCCTCATTAATAAACTGTCGTCTCAAAAGATAGGTGAGGAACAATTGAAAGTGGAAATCTGCGAAGGACAAACACAGAGCTTTAGGAAGAACAAAATGGCATAACAAGATGGGGATATAAGAAAAATGCATGGAGCTTGGGAATTAGAGAGGGGATAGAATAATCAAAGCTACAGAGCGAAGAAGCAGGGTAAGCTTGGTGATAGTAAATTTAGCTTCAGCAAGAAAGAATAGAAAAAAGTTGCTAATGACAAAGTTAATTATGGTAAAGTAGAGAGTGAAGCCCACACACTATTGTTTTTCTCCCATCTTAATGTCTTGAGCGCTTACTGTTCTTTCATTGTCAATGCCTGCCTTTGGCAAGTTATGCTCTTCATGACTGGTGGTTCTTCTAAAAAGATTTTGCAGACTGAATATCCCAGTGGTGGGCTGCACTCAAGGGCATTCTCAAAGCCTTGGAGTTGACATATATTCACAAGGAATTATACATCTACAGGGATGTCGAGGCCGGGAATATTGACCTGGACAACGACGAAACAGTAAAACTTCGGTGACTTTGGACCATCTGTATGTGTTCTGGATAAGGATATATAGAAGAAAATAAAGCGAACAGTTGGAAGCACAATTTCTTGAATGGGTTGATACTTCCATAAGGATCTGCGTCTTAGTCATAGAACTACTTAATGAGATTGATGGAGACAGTAACAATGGTCACACTGGGATATATGATTTGGAGACTGATACATGGACCAATTGGAGATGAATATAAACATATTAATGTCTTTCAGAGGGATGAGATATATTCAACAGGGAAGTTTTATTGGATAAGTGATGCCCCTGTTGGGGAGGAGTGGGCTCATATAATATATAAGTTTCATGTTGCAGCATTTGATGTACTAGAAGCATAGGGGTGCTTTTGGGCTACCATAGACACCGATTTTGAAAGATACCCAAAATCATTGCTAATGGACCAGCTTCTTTTTTCCATAGAGGCTCCAAGAAAATTCCACTAAGTCCACCTCCTTTGGATTGAAGTCATGATCCATGGACCTCCCTGATGCAATCTCAAGTATAACATGACCCCAAAGTTATAGACATCTATCTCTTTTGGTTCCCTAAGTATCCTCATCGGTGTCTCCATAGCAACTTTGGGTGCAATTACTAGTTTACTAAATGGAGGCATGCTTTGTAGCTCAGGGTTTCCCCTCTGCTAAATGTTAATCATTAGACATCTATATTATAATTGAGGGAACTAGGTTTGTATGATGTGGCATATCATAGATAGAATGAAATCTATCTTTCTACAACCTTTGCAGAGGCCATTCAGACGTGGTCTAGTTTAGCAAGAGTCAATGATCTTTTGAGTTTAAATAAAAAACTATTGGAGAAAACTGTGCAGAGACATCCAAAATTCAAACGATCCAAAAATCTGTTCTTCAAACAATTGTGGATTGTGGAAGCTTGAGCACACTGATCTTTTGAGTTTCTACTGATCAAATTAGAACCTGGTTTAGCCATGTGTCATCAGCCTAATGATTATACTGCTCTTTCCGAGTCTAGTTGTCTTTCTTTACTTATTTTACGCAGCATTGTTTCACATTTTGGTTTTGAAGTTTTGAATTTGTGTAATTGCACTGTATATTCTTAATTTTATGACCCTTCCATGATCCTAATTTGGTCTTGGTGTTTCCAGACGTGGGCAGTTATCTAAATCTTTTTTTTGGGAATCTAAATTTAGTCTGTTATGGAAAATTTGCATATTGAGAAATGAGGAGATTTTGTATTTTACTCTCTACTAGTACTACCATTTTGTACCCTCTGATTTTTTATGCACTCATTTGGTTTTTGTTGATAGGAAAGATTTTAATCCATGTTTTATGATTTGAAAAATGTCCTGTTCATCAGACTACTTAATTAATTGTGCTTCTGTACTTTTTATTCATACAGCTGAACTATATGGCAGAGAAAATGCCAGCTGGGGTATACGAGAATGAGAGGCTAAGGCCAGCTTATTCACAAGTCCCACCCTTAAATGGTACACACCATTCTACCATTCTGAACCCAAAGCAGACAGTTGCCACAGAAATTCAACATCCAAATGCTGCAGAATATGAATGTGTTGCTGCTGCTTCTTCAATTGAAAATGGCGATGTGGCTGGTGTCATTGCTCAACATTCTTTGCACAATGGTCTAACTGCAGCTCAGGACCGCATGGAACTGCAAGGTACAAGGTCTCTTAATGATGATGAAAGGGAGATTGCAGCTCACCAAAGCATAGAGAATTCAATGAACAGGCTTTCTGCAGGAGAGAATGGGCCTGAAGTCGAAGCAGAGTGGGTTGAACAAGATGAACCTGGTGTTTACTTAACCCTCATGTTACTCAAAAACGGTACCAAAGGCCTCAGACGAGTGAGGTTCAGGTATTGGCAAAATTCCAAATTCCAATCTATCAGCCTTTCTATCGATGCCTTAATTTTTAAAATTGAAATAGTTTAGTTGAGAAACCATTTCCAATAAAACTTGGGGCATCTATTGAGACCATTTTAGTTCTGAACTTTATATCATATTAAAAGTAAGTGGTGCAAGGTTTCAATGTAACATTATGCATTTATTTTATTCTTTCTGCTTTTCAATGCTCAATGTTTAAATAAACCATGTTTCTTATTCAGTCGGAAAAAATTTAGTGAGCGGCAAGCTGAAGTTTGGTGGTCAGACAATCGTGCAAGGGTAATTGAAAAATATGACGTCAGGGGTGTTGACAAGTCTGTGACTGGGGGTTCAGCACATTCAATGTCTGCCAAGGAAGATAGTGTTGCTTCATCACACTAAGCATATCTCGGTAAACACGTGATTTCAAGTTTTGATTCCAAGTCAGCTTCATCTCTTCATCTGCAATTCAGTAATCAGATGACTGAAAATTTTGATGAGAGCATAATTGTTTTTGTATGGACCATGCCATTTTTGTTGTTTGAGAAATGGTGTTACAATTCATACTATGCAGCACATTAGCTGTGGAAAAATGAAGCTATGTCTGGAGATGGGAACAATGCCTATGAATTTTACTAGTGGCATACCATGAGTTTAATGCTACACCTTTGAAGAGCATATGGTGAAGCTACACGAACAGGTCTTATTGTTATTGGCTGCATTTCATTGGCCTCTGTTGGTTTTCATCTTGCTTGCAAGTTTGATTTTTGAGGGAGCGTTTCATCGTGATTTTTCGGAGATGTCGAAAGGAAAAACAGGGTGTCCATTGTATTCTATAATTGTATCAGATGCAGGTTGAATCCAAGAAGGTTATTGCTATACTCATCACTGCTAAGTGCTATATGCATACAGCAATCATATTGCAGACAACATTATCAATTGTGCTTTCGAAGAAATCAAGATCATAGAACGTAATGGCAGGCATTCTTGTATAATATAATTATATTTAATTCACAGAACAATATATATTCAATGATCTCAACCACCCATTTGCGGTGATTGTAAATTGTAATATAGGTCTGTGCAGGTTGCTATGCTGCCCTGTTGTACACACAATGCAATCAACGCTGCTGTTGTAGCAGTTTTTCTTGGCTATTTGGCGTGCAACAAAAATCTTTTCCATGTTTTGCACACCGTTTTCATTAAAGCATACACTGAAATTCTTCATTCTTTGGAAAGTATAGTGATCCTATTTATTTTTCTACCAAAAACATTAATGAGAGAATAAGAGCAGAACATGATTCTTGCCTCATGACAAATTTCTGTTTTCAAAATTTTGTAAGTGCTAGATTGGATTCCACGAATCCTTCATATTAAATCAGAATGTGTCACTGGGTTGCCAAAAGACAAATATATTATTTTGAGAAGGCATTAAAAGGAATTGGTGCAGGGTCCATATATAGGTCTTTCCAGGAAATTGGAAATAATGCCGAGAAGATGGTTAATATTGACTTATTTCACTGAGAGATAGAAATTGGAATTTCTGGTAAAAGATGTTTTCAGGAACCGCTTGGAGAGAGTTTTTAACAGGAGAAGTTGAATTTTGTACTTTTCGAAGCTTAGCATGTTGTTCTGATCATTGTAGTAGGCTATATGTTATGTGAAGATGAAGATCATGGCATGCAGCTGAGTTAAACGAGTATTGACTTGGATGTGACAGAATGAATTGTTACAGCTACGGTTTTATAATACACTTGTGCAAGACATCATTCTTTATTTCCTTATGCAGTACATTTTGCAACTGCAATGCTATTTTAGGCTTGACATATCTTTTTGTATTGATTGGTTGGTATCATGTCTAGGTAATTGTCAAATTGGGCATTTAATTTGCCTTTTGATCCAGTGAAAGTATTTAAGTTTTGTATTTCATAAGCATGATGACAGACGCCAACTTAAATGAATTTTGTATTGCATAAAACATAACTTATATAACATGCGTGTTGGGAGAAGGTTAAAAAAACATAAGCAACCAAATTGATTCGATGTCAATTGCCTGTTTCAAAGCTAAAGAAGATTATGCCATACTAGCAATGTTTGTCTGAGAGGCTGAAGAAAAAATATTGCAAACCTTGGACCACTGAAATTTGAAAGTGGAAATAGATCCCAATAAAAAAACAAAACAATTGTGATTAGATTTTGTTTTACTAAGGAAGACACAGATCACATGTTCATGCCATACATGATGCAAGGTAATACTCGAACTCAATGCACGACTATAGTACAATGAACATGTGGACTTTATAACAAAATATCCGTGCCTTCGACAGTTAAATTCTGTCGGCTTCCTTGGCAGGTCTTACACAATGTACAAACTGGTTTTGTATGAGTTCCGTGCAATGCAAATTGATTCAGTCAACTGCGTAATGCAATGACCAAACACGTTATTATAATGAGTATCCATCTAGCTTAGTATTGTAAAAAGTATCCATCCAACATCTTTGAAGAAGCATTGTCCCTTAATTCCATTTTGTGATTTGTCAATTTTGATTTATAGGTAGCCGATTAGGTGGAGGAATCCATTTCCTATGTGATATCACTAGGGGGACATGGTGACGAATAGAGATGACTAGGGTTTGTTCATGCGTATAAAAGCCTATGTATCCGTCATGCAGACTTTCCCGTTCTTTTTAGCAATGTTTTTAGTGATTGCATGGGAATTAGACTTATAGCTCAATAATTTTTTTGGAAGTATGGTCTAGTGGAAGTAGTAGCCTAAATAGTGGAAGTAGCCCAATCAGTTGAGGGCAGGGTACGACGGAAAATTTTAGTGGCGAGTTTTCGTAAACTTGCAAAAATCCAGGTTTTTGGAAATTTGAATTGGCAAAATTTTACCAAGTGGCAATTGACTTATTCGTTGAAAATTTCAGCCGACGCGTCCCTTGTAGGGTACATTTCGCCTAGAATTTACACATATATAAGAGTTTATGCATGTAATTTGCCACCGTTTTGAATCATTTCGTGCGCATATTCGCAGAAATATACATAGACTACCAGTATTGTACCGTCCAACATCTGCTGTCAAATTGCAACTATAAGCCGTCCAACTTAAGAGTCGTCCAATTGCATAGTCGTCCAACCTCTGAGCCGTCCAACCGCATAGCCGTCCAACCTCTGAGCCGTCCAACCCCACAACTCTCCAACCTCTAAGTCGTCCAACCTGGCAGTCGTCCAACCCCACATCCGTCCAACTCCACAGATGTTCAACCTCTGAGCTGTCCAACCCCAGAGCCACCCAACCTTAAAATCGTCCAACTTTCGGGCCGTCCAACCCCATTGCCTAGAGCCGTCCAACCCCATTGCTGTCCAGTTTGAGAGTCGTCAGTGCCCAGAGCTATCCAACCGTAGAGCCTTCGAACATAAGAGTTGTCCTTCCTTAATTTAGCCTAAGCAGTCTTGTTTTCAATTTAGCGATATATCAATGGATTCTGGAAATCAGGTTAAGAAGGTTAGAAATTCAGTCAGTTCAAAAAAAGGTGCAAAGACTTTGCTTGGCTATTTTGGAAAGTCACAAAAAACGAAGGTGGTTTTTGCATCAATTGAAAATATCGGTATGTGCTATTTACAAGTTATTTAGTCTTATAGAATTTGAGAATTATGTTTTTCATACTGTTTTTCAAACTCTTTGTACTCTCTGTAAAAATTTAACTATATATAAAATTAATGCTATATCTCTAACAATTTTATAAAATTATATGCAGAAATTTCACAAATTCATTCACAAAATAATCAATTTCAAGTTATCGATGATCCATTATATGTTGAGGAAAACATTCTGTCCCTTGATGACATAGAAGTACAAGAAGTTTCATCAAATTCTCATGATACACCAACAGAGAGAGCTTCTACTCAAGGTTTATTTCCAGAAAAATGAGACATGAGGATCAAGATATTCTTGCTGAGAGCCTAGATACACAAGTTGAACCTGAAGAAAAATAAAATAAAATTTGTCAGAAGAAAGAGAACAAACTAGACAATTGGAAGGACTTTCCAGTTTGAATGGGTTGCAAAATATTCATTTATTGAACCTGTAAACCCTCAAAATGGTAATGGTGTTCGAACACAATGTCGATGCAATATATGTAGTTGGAAATAAGGGAAGGATCACATCATGCAACTCAAACTGAACACAATTGAAAAACACTGGGAAAATATATATTTCCCAAAAGTAAAAGGATGGCAGCATAGTCAGAACACATAAATGGAAAGATGCAAAAGAGTGTTTGCATGTAAAATACACAGAAGAATATGAAAATGAACAAAAACGTATGAAAAATCTACATGAAAAAGGTGGCACCATTGTAGCAAGATTGAACAAAGCTATGGAGTCAGAAATGCATGCAAAAAGTATTAAGTTTGCTACCGTATTCCATATATTGAAAAGGGGAAGACCCATGTCATATTTCAAAGAAAATAAAATTTTGTATCAGGTAATTGGTTTACAGGACGTTCATCAATCTCATTGGTTAGATACCAATGGCTGGGAAATCGCAAAATGTCTATCTCTGATAGAAAAGGAGGATCTAAAACAGTCCGTTCAAAAGACAATATATTTCCCTTTCAATTGATGAGGTCACTGCAGTGGATAATACTTCATGGATATGTATTCATGTTTACACATTTGCTAATGAAGTAAGAACTCCCCACCTCTTAACAATTCATAAAATGACTGAGAATTGCAATTCTGAAAATATTTACAAGTTGGTGGTCTTAAATCTGAAGGATACCGCAGGAATGGATGACTTTGTCATTGCAACAAAGTTAGTCTGTGTCGGAACTGATGGTGCAGTTGTAATGCAGGGGGTCAGAAATGGTCTCTACGTTCAACTTCAGACAACTTTTGCTCCTTATATGATTGCAGTCCATTGCATGGCTCACAAAATGAATCTGACCTACAAAATTGTGAGCACATTTGAAAATGTAGCTAAAGTGGAGGAGCTGATCCGTGATTTGCATGATTACTATTCAAGTAGTCCAAAGAGAATTTTAGAATTTCAAAAATTTGTAATTGGACCGGCAGAGGGCAAAATGAAATATCCCTTGTGGGATACCACTTGAAAATGAACAAATTATTGAAAATTGCAGTAAAGTAAAATTTCTGATTTTTACAGAAATGACCAGTTAGGACAACGAATGGTATTAAATTGATATCTCACAAAATATTTGCCTAAAGTGCATGAAAATTTGAGGGAAGCTTGTAATAATAATAATAAACACTAGGAAAATATTTTTTGGACTTTTTAGAATAATATATTGCTGTCAGAAAACTTATAGAATGCCCTAGGCTGCTGGAAAACTTCAGAGGTTCGTAACCCTATAAATACAAGAGAAAAAATAAGGGTATTTGGAAATAACATTAACAGATATAGGCAATAATATTTCTACCTTCAGATCTGAAAATGACCGACTGGAAAACCCCCAAATAAAGGTTGCAAGTCGCCTCGCTTGGAATGAAGTCAGAAAATGATGGAGGTGCTTTCAATGTGCTGCCACGCCCAGTCCAAATGGCTGCCGTGATTCTAATCTAGAGCCCCTCTGATTATCTTCCCTAAATGCCCCCAAAACCCTTGAAATCCTTCCTCTTAAACCTCTGATAATGTCTCTGCCCCACAGCCTTGAAAGCGGCTCCAAAATGACAGACTAGGGTAGATCTCTCGCTACCAAAGAATGCCCTGCTAGCTAGGGACGAGTCTCTCACCACCGAAGCTAGGGTCCCTGTGGGATTTGACTCCACACGCTGTAGATGCGCAAACAACAGTTGCACGTGAAGGGATCAATAAAGTGTATGTCAAATTTTTCTCTCCTTTCTCTCCCAGCTCCTTATATACATTCCAAAGCAAAAGATCCCTAATAGACCTAGACACGTTTCATTCCACGGAGGGGCCAATAAAATAAAGTAACTTAAGTTACTTTTCCCCTTTAAGTCGCCATGGTCCAAAAGTGACCCTCAACGCAACATTAGACTATTAGAACCACATGGCCCCCTCCCCATAGCTCCCAGCGTCCACAACTCCTTGGGTTTGACCACGGCTTGGACTCGACTTGGCCCTTAGGCCTTTGGCGCAGGAAAATGAGACATTACAATCCTCCCTTCTCGAAAAATGCTTGACCCCAAGTATTATCATGTCCTGCTATAGAAGCTGAATACCGCACCGTAAGTCTCTCCACCTCACCCTGCCGTCCACTAAGGATCGGTGTAATCCGAAGTAACCAAGAAACCCCATGCCATTATCATGACCTCCATATGGTACCAAGAGCAATGTTGTTCCTGAAGTAGAATGATACCCAAACCGACTCTCCATTGGCACCCGCACTAAAATCTCCAATCGGTCCAATCCTTGCCAATGCAAGGCTGTCATCACGGGATCACTCACACCCTCTCCAATCAACCCCTGGGTATGAAAGTCCACTCTGAATCCTGTAGAATCCCCTGAATCAACCACCTGACCTAACTCTCCAATAAACAAACAGTGCTAACTCTCCCACCTGACCTGAACTCGTGTGAGAGCACGACTTCGTCATACTGTATCTTGATGTGTCTCGTGGAGGAAAAGTCCCAAGACTCCAGTAGACAGTCAACCGACAATATCAAGCTCCACGTAGTCCACCTCCTGCGTTGAATGCGAACCTACTGAATCACCATGAGTCAATTTCGTCTCTCCACTGACTAACATGTCAGTGGAGTGCTCATCGGGCATAGAAGCAGTGCAAAAAGCATAGGAGTGTTATCCCCCATGTCGATTCAAAAAATGATGAACCCGTAAGCTCTGACTTGGCATAGTGACAAACCGTATATGCCTGTATAAAGTTGAGGATAGTCCTCCCTCAACCTATGCCATATGAACCTCTCTGACATGAGCCTGTAGGTTTCATCGAAGCTCAAGTGCCCACTCACAGAAGAACAATGCACATGTCACAATATCTCCATCCTCAACCATGAATTTGACACAAGGCTACCATCTTTCGTGAGAGAAGATCATCTCATCCTCGAATCTGTAGCTGTCCTCCTGTATGTGGCCATCCATAATCTCACAAGTGTGTCGGTTCTTGGAGTATTCAACAAGCAAATGGGATCTCTAGTCTACCGAAACTTCAGATGACCAACATAATGATAAACTCAGATGGTTTGAACCTGTAATTCCAATCTCTGTAACTGTCTCATGTGCAACACTATTGGTTAAACCCACATCCATGACTCCACTCACCCCATCTAGAGTCAAAGTCTCCATCCTATCTAACTCACTCCACAATTCAACATCATTTGACTCACTCTCCACATAAGTCATTATGGTGTGCTCTGTGCTTGCAACAAACAATCCGTCAGAATAGGAGTCATCAAACATCCCACTTGTCTCATTCCTTGTGATGCCACCATGTTCCACAAGACACTGAGTTCCTTCACAATTCAACCGCTGCAACGACATGCTTCTTTCTTCACCAATCACATGTTTTGCAATCTGCCCTTGTATACCATGAAATCTGATTTCTTTGTTTTCCTTGAAAATTTTCAGTTTATCCACATGAGGGATGAATGCAAATTTCCCAAAAGATGGAAGCCAATATGTCCAATGAATGATTCCAACTTCAAATAACCCAAAGGTACAACCGCATTCAAGTACTTCACATCTCTTAATGACAATAAAGAAATGAGTTACCTTCTTTAGTGCAAGACAAGTCTTTCCATGGACATAACTCATCAATTCCTTCTATGTTGGGAATACACATAGCTGCTCCCTCATCATACTTTATTCTCTTTCCCCATATTTTCATTTCATCGTAAATGCAAGAGGAAGGGAAATCAACATTAGAACTCATGCATCCATAAACTTTACCATAAGGAACTTCATCCCTTTTGTTGTACCCATTGATTCTCGTCATGAGAGAAGACAACACATCTGAAATAACATAATTGGGGCTGCCCATCACACCTTTGCAACTCAGAATTTTTTGATATAGGATCAACATCTTCATTCTCCTTTGGTTTTTCAACACATGCATCATCGTCTTCCTTAACATCATGCAACCATTGCATCCCAAAAATAGTCTTACCTCTAGCAAATTCAACCACAATAAATATACCACATACCTCATGTCCTTTCAATATCATGGGCTCCTGTATTATTTTCTTTGCCAACATATGCTTATTAGCTAAATCAAGAGCAATGTGAATGGAGGATGTGTTTATCCCATCTAGCATACCTTGAGACGTGATTATGAAATAGTCTTCTTCAATCATCCAAGCATGTAAATGTTGTCCCAAATAATAGAAACATGGCAACAACATAGGAGAACTCAACAAGCTATGAAAATGGTAACCATTCTCATACCTTAGGATGCTAAAGTCATGAATGCACCTTGAATTCAACTCGTCTTTTTTAACAACAAATTGCACCTTGATTCTTTGAGCACTTTAAGGATCGAATGCCCCCACTAACCCTTCCAAGGGTTCCACCATGTAGCTGGTATAAAAATCAGTCATGGGCTCTATTAATAAAACATTTTCTCCTCTCTTTATGACTGCTGTTATACACAGTCCAACAGGCTAAAGATGATAAAAAAATATTCCCTTACCCTTTTTAGCAATAAAAAAACCAATGCTAGTACTTTGAGAGTTACTCTCCCTTCTTGCACTGAAGTCTCCAAGGAAGAAATCATGCTTGCCAACACTTGTAATCCCAAAAGACATATTTGAATTCTTTCATTTGCTTATGAAATCAGTCACCACATTTTCAAAATCAGAATTGATAGTTTTGGACAATTGCAACATATTACCAGGATCCCATACCTTATAATGCCCATGAATCCTTGTATCATGTAAGGTCTGCCATCTTTGCTTCTCTTATATCTCCTCATAAAGAAGATTATCACTCTTTGTCTTCATGATGACTTGACTTTGATGCACTAAATTCTTAGCATTCTTACCGTCAATAGGCTGAATACTATCATGATAAAACTTCTATAATGATATAGGATGAAGATGATGAAATAAGTCCGATGCTAATACTAACCTCCTTATAAAGAATATCATCAAAAGGTTCACATTCTATTGCTGATTTAGAAACCTCTAAAACACCATTCCTTGGAGTATCCTTGTCAAGCTTGGTCTCCAAAATGACTCGACCTTTTTGCCACAAGTCCTAAGCATTCCGGTCTACAATGGGCTGAAATTCTTCATAAATCAACTTATCATGAGTTGTTAGTTTGGAAATTGCAACAACGTGTAATTCCACACAAGTGTCCATGTGAGGCTCCTCTTCATGTGCAAGTCTGCTCTATACAGATTCTTCTTTCGTGGGTGTAGACTGCCTTGCATCATTTGCCCACATCGTTTCCCTTGAACTCTTGTAGAGTGTTGTCTTGCTTGAGGCGGCTATCAATCTAGTAGCTCTAGCTCTGCTATTCCATTCCTCACACCGTTTTAAGAGTTCCCATTACATCTTCCTTACTTGCATATACAAATTTCTTCTCCCGAGCTAGAATAATTTTTCTAACAAGCAGAGTTTCACTAATGCAATTATTTTTTCTCAATGGAAATCATACCTTTTTCTCTAGAAGCTTTTTCTTCTTCAAATGAGTTCTTTTGTAATTCAGGTACTGACATATGACGATCTCACTTGGGCTTGCTACCAATCTTCATCATGCAATAATTTGGAAATGACATATTATCTTTGAAACCCTTACTCAAATTTTGGTATTTCCTCCAATAAGAATCCTCATCAATTACCTCTATTGGCCACCATTTATCACTGTTCTCACCATTTTCCTTATTGTCCCCAGATTTGCTTTGATTCAAATTTCTGAGTGCGCTGACTCAAATAAAGGTTAGTGGCTTCTTGTTGTTTCACCATGTTGGTGAACATTTCCTTCATAAAACCCACATTGAGATCTTTCCAAACTACCATACTTGACCCACAAAGGCTAGAGGAACAACAACTCTGATACCACTGAAATATCCCTTGTGGGATACCACTTGAAAATGCACAAAATATGGGAAAATTGCAGCAAAGTAAAATTACTGTTTTTTACTGAAAATGACCAGCTAGGTCAGCGAATGGTATTTAATTGATATCTCACAAAATATCTGCCCAAAGTGCATGAAATTTTGAGGGAAGCTTGCAATAGTAATAATAAACACTAGGAAAACATTTTTTTTGGACTTTTTGGAATAATATATTGCTACCAGAAAATTTCTAGAATGCCCTAGGCGGATGGAAAACTTCAGAGGTTCGTAACCCTCTAAATACAAGAGCAAAAATAAGAGTCTTTGGAAATAACATTAACAGATATAGGAAATAGTATTTCCATCTTCAGATCTGAAATCAACCGACTGGAAAACCCCCAAATAAAGGCTGCAAGTCACCTCACTTGGAATGGGGTCAGAAAATGATGGAGGTGCCTTCAATGTGCCACCACGCCTAGTCCAAATGGCTACCGTGATTCTGATCTGGAGTCCCTCTGATTATCTTCCCCAAATGCCCCCAAAACCCTCGAAATCCTTCCTCTTAAACCTCTGATAATGTCTTTTCCACACAACCTTAAAAGTGGCTCCAAAATGACAGACAAGGGTAGATATCTCGTTACCGAAGAATGCCCTGCTAGCTAGGGACGGGTCTCTCACCACCGAAGCTAGGGTCCCTGTGGGATTTGACTCGACAAGCTGTAGATGCGCAAACAACAGTTGCAGGTGAAGGGGTCAATAAAATGTATGTCAAAAGTTTCTCTCCTTTCTCTCCCAGCTCCTTACATACATTCCAAAGTAAAAGAGCCTCAATAGACCTAGACGTGTTTCATTCCATGGAGGGGCAAATAAAATAAAGTAACTTAAGTTACTTTTCCCCTTTAAGTCGCCATGGTCCAAAAGTGACCCTCAACGCAACATTAGACTATTAGAACCATGTGCCCCCCCCCCCCCCCCCCCCCCCCATAGCTCCTAGTGTCCACATCTCCTTGGGTCTGACCACGGCTTGGACTTGACCTGACCCTTAGGCCTTTGTCGCAAGTGAAGGGGACGTTACACAAAAATCTTCTCAAATATGTAGATATCAAATGGATACCTATGTATGAACCTGCCTGAAGAGTATTTGATGAATATCCTTCATTGACAGGGTTTATGTATAAATGTCAGAGGGAGGTAGATAAAGCTAAAGATCTATTATAACATCTAACAAACTTAGAAACTTTACTCACACTTTGTGGTATTTTGCCTATGTTAATGGAGCTTAATATTTTGGCGAAGCATGCATAAGATCGTTCTTTGTATATAACATATTTCATTAGCTAAGAAGGCGTGTGTGCTGGACTATTGAAAGTTTATATATTTCAGATGAAAGTTTTCAGGGTGCTGCTTTTGAAAGCTGGAATGGATTGACAAAATTGAAAAATCGCAGTTGCTTCTTAAAATACAATATACATGATCATCATTGTATAACAACACATGGAAAAGAGATTCTAGTTCATACATTACAAAAAAAGTTGATTTGGCTGGCTCTAAAACGAAAGAAGTAAAAGTGACATGAAATTTATTTAACACAGTATTATCCGAAACTAGGAATGAATTGAAAAAGATATCTGAATCGTTATCTAAAGAGATCCGGGAAAGATTCAAAAATTATAAAATACTTGAAGCAATGGGAGTTGTAAATCCACAATTTTGGAATTTAGCTGGTGGCATATGTTAAACATTCGTCAGTTATTTATTTGTCAAAAACATGACTAATTTAACTGACCATTTCTCTAAGACTGAAGAGATAAACAAAGTTTCTGTAGAAGTTATTTTACAAAGAAAAATACTTAGTTCCCAGTCAATGCATTACGCTAATATATGATACGACAAGTTCAACTTCTACAAAACCCATAGGAATATGGTGCCATCATAAGGATTTGGAAGGATATTTTTTCCAGTAGTATTCAATGTGAAGATTTAAGCGAGTATATTAAGATGTATGAACTCTGTCAAATACTGATTCTGGGTTTTGTGGAAGATGAAAGAGTTTTCAGTGCACTGTCCTTTTCAAAGTCAAAAGTTTGAAACAGATTGGATAAGAATCTAGAAAGCTGTTTGAGGTTGTATGTATCACGTTACTCAGTGGAGATTTTTCCTTATGAGAGAGCACTTGCATTATGGAATTCACTAGTAGAAAGAAGAGGAGTTTTTAATATTCTACCTGATCCGGGGGATCGAGACACATCCAAAAATCATGCTAAAGTTGATTTCGAAGACATAAATGAAAGTGTTGCTCCAAGACTGTTTGAATTCACATAGATTTCATTTCTTCTATACATTGTTGAGACTATTTACAATAATTTGATGTATTGATGTATTTCATATCCATTAATGTTAATCAAATGGTCCTAATGAACTGTGTAATTTACTTGTATCACATTTGTTAAAAATCATGATGCCTTTAGATATCGCGTTGTAGTATTGATATTTTGAAGAATATTCTGCTCCTCCCTTGCAACATCTCATGCTGACAAAAGTGATGCATCGACGTCTGTCTTTTCCTTCAGTAAGATTTCTGGATCCATCTTATGCTCATTGATTATCCTTCTCAATGTATTATTTTGTTTATGTAATACTATGAGTTTTTCCTTCAACTGTACAAATGAATTCAAGATTTTGCGGGCATTCTTCAGATGTGTTTCAAATACAACTGCTTCTTTCTTTAATTTTTCATATTTTGCATGCAAAACAAAAATATAAAAGTATTAGTCTATTAGATAAGTTGAAAAAATATATTGCGGCGCTCATAATATTAGGATTTTCCTTGTAAAAGAGGACTTACCACAACTTTTTCTTTTTCTGCATTTCCTATTAAAACATTTGTCTTATCTTTAGCCCATTTGTTGTAGTAAGCCCATGCTTCAACATTCAAATTCTCCAACCTGTTTAACATTATGTCAATAATGTCATCATCATAATCATTATTTTATGAAATTGTGCCTGACTGAGCTTTGTTTAGCAAAATGTCAAGCCTTGCCGGTTGGCTCTCTACGACAGTGAACAATGAATGCCTTTGAGTGTGATTATGGTATAGGGTATTTATTTTTTTAATCAAAATTTTAGCCCTCCTCTCCCAAGTGCACACTAAATCCACATCGAACATTACAACTTCTTGAATTGTGCCCCCCATACTATCTGATATTAGATTTTCAAATGAAAAATGTGTCTTCTCATCATCGGTTTGTGGAGATTTACTTAGAGGAGGAGGAGAGTCTTGTACTTCATGCACATTTTGCTATGGTTGTGGTGGAGGAGACAAAGTAGATTGAATCATATAATGGGTGTCAAAATAGCTACCCTTGTCTGCATCACCACTATCGAAGCCCAAATACTCCTAGTCAAGACCGATGTTGTTCAAAATTTGGGTGCTCGTTATACTTAAGACACCACCTAGTGAGAGTCTAGGAAATTATGTGGTTTAAGACAAAGTGTTCCTGCAGAGTTTGCAGGAAACCTTATTTTCTTGCTTGAAGATATTCTATTTGTTTGGACTGTACGTGTTGGTGGTATTGGTGGCCTCCTTGTAAGTGCAATGCGCTGAGAAATTGTATTACCTGCTAGAAGAAAACAAAAAATTATTAGAAAATTATCATTATAGGCTTGGGCCTTGAAAATGCTAAAAACTTGTAACTAAACAAAACATGCTAAATATTATGCATTACAATTTACCTTGCATGCTCGGAGACACAATAGTGACATTTCAATCTTGACACCCATAATGAGTTTGATCTTCATCATCAAACTCAATAGTTTCTAGATACAATAAATGTATAAATATTAAAATAATGTACTACTTACATAATCTATACTAGTAGTTTGAATTGGTTAGTTATATACAAGGTAAACTTTATACCTGTAGTCAAATGTGATGGTAGGTGTGATGCACATACTGACCCCCTAGGAAATTTTTGACGAGGAACTTGTAATGGTGTCGATTCTGCCGAATCCATGTCAGAATCTATAGAGACCTCTAGAGGGGCTTTACCTCGAGCAATAGCCTCCTTATGAGATATCACAACCATAATTCTTCTCTGCAAAAGAAAATATTACAATTATTATTATAATAAAAAATATTGAATGCAGAATTGTTATAACATGAAAACTTTAAAAGTAAATGTTACCTGTTGTTCTTCAAGAGAGAGACTATTCATTTTATCATTAATTGCAGTTGGAATTTGTGCGTGCTGCAATTGGAAGAAAGATTCTTGATAGAAAACAAGTATATAATTGTAAAAAGAGAATACAATGACAGTCTTGGATTTATCATACATATTGGCACTGCAGGCGTGGGAGACATCTGTTTTTATTCGGTTGGACAAATATGTGTACCAATCGAATTATTTCCTTGCTAGTGTTCGCATTATATATTGAACTGCCCAAAACGGAATGTCTGCAGATCTTCCATGTAACACAATTCTAGCTTGAAAAAGAGATGCAACAACAAGAAAGAATTTGTTTGTAATACCTTGTATAAGGAGGCCTCTTGTTGAACGATTAAGAGGAGCTGCAATAATAGACAAGAAATGCTAGATGCTTGGGTGGTCGCGTAATATTAAGAAAAAAAGTTAAAAGTAATAAACTTACCATCAACCTGCACATTGTAATGTGACTCCAAAAACTTTTTGTCTTCATCTGTAAGGACAAACTTTGTAGTCACAGGCCGCTGGTTTTCGAATGGTAAGCTAGTTAAGTGATGTACGTTGCCAACTCAATTGTGAAAGAAATTTGACGATCCACGAGAAGAATGGAAAAATCTCCCTCTTTCTGATTGTAAGAGGCGAGAAGGTAATCAAGGAAAGAAGTATCAGTTTCAAATTGGGCCATGTTGACAAGCCTCGTAAGTTGTGATTTTTGCAGCCATTCAGTTGGTGTGTCTTTTAGTTTCATCACAACTGCAATTTATGGGCACATGATGTTTTTGTATTGGAATTTGGGTGTAGGAGAAGAAATGGTCCTTGCCATTGTTGAAAATTATAGGAGAGGGAAGAAAGAAACTTGAAAGGTGGATGCAAGTTTGGGAGAACTTTGAAGATTGGAGAGCTCAAAACGCTGGAAATGTTCATGGAAAAGTGAAGAAATGAACCTCGTAGGGGTATATATAGGGCCGAGAAGGTTTCAAGGGACACGTGGTGAAAAAAAATTGGCTTGACATATTGGCCGTCCAACCCATGTTGGACGTACGTGCAATAGAGGTTGGGTGACCATCCAACCTGTTACCCAAGTTAGGCGGCTCACCGAACCAACCTGTCTAACCCACACGACTAACCTGCCCATCCACCCTACTTGGCCAACCTACCCATCCATACTCCTCGACCAACCCACCATCCAACCCGCCCATCCAACTCTTGGTAAAATGATCAGAACAATTCTGGGCTTGTCGTGCAGAAGGAATGAGCCACCTTTGTTTTCCTCTACGGTTTAACACACCCGTCCTACATACTCGTCCAACAACTTGTCCAACAACTCGTCCAACCTACCCGTCCAACCTATCCGTCTAACCTACCCGTTCAACCTGCTAGTCAAACCTACCTGTCTAACCTATCCGTCTGACCTACACGTCGAACGTACCGGTCCAATCTACTTGTCTAACCAACTCGTCCAACCTACTCGTCCAACCTACTCATCCAACTTGCCCATCCAACCTGCCCGTCCAACTTGCCCATGCAACCTGCTCGTCCAACCTACCTGTACAACTTTGTGAAATCTAAGAAAATTACACCTTGCCAAATCACCTTTTACACGAAACGTTTTTTCAGAAATTCGCCATCAATTTGAAAGTTGATTTTGGAGATTTTCCACCAATTCTATAATAATTTTTCGGAGGTGGGATCTTAAAATGAACCTTGGGCTATGAGTAGGTCAACATGGGTTTCATTCCATTAAGATGCCAATTGATACAAACTAAATTTGGAATGCCCCCTCATATGTTTGTAGGGGTATTCAAGGGGTATACTGGAAAAGTGTTTTGATTTATTTAGAAGTAAATAATGCAATTTTTTCCAGTTCAAAAATTAGGAAAACACATATTTTTGCTAATTATGACGAAAAACATGGGATTTACTATAGCTTCATATTTTAATGACTCTTCTCAACTTATGTAAATTGATTTTGGATATAATCCAACAAATATTACCTAACAAAATTTTTCGCATGGAAAATTCAAGTTCAAGTTTTTTTTGTGAAAAATAGCCAATTGGTGAAAATTAACTTGCAACAAAATAACCATGGTAGTAATGGGGTTTTAACATTCATACACTCTATATCCACCTTCCATGGCTATCCTTGTTGCCAATCCATGCCCAACTACTTCTATGTACCTGCCTTCCATTTTGTAGTGTCATCAAATTCTCTTTTTTCATTTATATCATATGGAAAGAAATTACCAAACCATCTAACATACAAAATATTTTATGAGATTGTATTAGCACCCTAACGTCTGCCACATGAGGATGGAGTCTTGTTCAATATACACAATTTCAAAGATAAGGACAAGACAATCAATGGAAGATTCTCATAAGCAACGTTGTTGAGGAAATTGATAAAAACAATTATAAATATTTTTGAATTGGAGCTTTTAGCTTTTGTAGGAAGACGAAGAGTCCTCCATGAGAGAACCTTCATGCTTTCCAAGACTACCTTCTTGGTTCCTTTGCTTCCCTTGGCCTTCTTGGCTTCTTGATTCTTTACTTTGATTGGTTTTATTGTAGATCCCTTTGTTTTGTCTTGATGTTTGTGCCTGTACCTTTGTTTTCTATTTGTTTACCACATGTACACACCTTGTTTATGTTGGGTAATCTTGTTTAAAATTGAATGCTTATCATATATTGGACTCAAGCTTGGTTTTTTTCCCCAAAACTTGTGGAAGTTGATAGCTCCATGTGTGTGGAAGGTTGTAGGGGAGGGAGTAAATATGGAGGTGAGACTGAAGTTATGTAAGAAAATGACCCTAGCTCGACCATCAAACCGAACATTGAAATAGAGATCAAAATCCTTGGGAAATCGGGCAGGGGTATTCAATGGCTCAATGGCCAATACTGTGACCTGCTCCACTTCACTCAAAATGTGAACTCCATGTTTGTATTGGGGAGGCTTGATCACAGGTTGCTCTCGGCGATCGAAATTGATGCTTCTCTATTTCTGGTGCACTCCGCAATTGATAATTGGAACGAGCTCAAAGATCGTGTTGGCGACGAGTTTAGTCTTCTGCTTAGGGAAGAAAATCGCCGCACGGGAACTCAGTACCATTGATATTTTTTGGCTTTGCCTCTGGTGGCATTGTTTATTCGGCGTTCTTTGGTCTCTCCTCTACTCTCTTGTTCTTCCCTGACGTTGGTTCATGCCGACACTTTTTTCCTCTTTCTCCTTCCTCCTCCCTTCTTCTGGTTGGTTACTTTCAACCCACCCTTCTCTCTTCTTCTTCTTCCCTTCTCTCTTTATATGGTTGGGGCCTCGGCCCCTGGTTCATAGCTCCGGTTAAAAGAATTTAATCATAAAAAAAATCCTTGTGAAAGCACTAATCATCAACAAAGTCCAAAAACAAAGACATCTCAAACAATTGGATTGCCCAAAAAATCTTTCATCGAAGCTATTCGACAATGAGAGGTCACAGTGGTTTCTGTTGGAGAAAATTTTGGTAACATTAGACCTAAATCTGCAGGGACTTGGGATGGACAGGAAAAAGAGCAAGGAGAAGGTAATGATCCCGACATCCCATCTATCCTACATGTTTGCCATAATGAGGATATGCGTAGAGATATACATAATGAAGAAATTAGAATAAAAAATCTAAGTAATTTTTTGTCTACTCAAATGGTAATGAGATTTTTTCTAGAAGACTTTTTGATAGCTTGATTAATGTGGTTTGTGGAAAATTGATAACTTGATTAACGCGGTTTGGGAAAAAATGGGGATGTATGTCTCTTTTTGTCGAATGGTGCAAAAAAGGGTTTTCATTGTCCTTAAAAATTCAATCTGCAAAGAAGGGATTTTAGCAAATCCTTTTCGGAATGCGGGTCAATCTTTGTTCAAAGCTCTCCCCTATAACCCAAGTCTTTATTGTCATGATTTATTTGCTAAAGTGACCCCAAATGAACTGAACTCCAAAATGTTCCCATGCAATGTTGGTACTTGCTACCTAATGCCCTTAAACAACTTGGTGAAGTTCTTAAAATTGAATAAACTAGAGTGAATCTTGCCAACATGAATGCTAGTGTTAATCTCTCTTAAATCGGTTGACCCTCTCCCTGATGAAATATCCTTTGGTTGTCCCAAAGAGGCATACACGTGCCCATTGGTAGAACTGGGTGGTATGAAATCTTGCTTTATGTGCAAAAAAGGACATCTTAAAAAGGATTGCCCATTGATAGATAACAATAAAGAATCCTTAAGTAACCCAATTTTTTTTTGGGATGAAGATAATGGTGTCGTATCCCTTGAAGAATCTACCCCATAGGAAATTTTGACTCAGAGGAAGTGAAAGAAATGCATTGTGATAGGGCCGATTACACTGTGAAACATGAGTGCCCTCTAACAACCCTTAATAGTGGACAAGATGGACTGGACGATATGAAAATATGTACTTATCCACATAGAACTTTCCCCCACTGCAGAAAACATTGGGGTTTTACCCCCTTAGGATAAGGGTAGAATTTTTAAGGAATATGACAGTTTTAGGTAAGTTAGCTAAGATCCCCTGTATAAAGCCCTTGAATGGGTTGAATTCTTCAAAAAACGAGTTCTTAAACAATAATAAGGAGAATGGCGTGCCCTTCATCCCTCAAAACAAGAGTAATAATGATTCCCCACCGACGGGGCACCCTTCCCCGCCCCCCACCACAAAAAGCAACTAGTAAAAAATCTTGCAATTTTAACTAAGATAAACCTACCAAACAAATGTTCTAAGATGGGTTCAAAACAACACAAAATAGAAGCTATCATTGGTTATGTTACAACATATTACCCTAAGAAGTCAGATGATAGGAAAAAAGGAATCTATGATAAAGAGAAGGTAAAAAAAATAGTTAAAGATGCTCAAATTCCTCTTTGTTTCGAAAAGGAATAGCAAAATAAAAGTCCTTTGAACCTTCCTTCAAAGGATTCCAAGGGACCAAATTAACCCTTTTCTTATGAAAGTCTCAAGCTAAAATGTTAGAGGGTTGGAAAGTTTGGATATAAAACAGATTGCTAGGTAACTTAGAAACAATAGACAAGAGTTTGACTTCTTTCTCATGCAAGGGATTAAGGAAATTAAAATTGCCTTGGAATTGGCTCTAATTTTTTTTTTTCCCCAAAGAGGGGATACCTTGTTAATAAAAAGTGGGTTAGAGCAATGATAAAATATGGGACCTCACCTTCTAACACAGTGATGGGTTACTCTTTGTATATAAAATCTACATTTGACATCTGCTATGCATATGCTCTAAATGACTACAGAGATAGACATGAACTTTGGAACTAGATGAATACTAAGATTTGATTTTAATATGAATGAAAACAAAGAAGAAAAATATGGAGGGCGGTCTTTTTTTTGGAAACAGAGCGAACAATTATTTTGGGTCAAATTCAAAATAATGTTAAGAGTTAATGGCCCACTTGTTAGAAACAAGAGCAAGATAAAAAAATATTTGGTATAATTGGGGCAGTAACCAACAAGGGAAAAATAGATTCTATTCCAGGTTGGATACATTCTACCTTAATTTGGAAATTTTCATTGTCCTACAAAAAGAGGAATCTAATGATGTGACTGTACTTCCCTTCACTCTCTTAGATCACCACCTAATGGAAATTGCTATGAAATTCAATGATAATCCCATGTCTAGGGAAAAAAACTAGAAAGGGCTCTATAAAATAAAGACCTCACATCTTCGAGATCTTGTCTGTCTTGCTGGAATCAAAACTTCATGGATGCTGACTAAAAGACTTGATAATCTTGACTCAAAGATATCTTCTTGGGATGGGTCAATTAACTCGTGTAAATTTTTTATGAGAACATATGCTCAGTCCAAAGCAATTATGAGGGCTAGGAAGCAAACAAAGGTCCGAAAACAATTGATTAAAGCAGAAGCCTCATTATAAAAGGACCCCTAAAACCCTTCCCTGCTCAACGAGCTTGTCAAGACTAAGCATCAATATAGGACCCAATAACCATATTAGGCTAGAGGAGCCCAAGTAAGGTCTTGAATTTTATGGTTGAAAGAGGGGGAAAAAGGCACAAAATACTTCTTCAAAATCTTGATAGCTAAACACAATAGGGAGAAGATCAAAGCCATTGACATATGTGAAAATATATTGGAGAATATTGAAGAGATTGAAAAAGCTTTCTTCTCCTTCTACTCATCCCTAATCATCGTTGATGAAGCAGGAGACACTATTTTAGCTAATAGGAGATTATGTGTTAAGTGTATCCCTATAAATTTCTCCCCTAGTGTTGTGGATAATATAGAGGGAGAATTCTGGTCAATTATTAACTCCCTTAAAGATGAAAAAGAATAGGGATGTAATGTATTTCCTACTGAATTTTACAAAACCAATCATGGCTTTCACCCGAATTCTTAAGAGTTTATAGGAAGGCTATCCAAATGGGATCGATGGGAAAGACTCTCGATAGAGGGGTGGTTTAGGTCATTCCTAAGGAAGGTGACCCTAAAATTATTAAAAAATAGAGACCAATCACACTCCTTGATGTTTCTTAAAAAATTCTTGCTAGAAGAATTGTTCCATTGATGAAATCAATTTTTTCAGTTACTCAAACAGGGTTTGTGGAATACAGGTGGAAAATTTAATTACTAGTTAAGAAGGAATGCACTAGGCCAAAGACAATAATCATTATTCTTGTATGGCCTTATCAGATTTCAAAAAATATTATGATAGAATTAAATGACCCTTTATAGACCTCATGTTAGATACTCTTGGGTTCAAAGATAAATTTTGGAGAATGGTAAATGTTCTATTTTGAGGCTTTTGCACAAGTCAAAATTAATGGAGAATTGATAGAGCACTATAAGTTGCAAAGGTTAATAAGATAGGGTTTCTCCTTGGCCCATGTTATTTTTTCAGAGTTGCAGAAGCCTTGCACTACCTCTTGAGAGATGCATCTCTTGGGCCCTTGTTACAGGAATCACATGCCCTGATGAACATGAGCTTATTGATGTTTTATTTGATGATAATGATGAAATTTTTACTAAAATGAAAGAAAATTAAAATCACATTTTAAAAATGTAAGACATTTATTGCTTTGCCTCTGGTTCCTTCATATCAATTGAACAATCACTGGTATTAGGTTGGGTTGAAAATCCTCTTGACTAGTTTTTTTCCATAGGATGGTCAGGCAGGGGAGGCGGGGATCATAGAATTGTTAAGTATCTTGGGATTCCATTATCCATCATATCTTCCTTCAATGGGATTTGAATCACTTATATGTGAGGATAATGATAGAATTTATAGCTATAAACATTTTAATTTATTTTCTAGAGTATTCAATTTATTTGCAAAGAGAGGAGGAAATTAGTTTTTTCATTTATTTTTGAGATTATGGGCTGCTCTAAATTTACTCCATTAGAAGGTCTTTCACTCTTACCTTTCTTTCCCATTTCTTCCACTTTCCCTTCATTTCCCTTCATTTTATATGTTCCCATTTTTTGCTTTCCTTTGGCCTTCTATGTGTGAAAAATGAGCATGATTTTCATCTGGCCCTTAACAAACCTAGCACATATTACCATTTATAAATATTATGGTGGAAGAAATTCTTTGGAGGATACTACACTCATCAATATTCTATATTATGGTCAACATAGTGGCCTACAAGGAGCGCGAGTTTCAATTACACTAATACATTTTGAAAATGGTGATGCTTTTACATGCTACAATTAACCTTATGTTGTGTGTGGAAGAAAAATGATCATTTCATCTTAGGTTTTAATTCCAATACTAATGTTGGCAACTGAGCTGAATGAGTAACTCAGTACGAGGAAAATTACATCACCATTGTTTTATTAATTGGAGCACTAAAAATGTGCTTGCTATTGAGTCTACTTTTTCCTCAATAGTAACATCATTGTCCCACAAATATTACATTTTACCCCTAGGAATGTCATAATATGAGCCTGATATTAGGATGTTAGCATCCTCTAAGTTTATGGAGAGTATGCCTTAGACCTTATTTGTGGCTATTGGTACACTGCTACATAGGCATAAAAATGAGTGAGCATACATAAGGAATGCCAAATGTTCTACAAAATTCCTCAAAGAGAGATGTTCATAGGGACTTACATTAAATGGGTCAATTAAAATGGCCTTTAAAACTTAATAAAATGCAATGATAGGTGTGAAACCAACCCTACCACTACAATATCATATTAATCCCATGATGGGGCAAGTTTTTAGAATTACAAGTTTGTAATGGATATTTTCGTTGAAGAGCTCACATTTTTTGTTAGGGTTTCTTATATTTTGGCTTAAAGTTTACTGTATTTTGGGTTATTGTTTTTTGTTTTTAATACTTATTTAGTCTATGATTTTTCTTTTTCTATAAAATTTGGTATTTGGGATAGGGTTTGTTATTTTTGTCGTTTTCAATCTATTTTTTGTTGTTTTTTATTGTTTGCAATATCTGATCTATGCAAAAAAATTAATAAAATGATGTACATGTCTCTATTATTGTGTTCCTAGAGTATTCCTCCTCTTCCACCTCCTCATTAAATAAGGATTATCTTTTCCTCTCTTCTTCCTCCTTAAAGGTTGTGTGTAATTGTTTTCTCCATACCATTCTTCCTCCTTAAAGGTTGTGTGTAATTATTTACTCTATACCATTCTTCCCCTATGTTCTTCTTCTTCCACACACATTTTTTTTCCTATTTCCATTCTACTCTCTTTACCTTTTTTCTCTCATCTACATTTAACCTTTGACATATTTTCTATGGAATTGTATTTTTTAATGTTATGACAAAGCACAATGACCAAGTAGTAATGAAAAGGATGTGGATGAGACCCACCCTTTTTTATTTTTTTAAGTTAGGGTTTATAGTGGCTCAAATGTGGTGCTACAATGGCTCTAATAACATCACCTTTACACCATGTTTGAGCCACTAGTTTTGCATCATTTTTACGTCAAAAATGATGCAAAAACAAAAACTATTCAAAAATCAATGTGAAATCTACCCCATTTTCAATCTTTTTTGCACACTATGAAGTAGTGTAGGTCTCCCACAGATAAAAAAATATTCCCCTAATGTCAATCAAGTCATATCTGTAGGGACTGATTATGACAATGCCTCTACTTCTAAAAATCTTGGTGTAGCTCTAAACTTGAACTAGAAAAATAAAATAAAAAATCACAGGCATAGTTAAGCTTGAAGTAGAAACCGATCTTAATAAAACAATGAAAACTAGAGAGTAGCCTTCACATTCCTCCCCCACTTCTCCATTTCACAAAATGATATGCATATTGTCCCTAAACTAGTGTGAGCATATGCTTTAATGACAAATATGATCAAGACATTCTCCCACATATCCTTGCTTGGTTTGTTGAATAATTCTTTCACTCATCATTATGCTCTTCTTAATACACTTGGCCTCAACAACTTAATGAATGTTAGCCCTCCTCTTGAAGCTCAAATAAATCATATTGATTTTTGCGTACACCCACCTAGATGATATGCTAGAGAAATGTATGACTTATTTCATATTAAGAAAACACCCTCTCATGATGAAATAGATAGAAGAGGAAATATAGATTTGTATATACAATTATGGGTGTATAATAATAATTCAAGCCAACTATGATCAATGATGGGGATTTCGTGAACATAGTTACTTCCTACTTCTTGTAGAGATTGGGTTATGTAGAGACTAATTTATCATCAACTAGAAACATGCTATGAGTCTATAATAATCTCAAAGTAACTTACATTGGGACCATAATTCTCTCTATTTCCATAGGTCCAAAGACCATCATGATTGAATTCTACACCATAGATAGAGAAACAAACTACAACATATTGGGAAGACCTTGGATACATAGGATTAAGTACATTCCTTCAAACTTATTTCAAGAATTCAAGTTCTTGCATCTAGGAAAGGTTCATGTCGCACAAGGTGATCCTAGGCCATTTGACATACACTAGGTAAACCTTAATATAAATCCTAGAATTAATGTTGAGTACAAAGTTTAAAAAAATCACTTAGACAAGTATACTTTGTCAAAAGAGCTAGTCGTAACAACCAAATGAGTTCCCAAAAGTAAACATAGATAAACTGAAAGTGATATAAGAACTGTTATGATCCTCATGTGCTTATTTAAATAATGCCTCGAGGTTTTGGTGTACGGTTCATTACAAGTGGTATTAGAGCTTGATTTTGGCCAGAACTATGTCAAAACCCTAATTTCAAAGAATCAAATATATCTCCAATTTGGTAGAAAAATTTTCTACATTTTTTGGGTGTTGTGAAATCATTCAAGTAATATCCTATCTAAATTTCAATATTTTGACCTGTTTTGCAAAAGTTACATCAATTTTAGGGTTTTTGATAAGTTTTCTCTACCGACTGCAAATTGTGGAAATTTTCCAAGTTCTTTATATTTCCGGAAAGAAAATAAAAAATTAGTTTGAGTTTGTTCTTTAAGTTTTTTCAGATTTGGCCTTATTCATATCAAAATCCCAAATCCTAAATTTTGACCTTGATCCCAAAATCTTACTATTTTGGGGCATCATGACGGGGACTTCCACAAGAGGAAAAAATAATCCCATCACTCCGGGTAAGACCCCAGACAAGAATGAGATAATTTTTGAGGAGTTAGAGTCAGAAGGGGTAACTATAGAGTCCTCACGGCTATGGTTTACTTCGACAGACCATAAGGTAAGTCAACTTGAGTTTGAGCTACAAAACCTTGAGTTTAGAGTGGCCAACAAATAATATGTAGAAAATATTGGACAACAATTGGTGGATTTCATTAACCAATTCAATTCAAATCTAACGGGTCATCATCTTATTCTAAATCATCCACCACTCAATCTACTCATAACAATCAATGTGGCTCTTCAGGTAAAAGTAATAGACAAACTAGTCAGGGTGGATATTTGAGCATGCCCAATCCAAATAC
Organism: Taxus chinensis; assembly: GCA_019776745.2. Taxonomy (NCBI): domain Eukaryota; kingdom Viridiplantae; phylum Streptophyta; class Pinopsida; order Cupressales; family Taxaceae; genus Taxus; species Taxus chinensis. The sequence continues at coordinate 19,445,278 of CM034151.1, forward strand.
AAACCTCTAGATTCCTATAACTTGATTCCAAAAGTGGAAATGTGTAAGTTTGATGGAAAGGATTGACTTAATTGGATTAACCAAATGGAAAATTTCTTTGAATTGCATCAAATTCCATTGTGACAATGTTAGTGTAGGATTTATTTTCATCGCTTTATTTGTATTATCCTGCTCAAGATTTTCCACCTCAGTTGGAGTTTCCATACACTTATGGGATATGCTTGCTTAGGTGTACACTTAAATACACTATTATAGGTGTTGGTTACCACTTGACTACACTATTCTAGGTGTGAATCAACACTTGACTATACCATTCTAGGTGTTGGTTACCACTATTCTAGGTGGATATTGTCATGATTCTAGGAGGAGGTTACACATTCACCTCCTATATGTACATACCTTGCATTATTCTATTTGATTGTATTGAGTTGGAGCTATTTCTATGTTATTACAATTATCTCTCTTGCATTTTATTATTTTTGTAGTCTTGTATGCTTGCATTATTTTGACTTGGAAAAATTCACATCTCACACCATTCACCTATGAAATCTTCAAACCATTAGATCTAGAGAGCTTCTCCGATATGGTATTAGAGCCAAGTTGGTATTAATATTGTCTTGTTATTATTTTGCAAATTTATTTTTCATTTGAGATCATTATTTGCAAGTATTTGGGTGTTATTTGGTGCTTATTTTTACTAGTTTGTGGGTATATGGCCTATTTAGAGGATTTTGAGGTTTATAGGCCCACATAGTGCATATATAGTTCTAGAGATTACTTTTTTACAAGCCCTAAATCATTGATGTAGGATCTCTAGAAGATTTATCCAAATCTAGGCATTTTTCAGGCCTGTGAAGGGTGTTTTCACATGTGGTAGTGCTTTTCTTGCATGTTCATACTTGAAAAGGGTGTGTTTCTGATAAAGAGGCATTTTAGACCTGTAACCAAGTTTACAACAGCCTATACATGTATTGTTGATCCAGATTCAATTGACTGTTTTTTGAGTCCCGTGGTAGTGTCGTTTGCTACACTCATATCTGCAGCAATTTCAAGAAATTTGTGAAGATATTATTGATCTAACGTGGTTGCAACCTTGCTGAAACAACCTGCGGCTGATATCCTTCAGATGTGCAGGGTGGCTAACACCAGCCCCTGTAACCCTCGACATATTTTGGCCTTCGGACGTGACCGACACAAACAAATTGAAGGGATTAGCCTTGGGTTCATCAAACCCTCCTTATTTTGCTAAAATTATATTTTAGTAAAAAAAGTGCATTTCAAGTTTAGTGCAAATTCATTTAAAATAGGGCTTATTTATGGGAAATAGTTATTGTAAAACTTTTGATTGGTAGCTTGATATCAAGTGCCATTTTTTTTGCAAAAGTTAAATATTTTTCATTTCCCAAAATCATTAGACCTATTAATTTTTATAAAACACACTAAGTTTTAAAGTGCCAAAATTGTGGGGGGGGGGGGGTTGCTTGATATAGTTCTTTTTTTTGGGGGGGGGTGTACAGAGTGTGTCCTCTCTTGTTCAGAACTTCTTTCTTTCTACATATTTCTTAGTATTTTATGCAAAAATTACCACAACAGTTCTTGTCTACAATGATTGATCTAAGTTCAATTAGCCCACTTGCAACCTTTTAACTACCATGAATGGAAATAAAAAATATCCATTAGAACCAAGGAGTAAAGGGTCTGTATCGCTATCATCCAATGGGGTTGGAACCAGAGCCTAATACATATGTAGACAAAATGTTAAGTGGTATAATTAGTGTGTTGAAGCATTTGGTATTTTGTGTCTTTTAGTGTCTTTCAGTGTCTCCTAAACTCCTTTTTTACATAGAGTTAGCAAAATCTCCCAACGAGGTGTGGAAAACCTTAGAAAAATTAGTTGGAAAATTTGACACTATGAGGGGTCATGAGCTAGAAATACAACTTATCACCTTAAGTCCTAGAAATTTTGACACCTTGGAAGATTTCTGTACCAAGCTCAAGTCTTTACGATTGCAATTAAAAGAATGTGGAATAGAAAATAAGGATGAACAACTTTTTCTTTTAGTGTTTGAAAAACTAGGTTCTTGACTACTCTATCTTTGTTTCTACATTTTATGCTACCAAGAGATATCTTAAAGCCACATGGTCTATGCCATCCTTAGATGATTTCATTACTGATTTGACTAAGAAGTAAGACAAGTTAATTCAAATAGTTACCTTTAAGTAATCCAAACCTCAAGCCCTCATTGTTAGGAAGGGGAAACAAAAATACTTATAGCAACCAAGAGAAGAAGCAAAATAAGTAAGAATCCAGAAAAGAAGAAAGAACATAAATCCACTACATCTTCCAAGTCTACCCACTGAAACCTCCTAGTTCAAACAGGAAGCCTAAAAAAGAAAAAGGTTAAGTGTGCCTATTGCAGGAAAATTGGGAATGATGAGCACAAATGTATGAAGAAATAGATTGATCAACTCAGTCATCTCCTTGAGAAGAACAACATAGAGGTCCCTAAATATATCAAGACAGTCTTCATCAACCCAAGAATATAATGAGGAAAAGGAAAAAGATAAAGAGAAACATAAGGGAAAACCACTAGTTGCAGTTACATCCTCATGTACTCCTTCGTGGGTTATTGACTCTAGTGCTTCACACCACATGGGTTCATCACATGTTGCAGTTTTCTTCCTGAGAACCCTACAACATGTCCTCCATCACTTTAGGTGATGATACTCTTACGCAATAGTTTCAGGGAGAGGGTATGTTGAAGTCGAAGGTGGAACATTCACAAATTTTCTTAGTGTACCTTCACTTTCAACCAATGCTCTTGTTATTGTATCAAATGACCTCATAAAGGGAAGGGCAGTGAGAGTACATATTTGATCTAGATTTAGTTGAGATTAGAGAATTACATAGTGACACTATAGTAGCAATGGGAAGGGCAGATCACCATGCTAGGTTATATACCTTTTCACACTTTGTACTTGATGTTTCCCCTACTACATTGCTCACACACTCATATGTAGTTAACAGATTATTGTCATGAGCAGTTTGGCCATGTTAAGTACCGCTACCTTTTGTAGATTTTAGTCAACATGACAAGGTTACGTGATTGCTTAGAGTTCATTTCTCAAAGGGACTTTGTGAGGGTTGTGCTCTTGGAAAACACCCTGAAGATAAATTTAATAAGGGAAAAGCTTGGAGAGCTTCAAAACCTTTAGAGTTGATTCAATAGTGATGTCATAAGGGATTTTCCCCATCCTTCTTTTAGTAGGGACAAATATGCTCTCATCTTCATAGATGAATTTTACAGATATAAATGGGTCTACTTCCTTAGGTAAAAATATGAAGTGTTTGATTAATTTCAAGACTTCAAGGCACTTACTGAGAATCAATCTGGGAAAATCATCAAATTTCATTTGAATAGATAATGGGGGGGAGTATGTTAGCAACATATTTTATTATTTTTGCACCACTGAGAGTATTGATTTATAACGGAAAATGCCTTACACTCCTTCAGTCAAAATGATGTGGTAGAATGAAAAAATTAGGTCCTTGAAAGAGATGGACAAATTGTATGATCCATTCTAAATGTTTAGACCTCTGTAGTTTTAGGAAAAATCCATCAATTGTGCCTCTTATATAAATAACTGGGTTCCCTAAAGAGCATTAAAAGGTATAACTCCCTTTGAATCTTGGCACAATAGGAAACCAAAAGTTAAGCACTTTAGGGTCTTTGAGATCACTAGGCGATGGTACAGGCATTCCTAAAAATGAAACTGCAAGGAAATGGAGCCTCAATTCAAACCTTAAATATTTTTTAGGTATTTACAGGGGGTCAAGGGCTATAGGACTTATCCATCCTACTACTCATGATTTTTTCATTGAGAGAAGTGTTAAGTTTTAGGAGAGTTCCATTGACTCTTTACTTGACACTTCTCCATCTACTTTGGATTCACTCAGTTTTGATGAGCAGTTTGAGGATTCAGATCATCCACAATAGGCTCTTGAGGTAGACATCTTCTACTTCTTCCAGTTATGAAAGTGAGCATAGTAATGAGGATTTGTCCTCATCTACTTCTAGTCATACTTCAAAGGATGAGGATTTGACACATGACTCACCCACTTTAGGTATTCTTTGGGCTAGACAGACACTTTAGAGTGCAGTTACATTTGGGTAGGGGATCCAGAGGATGACATCCATACTCATGGGCAAACTCATCAGAGTAGGCCACATGCATTTTATGCTTCAGTGACAGATCCACAAAAATTCTGAGAGGCATCATGCATACCTAAGTGGGATAGCGCTATGCATAAGGAATATAATTCCTTAATTAGTAATCACACTTGGGATTTGATTTCACTTCCTGAAGGAAGGAAGATGGTTAGATGTCGATGGATATATTAGACCAAATTTTCAGCAGATGGGTCAGTTTATAAGTATAAGGCTCGGTTAGTAGCCAAAGGTTTTTCACAAGGAGCCGACATAGACTACTTAAATAACTTTTCACCCATAACCAAGATGACTTTGATTAGACTCACACTTTCTTTAGTCGTAACACATGGTTGGAGTGTGCACCAGATTGATGTGAAGAGTAATTTTATTCATGAAGACCTATAGGAGGAGCTCTATATGGAGAAACCACCAGGGTTTGTTTAGGATTCATACTTAGTTTACAGACTTAGGAAATCTATCTATGGTCTCAAACATGCCCCTTGGGCTTGGTATGCCAAGATGGATTCCTTCCTCCTAGCTTTTGGTTTTACAAGGTGTCATTCAGATTCCAATGTATATCTATTATGGTGGGATGATTCATTACTGATACTGGTACTTTATATTGATGACCTTTTGATCACTGGGAGTAAATCAACTATCTTAGCAGTGAAGATAACTCTTGAAGATATATTTTCCATGACTGACTTGGGTCTCCTGCACTACTTCCTTGGCATTGAGATCATACAGTTTGATTCAGGGATTTCACTTGCAAAACCCAAGTACTCTCTCGATCTTTTGGCTCGGTTTCACATGGATGATTGCAGATCATCTCCGACTCCTTTCTTATCTAGATTCAAGCTTGAGGCTGATTGTTCCACACCCTTGGTTGATGCTAATTTGTATCGACAACTTGTTGTTATGTTTGTGGAGCCTATTTGCATGTTAGAATGTCGTACACCTTCTATGTGTGACACTCGGGTATTTTTTACGGTGGTCCCGCTCGCCGGTGAGCGGGTCAGGGGGGTTCAGGGGCGAAGCCCCCGAAGCAAATTTTCATTGGTGGTTTATTAACCCATGGGTAATGGGTAACTGTTATGGGTTGTTTTTGGACCCATGGTTTTTTCAGTTTTTTTCCCATTGTTTTGATACCCACGGTTTTTTCCCTTGGTTTTGATACCCATGGTTTTGTATCAAACTGCTTAAGCAGTTGTCTATTTATATGGTCTTATGCATATGATAGATGGACAAGTAAATGTATTATAGATGTGTTTTGAATTTGGGTGTGAATTCTGTAGAGTTTGTTGAGCATAGCTCTAAACGGATCTGGGTATTGTATTGAGAGAGTGGAGGATTGTAATAAAATCTGAGCAAGTGATTCTTGGTGGACGTAGCCCAAATTGGGTGAACCACATTAAATCTTGTCTCTCTATGTTATGTTATTTATTCTGCACTTTTGTTTGAGATCTGTAATATTTTCTGCATATTAGTTTCTACTGTTGCGATTATGTAAGGGATTATTCCGCATATTTTATCTCTTATTTCCTAACAATTGGTATCAGAGCCTGGTTTGGTTTGCTGAAGTGTTGAATTGTAGGGAAAGTTTTTAGATTGAGTGGGAGCTATGGCAGATGAAGGAAGATCTAGGGTTGATAAATTCAACGCGTAGAATTTCAGTCTTTGGAAGATGCAGATGGAAGATTACCTTTATCAGAAGGATCTTTATACTCCGTTGTCTGAGAAGGTGAACAAACCCTCAAGTATGACAAATGCAGAATGGGATTTGCTGGATAGGAAGGCACTTGGGACAATCTGGTTGTGTCTTGCATCTTCGGTATTATTTAATGTTTCAAAGGAAAAGACTACAAAAGATCTAATGGATGCATTAGGGAAGTTGTATGAAAAACCTTCTGCCTCTAACAAGATATTTTTATTGAAAAAGTTGTTTAATATGAAGATGTCTGAGAATAGTTCAGTAGCAGATCATTTAAATGATTTCAATATGGTTGTGAATATGCTAGCTTCGGTTACAATAGAATTTGATGAAGAAGTTAGGGATTTATTAATTCTGTGCTCTTTACCTGAGAGTTGGAATAGCCTGGTAATGACGGTAAGTAACTCGGTTCCAGATAACTCGAAGTTAAAATTTGAGGATGTTATAGGGGTGATTCTAAGCGAGGAAATGCGAAGAAAAATCTCTCGGGAATCTTCTACTTTAGGGAATGCTTTGACAGTGGAAACTAGAGGGAGACAGAAGAATAGAGGAAACTGTGGAAAATCAAAAGATCGGGCAAGGTCAAAATCCAAGAACAAGATTGTATGCTGGAATTGTGGAAAGCCTGGGCATGCAAAGAAGGACTGTTGGGATCTTCGGGATAAGAAGAAACAATAGGAAGAAAACAAGGAGGCAAATGTGGCATCGGGTAATGTATGTCAGGATGCTTTGATTCTTTCTTTGCATAATATTACTGAATCTTGGGTTTTAAATTCAGGGGCTTCTTTTCATGCTACTCCACATAGGCATTATTTTGTTGATTATGTTCAAGGGGATTTTGGGCATGTTTTTCTTGGTGATGATGAGCCTTGCAGTATAGTTGGAAAAGGTTCTGTTCAGGTTAAGATGCAGAATGGGAATACATGGCTATTGAAGGATGTCGGACATGTGCCTACATTAAGGAGAAATTTGATATTGGCGGGGCAATTGGGAAGTGATGGTTATACTGTGATATTTATAGCTAACTCTTAGAAGGTTACTAAGGGTGCTCTTGTGATGGCAAGAGGTAAGAAGGTTGGAACCTTGTATTTAACCACTGATAGTACTAATGATTGTAATATTGTGGCTTCAGATGCAGATACAACATTATGGCACTATAGGCTCGGTCATATGAGCCATAAGGGCATGGACATCATAAAGAAGAATTTTCCTGGATATACAGAAATAGGTTTGGAGTTCTGTGAGGACTACATATATGGGAAATAGAAGCGAGTAAGGTTTCTCAAGGTTGGACCTACAAAGAAAGAGAGTAAGTTAGAGTTGGTGCATTCTGATGTGTGGGGGCCAGCTCAGGTATCATCTCTTGGGGGTTCAAGTTATTATGTTACTTTTATTGATGATGCAACAAGGAAAGTTTGGGTTTATTGTATTAGAAACAAATCTGATGTATTTGTCACTTTTGTTAAATGGAAAGCCTTGGTAGAGAATGAAACAGGTCTTAAGCTAAAATTTCTCAAGTCAGATAATGGAGGGGAGTATTGCAGCAATGAATTTAATGATTACTGTTCTAAGAATGGAATCCGCAGGCAAAAGATGGTTCCAGGAACTCCACAGTAGAATGGGGTATCAGAAAGGATGAACATAACAATAATGGAACGTGCTAGGAGCATGAGGTTACATGCAGGACTGCCTCTTTCTTTTTGGGCAGAAGCGGTGAGCACAACGGTGTACTTGAGAAACAGAGGACCCTCAAGTGCTTTGGATGGAGGCATACCTGAGGAGGCTTAGTATGGTAATACAGTTGATTATTCATTTCTTAGAGTCTTTGGATGTGAGGTGTTTGTTCATATAGACAAGGATGATAGGACCAAGCTAGAGGCTAAATCAGAAAAATGTACTTTCATTGGTTATGGTGGTGATGAATTTGGATATAAATGTTGGAGTATTAAGGACAAGAAAATCATTCGATCCAGGGATGTGGTCTTTAATGAGAAAGTCATGTATAAGCAGCAGTTTAAGGAAAATAGGGAAGAAACCAAGAAAGAATATGCAGCGGTAGAGGATCTTCTGGATGGGAAAGTGACACATGAATTAATTCAGGAACCCCGTCAACAGGAACCCCAAACTCCTATATTGAGGAGGTCTTCTAGGGTAAGAAGAGAACCTGAACGTTTTTCTCCTTCTCTTTATTATTTATTACTCACTGATAGTGGAGAGCCAGAGAGCTTTGATGAAGCAATGCAAGTAGATGCCAGGAAGAAGTGGGAGCAAGCCATGCATGAGGAGCATCAGGCTCTCATGGAGAACCAGACATGGGATTTGGTGAAGCTACCTGAAGGAAAAAGAGCATTACAGAACAAATGGGTGTTCAGATTCAAAGACGAAGGAGGAAAGAAAAGATATAAGGCCCGGTTTGTGGTCAAGGGGTTTGCATAGAAACAAGGTATAGACTTTGATGAGATTTTTTCTCTTGTAGTAAAAATGAATTCTATTAGAACTGTTCTAGGAATAGTTGCAGTAGAAACAGCTTGATGTAAAGACTGCATTTCTCCATGGTGATTTAGAGGAGGAACTATATATGCAGCAACAAGAGGGCTATGAGGTCAAAGGTAAAGAGGAGAAGGTTTGCAAACTGAAGAAAAGCTTGTATGGCCTGAAACAAGCTCCACGTCAATGGTATAAGAAGTTTGATAGCTTCATGATGGAGCAAGGTTATATCAGATGCCATTCTAACCATTGTGTGTATACAAAGAAATTTGAGGATGGAATTTATATTATCCTGTGTTTGTATGTTGATGACATGCTGGTTGCAGGTGAAAACATGCAGGAAATAAAAGTACTCAAGAAGCAGCTAAGTGAATCATTTGCTATGAAGGATTTGGGTGCAACAAAAAAAATCCTTGGTATGAGGATATCTCGGGATAGGAAGGAACGGAAGATGACTTTATCTCAAGAAGAGTACATTAAGAAGGTCTTGGAGAGGTTTAATATGCAGGATGCTAAACCGGTTTGGACTCCTTTGGAAGGCCACTTCAAGTTATCAAAGGAGTAGTGTCCCAAGACAGAGTAGGAAAGAAACCAAATGTCAAAGGTACCTTACTCATCAGCACTTGGCAGTTTGATGTATGCTATGGTATGCACTAGGCCTGATATTGCTCATGCAGTGGGAGCTGTGAGTAGATTTATGAGTGATCCAGGTAAAAAGAATTGGCAAGCTGTAAAGTGGATCCTTCGGTATTTGAGAGGGACCATGGGGACAGTTTTGTGCTACAGTGGATCAGACACCACTTTACGTGGTTATGTAGATTCACACATGGCTGGAGATGTAGACAGTAGGAGGAGCACAACAGGTTATATTTACACTCTAGGTGGGACAGCAGTGAGATGGATTTCACGACTACAGAAGCTGGTGGCTTTTTCAACCACGGAGGTTGAGTATGTTGCTGCCACAGAGGCAAGCAAAGAGATGATTTGGCTACAACAATTGCTTGAGGAGTTGGGGCATAAGTAGGAGGAATGTAAGCTATATAGTGATAGTCAGAGTGCTATACACCTAGCTAAGAACTCTGCTTTCCACTCTAGGATGAAGCATATACAGTTGAGATATCACTTCATCAGGACAACTTTGGAGGAAGATAAGTTGAAGTTGGAGAATATTCATACCAGTCAGAATGCTGTAGACATGATGACCAAGGTGGTCATAAGGGATAAACTAAAGCTATGTTCAGCTTTGGTTGGCCTTCGTAGATGACAATGAAGGGTTGAGAAGCTTGCTCAGTGGAAATTAGTCTCTAAGTGGGATATTGTTATGTTTGTGGAGCCTATTTGCATGTTAGAATGTCTTACACCTTCTATGTGTTACACTCAGGTATTTTTACGGCGGTCCCACTCACCGGTGAGCGCGTCAGGGGGGTTCAGGGGTGAAGCCCCTGAAGCAAATTTTCATGGGTCGTTTATTAACCCATGGGTAATGGGTAACCGTTATGGGCTGTTTTTGGGCCCATGGTTTTTTTCGGTCTTTTGCCCATTGTTTTGATACCCATGGTTTTTGCCCTTGGTTTTGATACCCATGGTTTTGTATCAAACTGCTTAAGCAGATGTCTATTTATATGGTCTTATGCATATGATAGATGGAAAAGTAAATATATTGCAGATGTGTTTTGAATTCGGGTGTGAATTCTGTAGAGTTTGTTGAGCATAGCTCCAAATGGATCTGGGTATTGTATTGAGAGAGTGGAGGCTTGTAATAAAATCTAAGCAAGTGATTCTTGGTGGACGTAGCCCAAATTGGGTGAACCACGTTAAATCTGTCTCTCTGTGTTGTGTTATTTATTCTGCACTTTTATTTGAGATCTGTAATATTTTCTGCATATTAGTTTCTACTGTTGCGATTTTGTAAGGGATTATTCCACATATTTTATCTCTTATTTCCTAACACTTGTTGACAACCTTATTTACTTGATTCACACTAGACCTGATATCTCATATGCCATTGGTATTGTTTCAAGATACATGCAGTGACCTCATGGGCTACATTGGAAAACAACTAAGAGGATTTTTCACTACATTCAGGGCTCACATAGATATGGCATTCACTACAAGGTTGGTTCAGACATTGACTTGGTTGGCTACTTAGACTTAGATTGGGCTGACAACACTGAGTGTCATAAGTCCACTTTAGGTTAGAGTTTCTCATTTGGTTTTGGTCCTATCATTTGGTTGAGCAAGAATAAAAATTTTATTTCTCTATCATCCATAGAGGTAGAGTACACAGGATCTGTTAACATAGATACTGAGGCTATTTGGCTTCATAGGATTCTTTCTGAGCTTGGTATCTAGATCAGGTAGCCTACAATCATCTTTTGTGATAACCAGAGCACCATCCATATATGTAAGAATCTGTTTCTTCATTAGAGGACTAAACACATAGAGATTCACATGCACTTCATTCGGGAGGCCATTCATGAGCAGGTCATTGATTTGATATTTTTCCAGTCTTCAGAGTAGGTTGCTGACATTTTCACCAAACCTTTCATTGAGTAAGTTCGTTCATATATGATATATTCTTAGGGTGTGGTCTACATCAATAGATTCATCATCTTCAGGGGGGATTTCTATCCTCTTCACTTCTTCATGTATCTCTTTTTGGGGGGGTGTTTTTCCCACCGGGTTTTATTCTTTTAATCTATTTTATGAGATATTTATTTGTACATGGGTACCTCATTAGGTCTTATTGTTGGGATCCACTTTCATTTTCACTACCCACCTAAGCTGTGCTTATGGGGGGTGTTAGTGTAGGATTTATTTTCCTTGCTTTATTTTTTTAATCATACTTGGGATATTCCACATCACTTGGAGTTTCCCTACACTTATGAGATATGCTTGCTTAGGTGTACACTTGACTACACTATTCTAGGTTTTGGTTACCACTTGAATAAACTATTCTAGGTGTTATTCACCACTTGACTACACCATTATAGTTATTGGTTACCACTATTCTAGGTGGAGATTTACATGATTTTAGAAGGAGGTTACACATTCACCTTCTATATGTAGATATCTTGCATTATTCTATTCGATTGTATTGAGTTGGAGCTATTTCTATGTTATTGCAATTATCTCTCTTGTATTTTCATAAATTTTCAGTCTTGTATGCTTGCATTGTTTTATCTTGAAACAATTCAAGTCTTGCATCATTCACCTGTGCATTCTTTGAACCAGTAGATTTGTGGTGCTTCTCCAATAAACAAAAGGTTCCCATGACATCCTTGTATCTCGAACTTGACCAATTCGTTTGGTATCAATGGTTACGTACTCAAAGGCATAAGAGTGGTCTCAATGTTTTATGGACAATATTCATTGAAGAATTGCATCTGTACTATAGTTCTAGTGTGTCAGAGAATTACTTCATCAAATTAACAAAATTAAGACAAACAAGATGAAGGGTTTGTTGTAAAACTATTTTCATTATAAGAACATCAGTCAATTACATTTATACCCTCATATATGCAAGTAGTTATAGATGAGCACTCAGTTGTGTTTGGAGATATACTAAAAGGTTTAACTCCAAAAAGATAATATGAACATGCCATCTAGCTAGCACCAGGGAGTCAACCACCTAAAACTAGACCTTATAGGTACCCGTATATGCAAAAGAGTGAGATTGAGAAGATAATACAAGAGATGTTAGAAGCAAGAATTATTCTTCATAGTCAACGTGCTTACTCTTCTCATGTAGTGATGGTATGGAAAAAGATAAAAATTGGCGCATGTGTCCAGATTACAGAGAACTCAATAAATACATAGTCAAAGATAAGTTTTCTATTCTTGTAATTGTTGATTTAGTAGATGAGATTCATGGTGCCGTTTACTTTACAAAACTTGATATTTGTTCTAGATATCATCAAATTAGAATCAATGATGAAGATGTTCATAAAACAAACTTCAGGACACATGAAGGCCATTATGAGTTCTTGGTAATTCCTTTTGGACTAACAAATGTACCCTCTATATTTCAAAGCTCAATGAATTCTATATTTAAGTGATTTTTGTGGAAGTTTTTTAGTGTTCTTTAATGATATAATAATCTATAGTAAAACATGGGAGGAACACCTGCATTATGTAAAGAAGGTGTTAGAAACTCTTGAACAACATAAAATTTATGCAAAGCCTTCTAAGTGTTCTTTTGGAGTCAAGGAGGTTGAATATTTGGGTCACATTGTCTCTTATATAAAATCCATGCTTGAATGGAAGGTTCACAAAACCTTAAAGAATCTCCAAGGATTTTTGGGATTTACAGGTTATTATTGTAGATTTGTCAAGAATTATGGCAACATAACAACACCACTCACAACTTTATTGAAGAAGGAATCTTTCCATTGGAATTATGGCATCACATTCAACAATGAATGTTTACATTTGATATTAGAGAAACCACCCAGGTTTGAGTCTCGACACGGGTGGTTACGCCGACATTGCAATGTTTTCTCGGGGCTCGTATAAGGCAGGGCATGGTCCTACTATACGGGCATAAATATAGCCCGAGGTCTGTTTACGAAATTTTGGTGGGATGTTATGATACTTATTTGTGGATTTTGTTATCACAAAAAGTCACCTTGGGATTTTTGGTTATGGATCCCTACTTTTTACTAACATGGGATTACCTCGCAAGCCATGGTACTTGTGAACTTGAGATAATCCCCCCAGAGAAGGTTGGTTTATCTCCTAATCCTACCTATCATAACTACTCCTAATGCAAGAAAATACCTATCTAAACCTATCCTAACATTCCAAGGAGACATGGAGAGAGATGCATGAAATAAAACCTACACTAGAAGTGGTGATACACCAAGAAAAGGAGTGTGAGACACTTTCCCAGCCTGCAAAATAGTGAAGGAATGGACTTGTAGAGGGTGGAAAAGCACCACAGACCAAATCACATGTACTTTAACATCCTAAGTAAGCACAAAACAACTAAATCCTGCAATGACATAATAATATACATAGATCCCGCAAGCGTGATGAGAGGCAAGTGAAAGCAACACAAATGATGCGAAGGATAGGAAAATGTATAAAAAAACACCACTATATTACTCCATTAGATATGTACAATACACTATTTTAGTAAGAGGAGACAAGAAATTCCATTACAATTTTTGGGAGGAAGGCTTGAAGCCCCAAGAAGAAGAGGGGTGCATGGGAGAGAAAAATGACCAACAACCTTTACAATGTGCATCCCCTTACCATTTATAGAAATTTTGGAGAAGAGAGAGAAACTTGAAGGAACCAAATGTATGTCTCCATTTCCAAAACTTTACAGCAAATGAATTAAAAGTATTATGGGGCACCTATGAAACCCATTCCATCTCATACCCTTGCTTGTAGAATAAGGAAATGGCCTCCATGCTGCATTAATGGTGGTAGTTGGTTGTACAATGCATTCAAGTTTAGGAGAAAAAATTCCAATTCTGACCCCCTTTCCATCACGAAAACTGAAATATGAATTTTCTAGTGTGTAGAGGACTCCAAGACCTTTTCAGAAAGTTCAAGTTTGTGATAAACGGAGCTCCTAGTGGAAAGTTATGGTATTTTGAAGTTGTAGTTCTGCGGGGAAACTAGGGGCAATTGCTGTAACTCCCTTACATGCAGTGATCTGACCCTCTACTATTGCCCTTACCATTAGTCATATCTAACTTCTTTAGTTTTCTTAATCTAAGAGAAGTAAAACAATTTGTCTTCACTGCATTGCTTTACTTTTCTTATGTCATTTCTTTGTGTGAAACAAGGTGTGATTTACTACCTTGGGTGGCAAGCCAGCTCACCACCCAACTCGCTTCCTAACTCGGTTTGCAGCTGCCCTCACAGCTTGGATTTGGACTTGCTTGATAACTTGACCATTTGACACATTTCTTGAATCAACTTACAGCTCATTAGATAAATTTTTGCATTGCTCCTGCATTGTTCAACTCAATATTATTGCAATGCAATATTTCATCACTCAAATAACCTACTCAACTCTACTAGCTCGCCCTTTTACATTGCGGTGGTTTCAACAAATGATGTTTACCTTTGTTAAACTCGCCACCTGTGAAAATATTTTCCTATGCCTCACCGCTTATCTCTATGCCCAACTCACTGTTTTTATTTCATCGAACTAGTTTTATTTGACTTTGCATGTGGGGGGCCCTCACAAGACTTGACCCTGCCATTCACCGTAATACAAAACGAATTTCCATATCTCATTGTGTTGATTTGAACTAGATTTAATTTTCTAGTGACCCTTCGCAAATGCAAAGTCTTTGACCCCTCATTTGCTGATTTGAATGATGACATGACCTCCTTGTTGCGGTAATTTTTTCTACTTTACTTGCCTTGCATCGAACAAATTTTTCTTTACTTAGCTCGGTGAGTGAGATAAGTAAGACACTCACTGATCACCGCTTCACATTTCAACTCACATTCTTCTTATGTGGTGATCTCACCTTTCTTACCTTGCGCTAAAATCAACCTTGACTACTTGGGAGTAGTCACCTCCCAATTTTACACAATACAGTGCTAGCTCTCCCGTTTATTGCATTGACTTCATTTGCTTTTGCTTCGCAACCTTCATTATGCCATAGAAGTCTTAATGACACCTTATACCCTTTATTTAGTTCATCAATGAATCCCCCTACCTTAAGAGCCTCCTGAAGACCTGTAGTACTTTATTTCAGACCTCTAAAAAAGATTGTACCTTGTCAACAATCAATCTACCTTGCAACTTTTTTATTTTCTTCAACATGCATAACAAATCATCAATACATTTCATATACTTATCTAAGACATTATATCAAATCATAACAATAAATTTTTAGGCATGTAATCATGCAACTCAACCATATTCTATGTCAAAACTTGGCCATTTAAAGTAATGACCAACTTAAGTACCTCCTTACAGTTGTCATGATGAAAAATTCTTGATATACCTCCGAACCTTTATGAATATGGAGACCAACCTTTCTCTTGCTCAATACCTCAACACAAAAGACATCCTTTTCCATAGAGAACTCAAAGCCCATATATATATATCCTTTCATGGAGAACATAAATTGACAAACTTGAACCATTTTCTTGGAGTCACTTTAGAGCAATCTCAAAATAATGTAAATTTAAATGACACTACATACCTTCTTGGAGAAACAACTTTACATGTTTCTTTATTCTTGAAAATTTTATAAATAATCCCTCTTCTTTACATGAAATATTTACGAATCTATCCATAAAATCCATTACCCAATTTACAGTTGTTATAAATATAGACATTGAGAGGGGGGGTGAATCGGTGCTTATTAAAATTTAGTGCAACTCAAAGTTGGTCAATCATCTAATATTTAAATTACTTTAACTGTGATAAGCATGCATCTTCAATCATGAGAGATAGAGAGATAAATAAACACACATAAAATCATGAGAGGACAAGATTTAATGTGGGAAACCCATCTTGGGATAAAAACACACTGAAACCAGAGAACTAGCTTGGAAAACTATGTTATAAAGTTACAATGATTTCATTGTTGAGCATCAACTCAACCTAGAGTTGTAGCTCTAATAGTTAGACGAGCTACTACTTAGTCTTTGACAAGATTCAACTTTTCTAGAAGCTTCAACTCCAAAATTTAACCACAACTAATCTTCTGTAAGCTACTACTTACAAGGAGGCTTTAACCCCCTATATGCTAAGTTGTAACTTACATTTTTTACAAATATTTTGATCACTTTATTGTGTTGTCTTCCACAATTGATTATGACAACTTCTTCAACTCAATTCTCTTCTATTATCCTTTCTTAATATGTTATGGCTTCAATACGTTCACACCATTCTAGCTTTCTTGTAATGAGCACTCAAATATGCACTCTTTCCAACAACAACCCTACATTCGACAACAACATTCTCTCAGGCTTCAACAACATTTACATGCTAAATTTTTTATCTTAAATAAACAAACATGAATCCTTAGCATGAATCTTGATGATTCATGTTTAATGACTCTTCACATGACTCATTCTTCTTAGGTGTAAGTGCATAGAAAAAGACTTTACAAAACTGCCTCATAAATTTACAATTGTCTTCTTGCATCTGATAACTTCACTTACACCATCTGACATTATTCCAGGAATTTTGAGCTTATTCATGAGAGCCTTCAATTCGAATATGAATGCTTCATGTTTGATGTTCCATGACTTTTTAGCTTCTTCACTTTGAGCCATTTTGAATTGTTCCTCATAGACTTGCTTGATTGAGAAATTTTTTTGTCATGAATTTCTCCTTTGTTTTGAGATGAATTAGCGTGATTTATTTTACAACACCTTTATGATCTCCTTACATACATTACTTGTAGTTTTTGGGATTTTTCATCAGTTAAAAATCAAGTTTCAATAATTTTCCATGTCAGACAAAAATTGCACAGTCACCCTGCAATAAGAGCCAATGAAATATCTCCAAATTTACTTCACAATATTAAATTGCTGATAACCTTGAATGATTGCCATGAAATGTGATCCAATGATAAAGCTCCAATTTGTAAGGACCTTGTTAAAATGCGAAGCCTAAACCAATCAGACAACTCCATGTAACTTTTTGGTGTCTTTATTTTTTGAGTGCGAAGCATGAACTAACAAGAAGGCTACATGCCTTTGCAATGTCATACTATTGATAATCTGTATCTGACCAATGTGAAACAATCTAGTAGGAAAGCTCCACCTGACATCCTCTAATGCTGCCATGTTTCTCTCTAACTGTGCTGAATTTGTCTGCCTCATCACATACTCGAAATGCCATAAAATTTGGCTTATTCCATGGACTTCACATCCACTCGGAGCCATCTCTCTAAAATATGGTGGAATACTGCCATGTGTCCACCTTCGGTCATCAAATCATTGCCAAGTAGCACCCTCTGCTTGGTCCACCTATCTCTATCTTTTGCTGACATATCTTCTCTCTCCTAGTTCGGATCTAAAATATTTCTTAAACATAACTCATTCTGGAGGTTTAATTCTGTCGGACCCCAATTTCCTTCATCGAAATACTAGCACCTAACACTTTCCTTCACCATTGATATTTCACCACCTGTCCTATTGATTTTTCAACCTTTCCATGACTTGAAAAGATATAGCATTTGGTTAATTACGTGAACGTCACGTGTGTTGGGCGCATCTACTTAGGAGCTTGCCAAAAAGCCAACATGTGTTCATTTGCTATATTTTATTTTCACCACGTTTCTTATCCATCTTCGGCTACATGTCCCTAATTTTGACTGTGTTTGTTTGCTGTCATTCGTCACGACTGTTAGAGTAGGTATTTACCTTATCTCATGTTCACCTAGGTACTTTATTTACCTTTATTGTATTTACCCTCACCCACTTATGTGTGTGGATATTTTTTTAATCTTATTTAGATATTACGAGATATTATTTAGTTGTTAAGTATAGTTCTTTCCTTGATCTATGGGATCGACTAGTTCTTTCATTGATCTATGGCATTGACTAGATCCTTGATGTTTAGTTCTCCCTTAAATCTATGGTCTTGACTAGTTCTTTGATGACTAGTTATTCCCTTGATTTATGGCTCGATCTACGACCTTGACTGGTTCTTAGATTGTTATTCCTTGCCTATTTAAGCAAGGCCCATTCTCAATGTATTGCATTGAGTTCCATAATAATATATGATATTGTTTCTCATTTGTTTGCAAAGGTTTATGTAAAGTTATTCTGGCGAATTGCTTTCATCTTATAGATCGTGATGTTTGATTAGCATATGCATTCTTGGCTTGGTACGATCTTGTTATCATTCCTTTCAATGACCTGCAAAACTTACAATGGCCATAAATTCCCATAGAGAGCTCCAAATTACACATAGTTAGACTCATTGGAAAGGTATCCTTGAGTTCTCAAGAACACATACCTCCACCATCACCAAAATATCTTACACATTCTAAAATAATCATTTCAAACCTTCCGTGTACGTCAATATCAGTTCTTCACTCAGATATAAAAAAATTTACACAACTTGCTCAAAACACTTTGTGAGCATGTAGGAGACATAAAGAGCTATCTAGAACACCAAATATTTCTTCATGAAATGCACAAAAAACTCTTGTACCTGCAAGTTTTTTCTAAAATTGTTCTTTTCTGTACTAGGTAGGTTATCACTCTTCATTTACATTGCTTCTCCATACTTTATGGGCTTGGAACAATCTCATACATGCAAAGAATATTACACAATGGCCTATTAACATTAAGAAACACTTCTAACACCTCTGAAACACCTTTTGCATTCATACCAAGCATACCAATCATTACAGCATCTTGAAACCATCCAGGAACCTATTTGTAAGATCCAACTATCATTGAGAAGGCACTACTAATCAACCTTCATGCCTCTAACTGAGATTCACTTCACCACTCACTCTTTTCCATCAATGCCACTTGACATCAATGACAACTCTAATGACCAGGGTTAAAAAAAATCATACATAGAGCTAACTAGTTTTTTAGTTCTTGGAATTAGTCCTTAAAAAGGTATAGCCAACTTTACTCACTTGAACCAACATGGCATGGTATTCCTTCAAAATTAGATAATGATCTTCTTCCTGTACAAAGCTACCGAATCTATGATGCTTAAATGATCTTAGTACATTTCTAACATGTCTCCAAGATCTCAACAATTCATGCCAACTACCCTATATACTTGTAGCTCTTCCTTTCGCTATGCATAACTTTTTTAGAGCTCAAATCAATGTTAGAACTCTTGATAATTGAAAACACACCTTGATCTTAACCCAACTAAATTTATGCATTCCATGGAAAATTCACCTCTTCTTAGTTCATTTATATCACTTCTTTTCTCAAATGCTCTTGAAAAGTCTTCAAGATCATCTATGATCCTAAATAACTTTGATGACTTCATGCGCAGTCAACTGCAAGACCTTGTCTTCTTTGCAACTTTACTACCCTTTAAGGAATAAACACAAAAGGCATACCTTTGTTTCTTTATCATAATAGAACACAAAAATGAATTGTACCATGTGTTATGACTCCATAGTGCAAAAAAAAATCCTCTTTAAGGGATGAAAATTAAGAGATTCATCTTCATTATTGTCAACATGTACCTAGTCTCCCTTTCTCTTGTCAACTTGTGCTATGTCACTTGCAAACAAAGTCTTCAAGAGTTCACTTGAAGTCATAGACTACTCTTGAACTTTGCAATACATGACCTCTAACTCCTTCATAATATTGAATAGAAGATCAGACTAAGATTTACCTTCCTTGGCACAGTGGAACCCTTTTTGACTACAAACTCTTAACAGTTATGAAGACTTCAAGACTCTTGATCAACCCTTCTTGACCAAACATAGATAATCCCTTACATCATTACACTATATAGATCAGGTGATAACCTTAACTCACTTTGAAACATCAACATAGCCTCAATTATTGATAATTACTCATTGATATACCACAGACTCTTCTCATAATGACTAATCAAGGTATAAGGACATCATGAAAAATTCACTACCTAAAAATTTTGATTCATGAAGCACTTTGAACCTTTCGAGAGAATCGCAGGGTCAATTCACAGTGGATGTAGTAGAATCCATACAAATGACACAAACAAGATTGGTACAAGACCTTATTTGTAAACCTCTTGAAGAACACACAATCACATACTTAATAACATGGCTCTCTTGACAAAGTACATATAAAAAGACCTTCGTACTCAGAGAAGAAAACTTCTGGAAAACATCATACACTCATGCCCAATTTTTAAATATGTATAATAATTTCCCTTGGAATGATAGATACTTCTCTGATGAATCAATAGGGCATAGACCGATAGATGATAGTACGTTGAATCTAATTGAGCATAGACCCTATAGATACACTTGATTACACATGTGATAGAGATTACAAATTTGTGAATGACATCAAACTTAACAGATCCTTGAAACATGAACACTCTTTAAGAAGGAATGAGTGCCTTATCAAAAAATTTATGGGCATGAAACAACTCTATGATACATATCACTAAGCACATGATTAATCAAGGGAAAGACTCAAAATTATAGTATACTATTTCATAGACCTCAAAACTCATTGATAGAACATGTGCTTACATGACATCACAAAATTCTTGATACTTTTAAAGATTTAACTTCAATGACACATGCCTTGATAGTACAATGAAGACACTCACTTACCTTAGACTATTCATACAGACCTTTTAAAGATATTATATTTATAATACCACTATTTCAAACCATTAGACTAAACCTTGATCAATAACAACATGGACTTATTATAAGGACTATTAATCTTGTAACTCAGACTCATAGAGGAAAGATTGATTCATGGTGACATATTAAACTTCTCTTAGATAAAAAATGACAAAATCAAACACCTACAAGAAACGAAGACTCAAAAAAAAATGGAGAGATCACATCCCATACCTTATAACTCTTGAGGTATCCCAAACTCCTAGCTTCTTCAAGTTATCATATATAAGAGACTGAATGGTAGTGAGACACATATGACTTTCTTCAAGTTTGAGTTCTTTAACTAAGGAAAACATACCTCCTTGATATGATTTGGGATCTTCATTGACAAATATTATTGGTTTATGTTTCATACTCTTCATTTTAGACTGATACTCAGTTATTTTGACCTCTTTTTCTTGATCAGCATCCTCCTTGACCATATGAATAGTCTTGACAATCTCAGAATCACTCTTGGTACTGATTGTTCTCTTGAAATATTTCTTCTCTTTCCCTTTGAATTCCTGAAACCTGCTATTGAATATTGAAGATCCACCTTGGTGAAAAAATGTAACAATGTGTCCTTGTTTGTGACACTTGAAACACACAACACATTTCCAAATTCTAGGCTCAAACATACTTAAGTCCCAACCACAATCTTTAGCTCTATGGCCATACTTACAACATGAATTACATTCACCTTTGAAGAGACCTTCACCATTCCTAAGAGACCTTCTTTTGAAATTTCTATCTCTATGACAAAAATCCTGACACACATAACAATAAGCATTGAAATAAGTACCATACCAAGAAGCATTAGGTTGTATAACATGGTTAGGTCTTCTTAAATCAGCCTTATTGGTCACCTTCACATCAGATCAAGAAATTGGTATAGTTCCTTCATAAATCTCCTTTTGATTTCCCTTGAAACCTAGGCTAGTCTTGTCATTTACAACTCTTTGAACTTCTAAAATCCCATCAAGAGATTCAGATCTCTTCTTATCCTCTCATACATCTTCAATCTGATGGAAGCACCTTCTAAATTAGATTCCACATATCTCAATCTATCTTCATACCTACAAAAATATTTTTCTTTAACCTTTAGGGATGTAGACACTCTTTCAACCCATGATTCCAAACTCTTGATGGCTTGACCATGCTAGCAATCAATGAATCTGTAACTTCATACTTCGTCCTTAATTCAACTTCAATATCTAAAGACTTACCCATTGCTTATGCTTTAAGGATCTCCTTCAAGTGATTAAACTTACTTCTCAAGGACCTTCTCTAATACCAATTATTGGAAGCAAAATGGAATGGGGGGGTGAATCAGCCCTAAAAAAAATTCAATTCATTTACCATTACATACATTCATCATTTCATTCACCATTTAACGTCCATAACCATATGAGCATATTAGGTGTGTATTAAGCATTCACAAGAACATGAAATAAAGAAGAAGACACATAAACACCATATATAAGTGTGAATCCCTCAAGGGGAAGAAAACCCACTAAAAATTTACTTATATTATACAAATCAAAGAGATTTAGTGAAGCACCAACTTCACAAGGAACACCAAAACCTAGTTTAATAGAGCACTAACCCTACAAGGAGTACCAACCCCTAATTTAGTGAAGAAACCACTCCACAAGGAGGGTACTACCCCCTAAGATGATCAAGCACCAACTAAACCATATGAAGATGAAGATATCTGAATTTTTTTCTACCATAATTGATGGAGATCACTAATTTAGCTCACACACTTTCTTCAAACCCTCATTCCTTCAACTCACTCTATTATTCTTCTTCTTGGACTAAATTACCTTCATACCTTTGAAAAATTCTCTCTAAACTTCCTCATATTTTTTCCAACATCCTTATCTCTGAATTCATGCATTATAATCCCCTTCTCTCTTTGAAACAATTCACATTTTTCCATCTTAGAGCACTAGTTCAAATTTGAACTTAAACCCTTGCTTTATACCCTTCTCAACTCAAAATAATAAAGGAATTCAGTCTCAATCCTTTAGTTTGAAAAATACAACTTAAAAAAATCCCAAAACATTCATAATGGACCCATGTAGGCCGGCCATTCCCAAATGCACTAAACAAGCTCAAAATAAACTCAAAACCCCATCACATGGATGACTAAAAAATGAAAACACCATAAACATGATTACTCAAGCACCCTAATTGCTCAAAAATGTAAAATATGACATAAAAACATAATCCATGGTAGTTAATTATCTTACACTAATCAAATTCTTCATAAATCACTCAAGAAGGATCATATCCTTCACTAAACAAATGTCTCCACGAACCAGTCTTCACCTTTGGGCCTCAAGATCACCCAAGAATGCCTCAAATATGGCATGTAACCACTAATTTGAATCTTGTTGACCTGAATAACACATCAATTCTTGATAGAACTCATGAAACATTCATACATGAAAACCACACCAAATTTCCTCTTTACCAAACTGAGCTACACTAAAAGTAGTTTTAGAAACACAATTGGTTTGCACAATTTATGCCACTTAAAATACCTCAAAATTCCATAAATAGGAGAAAAATTCATCCCTCCTCACTCTCAAACTGATATAAATATTCAAACAATCCATCTCATGCCTCTTCTACCTCAATCTTATAGCTTGAGCAATCCTATTTTGAAAATCAGCAACCTTCTTCCTCACAAATTGAGCTGGATGACCCATAAAATATCATCATCATGAGACAAACCATATACCAATGGAAATCCCTCTGAATCCCATTTCCAAAAAACATTACATTTCATTCCAACTCCAAGTGTAAGGCCTTCAACTAGGCCCATCTCTGAAACTACTCATTTAGCCATCTACGACTCAATAACTAAGCTTGAACTCAACTTATTGCATTGCCTAAAAAGTCACTTCCAGGATTAACCAAATCATGTAAAACTATTAGAATTTTTTTCTAAGAACTCAAGAACCTTCAACCAGAATGAAGTGTCCCAAAAAAATTACCTTACCTTTTATCACCAACAAAAGAAATAAAATCTACATTTCTTCCATTTCCATTTTTCATGTTTTCCTCTGTTCTCTTTCTTTTATGCACTTTGCAAGCATAGTGATCAAGAAGGAACTTTGCATCTTTGATAGAAGAATCTAAGGAATTGTGTGTCTTTAATTTATTAGTCTCAATAATGACCTAAATTGTTGCTTTCCTATAATTTAATTTTGAACTACTTTAATTATTGGGTGTGAAATCTTCTATTTCATACTCACAACAATAACCTTTCCTTTCCTAATTTCTCTCCTTTATCCCTCATCTTTGAAATTTCCTCCCTTGTACCCTATAGAAACACTTTGCCACAAGTTCTTTGAAGTGTTCTTGTGTAATACATAACATATTTGGACACCCCACAACATTTATATAGGATTAGGAAAGTTTCAAATTCAATAATGGGAGCTTCCCCATACAAAATAAGGAGGGCGTAGCCTCGTGAGCATTGGCGGAAACACATATTTTTGCCATACGATTTTTTTTTCACCAACAGTTTTTTGTGAATATTTTGGGGAGAGATATGCCCTTGTGCACCCATATAGATATTTGAAAATACAAAAAAAACTGAAAAATACCAAAAATACTATATATACTCAAAAGCCTTTTTGCAAGCCTATTGAGAAATCAACATTTTTTCCAAGTTTGATCCTTTTTTGAGAACTTGAGGAAAATTGATAGAGAGAAGATACACCCGAGCTGATCCTATAGGTGTCATTGTTGACCCTGCATTGGAGGAACAATGAATAGTTGATTTCAGACTTCCCATTATACTAGCAATAATACAAGTTCCTAAAAACCATCTTGAAGGTCATACAGAAGAGCCAGTTGCAAAACCACTAGTATTCATTCCATAATAAGAAGAAAGATAAGATAAAATGACATCACAAGCACCTATGCCATAGGGACAAAACACTATTCCATTAGCCTTGGGTCTAACACTCCATGAACTTCCATAAAGATCAATAAAGATATTTTTGAAGTTCTATGGAGATGGAAAACAACATCCCGATGATCATATCACAGCTTGTGGCATCCTTGGATTCCAATATGAAGATGTTGCAGTGTGGTTGTTTTTGGAAACATTGCAAGATGCTGCAGAAGACTGGTTCTACTATTTTCCTTCACGCTGAATCTCTAATTGGGGTGGTTTGAAAATAATTTTGAAGAAAGATTCAAGATTGCCTAAGATGCTGATGTCCTCCTTTCTCAAATTACTTAGATGAAGAAAGATCCACAAGATTCCATGAGAAAATTCATGGAAAAATTCACCAACACGATCAATAATATTCCCGCCATTTCCCTTCCTATTGCGGATAATATGAAGATTTTATTCATGAATTATCAATTACTTGAAGTGAGTTTCTTCTTACATAGAGTTCAACCACAAGATTTGTACCATGCTCAAGAAATTGTTGTCGAGGTGGAAGATGACCTCATCTTGTCAGGTAATATCAATAATCCTTTAATGAAGGATAATTCCCAGGGTTCCAAAGATGATAGATATGATCAATTGTTACAAAGGTTGTTTAATGACTTGACGAAGTTGAAGAAAGAAGTTTCTCAATGAGCACCTCATCTAAATAGGAACAGGAACCAGATTGCAGGAGTACCTCGAAGGCTTGCCTTGGAGGCACCATGGGTCAATGCAATATGTGAGATCAATGAAGATAATGAAGAAGAAAATTTTGAATCAAAATTTGAAAATGAAGGAGAAGAAGAATGCGCGTAGATAATATTTTTTGAATGCACAATTGATGATGAAGAACTCGTAGATAGTTACTCCTATGTGTTGTTCAGTCGATCATAAAAGGATAAAGAAGGATATTATTCTACTACCCAAGATAAGAAAGTGAATCCTAAAATGGTGACTCCACAAGAAACACAAATTAAAGGAGGATCATATAATTCTACTTCCACATGATCAGCTAAGAAGAAACATGAGACTACTTCAACCAAGAATCCTTCCGCCTCCTTGGGTAAGTCTCATTCGAATTCCTTTGAAAAATAAGTTTTTGTAAATCCTAATAACATTCATGTCAAGGATTCTAGAGTCCCTCATGTTCCTACCACTTCCTCATCCTTTGATATCATCGACCATTTCAAAAAATCCAGAGTCCAAATCTCTGAATATGAGTATTTGAGAACTCTTCCCAAGCAACTTGAGAATCATGTTCAACATATCAAAGGAAGTAGTTTTATTTCATGTCCTAAATATGCCACCGCCAAATAACTACATGATGTGTCTCAACCTACTCCATCTCTAAACTACCTTGATTCCACACCCTTCACCTCTAGGAAGGTAGATCCTTTCTACATAGCCTTACTGGTCAATGGGTACAAACTGAACAATTAAATCAACGACTATGGTGCTTCAGATAATATCATTCATGAAAAAGTTTCTAAAGCTCTTGGCCTTTCCCTTTTTGCTACCTCCAGTGATAACCTCTCCATGGAAATGAAATAGATTCCCCTTATGGGCCAGATCAAAGATGCTGAGGTAGCATTGACAGACTTCCTTGACAAAAAAATCACAATGAAAATATTGATGGAAAACATGCCTGCCTCATATGGTATGTTGTTAGGATGAAGCTTCTGTCAAGATGTTAGAGGATATATGCAACTCAATTGGTTGCATGCTACCATTCCAGTCAATGGTAAAGTAAAGAAACTTCTTCCCGACAAGAAAATGAAGTATACTATTCAAAGACTAGATGAACCAATGATAGACATCCCTTTTTAAAATTCAAAATCTTGCAAATTTTTCATGACCTTAGAGGATGATTTGAGATGCCCATGTCATTCGAATAATGTCTAAGAATCACGAAGCCAGTCAAAGAGCATAATGGTGATTTGATGAAATTAGAGTTTGAGAGCATTTACTTCCCATGGGATGAGAGAGTAAATGAAGTTGTTCTACTAGATATTGATGAAGATCATGAGAATTTTGACTTGCAACAAGGAAATAGTGAAGTAATGAGTGATGTGAATCAAGGAGTGATTCTTGGAAAATTATTGACAGGTAACTTTAATGTTTCCAATCATGTTCTTGATACTTGGTACTAGTTTCCATTCGATAAATTTACTTGTGAATACTAAGACTTCTATTTATCATTTAAAGAAGATGACAAGAGATACAAGAATGCACATGAACCTATTTAAGGATATGATGATTTCATCATAGAAATGGATTTCTTAGTTCTGGGTGATCAAGAATAGGAAAATGATAATGGAAAAATTTCAGATCTAATGTTTTTCTCATTCCCTTTTCATAAGGATGGAAACATTCTCAACAAAAATGGAGAAAGGAAATGTTGCTTGATCTTATGGCTGGTTTTTTTCAAAATGGAAACATTTTAAATGGACTTAAACCTTTTAGTTCTCACTTTAGTCAAGATAAGGATGCTCTCAACATGATGATGGATGAGGAAGCCCAAAGTGGATAAGACAAAGAAAATGACAGTTTCCATGTTACACACCCAACCATGTGCTCATTCTCTTTCCAAGAAGATGATGCATTACACTTGATGCACTATGTAGGGTAGCATGTTGCAAAATATCTGAAGCACAAGAAAGATGATTTCTTGATACAATCGAGAAAAAAAGAAAATAAAGAGGTTAGTAATGATGTTGAAATCTCCAAAGTGTCTGCCGAAAATCAACCCATGGGAGTAGTGGTTATGAAGAAGATGAACAATGAAGAACATAAACCTTGGCATGTAAATGATAAGTTAAATATGATTGAGGCTCATCTCCACAGTAACGATGGAAAATCAATAAGTGGAACAAACTTGGGAATCAATGAGAAAATTGGAATAATATTTCAAAGCAATAGAGGCAATGAAATGAATGAGCAGATCATCAATTGCACTAGAAATCATGTTAGGTTTCTCAATAAGTTGAGAAAAGGTTCATATTTTATTGATCCTGTCAACGGGTTTACGAAAGAAAGGTATCTTGTGATACCCATTTATGGGTACACACTTAGTCCAAATTAGTGCTTTAATGAAAGCAGGTTGTCCCTCGTATGTACATAGGTGAATTAGAATGTTTTGTTGAGTGTTTCCCATATTGTTTCATGTTTCCTTTATGTTGTGTGTTTCCCTTCTCATATTGTGTTTCCTTTTTCTTGTTGTTATTTTGTTTCTTGTCGTGTGTGTGTGTGTGTGTGTGTGTGTGTGTGTGTGTGTGTGTGTGTGTGTGTGTGTGTGTGTGTGTGTGTGTGTTCAATAAAGGAATTTGTGTTTTGTATCTATGTGGTGACTCCATAATCCTAATGGACAATGCACTAGCCCACACAGTGTCTTGAGATTCTAGGGTTCCTACTTTCCCTATCCTCACTGTGATTGATCTAGAATAAGTCCCCAATCTAGAACTAGCTATTGTCATGCAAATGTGTTGCATAAAATTTAAAACTCTTAAACATGACAACTTATCCAAAATTGAAAATTTTACCCCTGAGTCTTCCCGAAACCCTCTCCTAGTCAGTTTATCAGTTATGTCATGTCCATTTTGAATTGGCAGGTACTTAAAAAATGATTAACAAGTCATTACAAGTGTTTGAAATGATAATATATGGTCAACATGTTCATTCAGTAAGATGCTTCTAATGGCTAGTTCCACAACATGCCTAGAAAGGCCAATTTGACCTCTTCTCAAGACTGGTAGGCATCCTCCATGACAAAATTAAAATATAAAACTCATCTAGATGTGGTATCGAAGAGATCTGAAAATATTGGAACTAATTTAGGAAAGTTTAGAAAATTTTGGAGGTTTAGGGACAGACCGAGAAACATTAGGTTTCTAAGGTGTAAGGAGAGGGTAGTCAAAATTGGTACCTGATCTTCTGTGGATGATTTTGGGAACTCCTTAAGGATTTAAGAGTCAAAAAATTAGTAACTGGAAATATAGGATAATTATATACATGATAGAATTTTAAAATCCTTCACAAGACTCAATCATCTCTCACAAAAACTCAAACCGTATAGACACACCTTGCCATCTAGAGATAAAAGGAGAAATTTAAGGGAGTTTCATGAATAATTCGATTTTAATACCTATAAAATTTTATTTTGAAGGATATTGGGATTCAAAATAATATAATAGTTCATAAAATAATTCTTCCTGGAGCTCCAGAAACCTCATCGTCAAGTTTCTCTCTCTCGCAGTTAGTCAATTTTGAAAGAGGACACATGTCACCTACAAGTTGAGGTGCATTTTTGTGTCCCTATCATAAGGGGATAGAGGGGAGAATAAAATGTACCCCTCCTCAATATTTTATCCTTGGTTCTCTATGTAACCAACTTACAACACTCTGAAGGGATTATCTGACCTATTTCTAGCTCCCACATCGTGCAATCACATAATGACACTTGGAAACACTAGGTGAGGGAGTATTTTTGTGTCCCTCTTCTCCCTGTCCTAATGGGACAATGGGGATAAAAAAATTCACCCCTCTTCATCCCCTTTCAAGGTTCTTCATACACCCAAAACAATCTCCCAAGTGCTAGAATCAAACATTCATTCATCTCCTCAAACATGAATCCTGAAGTGACACTTGTCAACCAGAGGTTATATTATAATTTAATTAAATTCCAAAATGAAATAATGTTACAAGTGGATATTCTAATTTAATTAACTTCCAAAATTAACTACACAAAATAGAATAACAATTTTCAAAGTGACTATTGATCTAACAATTATCAAAAATCAAGGGGAAAATTGTACTTAGTTGATTATGTGTGGATTTAGAATATTCTGGGTGATATGAGTGCAAGAACATGATTATATAAGAATGAAAAATGCTTTGTTTTTAAAATGGAACTTGAAACTAGGCCTAGTCAAAACCATACAATTAGGTCCAAAGCATTTGTACGGTCTTGGACTTGCTTGGAATATGGGTCTACAACTTCATGATTGTTTTCTTTCCTGAAAATGTGTGTCAATATTCTTCACTCACCTTAAGAATGGATTTGTAAACTCTACTCAAACATTATAACCCTTGTAGTAGAAGAAGTAATTCTTGTAAAATAAAGTTAGATGGGTTATGGTCACCCTTATGCACCGCTGACACTGCCATTACTCTAAAGAGGGATAAAACTTCATTTCATTCTCCTATCATGTTATATATATATCATAGTACAATCAAAACTTGACAACTGTGCTTTGATAATGTTTTTCTTGAGTTTCACACTTGCTCAAATACTTGGGAAGGGTCACTTTTCTTACATTTATAATGAAGATGGAGACTTCTATACCTAGAAGGAGACTTAAGACTTGTAGAGAATGGTGTACTAATGGATTTGCATGAGTTATTTCACACTTGGAGTTCATTTTGTGCTTAATTTTACATGAGTTCTTAAAGTGCCATGTTTTAAAATGAGGTATGATTTGCTTACTTAAATATACTTATGAAGGATATCATGTCATGAAAGGATGATCAAGGGGATATATTTTCTCATAAGAATGTGATGGAAGTGAAATAATTAGACCAAAACATGTTAGTACAAAACTATACAGTAGGGTTGGCTTGTAGATTTGTACAACCCTACCAAAAATGGCAATTTTGACTAAGAGGGAAAAACATGTTGCGACTTTAAGGGTAAAAGGATGAATATTCCTAGGTTTTTTTAATGCAGTTAAGATTTATAAAATAATGACAGAGAGGTGCGAAAAGATAAACAAGTAATCAAAGAGATATCAGGGTGTGCTAAGTAAGATTGAGGAGAGTGCATTTGTAGATGCAAGTGTGTAATGTTAAGATCAATAGTGTCAAATGGTAAATTTTTAAATTTGAGTGTCTACATTTTCCCCCCCTTTAATATGAAATGAAATTACATGCTTAAAGCAAAAGATACTTGAGTGCGTAGAATTTTTTTTTTATAGTATCCTGTTGTGTTGGTGTTGGAACACTCCAAAATGAAACTTGTAACACAAATTGTAGTGAATTCCCAAGTTAGGAAACTGAACTTTAACTCAATATGTAATGAAAGTACTATACAAAAATTTACAATAATAAATTACAAAAGAGATGAAAAACATGAAAGGAATACACATGTCTATTTTGTAGAGGGAATTCACTCCTTTTCTTATGCTTTAAAGATTTTGGATTTGTTGAAATTTGATGAATAATTGGGGGTGATAATTCCACAATTTTAAACATGAAGAGGTTAATGTATTACGTGTAAAAACCCAACAAATGAATTAAAAAGATAAAAACCAAAAAAATAAGGAATTGAAGAACCTCGTCAAGGAAGAAGACCATTTATCAAAGTCATTTAACAACTCTGATATCTTCCCTTTAGGTATAAGAGGATAGGAAGGTATGCATACAAAGAATGTATCAACTTTGATACCTTGCACAACCCCACAGAACATACCGCTAAAGATAGATATAAGCCTAAAATTTTAAATTAAGACACGAAATAAGTGCCCCCATACTCTTCCCACATACCAAACCATTGAGTAGAAACAAAATAGAAATGATTGCATGCTAAAATGTGAGTGGAGAAAGGATACCCATGCCCACAATTTTCCCAAAACAAAATGTGAAAATGAATACCAAGGATAAAGAGAGAATGAAATAATTCATGCCCCTTGAATCTATGCCCAAATTGAGTCCAAGTGAGTATAAAACCATATGAAAATGTTGTGCCAGTAATGAAAAATATGATAAGGTTGAAAAATATAGAGAAAATTCCCTGGGTAAAATTGTATGATAGGGTTAAAATTATCCATATGGTCTTGACTAGGCTATACATTTATGAAACTATGTAGAATCTATTGATTTCTTGTGTTTGAGTCTAATTTTGAGGCATCTTTGTCTACCTCTGCATATATCTATGCCTAGAAAAATGCAAGTGTCTACTGGAAATGTAGAATAAACCTTGGATGCGTGCCCTCTCTTTTGAGACATGTGTGATAAAGAATTGTAGTGCACAAATCAAAATAAAAAATGTATATCCAAGTATGAAATTGATCCAGAGGATATTTTTGATACTTTAAGATTTCCCTAAATATACCTAAACCAAACAAGTGTGGTAGAGCATTAAGCGATATTTTCGATGATACCTGGAATGTGGAAAATGGACTTTGAATGCTTAAGTTATGTCTAGTCAAAGTTTGGTTGGCGTTCAGAACTGACAGGGTCAACCAGCTAAGAAGGAAATGACACATGGTGAAAGTGGAGTATAAGTGGAAGGGTTAAAAACTCAGTTTTGTGATGTTGGTCTTTGACACTCGTATTCAGACAGGTGGGCTGCGTTATTTTCTGGCCAGGGGGCCTCGGCCAGGTTCAACACACTCTTTTCATGAAGGGGACTCTTTGTTGCTGCATCTTCATTTTTCCACATGGTGGGTGCTCAGGCCACCACGTGGCCTGTCACCACTATCACATTGTATGGAAACCAAGATAACTTGGTTGGGTATTTGGCTATCTCAACTAGCTTAGGACATTCCCTTGACAAGTTACCACATTGCATGACGAGCTCTATGCATGGAAGAGAGAGATTTTGTTCGGGTTAATTCACAGTGGCCACACTATGTGGGAATGCTTGATGCCACCACCAATGTTCACATGGGATTCCAACCCAACTACCCACTTTATAATGGGTGGGATTTACATAAATAGATAGCCACTATATGGCTAAAGGGAGGTGAAGGCGTGGTCTAAGCTACTATTAAGTTGGGCGGTTAAGCCCATAATATACACTACCCATTGTGATCTCCCAATGAATGTGGGATTTTAACTCCCCATGTTTGTGAATATTTCAAGGTTCCTGTTTCAGATTAGTGAAAACTAAACAAAAAATCAAGAAAACCTCAAAATATGGGAGGGTTTAAGGACCTCCTAATGTGGATGATGATGAAGATGGTATGGGCACAAAAGAATGGATCATGTTCGCTGTGAGTTAGTAACCTACACAACAACAAAGAATGAAACATGAAAAAGGATTAGTGATAGATATGGTGGGCTACCTGACGAAGTCAGTTTTGAGAAGTGAAAGCTTCCTAGAGAGGATGCCAGCCCACATGATAACAAAGATATGAATAATCGATACTGGATGTGTTTTCACCCTCAAAATTCCCCTCATTTTCCAAGTCTAGACTCAAAATTTTGAGTTGGTACCTCTACAAATATTAAAAACAAAGTATTGTGAAAAATGGTTCTTTCCAAGGGCTTGTGGTCTCCTAGAAACTTCTTCACCAGATGGAAAATTTCTTCCCATTTCTGAAAAGGTAAAGAAGTCCTCCTAACTCTTCATATTTTTCAAGTTATGGCCTAGCGGACCTGAGATGGTATTATTTTCCCAAGGCGGGCTGGTGAGGCTGCGGGATTTTTTTGGCACTTAACACCTTTTGGCATAGGGTGCAGTTGGTGATGACGGGCCCGCAAGCCCACATAAAGAGATTAAAAAAATAATGCCTAAGGTCCGCCACCAATCAGATGGTGCCATGTATTCGCATTGAAAGTCAAAGCGGGGATGTGGGTCGGTGGAGAATTTTGAAGTTCTAAGATTTTTTGATAAAAAAGAGTTAAAAGTAAAAAAGTAATCCGTGACTCTGTCACCAAGAAGATAACGCCACGTGTCTGACCATTGAAAAGTCAAAGCAAGCGAGCAGGCCAAAATTTTCCAAAATGCCTTCTCACTGTAAAAGTTATAAAATGTAAAGGTTCCCCCCCGCGCCTGCTCCAATTAATTTCTTTCACATTGGCGGCCCAAATTTAAAGATGTAAAAGCAAATTGAATGGCCCATATTTAAACTGGGAAAATAATGTAACTGCCGTATATTTGAAATTTTGGTTTTCCCGCCATTAACGTTTCTTTGCGAATCAAGAATTCAAAAGGGCGCGAATGATTGGAATGATTTGTAACTATTTCTTTCCTGCTCAAGGAAGTTGTAACCATTTCTTCTTGCTTGATGATGTTGTAACCATCTCTTGCAAGCTATTTCATGGGCTTTCAAAGCCATTGTATAGGGTTGGAATTTTGAGATTCTGGAACTATAATTTTGAATCTGAAGAAATCAATACAAGGGTTTTCCCCTTTTTCCTCTATTTTCTCTTTCCTTCTTGCTTTGATCTGTGAATCATTTAATCCTTGCATGCTTATAAACTTTGTGTTCTAGTTTATACAATCTCAAGAACTTTGAGTCTGTGGATTGTTCCTGTTATAAACGTGAATGGTTCTATTCTATATCTCATTTGCTCAATACATATAAGGGTTTTCTCTGCCATCTCTTTTCCCTAAAATTATTGTCTTCTTCTTCCTCCCTCCTCTCTTCAAGTCTTCTATCCTCATGTATTGATAACTTTCTAGGCATAAAACACATTTCAAGATATCAGAAAACCACCATTGAATGAAATATTGTGTATTTGTACATAGGTTTTGCCCCTACTTTCAATAAGGGAACCTCTCCCATTAAAGAGGAGGGACTTACTTGTCCCCTGACTATGGTTTCATTCCAAGTGCAAATCTGAAACCCAACAGTTTTTGGTGACTCTACTGGGGATTTGTTCAACAAATTTATTTTCTAAAAAGAACAACTAATTTGATCATTTCTTTAATCTGGCGACTCTAAGATACACTCATGGTAGAAGGGCTCTTGGAATTAAAGATCCCCAATTTCAACTCCTGGATCAACAAGGTTTTCAACTTCCTCCAACAAGAAGAAATAGAAGAGCTCGTTCCACAAGCACACCTCCTGTTGAAGATAGAGCTTCTGGTAGTAGCATTCCTCAAACACAACTTAGCCCTAATCTCTGTGCCCTAATTCTTATTGGTGTCTCAATTCCACTTCAAGAAATCTTTCCAAGGATGGAAAAACCTTGGCCTTGGGGAAAAAAAGTTGGGCCTCTGGCTCTACCTCAACCATTACATGAGTTACCTAGGGGAAATAGGAAGAATTTTCCCAAATTTAGAGGTGATGGAAAAGTGCACCCTGATGAACACATTGCAACCTTCATTGTTGCATGTGGAGTCCTTGGAGTTGAACATGAGGATGTATCTGTTAGGATGTTTGTGGAGACCTTGCAAGACAATGCTGCAGATTGGTTTTACCATCTTCCTGTAGGGACCATCATCAATTGGACTACTATGAGGACTGAATTTGAGAAGCGTTTCAAACCTGCTGAAGATGTGCATGCTTTGTTAGCTCAGATTTCTCAAATCAAGAAGGAGCCACATGAGCCTATGAGAGAATTTGTGGCCAAGTTCAACAAGTTGATTAACAAGATTCCACTAAATACTAGGCTTGTTGATCAGATTCAAAAGTGTTTCTTCTTGAATGCTCAATTTCCGGAAGTAAGCTATGCCCTGAGGAGAGAAAATCTTGCAACTTTGGATGCTGATCAGAGATTGGCTGTCAGTGTGGAAGATGACTTGATCATGTCTGGAAAGTTGAAAAGGGAGTCTTTCAAATCCAAAGCATCTTCTTCTTCCTCTTCTCTTGGAGGTAATGCAGATCAGTTGGTGCAAAATATGGCTAATGACCTCATTGCCATCAAGAAACAATTGGCTCAACATGCTCCATATCAAGATGTTCTAAGGAAGAACTTTTAGCCTAGGAACCACTTGCCCTCTTCTCAAACCAGGTTGGCCATTGAAGGTCCACCCCTCAAGGTGCCTGTCAATGCTACTTGTGAGGTTCTTGAGCCTGATGATGAGGAAGAAAATGGCCTCTATGATGAAAAAGAAGAGGAAGATGATGAAGAACTGGAGGAGCTTGGTGGTTCTCGAGTTCATTTCCTCACCACTGAAGGTGTGGATGATGAAGATGACTATGATGATGTAGTGGCTGAGATGAATAGTGAGTCATATGCTGTTATGACCCATGAGCAGACCAAAAAAAAGGAAAAAGTGGTACAACTTGCAAAAAGATCCAAGGAGTACCCCATCACCATCCTAGTGATTGCAAGAATAGGAGCTCCTATTCCTACTACTTCCACCCAAAAGGTAATCTTTTCTAGTCCTCCCTCTACTTCTGCTTTCAGGAATTCTTGTCTAACAAATGATAAATCTGATAGATCAAAAGCTCCTCCTACTCCTAGTAGTGATTTCCCATCCACATCTGAATCTTTTTATATTATAGACCATCTTAAAAAGACCAAGATTCATATTTCTAAGGCAGATTTCTATCAAACCCATTCTAAAGCCTTTGCCAAAATGGTTAACTTTGTAAATTCTAAATCTAAAACCCCAACCCATTCTTCTAAAGGCATTTTTCCCACTCCTTCTTCACCTTAACCTAGCCTTGTGGCTACAGTCACTTCACCCAATGAGAAGATCAAACCCTTCTATGTGACTCTCCTCATAGCTGGCCACAAGCTTAACAACTGTGTCATTGATTCTGGTGCATCTGATAATGTAATGCCTGCAAAAGTGGCTCATGTTTTGGGTCTAACCCTAACCTGCACTTAGGGCTCTTGCTATTCCATGGAAAGTAGAGAAGTTTCTTTGGTTGGGAGAATCAAGGATGCACAAGTAGCTTTTGCTGCTTTAACAAGAAGAAGGTCTTGGCTACCATCTTGGTTGTTGATATCCCTCCTTCCTATGGCATGCTGCTAAGTAGGAAATTTTGCAAAGATGTTGGAGGTGAGATCCAAATGGATTGGTCACATGCCTTGATCCTTGTCAATGGGAAGATGAAGAAGTTGCTTCCTGAGAAACAAGCAGAGTATATTGTGCAAAAGACACATGATCCTAAAGCACAAATATTGTATGAAGACATTCGACATGGGAAATACATGATCATGTCACAAGAGGAGAAAATTTTGTCAAAGGGAGTGTTGCTTGATCCTAATGGTGTGTGGAATTTGGAGTTTTATGGAAGATTCTCTTCAGTTGGTTCTGGAGCTGGTGTAGTGCTCATTTCTCCTGGGGGTAAGGTTCATCCTTTCTCTTTCAAGTTTCAATTTGAAAATACCAACAATACTGCTGAGTATGAGGCCCTCATTCTTGGGTTGAGCATGGTGAAGGAAATGGGAATGAAGAACCTTCTTGCTCATGGAGATGCAAAGCTAATTGTAAAACAAGTTAGAGACCTTTATCAGGTAAAGAAAAGAAGGTTGAAGCACTATAGGAATCTGGTCTGGGATTCCATTGAATTCCTTGATGCTTTTTCCATTGAAGTTGTGCCAAGGGAAAGGAACACTAGGGCTGACTCTCTAGCTGTTTCGGGGTCCTTATTGATTCCTCATCCTGATTTCCCTCAAGAGAAATTCACCATTGAGATGATCCATAGACCTAGTGTGCCTGAAAATGCAAATAATTGGCAAGTTTTCAATGATGACCAACATTTGATTTCTTTCTTGGAGCTCAGAGACAAATTTGATCAATTGTACTTTGAAGGAAGTGACAATATACCTAGAGAGTGTGTGTCATCAAATGAAGAGGGTGTCAAAGAAGAGATGGATCAAGATGGATGCATCAAACTGAAAGGCAAAAAAATCCCTAAAGGGATGGTGAGTTTGGAGGATATTTTTGATAAACATGATAGGTATATGAAGTCTAAAGTTTCCCAAGGATCCTGACAATCCGCTAAGACTGAGAAAGTGAATATTGGGAGTCTTGATGATCCCAAAATGGTCAACATTGGAAAATGTTGCACTCAGGAAGAGGAAAAGAAGGTGGTGAATCTACTGAAGAGGTATGTTGATGTTTTGACTTACTCTTATGATGATCTTAAGGATTTTTAGCCTAAAGAAATGTAACATTTCATTCCTCTTAAGCCTGGGATCAAACCCTTCAAACAAAAGTAAAGGAAATATAATCCAAAGATAGTTGATACAATTTTCCAAGAAATACAAAATCTTTTGAAGGCTAAGATCATCTTCCCCATCCACCATTCAACGTGGATTGCTAATATAGTGCATGTCAGGAAGAAGAATGGTGAGATCCGGATCTATGTGGACTTCACAAATCTAAATTAGGGTTCTTTGAAGGATAACTACCCTCTCCCCATGATGGACCAAGTATTGCAAGCTGTCACAGACTTGGAGATGATATCTATGTTATATGGATTCTTAGGGTACAATCAAGTAGAGGTGAATACTACAGATCAACATAAGACTGCCTTTACTACTCCTTGGGGTACCTTTGCATACAAGAGGATGCCATTTGGTCTCATCAATGCTGGTGCTACTTTCTAGAGGGCCATGGACTTGGATTTTGGTAGTTTGAAAGGAAAATGCATTGTTGTGTATTTGGATGACTTGACAGTGTTTTCTAAAGCAAGAACAGATCACTTCCAACACCTTGAAACAATATTGTAGAAGTGTAGAGAGCATGGGATTTCTTTAAACCCTAATAAGTCTATGTTTTGTGTCACAGAAGGAAATCTATTGGGACACATTTTTTCAAAGGAAGGGATCAAGATTGATCCAGAGAGAGTTCAGGCCATCCAACAAATTCCTCTTCCATCAAGTAAGAAAGGTGTCCATTCTTTCTTTGGTAAGATCAATTTCCTAAGGAGATTCATCCCCAATTTTGCAGAACTTACTATGAGCATTTCTCACATGATGAAAGGGAAGAAAAATTTTGGTTGGTCCTCTGAAGGGAAGAAATCATTTGAGGACATTAAATAGGCTATTGCAAAGACTCCAATCTTGGCATTCCCTGACTTTAGCAAAAAATTCATTATCTATTGTTATGCCACTGAAAATACCCTAGCTGCTATGTTAGCCTAGAAGAATGCTGAAGATCATGAGATCCCAATTACATTCATGAGTTATGTCTTGAAAAATCATGATCTGAAGTACACCATGATGGAGAAACATGATTTTGCAGTTGTCAAAGCTATCAATCAGTTTAGGTCATACATCCTTAATTATCATTTTGTGGTGCTGGTGTCTGATACAACAATCAAATCCATTCTTACTCAGTAAGAATTTGGAACCAAGAGAGGTAATTGGGTAGAAAAGGTGCAAGAATATGATCTTGACATCAGGCCAACAAAGCTGGTTCAGGGTAAGGGCTTGTGTGAACTCATTGCTAAGGGAGCTGCCAAGGAGTTGTCCAAAGATGGAGTTGATGTCCCTATTGTTCTATTCCTAATCTTGATAGATGTATGGTATGCTGACATTTCTCACTTTTTGACCTATGGAGAGTGTCCATCTCACTTGAGTGCCAAAGAGAAGAGAGCCATCAAACTGAGGTCTACACAATATGTGCTATGGGAGAATGCTTTGTTCAAACGAGGCATAAATGGAAGGTTTTTGAAGTGTGTAGACAAGGAGCAAAAAAAGAAGTTGTTCTCTACTTTTCATGACCAGGCTTGTGGAGGTCATTTCTCCTCTGCTGTAACAACTCATAAAATACTTCATGCTTGGTTATTATTGGCCCACTCTATTCAGAGATGCATCAAAATGGGTTGGTAAATGTGAAGCATGCCAAATGTTTGTTGGAAGACCTAAGTTGGCTACTTTGCCTCTCAAGCCTGTAGTGATTGAAGAGCCATTTCAACAATGGGGTTTAGACTTCATTGGAGCACTCAATCCATCTTCCAGTGCTGGGCATACCCATGTGTTGACTGCCACATATTACTTCACCAAGTGGGTGGAAGCCATCCCAGTCAAGAGCACTACTTCCGAGGTAGTTTGCAACTTCATTAAGGAGAACATATTGATTAGGTTTGGGACCCCAAACAAAATTGTGACCGAAAATGCTTCCAAATTTTCTTCTACTGAGATGATGGACTTCTGCTATGGGTATGGGATCTCCCTTGCTCATTCTTCAGATTACTACCCCCAAGGGAATGGACAGGCAAAATCAACAAACAAGAACTTGGTGAACATAGTTAGAAAGCTTGTAAATTATTCTCAGAGGAATTGGCATAAGAAGCTATATGATGCCCTTTGGGCTGATAGAATTACACCCAAGAGAGAAATTGGAATGTCTCCTTTCCAAGTGGTGTATGGTGTGGAAGCTCAACTGCCAGTCATAGTGGAATTTCCAACCTTGCATCTAATGAAAACCATTGAAGATTCAAGTTTCAGTAGCTCTTTGGACAAGAGAATTTTGTACCTTCAGAAGCTTGATGAGGACAGATTGCAAGTGGTTGACAGAATAACAGCTCATCAGTTGAAAGTGAAGGCTTTGTTTGATAAGAAAGCCAAACCTAGAGTTTTCCAAGTGGGAGACATTGTGATGCTTTGGGACAAAAGACATGAGCCATGAGGAAGCCATGGTAAGTTTGATTCTCTTTGGCTTGGTCCTTTTAGAATCATACATTTTGCTAGAGAGAACTCTTTTTATCTGGATTACATGGATGGATCTCCTCTCCCACTTCCTTATAGTGGGCAGTACCTAAAGTTGTTCAAGTCCTAGATGGCTAGGAAGTACTTTTGTACATTGCGTTTGGTTTTTGGTTTTTGGCTTGTTTCCCTTACTTGTTATTTACTGTGTGGTGTGTTTTGTTTTGGGTCTTCCCTTTTGGTTTGTTTTTTTTCTTTTTCCGTCTTGTATGTGTTGCCTTGTATTGGTTTTGATTTTGAATCCTTTGCCCAATGTATAAGGCACTGGTCCTCTTTCCCAGAGTTATTTGTAGTTCTTGATCTTGCCTTGTGTCTTTTTTCCAAGCAAAGTCATCCCCAGAAAGAGCCAGCTGTTGTCACCCTCAAAATTCCCCTCATTTTCCAAGTCTAGACTTAAAATTTTGAGTTGGTGCCTCTAAAAATATTGAAAACAAAGTATTGTGAAATATGGTTCTTTCCAAGGGCTTGTGGTCTCCTGGAAACTTTTTCACCAGATGGGAAATTTCTTCCCATTTTTGAAAAGGTAAAGAAGTCCTCCTAACTCTTCATATTTTTCAAGTTATGGCCCGGTGGACCTGAGATGGTATTATTTACCCAAGGCAGGCTGGTGGGGCTGTGGGAGTTTTTTGGCACTTAACACCTTTTTGCAAAGGGTGCAGTTGGCGATGGCGGGCTTGTGAGCCCATGTAGAGAGATAAAAAAGAATGCCTAATGTCTGCCACCAATCAGATGGTGCCATGTAGCCACGTTGAAAATTCAAAGCGGAGATGCGGGTTGGTGGAGAATTTTGAAGTTTTAATTTTTTTGATAAAAAAGTTAAAAGTAAAAAAGCAATCCGTGACCCTGTCGCCAAGCAGATAACGCCATGTGTCTGACCATTGAAAATTCAAAGCGGGCGAGCGCACCAAAATGTTCCAAAATGCCTTTTTGCTATAAACGTTATAAAACGTAAAGGTTTCCCCCCGTGCCCACTCCAATCAATTTCTTCCATGTGGACGACCCAAATTTAAAGTTGTAAAAGCAAATCGAATGGTCCATAATTAAGCTGGTGAAATAATATAACTACCGTATATTTGAAAATCTAGTTTTTCCACCATTAACGTTTCTTTGCAAATCAAGAATTTGAAAGGGCACGAATGATTGGAATGATTTATAACCGTTTCTTTCTTACTCGAGGAAGTTGTAACCATTTCTTGCTTTCTCGAGGAAGTTGTAACTGTCTCTTATGAGCTATTTCATGGGCTTTCAAAGCCATTGTATGGGGTTGGAATTTTGAGATTCTGGAACTGTAATTTTGAATCTGAAGAAATCAATACAAGGGTTTTCTCCTTTTTCCTCTGTTTTCTCTTTCCTTCTTGCTCTGATCTGTGAATCATTTAATCCTTGCATGCTTAGAAACTTTGTGTTCTAGTTTATACAATCTCAAGAACTTTGAGCCTATGGATTGTGCCTATTATAAATGTGAATGGTTCTACTCTATATCTCATTTTCTCAATACATATAAGGGTTTTCTCTGCCATCTCTTTTCCCTGAAAGTATTGTCTTCTTCTACCTCCCTCCTTTCTTCAAGTCTTCTATCCTCATGTATTGATAACTTTCCAGGCATAAAACACATTTCAAGATATTGGGAAACCACCATTGAATGAAAGATTATGTATTTGTACATATGTTTTTCCCCTTATTTCAATAAGGGAACCTCTCCCATTAAAGAGGAGGGACTTGCTTGTCCCTTGACTGTGGTTTCATTCCAAGTGTGAATCATAAACCCAACAGGATGAAAATGGTAATCATTATAGAAAAAAATATAATTAAACGAAAGATACTGAGATGATAACTAATAAAAAAATACTGTAAACAAGAACAAACTAGAGCAGGTCGACGATGACTCGAGTAGAGATGACACAATCGATGGTGACCAGAGCAGAGATGATACCGAATTGTGAAGGAAAAAAACTGAAGTGTGATGTGGAGTTGCATAAAATAATAACAGGGTACATATAATATAAATGAGAAGGGGAATCGATAGATTTGAATGGGGTAAAGGGGAGATTTGACAACAACCCAAGACAAATAAACACATTCAACGATGCCCTGTGTAGGATTGATAGAAGGAGGAAGAAATAGGGACCCATGTTGGTCCTAAGATGCTAAGATGGATAGCATAATGTATATAAGGTGGATATGATACTTTTAGGGTGGATAAGATACAAGATAAAGTGGTTAGGATGCAAAGTACATCAGATTTGATAGATATGGGATATGGGTCGGTGATAACTGAAAAAGATGTGAGATGTTGGCTAAAGAATATAATGGTTAAAGAGATTTGAGGATGATAATGGATGGCTGAAAGGCTAGGAAAAACTTGAAGAAGGCCTGTAAACCTACAAAACAAAGAAGAACATACATGAAAAATATCTCCAAGTAGCCTTCACTATGTTCAAAGCTCCAACAATGACATGCAAAATGACAATAAGATGATTCCACTAATAACTAGATTTATAAGGATGATGTAAGAAGTAGTACTCACAATGCACAAAAATGATTGAAAATTTTCTAGCCCTTTGAAAGGAGGGGTGAGTGTAATTAAATAGGATAGGGTAGGGTCGACGATGACCTGGGTTAGTCACTGGCAACTGGGACAGACATTCTGCTAAGAGATGTTAGGACCATAATGGAAAAGTGAGAATAAGATAAGAAACGGGTAGAAACGGGAATGTAACGACTAACATGTTATTTTTAGCCTTGCACACATATGGGGGGTGTTTAATGGGTAAGGATATCTTAAGGATGAGTAAATGGGTAGAGGGAATCTTAAGAAGGGTTTAACTGAGGGATAATAATTAGGGGGCATGGGAATCCGATAGGGGTATCGAATATGTGTGATTAAGATAGGATTAGGGTAATTAAATGGGTTTAGGGTAGATTAAGGGTTAGGAAAATAATAAGGATTAAAATATGGGAAAGTAGGAATTATGGAGGATATTAAAGTAAATAGGATGTGGGGGGGAAATATGAATTTAGAAGGGAAAGTGGGTAATTCAAAAATAGGAGGGAAATGGGCATGCTAGATGAGGATGAGAGGAAAACACAATGTGAAGGCACGGGGGAGTGCCAAAAACATGTTTCTACATTTTTCCCCCCTTTTTTGAGGGGTTTGCGATAAAAAATTGTGAGACAAAAACAAAAAGAGATGGGAAATGATGATTGGTGAGGAAAGGACAATTGATGAGGAAAAGATTAATTGATAAGATGCTCCCCCTCAAACTAGGGATTGGAGACAAAAAAGGGAATTGATCACAAGTTTGAAAAAATGATAGATGAGAGGGGAGGGTGGGAAAACATGGGTAAAATAGAAGACGAGGCATGATGCACCAAGTAAAAAGAATCCACACAAAAATAAATAGAAAAGTATGGCATTGATTTCAGGAATCACTTCGGAAAGGAACAAAGTATAGTCTTAATGGAGACGAAGAAAATGACCTACATACTTGTGAGTCAGTGAAAACCACTACGAGATGGAGGGAATTGACTCAAAATGGATGTACAAGCCATGGGACCAATGGGTCGGAGGCAGAAATTGGAAGCATGTGCAAACAAATGTGAGGATAATAACATGAAATCCTTCATACATGAGGAATTGAGCGGAAAATGTGTCTATGAAAGATGATAATGAAGACAATAATGGTGCATAAGTAAAGGAAAAGAAGATGGCTAGAAAGGTGAGATGATAACAAAGGATGGATATGATAAGTGAAAGTGCATTGTGGTTGAAACACCAGAAATAAAATGGAAGAAAAGATGTTTTAATCGGGGAGATGGTGAGATATAAAC
Organism: Taxus chinensis; assembly: GCA_019776745.2. Taxonomy (NCBI): domain Eukaryota; kingdom Viridiplantae; phylum Streptophyta; class Pinopsida; order Cupressales; family Taxaceae; genus Taxus; species Taxus chinensis. The sequence goes on from CM034151.1 coordinate 19,489,114, forward strand.
ATGATCTTGATTTTATTTTAGGATTTTATGATGTGTTATGATTTATGGTTTTGATTTAGATGCTATGGAATTTATTTATGATGTTTGATTTTGGATGTGAAAGTTAAAATATGATATTAATGTGATGAATATGATAGATATTTAGATAATATGGCTTTAGAAACATGACAGTTATAAATGATATGGGATGTGATGGGATAGGATAAAGAATATAGATGGTCTGATGAAATGTGTAATGATAAAAATATGGTGCATGAAAATATGATTTGGACATGGATAGATGGTTAGATATAGATGAGATAATGAAATTTAATGATGTGGAAATGATGTTAGGTAGTTAGAGGGGATGAAAGAGAGAGATGCGTCCTGATAGGGGGTGACCAAAAAACGCATAAAGGAGACTATACCATAGAGAAGAGTGCAATTGGAAGGAGTGGTCCAAACTAGATTAGAGGTAAAGCGAGAGTGAGAATCAATCAAAACAATGCACTTGCGACCAAGGTACGTGTTAACACAAAACCAACGGTAGTTCGTCACACTCATGATCAAGAAGAAAATATGGAAAGGGGAAGCTTATAGACTTACTGTCAACATGAAAAGGGGTCAAGGTATAACATGCATGCAAGAAAAAAAACTCTCCTTAGGTGGTGTTCCTAGGAATATGCCCCAACTTTAGATATAATGATGCAAATGGATCAATGTGGGAAGCTTTCCTAGGATGATTTTACATATGAATGGCTGATCAATGTGGGAAGCCTTTTACTGTCATTATATTATAAGGTATCCCTCCTTCTAGGGAGTGGTCTACATTTTTATTTTGAGATGGAAAGATACATGATTTCTATCCTTTTAGGGATCAATCTATATTATTACATTATTTGATTTACATGAATAATTGTCCTTTAAGGGAGCAGTTTGTTTTGGCAGGAGCATCCTTGATTTTGAACATTTAATTTGACACAAGAGCTGGGAATATCCAAGTAGACCACTTAGTACGGGGATAAAAAATATGTGCAAGCTATAATTTAGGGCCCTTATCATGGTTCCAGAAGGTAGAAAAGAGGGAAATGGAATTAATGATCGCATAGTTTTTACCAAGAAGGAATAACCTATCCATAAGGAGCATGCTATGAGCAGAACTGTGGGGCCCATATTTAAGGTCATTAATAGGATAGTAACGGTAGACCACATAATTCCAAATCATTAAAATGATAAATGGAAGATGCAACTGATGGAATAAGGGTATCACTAAGGTGACTAAGGTCATATTGGTAGAAATGCTAACAATTGAAAGGTTTTAAATGCAAGGCATTGAGAGGTTCCGGTTTAGGTTTACTATCAAGAGATGCTAAATGATAAGAACCAGACCCATACTAAGGCATGATAACGTATGGTCCAATCAAGTCAAGAGAAAACATTCCACGTTGGATCCTTTCTAGAGTAGTGACAATTTTTATTAAGTGGAGAAAGGGGGAGGGGAAAAAACATCACCTATGCCTATGGGGTTGTTGGATGAAGAAAACGATGGATTGATGTGTATGGGAGATGTGAAAGAGGTGTGTGGGGGAGAACTAGAAGTGTAGGGTTAACAATCCACCCGTGAGAGATGTTGTGTTGTACTGGGTAACTTGGATATAGATATAGATGTTGCTAGAGATGGGGGAAGTATGTTAGAATAGAGAAAATCTGGAGGAGTGATTTCAACGAAGGATTTAGGTTAAGGTGATTTAGGAGGTGTGGAATTGATTGGGGGATTGGGATTAGATAAGGATGAAGTAGGTGGAATAGGGTGTTACTATTTGATGAGAAGATCATCTTGTTCCATGAGATCGTGGATGATAACATGATGGGATTTTTAATGCTTCATATAATGTCGAGGGGTACAATGATAAGCAAAAACAACGCTAGGATCAAAATACATGGGATTCCTTCTGTGTGGGTCAAAGGGTTTGATAGGGGGAAGAGTGATTGTGGATGTTTAAAGGTGATGCTGAAGGATGTCAATTTAAGACACAGTAGAGGTCTTTGAAGAAGGGGGATGATGGATAAGTTGGGTATAAGAGAGGTAAGTGAAGCCAAGAGGGTGGTTTTTCCCTTGTGAGGTTTGATAAGGGCATTGGATGCTAATTTAGATGTAGGGGTGGGCAGCTCAGATGACTTGCATTAAGAGTGAGAAGGAGGAATAGATGATTTGGGTACAACTTTAGAAGGTGTTAAGTTGTGGAGCCTATTTTCATGTGTGAAAGTGTTGAAGACTATACACTAAGAGTACTGTACACTTTCCATAGTTGTCTCGCCGGGGTTTGGGGGCGCAACCCCCAAAAAAATTTTAGCCTCAAAACAAAATGTGCGCAATATACGAGGAATGTGATTTTTCTCATATGGGCGTGATTTTTGACCCAATTGGTATTTGGGATGGTTTTGGCTCATAGTTTTGATACCCATGGTTTTTTAAAACTGCTTAAGCAATTGTCTACTTATGTGGTTTTGTGCATATGGTAGATATAATGTAACATTGCAGATGTGTCTGAATTCGGGTGTGAATTCTGTAGAGTTTGTTGATCGTAGCTCCAAATAGATCTGGGTATTGTATTAAGAGAGTGGTGGGTTGTAATAAAATCTAAGCAAGTGATTCTTGGTGGACGTAGCCCAAATTGGGTTAACCACATTAAATACTGTCTCTTTGTGTTGTGTTATTTTTATTCTACAATTTTATTTCAGATCTGTAATATTTTCTACATATTAGTTTCTACTGTTGCGATTATGTGAGGGATTGTTCTGCATATTTTCTCCCTTATTTTATAACAAATGGTATTGGAGCCTGGTTTGGTTTGCTGAAGTGTTGAATTGCAGGGAGAGCTTTAGCTTGAGTGACAACTATGACAGATGATAGAAGATCAAGGGTTGATAAATTTAACGGGCATAATTTCAGTCTTTGGAAGATGCAGATGGAAGATTACCTTTATTAGAAGGATCTTTATATTCCATTGTCTGAAAAGGTGAAACAACCCTCGAGCATGAAAGAAGCAGAATGTGATTTTCTGGATAAGAAGGCACTTGGGACAATCTGGATGTGTCTTGCATCTTCAGTATTATTTAATGTTTCAAAGAAAAAGACTACAAAAGAACTAATGGATGCATTAGGGAAGTTGTATGAAAAACCCTCTGCCTCTAACAAGATATTTTTAATGAAAAAGTTTTTTTAATATGAATATGTTTGAGAATGGTTCGATAGTAGATCATTTAAATGGTTTTAATACGGTTGTAAATATGATAGCTTCGGTTACAATAGAATTTGATGAAGTTAGGGCTTTATTATTTCTGTGCTCTTTACCTGAGAGTTGGAATAGCCTAATAATGGCGGTAAGAAACTCGGTTCCAGATAACTCAAAGTTGAAGTTTGAGGATGTTGTAGGGGTGATTCTAAGTGAGGAAATGTGAAGAAAAATCTCTGGGGGATCTTCTACTTTAGGGAATGATTTGATAGTGGAAACTAGAGGTAGATAGAAGAATAGAGTTAGGCGTGGAAAATCAAAAGATTGGGCAAGGTCAAAATCCAAAAGCAAGATAATATGCTGACACTATGGAAAGTCTGGGCATACAAAGAAGGACTTTCGGGCTTCAGGATAAGAAGAAAACAAGGAGGAAAATGTGGCAATGGGTAATGTATGTCAGGATGCTTTGATTCTTTCTTTGCATAATATTGTTGAATCTTGGGTTTTAGATTCAGGGGATTCTTTCCATGCTACTCCACATAGGCATTATTTTGTTGATTATGTTCAAGGGGATTTTGGGCATGTTTTTCTTGGTGATGACGAGCCTTGCAGTATAGTTGGAAAAATATCTATTTAGGTTAAGATGTATAATGTGAATACATGGCTATTGAAGGATGTCATACATGTGCCTACTTTATAATGAAATTTGATATCAGTGGGCCAGTTTGGAAGTGATGGTTGTACCGTGATATTTATAGTGGAATCTTGGAAGGTTACTAAGGGTGCTCTTGTGGTGGTAAGAGGTAAGAAGGTTGGAACCTTGTATTTAACCATTTATAGAACTAATGTTTGTAATCTTGTGGCTTCAGAAGTAGATACAACATTATGGCACTATAGGCTCCATCATTTGAGCCATAAGGGCATGGAGATCATAAAGAAGGATTTTCTTGGATATACAGAAACAAGTTTGGAGTTCTATGAGGAATGCATATATGGGAAACAAAAGTGAGTAAGGTTTCTCAAGGTTGGACCTATAAAGAAAGAGAGTAAGTTAGAGCTGGTGCGTTCTGATGTATGGGGGTCGAATCAGGTATCATCTCTTGAGGGTTTCAAGTTATTATGTTACTTTTATTTATGACGTAATAGGGAAAGTTTGGGTTTATTTTATTAGAAAAAAATCTGATGTATTTGACACTTTTGTTAAATGGAAAGCCTTGGTAGAGAATGAAGCAGGTCTTAAGCTAAAATTTCTCAGGTCAGATAATGGAGGGGAGTATTGCAACAATGAATTTGATGATTACTATTATAAGAATGGAATATGTAGGAAAAATATGGTTCCAGAAACTCCACAATAGAATAGGGTGTCAGAAAGGATGAACAGAACAATAATGGAACGTGCTAGGAGCATGAGGTTATATGCAGGATTGACTCTTTCTTTTTGGGAAGAAGCAGTGAGCACAATTTTTTACTTGATAAATAAAGGACCCTCAAGTGCCTTGGATGGAGGCATACTTGAGGAGGCTTGGTATGGTAAGAAAGTTGATTATTCATTTCTTAGATTCTTTGGATGTGAGGTGTTTATCCATATAGACAAGGATGATAGGACTAAGCTAGAGGCTAAATCAGAAAAATGTACTTTCATTGGTTATGGTGGTGATGATTTTGGATATAAATGTTGGAGTATTAAGGACAATAAAATCATTCAATCTAGGGACGTGGTCTTTAATGAGATAGTCATGTATAAGCAGCAATTACAGGAAAACAAGGAAGAATCCAATAAAGAATATGTAGCAGTAGAGGATATACTGGATGGGAAAGTGACACATGAATCAGTTCAAGAACCTCCTCAACAAGAACCCCAAACTCATATATTGAGGAGGTCTTCTAGGGTAAGAGTAGAACCTAAACATTTTTCTCCTTCTCTTTATTATTTATTACTCACTGATAGTGGAGATCCAGAGAGCTTTGATGAAGCAATGTAGGTAGATGTCAGGAAGAAGTGGGAGAAAGCCATGGATGAGGAGCATCAGGATCTTATGGACAATCAGACATGGGATTTGGTGAAGCAAATCGAAGGAAAAAGAGCATTACAGAACAAGTGGGTGTTCAAATTCAAAAATGAAGGAGGTAAGAAAAGATACAAGGCCTGGTTGGTGGTGAATGGGGTTTGCACAAAAAAGGCATAGATCTCGATTAGAACTATCATTGGAATAGTTACAACATAAGACTTCCACTTAGAGCATCTTGATGTAAAGACTGCATTTCTTCATGTTGATTTAGATGAGGATCTATATATGCAACATCCAAAGGGCTACGAGATCAAAGGTAAACATGAGATGGTGTGTAAACTGAAGAAGAGCTTGTATGGCTTGAAACAAGCTCCACGTCAATGGTATAAGAAATTTGATAGCTTCATGATGGAGCAATGTTATATTAGATGTCATTATAACCATTGCGTGTATACAAAGAAATTTCAGGATGGGAGTTATATTATCATGTGTCTGTATGTGGATGACATGTTGGTTGTAGGTAAAAACATGTAAGAAATAAAAGTACTCAAGAAGCAACTAAGTGAATCCTTTGCTATGAAGGGTTTGGGGTAGTCAAACAAATCCTTGGTATGAGGATATCTCGGGATAGGAAGGAACGAAAGTTGACTTTATCTCAGGAAGAGTACATTAAGAAGGTATTGGAGAGGTTTAATATGTAGGATGCTTAATTAGTTGGGACTCCTTTGGAAGACCATTTCAAGTTATCAATGGAGTAGTTTCCAAAGATAGAGTAGGAGAGAAACCAGATGTCCAAGGTACCTTACTCATTAGTGGTTGGCAGTTTGATGTATGCCATGGTGTGCACTAGGCTTGATATTTCCCATGTAGTGGGAGTGATAAGTAGATTTATGATGATGATCCAGGTAGAGATCACTGGAAGGTAGTAAAGTGGATCCTTCGGTATTTGAGAGGGACCATGGGGGTACTTTTGTGCTACAGTGGATCAGACACCACTATGTGTGGTTATGTAGATTTAGATATGGATGAAGATATATACAATAGGAGGAGCATGACGGGTTATGTTTACACTGTAGGTGGGAAAATAGTAAGTTGGATTTCATGACTACAGAAGATGGTGGCTTTGTCAACTACAGAGGTTGAGTATGTTGCTGCCATAGAGGCAAGCAAAGAAATGATTTAGTTACAAAAATTTCTTGAGGAGTTGGGGTATAAGTATGAGGAAGCAAATTTGCATAGTGATAGTCAGAGTGCTATACACCAAGCTAAGAACTCTACTTTCCACTCTAGGATAAAGCATCTACAATGAAGGCATCAATACCAGTCAGAATCCTGTAGACATGATGACCAAGGTGGTCACAAGGGAAAAACTGAAGTTGTGTTTGGCTTTGGTTGGTCTTTATAGAAACTAGTGAAGGGTTGAGAAACTTGCTCAGAGGAAAACTAGTCTCCAAGTGGGATATTTTTTAGGTTATGGAGTCTATTTTCATGTGTGAAAGTGTTGAAGTTTATACACTAAGAGTACTGTACACTTTCCACAGTTGTCTCGTTGCGGTTTGGGGGTGTAACCCCTGATTTGTTTTTTGGCCTCGAAACAAAATGCAACCGATATACCGGGAAATGTGATTTCTCTCATATGGGTGGGATTTTTTATGCATAGGTCTATGGGATGGTTTTGGCCCATAGTTTTGATACCCACAGTTTTGTAAAACTACTTAAGAAGTTGTCTACTTATGTGGTTTTGTGCATATGGTAGATATAATGTAACATTGCAAATGTTTCTGAATTTGGGTGTGAATTCTGTAGAGTTTTTTGAGCATAGCTCCAAATAGATCTGGGTATTGTATTGAGAGAGCAGTGGCTTATAATAAAATATGAGAAAGTGATTCTTGGTGGACGTAGCCCAAATTGGGTGAACCACGTTAAGTATTGTCTCTTTGTGTTGTGTTATTTTTATTCTGCACTTTTATTTCAGATATGTAATATTTTTTGCATATTAGTTTCTTCTGTTGTGATTCTATGAGGGATTGTTCCACATATTTTATCCCTTATTTCCTAACATAAGGATGCATAAATGACTTGGATGATTTTGATTAAGATAGAGTAATGAGAGGTACATTGGTTAAAGGGCATGGTCCTAAGACAGACAAGGGAGACCCCAAGATAGAAGACGAGGTTTTGGATTTTTGAGATGGTCTAGATTGTTGATGCTTTGAAAAAGGAGGGTCTAATTTCTTATACGGGTGAGTGGGGGATTTCTGAATGGGATTATTAGGGTTCCTATATTTCCTAGATGTAGATTTTATGGATGCGAGGATGGAGAATGGAAGTGGTTTCTAAATAATACGATTGATAAGGTCAAAATCCGTTGCATGCTATGTGGATTTGAGAGGTGTTGATGTAGGGATTGGTGCACTTGTCGATAGTAAGGATGACATGGGATCATGATTCACAGGTCGAACCATGGGGTTTTTTTATAGTATAAGTTATCAGGGATTGTATAGATGCAGACAAATATGTCGATTTAGACGTGGATTTGATTATAAATGTGCATAAAGAAATGTAGAGATAAGCAATGATAGAGAAATAAATGGGGAGGTTGAGGGGACGAATGTAAAAGAGGACATGATTATAGTTGGTGGAGGTATGGGTATATAAGGAGGTGTAGCTATATGTATGGGTGTAGATCTAGGTGTGGATGCATACATGGATAAGAAGACAGGGGTGGGTAAGATAGATGTGAATGGAATGGGAATAGGTGAAGTGGATGCAATATATGTGAATGTATGTATAAAATATGTGGATAAAGAGATGGATGTGGATAAATAAGTAGACGTGGGTATGGATGTGGAGGTAAGGGAAGAAATTGAAGTAGATGTGGTTTTAATAAATGTAGGTAGAGTACAGGAGGTAATAGACATAGGTAGAGATGCCACATCCTGACCGAGAGTATTAATCATATGAGCATTGGGTGCTTGCGATGGTGTAAGATCAATGTGATTTTTTCGTGCATGGTTAAGGAAGGGATATCTAAAGACATCCAAAGGTTGGTTGGGAGGAGCATTAGGATTTTCTACATGGAGGCCCCCCTTGTCGATAAGGTGTTGAATGAGGTCTTTAAAGGTACAAAAAATTTCAGTGTCATGGCCTCAGACCTGATGATGTTTGTAATAAGTGTTTTGACAAAACCATGCAGATTTAGGATGAATCATCAACATGGCAGATGTGAGGAAGATAGATGAGGCACGCGGCCATAAGTTTATCAAAGATAGAACTATAGGAATCCCCTAGGGGAGTATAATTAGGAGGACAAGGAGCCCTTTGTGGGGACTCAACAAAGGATTTGATGATGACAATGCTTGCCGTGATCTTGGATTTGTCACTAGGAGGTAAGGATGATTCAACAAACTTAGCTTTAGGTTTGTTAGATATAAGTTTAATATGGCCTTGCTGAAGGGAATGAAGTTATAATTTATGAGCCATGGTTAAGGCTTATTCGAAGATCTATAAGGATTGGATCTGGAGGGTGGAAGAAATGTGCTTAACACTCGATCAAGAAAAGAGATCGATGAGCTCGGTCTGAGGAAGAGAAAAGGATATATGGTTAATGATGCCACACTATCTTTCGATGAAATCCAAGATGGATTCTTCCTCAAACTGTTTAATGGCATATAGACCAATGATGGTGATTTTATGAGAAATGTTGATGGAGAAATGATCTAGAAAGAGTTGGGCAAGCTATGTGAAGGAAAAGAGGGATTGATGGGGGATGTAATCATACCAGTCCAATACAAGGCTGGATAATGAGATGGGGAAGGTCCTAAGCATGATGTACTAATCATAGGCTATGAGGTAACATGCATGTCTAAAAGCGTGAAGGTGTTGTTGAGGATCCTCATTATTATTGAATTTAGAGAGCTTAGGAAATTCCCAGTGAGGGGGATAAGGTTTGATGGGGATAGACAGATGGATGGGTTCATTAAAAAAATTTTCATACGTAAATGATGTCTTAGGACCCGAGGTAGTAGCTTCTAAGGTATCCAACCTACTCAATAATTTCTACATGGGGTTGTTAGAAGCAGATGGAAGAGAGTTTTAAGGATGAGGCTGCTAGATGTAAGAAGTGGAAGGGTTAGGTTGAGGATGACGCTGATAATGTTGAGGATAGGTATGGGTTTGAGGAGGTGGATGATAAGGGGGAATATAAACAAAAGGATGTGATTGGATATGATGTGAGATAGGTTTCTAAGAGATATAATTGTAGGGGAAGGTTGACGATGGTGGTTGTTGAGAAATAGAGACATTAGATTGGGTTTGGATGGGATGAGACAAGATATGCATGTGAGGGGGTTGAGATGTTTGGATATGGTGATTGGTAGATATATATTGAAAAAAAATTCTGGTTGGAGGTTGTTGAGTTTGAGAAAAATTTTAAGTGTGGGGTTGTGAGACATCAACATTTGCATAGTTTTGGGAGGTAAAGATGGGAGACAAATGGACTTATGGGTGAGATAATCATGGATAACGACATGATTAACATATAGGAGTTCTCGAAACTCTACACATTCATGAGGGATAATAGGAGGCCCAAGGGTATCTAAGGGATAAGGAGATGGAGGTGTTGTCACCTTTCCCAAAAGTTGTGTATTTTTGTCTCATTTTTCAAAAAATTTGGTAAGATGACTATCAAAATGTATTTGTGAAGACCCGTCAAGGAAGATTAATTTTTAAATAGTTAGTCATTTTTTTGAATTTTTGAGTTTTTGAGACTTTTCCTTTGTTGTGTGGATTTTTTGGGTTTTAATGTCCCTCATGTCCCAAGTTCCATTGATCTCCCTGTTCACTGATTCCCTATTTTCTCTACATTACATTTATTTTCCCTTCATTTGTGGGTGTTTTGGATTTTTCGAGAAATCACGTCCCAATGTCTCAAGGTTCGTATGTGCAGGTTTTTTCCGAATTTCCTGATTCTAGTGTATTGTGGACATTTCGGCCTACCGCATCCTGGGTGTCCCGAGTGCTCCCCGACCTCCATTTCCCTAAAAATCCATTTTTTCCGCTTCTCATTCACTATGGGTGTTTCAGCTCGTCATGTCCTAGGTGTCCCATTGTACCATGGACCAGTTATGCACATTTTCTCTACATTTTCCACTTTCCACTGTCTTGGGTTGGTATAAAGCATTAATTGTCATATTAATTTCCCCCCGCTGACCTAATCAAATGGAATTTGTATAAATAACCATGGTAATCAATTATTTTTACCACACCCTTTGCATTTGCTGCTATTTTCCGTTTCGTTCTCTCGCTCTCCACTATTTGTAGCCATAGCCAAGTCCCTGTTCCAGTGTTTTTCAAATTTACCGGTGCACTCAAAGCTGTGAACTGTCAAAAGGAAAATCTAGAGGAATAAATAAGTTCATTAATCCTTCCATATAATGAAGATCAACTACAAAGGGTATGGGCATTTATCTTGTTTGGAGACAACCATACCAAACATAGGAGATAGTGAATCTTAACACCTCGACTTGGATGATTTATGGGATCGTATTGAATACCAAAACCATACTCCTATTGCTTAGCTAGTTAAGGAGATTGGAGTTGCTCATGCAAGGGTTTTTCTAATTTCGGTTCAATGTGCTGATACTGTGCTAGCATGTGGTTTATGCTTCAATCTAGAGACAAAGGAAATTGTTGACCCTCATGGACACGTTTTGGATGGATTGGATAATAATTGTATTAGTACTACCCTCAGGATTCCTGCCGTTGAAAATACAAATACCCTCACCCAAGACCAGGGTCAATTGCTCTTTGATCAGGGCAGTGAGAAATATAAGAGCATAGTGGCTAAGTATTGGTTTAAGAATCTGTTGGGGTGTGGAGCCTATTTTTTGGTCTTTTAGAATCAGTATTGAAGTGTTGGAGTTTGAACGGTTAATTTTGGAGACTTCAAGAGCATTCTGTAGTCGTATGTTGTGATGTTGCTGTTAATTGGTTGTCAATGCCGTGACAATTTTTCTAGCCATGGGAAGTTGAAAGGTTATGAATTTAAAACTTCTATGGTCAGCTTTATGACTTCTTAAAAGGATTGTAATCCTATAAATAGAGGTTTTAGGGTATCTTGAAGATATATTGAGTGTGTAAGAGGTCTTGAGTCTTAGTGATCAAGAGGTGATCAAGAGCGATCAAGGTTAAGAAATTAGGTGTTAATTGTGGTTTAGATGTGGTTTAGCATCTTTGGAATTCTGTTGTGAGTTCATAACCGAGAGAATACCGTGAGAGTTGTTTTACTCTTGTTGATAATAAAATCTGAGAAAGTTCTTGGTGGACATAGCCTACATTGGGTGAACCATGCTAAATCTTGTCTTGTCTTCTTTTGTGCATTATTTATTTATGTTGTTATATTTCTACAAGTTTGATTATTCTAAATAGTTTCCTACTGCTGTGATTTGAGGAATTTTTTCTGCATATTTGTTAACTAATTCCTAACAACTGGTATAAGAGGTTTGGTGGTTTTTTTTGTTGAAGTGGTAAATCACAAGGAAAGTTTAGCTTGAGTGGGAGCTATGGCGGATGAGGGTAGATCGAGGGTTGAGAAGTTCAAATGGCAAAAATTTGGTTTGTGGAAGATGCAAATGGAGGATTACTTGTATCAGAAGGACCTCCATGTTCCTTTGGTTGGAAAATAAAAGAAACCTACAAACATGTCAGATGAAGATTGGGAGTTGGATAGAAAGGCACTCGGGGTAATTTGATTATGCCTTGCATCTTCGGTTGCTTTCAAAATATTGCAGGAGAAGACCACATAAGGTCTCATGAGTGCATTGCGGAAGTTATATGAAAAACCCTCTACCTCTAATAAAATAATTTTGATGAAAAAGTTATTTAATATGAATATTTCTGAGAATGGTTCTATTGCTGATCATTTGAATGAATTTAATACGGTTGTGGGTATGTTAAACTTGGTAAAAATTGAATTTGATGATGAGGTCAGGGATTTTTTGATTTTGTGCTCCTTACCAAATAGCTGGGACAACTTGGTTATGGCTGTAAGTAATCCAATCTCTAATAATTCAAAGCTAAAGTTTGAGGATGTAATAGGTGCGATCTTAAGCGAGGAAATAAGAAGAAAGAGAACTGGAGATTCTTCTACTTCTGGAAATGCTTTGACAATGGAGAGCAGAGGGAGATAAAATAACAGAGGGAAAGGTAATCATGGGAAGTTGAATGATCGTGGAAGGTCAAAGTCTAAGAGCAAGCTAGAATGTTGGCACTATGGGAAGGTTGGTCATGCTAAGAAATATTTTTGGGCTCTTCAAGATAAGAAGAACAAGGAGGAAACTAAAGAGATCAATGTGGCAGTAGGTGATGTTTGTCAAGATGACTTAATTATTTATTTAGATAATATTACTGAGTCTTGGGTGTTAGATTTAGGGGATTTTTTCCATACCACCCCACATAGACATTACTTTATTGATTTTGTTCAAGGAGATTTTGGACATGTATATCTTGGTGATGATGAACCATGAAAAATAGTAAGGAAAGGTTTTATTTGGCTGAAAATATAGAATGGGAACACATGGATACTTAAGGATGTCAAAAATGTGCCTAAGTTGAGGTGGAACTTGATATCAGTGGATCAGCTGGGTAATAATGGTTGTATGGTCAGTTTTATAGTGGATTCTTGGAAGGTTACCAAGGGATCTCTTATGGTTGCAAGAGGTAAAAAATTGGTACTTTGTATTTAACCAATGGTGTTGATTATTGTAATTTAGTTGCTACAGATGGATATGCAACTTTGTGGTACCAGAGAATTGGTCATATGAGTCATAAGGGCATGCAAATTATAAATGACATGTTGCCCAGATTAAAGGAGTTAGATTTGGACTTCTGTGAGGATTGTGTTTATGGGAAACAAAAGCAGGTGAGATTCCTTAAGGTTGGACCTACCAGGAAGGAGGGTAAGTTGGAGTTAGTGCATACAGATGTATGAGGGCCAGCTAAGGTAAACTCTATTGGTGGTTCATGTTATTATGTCACTTTCATTGATGATGCAACTAGAAATGTTTGGGTATATTACATTAGAAATAAATTTGATGTGTTCGTAACTTTAAAAATATGGAAAGCCTTGGTTGAGAATGAAACATGTCTCAAGTTGAAATGTCTCAGGTTTGATAATGGAAGGGAGTATTGTAGAAATGAATTTCTTGATTACTATTCGGTAAGTGGGATCTGCAGGAAAAGAATGGTTCCAAATACTCCACATGAAAATGGAGTGTTAGAGATAATGAACATGACAATCATGGAGCATGGTAGGTGTATGAGGTTACATGCAGGGCTGCCACTCATATTTTGGGTGGGAAGTGGTAAGCACAACTGTTTATTTGGTTAACAGAGGATTCTCTATGGCCTTGGATGGAGGTATACCTGAGGAGGCTTGGTCTGGTAAGAAAATTGATTACTCATTTCTTAGAGTATTTGGATGTGAGGTATTTGTTCACATTGATAAAGATGATAAGAACAATTTAGAGGCTGAGTATGAGAAATGCACCTTTGTTGGATATGGTGAGGATGAATTTGGTTTCCATGTTTGCAGTCTTAAGGACAAGAAAATATTTTGGTCTAGAGATATTGTCTTTAATGAAAAAGTGATGTATAAAGATCAGTTGTAGGAACATAAAGAGGAATCAAAGAAAGAATACACGATGTTAGAGGACATTGCAAATAACAAGGTGTCCAAGGGGCCGGTTCAAGTGTAACATGTTACGGCACAACAAGTTCAGGAACCTGCTCATCACGAAACCAAAACTCCTGAGGTGAGAAGGTCTTCTAGGGTAAGAAGGGAACCTGAATGGTTCAATCTATCTTTGAATTATTTATTTCTCATGGATAGTGGAGAGCCAAAGTGCTTTGAGGAAGCAGTGCAGACATATGTCAGGAAGAAGTGGGAGCATGCCATGGATGAAGAGCATAGATCTCTTATGGAGAACCAAACTTGGGATCCCATAGAGCTACCCGAGGGAAAGAGAGCATTATAGAAAAAGTGGGTGTACATAATCAAAGAGGAAGATGGAGGAAAGAAAAGATACAAGGCCTAGTTGGTGGTCAAGGGATTTGTATAGAATAAAGGTATATACTTTGATGTAATTTTTTCTCATGTTGTTAAAATGACTTCTATTAGTTTTGTTCTTGGTTTAGTAGTAGTAGAAGACTTTGACTTAGAGCAGTTGGATGTGAATCTTGCATTCCTTCATGGTGAGATGGAAGAGGAATTGTATATGGTGCAGCCATAGGGTTATGAGGTCAAAGGGAAGGAGAGGTTAGTGTGAAAATTGAAGAAGAGCTTGTATGGCCTGAAACAAGCTACATGAAAGTGGTACAAGAAGTTTGATAGTTTTATGTAGGAGCAGGGTAACTTCAGGTATCACTCAGACCACTGCATGTACATCAAGAAGTTTCTTTATGGTAGTTATATTATTCTATGCCTGTTTGTGGATGATATGCTTGTTGTAGGGAAGAACATGTAGGAAATAAAGGTACTCAAAAAGTAGTTAGGTGACTCCTTTGCTATGAAGAATTTGGGGGAAGCAAAAAAAATCCTTGGTATCAGAATAAATTGGAATAGGAATGAGAGGAAGATGATATTATCTCAAGAAGAGTACATAAAGAAGGTATTGGAGAGGTTTAGTATGCAGAATGCTAAACCGGTTGGTATTCCTTTGGCAAGTCACTTTAAATTATCAAAAGAGCAGAGTCCCAAGACTGAGGAGGATAGAATCTAGATGTCCAGGGTACCATACTCATCAATGGTTGGTAGCTTGATGTATGTTATGGTATGTACTAGGTCTGACATTGCACATGTAGTGGGAGCAGTGAGCTGGTTCATGAGTGATCCAGGTAGAGAGCACTGATAGGCAGTGAAGTGGATCCTTTGGTATTTGAGAGGGAACATGGGAGCAATATTGTGTTTCGGTGGATCAGATACTACATTGCGTGGCTATGTAGATTTAGACATGGCAGAAGATTTGGAAAACAGGAGGAGCATGACATGTTATGTATTTACGGTTGGTGATACAACTGTGAGCTAGATTTCATGGTTATAAAAGGTTTTGGCTTTGTCAACCACAAAGGCTGAGTATGTTGTTGTCATAGAGAAAAGAAAGGAGATGATTTAGCTACAATAGTTTCTTGATGAGTTAGGTCATAAGCAGGAATTTGGGAGACTACACAGTGATAGTTAGAGCATTATTCATTTGGCGAAGAACTCTCTTTCCACTCTAGGATGAAGCACATTCAGTTGAGATATCATTTCATCAGGGCAACTTTCGAAGAAGATAAGTTGAAGTTGGAAAATATTCATACCAGTCAAAATCCTGCAGATATGATGACCAAGGCGGTCACAAGGGAGAAGTTGAAGTTGTGTTCAACTTTGATTGGCCTTCATGGTTGATAATGAAGGGTTGAGAACTTTTCTCAGTGGAAACAATCTCCAAGTGGGAGATTGTTGGGGTGTGGAACCTGTTTTTCCAATTTCGGTTCAATGTGCTGATACTGTGCTAGCTTGTGGTTCATGCTTCAATCCAGAGACAAAGGAAATCATTGACCCTCATGGATAGGTTTTGGCTCAATTGGATGCTAATTGTATTAGTACTACCCTCAGGATTCCTGCCGCTGAAAATTCAAATACCCTCACCAAGACTAGGCTCAATTGCTCTTTGATTAGGATAGTGAGCAATATAAGAGCAGGGTGGCTAATTCTTGGTTTAAGAATATAAAGAAAGGAGCTTCAAGGCTGCCAAAGACTATGTTTAGGGTCAATTTTAAGCAAGATATTTTAGATGTCATCACTCTCCTTGCCAGAATAATGGGGATGCCCTCTACCAATGAGTTTCATTATTGGATGTGCCCTTATATCAATATTATATGTGAAGGAAAACAAAGCTTTAATTATGCAGAGATAATCTGTGATAGCCTCACTACGGAGCTTGTAAATGTCCAAAGAACCAAGACTTTTTGTATGATGTCTTACTTGATGTATTCTATTATTGCATATAGAGAATGGTTGGTTTTCTCCTCTATTGAAGACAAGAAAGATGCTCCTATTTATGAGTATTGTCCACAATTAACTTCGAAGATCAATAACCATCACTTCAGAAGGGTGAGTGATGCATTCACTATGTATATTGCCAGATTGCTAGAGGGTGACACTACTCGGAGATTCTCAGATGAAGCAAAACAATTGATTGATGTCTATGGTAGTCATTACACTCAATTAAGGAAATTATCTTACATACAATTGGATTGATTTGAGGGAACACATTCAAAAATCCCAATGTATTGTAGTGACAAGATGGCCTTGGTTGACATCTGCAGGTAGTTGGATGAGTTCCATAGAACTTTTAGGGACAAAAAGATTTCAGACATCCAATTCCCAATCAGATTGAGTAACTACACTTATAGGACTACTTTAGATGCCCAAAATGTTGACATGACAATTTCTCCCTTCACTCTTCACTATTTAAAATTAAGGACTTGTTTTGATATCAAGGGTTTTATTGCCACCAATTTTAGAATGGGATTTTATCATCTTGCTGATATTGAAGACTACTGCGCTGATTGTTTTGATGATTATGAATCCCAAAGAAGATACTTTGGTAGATTGTACCTACAAAAAATTAAATATTTTTATGTGTACAAGGTTCCTGAAGGACTTCAAGATGATGATGAAGAACTGGAATCCCTTCAATATGAAAGGTCCTTTAGACACACTCCTATTGAAACCATTGATTGGTTTATCAAAGAGAGAGATGATTTGAAATAACTCATAAACCCTGTATTGGTAAGGACCATACTCTGGTTTGACAGGAAAATGAAAATGTTTGGGGCATTGAAGTCTATATCTTCTTCTCGAGAAGCCTCCACCCCTCAAATAGAAATTCCTATATTGACTCTTAAAGCATAAAAGCAATTTGTTCCCTCTCCACCTGAACCTTCAACTCCAGTGTACATACATAAATTAAAGGCCAAGAAGGATGAGAGGATGGAGGAAGTCATTCAGGAGAGTGAGAAGCTATCTTATCTAAATCAATTGGAAACAATGCTTGAGATTGAAAAATTTGTAGAGCTCAGTGATGATGACAGTGAGGAAAAAGAGCAAGACAAATAAGAGAAGAGCAATCCTGAGGGAAGTAGTGAAAAAGAAGAGAAATTGAAGAGCCAAGTCATAGAATTTATGAGTGTTTTGGAAGCATCTTCTAAGGAATTCCTTGTTAAGGAAGTGCACACCACCAAAACTGAGACATCTATGATAGAAGTGGCTGTTGTACAAACTTTGAGTGCAATGAGAACACTTGTATGGAGGCCCACTATCCCTTTCACTTCCAGTTCTTTTTTTTCTTGGGCACAACCATTGTTGGAAAGTAAGAAAAGGAAATCCACTTCTAATATTGTTGCTCCTAATTTTGATGCAGTGACATATTTACTCGGTTCTACTCCTCCCCCACCTACAAAAAAGGCTAAGGTCACATCCAAATTAGTATAAAATTGTCAAGGCCAACAATTCATGGAAATTTCTAAGCCCAAACTTGAAAAAGATGAAAAATACCTATTGGTAGGTGATTTGGAATTAACAAGGATTCCCGTTGGAGAATCAACACCTGAGAGTGAAGTACACAACCTAAAGGAGGCAATGTCTAGAGTAATTGAAAGGGTTAAAAAAGGCAAGAAAACACAGGAACAGTTAGAGGAGAAAAATAAAATTATGTCAAATTTCATCAAATCCTTATTAGCAGAGGATAAGGTACTTGATCCAACTCCCTTAACCTTAATTCCACCACCTTACATTCTGTCTAATGATGAAGTTTAGGCTATTAAAGATATTCATAAACATACCACTTATGGAAAGGCAATAGAAGCCTTAGTTGATGACATGATAATCACAAGATTAAATTTCATTAAGGAAGCATGTAAAGCATATGACAGAATTACTAAAATTCAGTTAAAGTTTACCACAAAACTCAATGGTTTAGATAGGGAGTTGAAGTTGTGGAGTGAATGTATCCAAGATCTTCGATTAATGAGTGATACAGTTGTACAAATCCTCTTTGCAAGCAAAGTATTTGATGATGCAAAATTGAATTTGTCTATAAAATGGGTTTTTAGCATTGACTGGAAGGTAAAGGTTCTTGAAGAATCCATTGGAGAACTCAGGAACATGTTACAAAAGGGAGAAGCTTTTAAAGCTTGTGTCACATCTGCCTTTCATGATATTCACTGCCATATTTTCAAGAAGGATTTAAGAGATAAATTCTCAGTTCAAGAAATCAAATCTTAGTTCAAGACATTTGTTAGAGAAGACCTGTTCAAGTAGGATACCATATCCAAGGAGAAGATGAAAGAAATTCGCACACTACAAGCATCTATCATGGAAGCTAATAAGGAGTTCTTGGAAAACACTGAATTTGGAAAAGAGATGGAGAAGTGTCTGGGTAGTTGGACTCATGCAACTGCAAATACAACAATTCCCCGGGTCATGGAAATATCAGATGCGTTGAAAATATTTAGAAACCAAGTGCTCAAAACAAAGGGTGTTATAAGCACTTCTTCGAACATCTCAGCTCCTAGTTCTTAGTTTCCTATTTTATTTGAAGTATCTAATTAAGGTGGCTATTTCTCTTTAGCCATATGTTATGTAAGAAAAGGAAAATTTGATGTTTTAATACTTAATTAGATATTAATATTTGGATTAAAATAAGGGAAAGTGAAAAGGTTTTTTATAGCTGTCCCTAAAGCCATTTAAATATCTTTTCTTATCATTTGAAGGGATAGGATTTTTGATGTCTAGGATGTAAAAGCACTAAATTGCTGATCAATATAGAAGAAATTTCATCTTTTCCTGTGCTCTATCTTCTATGTTCTCAATCTAATTCATAAGAATCTATGTGTATTTGAACAAGAAATTTGTGTCTCCCAGTTGATGTTGAGCTTAGATCCTTGTGTCTATTACATATACGTACCATATTTATATATACATGGTTTAAATCTTGTCACTTTATAAAGCATAAGTAAGATATCATTATGCAATCTATGTGTCTAAAAATGCTCTTCTCTTTACTTTTTGAATTCTGTTCCATTTGCTTCAACTTTCTCTGTATTGAAAATATATGAAATGAAGACATCTGAAGCATCAAAATCCTCATAAAAATATTGATATCCTTTACATTTGTAAATAAATAGGTTTGGTTATTTATTGTGTGTTTAATAAGGGAACCTATCCCATAAAGAGGAGGGAATTCTATCTTATGACTGTTGCTTATTTTCAAGATCAAATTATACAACCAACACGAGGTATAGCTAGCCTAGAGGGAACATGATGAAGAGGGATAGAAGGATTTGTTTCAAGATGGGGGTCATTTTGGATGGCATGGGTTTCGTGAAAAAATGCCATAGAAATATTTGGTTTGGAAACCAAAGGCGTGGTAACCATAGGGGTAGAAGAAACTATGAAAGATGTGGAAGTTTGTTGAGAAGGCTCTTTGGGAGTGGGGATGTTATTAGATGAGGTAGGTTTCTTGACTCTCTTATCCTAAGAAAGAGTGATAACAAGCATGAAGTAGATAAAAATTTGTTTATGTAGTTTATTAACAAACAAATCAAGAAACAATTTTTTTATCATCATGATTATTAGAAGAGTGTGAGAAAAGAAAAGAAAAAGGATAAAAGTGGAACCTAGGAAATGGCCAATCTAAGGCTGGTTTCATGATGTTTAGGGATGCAGTCCTCAATATACCTAAAGGTACGTGAGGCCTAATTATATGATAAATTTTATAACACGGCTAGAACACCACAAAGGATTTCCTATTGGGTGATGAAATCCCAATAGCTCTACCTGGGAGGAGTGTTTATATGTGTAAATTAATGAGTGTGTGAAAAAGAGTGGATGTAAAGGATTAACCCCCTAGTTATACTATGTGAGAAAGAAAATAATGAGGGTGTTCTTTTTAAAATACAAAAATGATGTGTGGAGATTCGACGAGGAAAAGAAAATAAGATATGCAATGCGATAAAAGAAAAGGATGGGAAGAAAAAATAAGGAATACTTGGTATACACTTTTCCTTTTCATATAATCTTCAAAGAAAGAAAATGACCAAAATCAAGTCCAAACAATTCACGCTCCAATGCAAGCAAGAAAAATTAAACTCCTACCTGTAAGGCTAGTAGAAAAGAGAAATGAAAGAAAATATGAAATGCAAGAAATGAAAATGAAAGAGACCTCACCAAATAAGGGTGTGTCCCATCGGGCGTGCCCAATTTTTTTTCAAGATTTCACACTTCCTGTTTTAGGTTAATGAAAAATAAATGAAAAATCAAGAAAAACTCAAAATATGGGAGGGTTTAGGGACCTCCTGATGTGGATGACGATGAAGATGGTATGGGTGCACAAGAATGGATCCTCTTTACTACGAGTTAGTAAACTACAAAAAAATGAAGATTGCAACACGAATAATGATTAGTGATAGAAATGGCGGGCTTCCCGATGAATTTGGCTCCATGAAGAAAAACCTTCCTTGATAGGATGTCATCCCACGCGATAAAAAAGATATGAATAATCGATAACGGATGAAAATGGAAATGATTACAGAAACAAAGATATGATAACCTAATATCTAATGAAACAAAATATATTGAGATGATAAATGATAAATAAAATACTGTAAATAAGAAAAAACCAGAGTGGGTCGACAATGACCCAAGTAGAGATGACATGGTTAATGAAGAATAGAGCAAGGATGATCCTGAACTATGCAGGAATAGAGCCAAAGTGTGATACAGAGCTTTAGAAATTGATAGCATGGTACATATAAGATAAATGGGTATGGGAATTGATAAATGTGAATGGGATAAAGGGGAGGATTGATGGTAACCTGAGATAAACAAGAACATTCGATGGTGACCTATGTAGGATTGATAGGAGATAGAAGGAGGGACCAATGTTGGTCCTAAGGTGTTAAGATGGATAACAGATTACAGATAAGGTGGATAAGATACTGGTAAGGTGGATAAGATGTAAGATAAAGTTGGTAGGATGAAATGTACAAAATATTTGACAGATATGTGATATGGGTCGATGAAGACTGGAACAGATTTGGGATGTCGATTAAAGAAAAGAATGGATAAAGAGATCTGAGGATGATAATAGACAGATGAAAGGTTAGGAAAAACTCGAAGAAGACCTGCAAAACAAAGAAGAATGTGCACAAACGATATCTCCAAGTAACCTTCACTATGTTCCAAGCTTAAAAAATGTCATGCAAAAGGATAATAAGATGATTCCAACAATAACCAGAGTTCCAAGAATGATGAAGGAAGCGGTAACCATGAAGAACACAAAAGATTCGAAATTTTCCAGCCCTTTGAGAGGAGGGGTAAGTGTAATTAAATATGATAGGGAATGGTCGACAATGACTTGGGTCAGTTGTCGATCACTGGGAAAGACAATATGGTAAGAGACGTTAGGACCATAATGGGTGAGAAGGAATAGGATAAGAAACATGTAGAAACGGGAATGTAATGGCTAATGATCTATTTTTAGCCTTGCACGCATATGGGGTGTTTAATGGGTAAGGATATCTTAGGGAGGAGTAAATGGGCAGAGGGAATTTTAAGAAGTGTTTAAATGAGGGATAATAATTAGGGGGCATGGGAATCAGATAGGGGTATTAAATGTGAGTGATTAGAAGAGGATTAGGGTAATTAAATGGGTTTAGGGTGGATTAAGGGTTAGGAAAATAATAAAGATTAAAATATGGGAAAATAAGAATTATGGAGGATATTAAAGTAAATGGGATGGGGGGGGGGAAATATGAATTTAAGAGGGAAAGTGGGTGATTCAAAAATAGGAGGGAAATGGGCATGCTAGGTGAGGGTGAGAGGTGAACGTAATGTGAAGGCACGAGGGTTGCCAAAAACAAGTGTCTACACCCGAACTATGTAATTTAATATGGGTGGGTTGGGGAGATTCAAACCCCCAACCACCCAGGTTATAAAACATTTCCCCATTGCCACACCAAAATGGCTTATCATGTATAAAAATGAGTTTGGTGGGTTTTGTTCAAACATGTCTGTGCATGCACTCTAGGCTTGTTAGAGGCGCATTTGTAAAAATGTATTTTTTGAAGCACTTGGGAGCATTTTTGTGACTCAAGGTAAACTTGAAAAATGTCCTAAACTCCGAGACGCTTCTAATGGACCAATTTTTGTCCCATTTTGGGGATTTTGTGACATATTTATGAGAGGTATGCGGCAGCGGTCTATATATGTGCTTGTGTCTGATTGAGTCAGTTTTATACGGGTGCATTTTTGAAGCACTTACGAGCATTTCTGGCTCTTGGTGTAAACTAGAAAGTTGTCCATAATTATGAGATGCTCTTTGTGGACCTATTGTTTTCCTAATTTGAAGGTGTTGTGATGCTATTGGATTCCATCTGGAGCCTTTTTCAAGCATGTACCTTGTTGGAGGGAGAATTTTGGAGACTTGATCTTCTTCACCGGTCATTGTAAGCCGGGTTATTATTACTCGATGTACATGGAGGAGATTATTTGTCTTATGGTACTAGTTCAAAATCATTGGTAATCAACTAGTATTGGATAATCCTATGATCCAGTTTGGATTCATTGGGAATTAACTGGGTATGTGATCACCTTTGTGTTCTGGTTCAGATTCTTTGTGGATCAACTAAGGCATTTGTTCTATCTACACATCTTTCAACTTGGATCGAATATTGATACTTTGTATTGATGTTGATTGATGGTCGCGAAACAGTGTGGTAGGTATTCATGGAAGGAGATTTTTTGTACTTTCGAAGGGTCAGTTCAGGATTAATTGGGAATCAATTGATTTTTGTTCTTTTGGAGGCTATTTCGGATTCATTCGATTCAGCTAGTAAAATTTGTTTGATTGTTGTGCATTCATCACTTGAATTGTGAGTTAGTATTTGATTTAAAAATCATACTTTTTTAATGAATCAGATTGAAAACATTTGGACCCAGAGACGTAGGCATTTTCTCTTTCCGAACTCTATTATAAAATTGTTGTAGTGTTTCTGTGTGTGTTGACTTTTTGCATTGTAATTTTGATTAAGTTGATAACTATTATGGAGTTAATTTAACAAGTGCCTCTAAGGGTACGAGGCCAGTTAAAATTTTTGGCCGTATTTTTGGATCAGGTTGGTATCAGAGCTAGTGAAATCTATGCTAGAAAACCTGTTAATCTCTAAAATAGGTTGGTTGATCTGACAGTTTTATTTCTTTAGAGTGTGTAATTGGTTCATCTTTGATATAGATAAGTATACAGGTGCACAATAGGAAATATTCTCTTTAGAGTCCAAATTTGAGAGAAAGATATGAGGGATAGGTTTATCATACTCAATGTGGTTTTCTTACACTGAAAAATTGGATAATTATTCATTTATATCTCATATTTAGCTTTTGAGTTCCTGTTATAGTGGGTACGAACTCATATTTATAAGCATTGGAGATTCGAGAACAATTTGTGCAGACATAAGAGCTCATTGAATTCAACTTAGATCTTCAATCTATGTCGAGAATTGTGGCCGTGTAACAGAGTGGTCAGCTAATCTATTATTGACATATCGACATCAGGTCAGGATTTTTAGTCTACATATAGGATGATTGTTGGCCATTCAATAGAGTGGTACTTGATTGTATCACTGTCAACTGGAGACTTCAGACCATGTAGAGGAAGAGACTATGTAATGGGATGTAAAAGTCATCATTATTGATCTCATGGATATCATCTTGGATATTTTCTCTTTGTAGAGGATTGTGGCCATGCAATAGAGTATTATTTGATCATCATTATTACCTGACATTCATCTTGGATTTTTTTCTCTACGTAGAGGCTTGTGGCCATACACTAGAGTGGTAGCTGATTATCATGGACATTTTACATTGGGTCATATTTTTTCTCTATGTATAGAGGATCATTGTTGTTCGTGTAACAAAGTGGTACCTAATTGTCCATCATCATCTAGATACTTGGCACCATGTATAGAGGAAGAGGCCAGGTAATGGGGTAAAATTCACCATTAGACACTTTTGACTTAGCACTGTGTAAAACCAGAGACCATGTAGTGGAGTAGTAGGTAAACAAGAAAGTGTCTTGATCCAACTGGCACTAAACTTTGTTCTATGTAGAGGCATAGTCTGTGTAGTAAAATGAAGGTCAAGGGGAGGTGTCATCAGTGTGGGTCACATATGCCATAAGTACTAAATTGAGGCATTAGTTGTTTAATTACGGAGTAGCTAATGCAAGACCTATGAGTCAACCATGGAGACCTCTTGTTGACCACACTAGGATTGGGATTCACAGAGATTTTTTTGGAAAAAAATTTCTCACTAGGGAGGTGTGATCTAGAGGACATGTTTGGGACTTTAGGAGTTACTCTAAATCACCCTAACCCATTTCATTGTGGTAGATAATTCAAAGAGATTTCTGATAGTAGTTGAAACATGGAAAATGAACTTCGTATGATCATGTTATCAGTGGTCAAATTTTAGTAAATGTTCACACCTGGACAGGGTCAACTACCCAACATGAAAAACAACACATGGTGGAAGTGGAGTGTTAGAGGAAGTGAATTTTTTTTGGTTTTTTGCTATGCCAGTATTCAACACTCGTATTTATACTGGTGTGACTCTCTCTTTGTCTAGATGAGGAGACCATCAACCATGTTTTGACACACTCTTTCCACAGAGGGGTGTCTTTGCCACTGCATCTTCATTTCACCATGTGGTAGGTCCTCAAGCCACCATGTGGCCTGCCACCACCATCACATTGCATTGAAACTGAGCCAACTCAGTTTGGTATTTGGTTAGCTCGGATAGCTCAGGACATTCCCTTAGAAATTTACCACATTGAAATTTGCAAGTTAATTTATCTCGGTGAGATCTATACATGTGAAGGGCGATCTTTAGTTCATGTTAATTCACAACAACCACACTATGTGGCAATGCTTAATGCCATCAACCAATATTCACATGGGCTTCCATCCCCACTACCCACTTTATAACTTGACATGGGATCTACACATCTTAGAAGTCACGACTATGTTGAAAAATTAGATGTGATATGCATGGCCTAAGCGACATTTAATTTGGGCAGTTGAGCCACTTTTTTTATAAACCGCACCACCATGATCTCCGACAATCATTGTGGGATTATTAACTCCCCCACCATGCAATGTATAATGGTGGATGGGGCTTGGGGTGGTTTGAACCGCCAAGCACCCGGGTATAAAAAAATTAATACCCGAAAGCCATGCCATAATGAACTCACCATGTATAAACATGAGCTTAGATGGGTGTTGTTCAAACAGATTTGTGCCTGTACTTGTAGGCATCAAACCTATTAGAGGGATATTTTGTATGAGTACTATTTTTGGAAGCACCTAGGAGGGTTTTTGTGACTCAAGGATATAAACAAGAAATTTGTCCAGAAACTCCAAGATGCTTTCAATAGACCCATATTTTCTATCCCATTTTGGAAATTTTGTGACATGTATTTGGGAGAGGTTTGTGGCAGAAGCTATATATGTTTTTGTGCCTTATTGAGGTATTTTTGTACGAGTGCATTTTTGAGGCACTTAGGAGCATTTATGGCTCTCAGTGTAAATTGGAAAGTTGTCCAAAATTTTGTGAATGCTGCTTAGGGGACCTCTTTGTTTCCATTATTTGGAGGGTTTTCAAATCCATTTTGTGTTACACAAGTCATTTGTTTTCTTGGATTCCATCTGGGGCCTTTTTCAAGAGTGTATCTCATTGGAGGGAGAGTGTTGGAGATCTTGATCTTCTGCTACTAGTTATTGTAAGCCAGAGTTGTTGTCTATTCAGTGGACATAGAGGAGATTATTTGTCTTCTATTTTTAGGTGTGGAATATTTGGGAATCAACTGGTATTGGACCATCACGTTTTTGATTTCATTCATTGGGAATCAACTGGGTATGCGATCATCTCTGTGTTTTGGTTCATATTCTTTGTGGATCAACCAGGGGCATTTGTTCTTCTACACATTGTTCAACTTGGATCTTCACTCTTCCTATGTTAATGTAGGATTTATTTTCCTTGATTTATTTGTATTATCATACTCAGGATATTCCACCTCACTTGGAGTTTCCCTACACTTATGGGATATGATTGCTTAGGTGTACACTTGACTACACTATTATAGGTGTTGATTACCACTTGACTACATTATTCTAAGTGTTAGTCACCACTTGACTACACCATTCTAGCTATTGGTTACCACTATTCGAGGTGGATATTGCCATGATCCTAGGAGGAAGTTACACATTCACCTCTTATATGCACATCTCTTTCATTATTCTATTTGATTGTATTGAGTTATAGCTATTTCTATGTTATTGCAATTATCTCTCTTATTTTTTCGTAATTTGCAGTCTTGTATGCTTGTATTGTTTTTTCTTGGAACAATTCACATCTCACATCATTGACCTGTGAAATCTTCGAACTAGTAGATTTGTAGTGCTTCTCCGATATGGTATCAGAGTGATTTTGGTGATACATTTGCCACTACTGGGTTATTTGTAGTTTTCTAATACTTTGTTTGTGAAACTAAAAATTCACGTGTAAATAGATCTGACTCCATCTTGGTTCTTGTTCAATTGAGATTATTATTTGTGAAAAAAAACCACATTACTTTATTGTTGGTAAAGGATAAATCTTGTAGTTTTTTTTGTTGTGGCGGCCATTTCCATGCAAGAAAAAGATTATGGAAATGTGTTTGGGCCATTTCTTATTACAGGGAATCTTCCAAAGGTATTTTTTGGTGTGATTGTGATTTGGTTTCACTTAAAAATTAGATAAGGCGTCCTCAGATTTGGGTTGTTGTTTTAACCCTCAAAGCCACGTTTTTGTTGTGGACATTTTTCTTGTTTGGAGCCACAATTTTTCAATATGGAAGGGCATTTTTGCTATGTGAAGGGCATTTTTTTTCATTTGGAGCAACATTTTTTTATAGTCTGGAGGGGCGTTTTTGTTGTGTGAAGGGAGTTTTGTCGTTTGGAGCCATATTTTTATAGTTTGAAGGGGCATTTTTATTGTTTAAGGGCATTTTATACTGTTTTAGGAGCTCTACAGACAATTGTAGAGGTATTTTCCCTTCCCTGGTAGTGCAAACATTTAGCTTTGACATGGTTTTCCCCCTTTATATGTTGTCTTCAAATCCAACGTGCCCAAGCTAATCTAGAATTTTATTTTATTGCAATTATCTCCAATTTTGACTCTAAAGTTATTTCAAAACCTAGTGTTGGGCTGATGAATTACAACCTAAGTACTAAAGGCGCATAAGGATTGGGCACGTGGATATAGGGCATGTAGAATTATAAGGAAACATGGTACACCCCAGAAATCATAAAGTTAGGACTTAGTCGTTTTCTAGTATAAGGTTAAATATAGATGTGGAGTACGGAGAACATTTTTTAGAAGACTTGGAAAGCATGCAAAGGATATTTTGGACAAGTAGAAGATCAATTGACATGCATAGTTTCAGAGTGATTAATAGGATTAGACTACAGTCATATTATTAGATAATCTATTACTAGCGAGCTTACATGATTTTGTATTTATCATGTAAGGGTGCATGGCTATTCTTAGCATAGGTGGTGAAGGGAAAGTCACCACTACCTATAAATATGTATTGATTTGAACTGTTTAGGAATCCATGTTTCAGGAGAGTTATGTTGTGGGTTAATGAGTACACGTAACTTATGGTGACATTACTATGTATGTATGAAGCTTCTGTGTTTTACAAAAAATAATATAAGTGATCTTTGTGGCTAGATATTGATTGTTGACATATCTATGACTGGTTCATGCATGGTAAATTTAATCTTGGTTCTTGTATGAGTTAACCTTACATATGGTTAAGATCTAGATCTAGTTTATGCTCTGTAATATACTTGATTATCTATTATGGATCTAGAATATTTGTATGATCATGCTAACTTCTTGACAAAGCTACCATAAAAGAGGGACCTAGTACCCTTGCGTGCTTCGGGTGAGCACTCAGGTCTTACTTGGGTGATGTGTCAGTGCGCCTTGGGTTGTTGTGGGTAAAATAAGACTACATTCTAGTTCCGTTTTCGGGACCTATTTTTTAGTTGTTTGACATGATGTTGCATGTTGAAGATGTACCGGTTGACTTTGGCCAATATTTAATAGTGGTTAGACAATTTAGAGGAAGAGTATGCTCACAGATTTATTAATGGACCTGAATTTGATGCACATGTGTGGGTTGAACATAATCTATATCACAAGCTCTATGACACGTTTTTCACCCACTTTCCTATAGAGTTGTATGAGTGGTTGGTAGATTATGTATCAAAGAGAAATTGGATGTTTCAAACACCAATTTAGATGTAGGAAGAATTCTAGGCCTTTCATGATGTTGATATGACTTGGAAACACATTGTAGATCATTGGTAGAGTGGTGTTCTGAATAGATATATTTTGGAGTATGTAGTTTCTACTTATTTATGTCTAGAGGTTGCTAAGTTCCAGTTCTTGCGTGAACCCAGAGGATCATATTTGTGCGGTATCTCTTTAGCAATTAAGATCTTAGTTGTGACCCTAGATTTGGAACAACGTCCTATGGCTAGCTAAACCCCACCACGCACGGGGGCATGAACAAGTGTGGTGAAATATGGAAGACATGGTGGCATAAAGATAGAGAGAAGAAAGGAAGATCATGTTTAATTATGCACATAAGAGGGATTTGAGAAGCAACGTGAAGTTGCTAAATGAATGGCATTATGGAGAGAGATGGATTGTGAAGTATTTGGAGCTCACGCAGAGGACATGGAGCCGAAGCATCTGGAACTCCCCCATTTGGGTAAGCATGTCAGATAACCCTCTTTGACCTCAGATGAGAGCACATCGGTGGAGAATGTAAGGACCGTGGATGTGCATTTGATCCCTCCTGGTGACCTAGCCCCTATTCTTGGTTTTCTAGTTTCTTCGACAACCATTAGTAAGAAAGCTAGTGTGGGTAGTAGAGTAACGATAGATAAATTTAGTTTGCAATCAAGTTAAGGGGTTAATCAGGTAACTTATTCATCTATGGTGGTGTAATCATCATCTGTGTTATTAGGAGGTCCATTAGGAGGTATATTGTTTGGCGTGTCATCAACATAGAATGTGGGCGCAAAAAATGTTGGCATCATTTTTGGAAGTAGTACAACTTCATAGATCATGGGAGCTTAGTTTAGTACAACAATTAGAACACAAGGTAGTGCATCCTATGGTTTTTTTCCTGCTACAAGGGGAGGATCAAGTGGTTTAGGTCAAGCGGATTTGGAGGTTCTGGAGGTGGAGGAAAGATAAGAGGTAATACAAGTTCTGGTTCTAGTAGGCATGGTCCGTATCAACCTTAACAAGTCTATATAGAGATGTCTCTTCATCTCCCAGAATACAGAGGAATTGAAGATTCAACTGAGCACGTGCATATGTGTGAAATAATATAGCGTGCTAAAGAGATTACATCTCCATAGCGTAAAGCAAGTCATTTTGCAACTACTTTGTAAGGGCGTGCACATAATTGGTACAGGAAATATGATCCAAACCAGACTTGTGTAGACTATACCATGTTGCGTGATACTTTCTTGACAGAGTTCCACATACCAGAGTTTGAGTAGAAGAGCATTAGCACACTGAAGGACATCTGGCAAGGCATGACTAAGAGTGTAAGGGAGTATGATGCTCAATTTAAAACTTTATTTTCGAAGTTGTCTTATGACATCCATCCAAGTCAGCATACTCAATGGTTTGTTAGAGGTTTGATTACACCTTTTAGAAGGGAAACTCTCACATAAGACATTTACAGACCCCCGTGAGGCTTTGGAATCTACTATGTGTGCCGAGGTAGTTGGGAGTGTAGACATTGGTGTTAGCCCATTTTTGGAAGCTCAGATTGCATCTATGGTGAAGCAGTTGGAAAAGTTGTCAGCTAATTCAGCTCATGAGACGCGCAGTAGTATTCGTTGTATGGACTGTGAAGTAGATGGACATACTAAAGATAGATGTCCTCAAAAATCGATGTGTGCCATTTTGTTGGACTATGAGATCTATCACTTGGATCATGATTCAAGTAGGTGCCCATTGTTGCAACGCGTGATAAGGAAGAACGTGTCCTGTTATTGCAAGATTTTTTGGTCTACCACTCATGATACAAATAATTTCAGGTTAATTGATCAAATTTATGGTGCCATTGATACTGGTGTACGATAGACTAGTGTTACAAATAATTCTTAGGAACAAGGTGAGCATCATGATCATAATCATAACAAAGTGCACTATGATTGAGGCTGAGGTAGAGGTTGAGAATACCATGGAGGATTTCTAATCCGAGGTTGCGATGGTGGAAGAAATGAATTTCCATGAGGAACATGTTATACATGCAGATCTCCTGATCATTACAGGCATGAATGCCCTCAGAATATTATTTGTTCTTTTTACAGAAAGAACCACAACTATGAATAATGCCTGGATTTTTATGAACACTTGAGTAAGAATCACAAGTAGGATAAGGGTGTGGGAATGATTAGAGTACAACATGTTGTGAAAGATTAGTGGATGCCAAAGTTAGCACCTGATCCTGAGATGGTTCATGTGTTAGTCACAACATGCACTGATGCTGCGCACATGAGGGAAGTTTGAAAGAAAAATCCTATTATTACAAAGGAAGAGTTATTGCATGAAAAGTATCCATACCCTATGCATTAGAAGGAAGTTTATCAAGAAACCATGGAGGTTATTATAAGTTTGTAGGGTGAGATACAATGCTTGAAGGAGTAGTCATGTAAGCTGGAGCAAGAAAATGTAGTTGAGCTTCCTCAGAAGGATGTTGATGATTTAAAGGAGGTTTGTAAGATGTTGCGACAAGAAAACATCATTCCTTTATTAGGGAACAGTTAAGGGAAAATATACCACATGCTGGATTTGAGCATGAAAGGAAGATTTTACATGCTAACCTACCTCCTCACACTCTAGATTATGACAAAAAGATCACTCTGAATTTTTTTTTTGATGGATGGATTTTGAGTAACATTTTGATTGATACAGGTGTAAAAGTAAATGTACTCACTTTGGATGCATGGAACTAGATGGGGAGTCCACCTTTACAACAATCTTCAAATGTGTTATTTATCGCAAACATGACTAAAGCCATGCCCATTAGAGTCTTGAAGGATGATACTATTACCATACAAGGGGCCAAATTTACTGGAGACTACGAGGTCTTGGCGCTTGCAGAGGCAAATAATTTTCCAGCATTTCTTGGGCTCCCTTGGTGTTATGTGAATAATGTTGATTTACACTTTAACAAAGGATATATTAGTTTTGAGAACAAGGAAGAGCACGTAGTCATTCCTTTAATAGACGGGAAAGCTGCACCTTATGTATAACCTTTGAGTGAAGAGGATTTGAATAAGATCTATGTGCACACCATTAGGGATCTTGAAGTACTTGAGCCATCAAAGAAGGGAGTTATTCAATGGGATGATGCACAGTCTATGAGTGATACTACAAGTGTTTCCTATGACAACTGGGAACATGTGACTTATGAAATGATGGGGAACAAGATGAAGAGTTCAGCCACACACGTAAGTCGGCCGCGGTCTGTTAGCCATTTGGGCAGTAACTAGGCACCAAGGTACACTAGTGAAGGTAATCTTGAAGTGTTCCTTGCTATGGAAATTCAGTGGACAAATCAATTAGAAATAAGGAATATGCTGGTGTATACCTTGCGTGGGACAACAACGCACTGGTTGATGGTTCATAGAGATAATATTTTAGAGTGGTGGGAAGTGAGAATCACCTTCTCTATAAGATTTCTTCAGAGTAATGAACCTATCAAAACATGTGAATTCCATGGGAAGGATTCTTCTTTGCATCACATTCAATAGTATGAGAGACTCTAGATAGAGGGGCAGGAGGCCTTACCACCTTCACTGTGGGTGCGTAAGTTCTACTACACCTTGCGAGGCTATGCGCGTGCATGGTATGTATATGGAGAGTTAAATAGAGAAATTGGGAATTGGAAAGAATTGACTGCAGGTATGATTTAGACCATTTACTATATTTCCACTAAACCTCCAGTGAGTGAAGCATTACAGGTTATGAAGCACTTGACTATGGAAGATAGTGCAAAGGCTAAGGAACTTATTTAGGTGTTATTAGGTGAGTCATATTTGGAGGCACACTTTGAAGAAGAAGAGACAGATTTAGAACATCTTAGGTGTGCCTACCTAGAAAAATAAAAAGGCAAGATGGTCTAGGAAATGGACAATGAAGAAGTGGATAATCTGGATGTTGAGCATATTGAGGTTATGCGCGAGGTATTGAAAAGTGAAGATGAGAGGGCGTGCACGTATCATGAGGGCCTATGAAAATGAAGAAGGTCAACATTGGGACAAATTCTGAACTTAAGGAGGACATCATCAGAGATTGTTGGTTTGACTTTGAGGTTGCAAAGATAATTGAGTTGATGTGTGATTTCCAGGACTTATTTCTTAGAGGCTATCATGAATTGAAAGGGGTACATCACTCATTGGGTGAGATGAAGATCAAGCTAATGGAAGGTGCGCACCTGATTAGGAAGAGGCCTTACAACATGAATCCATCAAGGTAAAGGAGGAGATCGATAAGATGTTGCAATATGGGATCATTGAGCCCATTGAGGATTCAAAGTGGGTTATCCCTATGGTGATAAGTATAAAGAAAGACATGGAAGGATAAGAATTTTTGTCGATCATAGGGATTCGAATGCTACCTGTGTAATAGATCCCTTTCCCACACCTTTTATTGAAGAAATTCTGGAAGGCGTTGCAGGGTGCGAGATCTACTCCTTCACTGATGGATTTTCTGGATATCATCCAGGAAGGATAATTAAAGAGGATTGAGAGAAGAAAAATTTCACCACCGAATGGGGAAGTCTTTCATACATTGTTATGCCTTTTGTATTGAATAATGCACCTACAGTCTTCTCGCGCATTGTTTTGCAAGCATTATAGAACTTTATTCATAAGTTTTTTACAGGTTTACTTGGATGATTGGATAGTTTATGGGCTAGTGAAAGATCACTAATTTTTAATGAAAATAAAAAGCAACTTTATGTTTCTAATGTAAAAGTCACCTTTATGTTATAAAAATGGACTTAATATTCTCTTAGGAAGTTGAAAAGTTTTAAGTTGCTCAAGGACACATGAAAAGTCATTGGGGGGTATATGAAGAGTCATTTCTCTTCCTATAAATTGTAAATCCATTCCTATTTCAAAGGGTTGGTGATCGACTTTGTAAACTCAAGAGTGCATTGTGCTTAGATAAAATAAAGGAGATAACCACTTTCTTCCATTCTCCTCTCACATATGTTTCCTCCTTTTCCCCACTTTGTACAACTCTAATTGAAACTCTAATGAAGGAAGAAGCTTCTATTTTCCAAGGCATATGAATTTGTGCATCTTTGTATGCATGGTTTCCTCTAGTTGGTAGCAATGAAGTTTTGGTTGTTTTTTCTCATAAATGCATGTGTGGAAATTTCTAACTAGTGTGTGCAAGAATCTAATTTTCTACCCACAACATTAGTCCTCCTATCTCTTTTCTCACTCCCTTTTCCCACTCTCAAGAAAAATTATTCTCTAGCAAGAAATTGCGAGCTTTTTTGAAGGGTTAGTGGAGTGCCCTTGTTAGATCCCTAGCCACAAGGCCACCAGGAAAATCCACCTTTTCGTGTGCATGCAAACACAGAATTTGCATCGTTTAAGTAGAGGGACTTCTATTCCCAGAGTGTTTGCAAGAAACCCACACATTTGTTCACCTAAATTTTTTTCTCGCCAACAGGTTCCCTAGCACCAATGACACCAAAGTAGCGGGCAATAGCTAGATAAAATGCAAAATGGTGGATGGAATAGAATAAACTCTCCTTCTTATGCAATGTGTGATACATAATAGTGCCCAAATGTAGTCACTTTCCCTATGTAGATAGCTAGTAGAAATGGTCTGCGCTTAAGGTAGTGAGTATTTTTTGCTTATATAGGGATCTCTTGTTCAAATTTTGACACTAATGACCCGACATGCTGACTAGAACCTAAGGAAATGAGAGGAAAAACCGTAAATATAGACCTTAAATGTCTAAATTAAAACCAAGTGTAACAGGGACCAGGGCACCTAGAAATCAGGACTAGGGCACCCATGGGTGCCCTAATCCCTATTTAGGCACCCTAGTCAAAGACTAAAGATGAAAACTAAGTGAACTATGACATATAGGAGCCCCTAAAACCTAACCAGAAATGTGTGAGTAAGTGACGAATGTGCAAGACAAAGAACAAAAAATACCAACAAGATTGATAACTAGACAACGGGATGATTCATTAGTGAATACATTTGTTACACAAGATCCATACATAAAACAACATACTTGGCGGTATAATAATAATAGTAAGTGCGTGATTTTGTGACTACATCCATGTAATGATCTTCATTTAAAACTTTGGTATTTTTTTTATCCTTTAAGATCCAAGGTAGATTTCTTACCTTCTGCTATTTCTTTTTTTGTAGCTCTTTTTTTCTCATGTATGCTTCTCATTTTCCTCTAGTGGTGCATCCTCCCACATCTAATCTTTTTTTAGGAGTTCTGGAGGAAGAGACTTCTTAACTCTTATTTTTTACTTTTATAGGAGTCACCATTATTTTAATTTGATATTTCAGATGGAATTCCTCATCATTTTTTAGGATTGGTCCTTGGCATTGCTCTATTTATTTTCCTAGATCTTCATTTTTTGCTTTAGTCTCTCTTGAAGATTCATACTCCTCTTGAATTTCATCTTCCTTCTGCTATGAGAAGTCATTTGTTTCCTCTTGAGTCATTTCTTTTTAATCTTCTCCTTACTCTTAGATTTTATCTTCCTTTCGTTCTAACAAGTCATTTGTTTCCACTTATGTCGTCCCATTCTCAATCTCCTTTTCTTCCATATCTATGAATGGTATTAGTAATTCTTCCAAATGGGTTTGTTCAAAGATCTCCCCTTCCTCTGTGTTATCTTGATCCTCATTTTCCAATATTTCTATAGAAGGATTCCCCCCTCCTCCGAGTTGGTTTGTTCCTGGTTTGACCCTGGTTTCTTGGTCACTGCCTGTCCTTGCATCATTTTCTTGATCCATTTCCTACGTCAATTTTTCTTTCCATTGCATTCTATTTTTTTTGCTCCCTTATGCTTCCATTTCTATTATTTTTAGGGCAAGATTTTGAGTTGTGTCCAAGTTTGTTGCATTTTTTGCATCTTGCAATAGTTATTTCATATTTCAATAATTGTCTCCAAATACCCAATTTGGAGTGAATATTAATGATATTTGGCAAGT
Source organism: Taxus chinensis (assembly GCA_019776745.2). Classification (NCBI taxonomy): domain Eukaryota; kingdom Viridiplantae; phylum Streptophyta; class Pinopsida; order Cupressales; family Taxaceae; genus Taxus; species Taxus chinensis. The sequence continues at coordinate 19,524,786 of CM034151.1, forward strand.
CTCTTTCTATATCCACATTTACACATAATCTAGTGTAAGTCAGTCTAGTTATTGCCTTGGTTGCTCCATCAAAAGCCACTAGAGAGCCAAATGACCTTGTTATTCCTGCCAATACATCCTCTTCATAAAATTCTAGAGGGAACCCAGTCATATGATCGATAATGGCATCACATTTATGTTTTCTTTATCTGGGTTAAAAGCTGGAGACCATCTTTTTAAAATAAGCCCATGTTTCCCAAGAACCATGGACCTTCGACCAAAGCTCGAGTGTAGTCTTCCAGTATATTAAACTGGATAAGGAAGAAGCCCTTTTTCGTTAGAGAAATTTCCATATTTCCTCTTGGTTGCCATTTTCTAAAAGTCTACCTTCTGATAACATCCACATTAGGTCTTGGCCCATGAAACTTGCCAATCAATGCTAGCTTGTTTCTTTGCATTGCTTTCTTAATGATCACATATGGTATTGTGAAATGGTGCCCGTTTTTTAGAGATGTGGTGTTTTATTTCTGTTCGAGTGGTTCCATTTTCCACATTTGATTTTTGCATGGAAACCACCCCAGCCCACATGGTCTTGGGTCCCTCACCTTCCTGCTCCTTTGCAGGCCCATGTGAATTCTGCCCATCTTCGTCTACTTCCTTGCACTCATATGCAGAATTTAAAAACATTTCCCTGCTCAGACCCACATTTTATGACAATGTAAATTTAAATTTGGATCGTATTAGCAAGCCAATAGTCTTTTAACAACTAAAAATTAGAAAATATGGGATAAAGATTGTATAGGGTGAATGTTTAGCTAAGCGTATCTACCTTCTAGACAAATAGAACAAACGTGAATTAATTTTATAAATTGAGGTGGTGACTTTTGGAGGATAGAATAAGATGAATGGAGACTACTAAAAATCATAAACTAATAAAACTTAACTTATATTGTGGCTCAAGTTGTGGGTTCAAATTTTACAATTTACCTGTAACATGTGTTAAGGACTCGATGTGTGCCACTCCAAATGGGGTTGATCGATGGCACTCGCCCTATATTAAAGCATTGCTCTTGAAGCTCCAAGTCACTAGGTATTCGCTAATCCCTTGTGACTATGAACCAAATAGGTGCCAAAATTACTTGTGACCCAACATTCATCGATTGAACCTATAACTTAATGTTAACATAAAATAAATAATTTATTCTAGTGACTCAACTACATCCCATAACAAATAAAACTACCCATTTTAAATACAATTAAAAAAGCAAATCAATGTTTAAGATTTCTTTTTATAAAATAAATGAAACATTTTGAATTTTTCAAATACCCAAATATACAAGAATGCGAATGATGCCTATGGGGGTAAATAAACTAATTTTATTTCTTCTTTAAAATTTCCAATTAAAATGAGAATAATAAAAAAAAAAGCAAAATAAAATTTCCTACACCTAACATAAGGATAAGAAGTAATAAAGGTCCATTAAAAAATTATAATGAAATTGAGAAAAATAAATGAATGATATCAACTACAATGATGCGGTGTGAATATATTAATATTATTTATATTTTAAATGATGTGTGCTTTATAAATATATAATTATTAAAAATGAATGATGTGTGTTTTATTAAATTATGACAATAGCATTTTCTTAGAAGGTCAACATTCATTTTTTAATAATTATATATTTATAAAGCACACATCATTTAAATAAACTATTTGTTTAGATCAAATATGTATTAAAGTGTTAGTATAGGTGAGGTCCAGAGTTCAATACACCTGGCAAATGAAATATAAAGTCGAGAGCTGGTGTAGGAGAGGTCCAGAGCTCGAAGGGCGTTGAGAAGCTTGGGAAAACAATATGTTATCTGCATTAAAAGTTTCTCGAAAACTCGAAGTGATTCTGTGCTGATTTTGAAGAGATTTTCAGTCGGTCGCGAAGCGTGTAGCGAATTACGCTCTCTTAAATCTTTATCAAGTTTTGGCTGAAAATAGAAGAAATCACTGCACTCTGAGCGCGATTGGTTAATTTTTGCGAACTGGTGCTTTTTCATTGGAAATTGGAACTCATATCGGCTGTTAAATGCTTTTTGTAAGTAAGGAAATAAAAATTTATTTTTCTCGCCGGAAATGAAAATATATGCATTTAATGTCGGTGGAAGTGAAATTCCGAACGTTTTCGAGGTTTTATTAAGGAGTTGCTACTTTAATTCTCTATCTCGCGATCGTGCTGTATAAAGGAACAGACAGTTCGTGGAGTAATTTATTGAGCAGAAAAGCTAGGGTTTGTAATTTCATCTGTAGGTGAAGGAAACATGCTGTCTTGCGTAGCAGCTTGTTCGAGGCGGCTAAATGGCGAGGTACTGGACGAGGACGGCTGTGGTAGTCCCAGGTCTCCTGCCTCTAGAGAGGCTATCAAGAATCTTACTACTCAGGTCTTTATACATTTTATTTGTACAAAAGAATGAATTTCCTGCAGCAGATTATGCTTTCAAATTGTTCAGCGTTTTTTTCTTGCCTACTTACCCTCCCTCGAACGAATATTAAGCTCTTCTTCTGAAAAGGCTCAGTTCCTTATAGAAAAAATTGTGGAGAAACGATTTTACTTTCTTTTTCTAATCGGAAAGATTTCTCAGCTTTGCCGTTTTATGTACAGATAAAGGTTTTTTTCTTCCAATGATCAAAGATTGATTTTTATTGGCGGTTTGTTTCCATTTTGAAGCCATATTTGAGGTAATGATAATTGTTTCTGTGGTGTGCAGATAAAGGATGTGGCATTACGGCTGTCCGGATCGTATCGGTACACCAAGCCTCGAGCAACGGGACAGTCGGTACTGAGAGGATCCAAAGATGATGTTCTTCGAGTCTCAAATTCTTCAAGCAGCGGCACGCCAAAGTTTCTCATTGCGTTAGAACAATTGGACAACGAAAGGGAGGAGAAAAAGGAGTGGATATCAAATGTCGAACCAGGCGTCATCATCACCTTATTGTCTCTCAAAGGAGGCGGAAACGAGCTCAAACGAATCAGATTTAGGTGACCAAGCCATATCTACACTGTTTTTTGTCATACGTTTCACAAATTCAAGTTTTCCGTCGCATTTTCGACGGGCGTAGGTGTAAGCTACAGCCAAGAACTGGCGAAAAAAGCACGAAGATATTCTTTGAAGTTTAGCCGTTTCTAGTCTTTTCCGACATCAATTTTAGGGTTTTTCAACATTACAGGTCTAAAGTTTGTCTTCGTAGACACGATTTTTTGATCTCTCGTTTCATCCTGATTAAGATAAATAATACAGACAACGCTGAGAAATATCCGTCTAGATAATCTTAGTTTTGGTTCACATGTTTGTCGATGAGGTCTTCGTGGTTAAATCTTTTCCGTTTTTTCTGGAAAGATTTGTCTTTAAAATGCTCAGCTATACAATAATATTTGTCTGGTAAATGCAGCCGGGAAATGTTCAACAAAACGCAGGCTCAACTGTGGTGGGCGGAAAATCATGAAAAGGTTATGGAGCTATATAATGTCCGTCCTAATGCCAATCACCAATCTGGCGACCTTCCCAGATCTGATGACGAGGAGGTAGAAATATAAAATGACATTACGCTTCTATAGTTGAATGGAAATCTATCTGATATTAATAATATACTGTATTGATCATGTGTGATGCAGAGAAATGAGAAAATACAGGAATCCGCGGGCAAAGACAGTCCTGTGCCACCGCCGCCGCGAGACATTCTTCCAAGATCTCTGCATGCGGATCTATCCGACGACCTACAGAGCATCAGCGACAATCATTCAATGAAAAGTGCCACCATTTTAAGCGAGCTCGAGCAAGAGAAAGAAGAAGAAGAGTGGGTAGAAGAAGACGAGCCCGGCGTGTTCATTACCATTTACTCTTCTCGAACGGGCGTAAGGGAAGTCAAGCGTCTGAAATTCAGGTCTGAGTTCTTCACATCTTTTTTTAGTATTATATATTTTGGAGTTTTTCTTATTACAGTAACTTGTTGGAAGACTGACGATGGGTGTGATCCAAAAATATATATGAAACCAGGTCTAGTTCTAGGACTTTTTTTAATTTATGATTTTTTCCCCTCTTTTATTTTTTATTCTGTGAGCTCTTGGCTGTCCAATTTAATTGTGCAGCCGTGAGAAGTTTAGCGAGATACAGGCGAGATTATGGTGGGAAGATAATCGCCACAGAATACAAGAACAGTATACAAATGGCCATGACATGTGAAGTGAGAAAGAAGCTTCCGATTAAGCATTGTTTGAAGTAGGCCGTTAAACATGTGTTTGCTAGGTTTATAGGACGAACACTACTCTTTGTGCAAAACCGTTTTATATCTTGCACCATTGTATATAAGATATAGTGAACCGAGAATCTACGCATGAAACATCCTGGCACCCTTGGTAGGACCTTTGGTCCCTATTTTGATCAAATTTTACATTTACTTTTTGTTTCTTTTCTTGTCAGAAGTTATCTAACTTTTCAGCTTGGAGTGCTTTGGCATTGCTTTCTCAAAAACGCATAATGATTCGTTTATGAAACGAGAATTTAGCAAACAAAGGTACACTTTTCTCTTTTGTCCTGTCGTTCTTTTAGCATCACCTATTTTTCGTATGTGATCAAGTCTGTCTTCATTAGAACATATCATATATTAATTTCGGAGTCTTAAAAAGATGAGATCTTCATCCTTACTTGCTCATCTAGTTTAAGTAGGGGTTAGAAAGATTGGCATTCATAGGCATGATTTCCATGTTCACACACAACCAAACCACATAACAAATCAAATCATGCTATTCCAAATGAATATCCTTCTATGGTCTACCTACTTGAAAATTTAAATCACCAATAGGGAAGCCAACTCGGTGTTCTAGCATGGAGTATAACACTAAGTGGTGGGCGGTATATCAGCTAAGCGACCCGATCACACTTATCGTTGAAGCGACCGTGAAGTGAGGGGGTCCAAGGCCCCAATATCGACGCTATCGTACCGTTTACCATTATCCTACATAGAGGTTGAGGCACTCATCGTACCCCATCGAGTATATCAAGGACTCCATCAATGTAGAATCACCACCCTGATCAACAAAGACCACCTAGATGGGCCAATGGGGGTTTGCTACAAAGTAAATGAATCCATTCCCGCTATTGAGTGGAGAGGTGGAAAATCAACAATTGTCAAGAGGTATAGAAAACTATTTGTGTGAGAGGCTCTACTTATAGGTTTGTTGGCAAGAGGAGACCAGCCCATCTTTCGATTTTCTTTAGGTGGTAACTTGTTCTGACTGATGTTCAATGGTCTCCCCTAATGACTAGACAACAGTCTTAGAGGTCTTGGAAAACACCACAAAGCATGTCAAATCGCCTATGCTTCAACAACCCCTAAGAAACAACTAGAAGATACCCTAATTAAGTTCTCATCCAGTGTCTAGTCCGATATGCGATCAGAACAACTCTGGAATCCTTGTAGACTTTGTTCTGCAGTTCTTCAATAGTGGTGACCCGGTATTTGAAGAACTCCTAGACTCCAACCCTAGTTGCTCATTAATATGCTACCTTGCTATCGCGAGGCGTCCATCTCTGTCGTTTCCTCATGCAGCCTAGATCCATTCTCCAATCGATAACACCCTAGATGCGCTGGCACATCACTTAGCCTAGACTGAGCGCTCACCCGAAGCGCGCAAAGGTACCAGGTCCCTCTTTAGGGTTGCTATAGTAGGATGTTAGCGTGATGAAGGAAGAAACATATAGATCCATAACTAATCCATCATTCTACAATGCATGCCATATTCAAATTTATGAAAGAACAAGCTTAAACAATAATCATGATTGAATCAAGAACATGCACTACTCAATTACACCCAGGAATGACACTTAGATTCAGCCAATATCTTCCATCTATTAATAAACATAGAAGCTCCTTACAATAATGGCAATCTATACCAATGCACGCATGGATCTGATACAGTAATCCAATCATATACGCATATCTCTATATCTCCATACATCCATCTCTCTCTGTATATATATCTTCTACTATGTGCTTCACATCATATATATAGGGTGGGGACTTTCCCTTCACCGCTTATCTATTCCAAAAATAGGCCGCATGCTATTAATAGCCACACGTCATTTACAGGCATAGCCACACATGTAAGTGTGCTATCTATAGACCTCTTGCAGTTAACTGAAGTGACAATCCTATTCTTAGCTCGTCTCCATGCAAAATGCTTCGATCCGATCCTCTAAAGATAGACAATGTGTGGCATGCACATCTCTGCATCGTTGGTGTGTTCCGCACGCCATCTTCTAAAAATAGGTCTTCATGCTCAAAATTGGCTAAGTTCTGAATGTGCCAACTTGCCCTCCATGCACGCGTTCTTCCTATCCATTCGCACCCTTGATCCTGGCCTTCTCTCCCACGCGGACTTCTTGTGTGATCTCTAACAAGTATTCTCTGATCAACATTACCCCACACTAATCTCATTGTCATCCCGACAATGGGTATCTCCAAAAATTGAAGTAAAGAATAGAAGAATGGAAAGAATAAGAATGAAAGAATGTAGATGAATAAAGAAGTTTTATGAGGCAACCTCCTCTATATCAGTTTGAAGTATCAACTCTGGATACTCCTCCTTTATTTCGGCCTCCAAGGCCTGCCATTCAGCGAGTGCTTGTTCTGATTTTTCTGGAATGTCCACAACAATGGAATCCAATTCATCCCTCGTAATCTCCCCTTTTTCATTTTGCAGAACCAACACAATGTTGGACATTGAGGTCATTCTTCCTTCTAGAAGATCCATCTTCTACGCAATGAGCTTCCTAAGCTATTCCAGCCGAGTATTTTGCAGCTCTTGTACTACTGCCAGGGCCTCACACTTCTACTTAACCATTGAAAATATTTTTGCGCGGCCCAATGTTTCATCCTTCATTGCTTTCTGGCCCTTATTGTTTTCTTCTAGGGTCTTTGTGTTGATAACACCTCTAGAGCTGTGCAGATGTTCAAAGCTTGGTTTGTTGTCTTCAATACTTCTTGTAGCGCTTGCAGCAGCCCTTCATAGGATGCAATCTTTTGCATCACTAAACCTTTCTCTCATTCTACCTCTTGCTCTAAATTCCTTGGTGTTGGCATGCGCAGAGGTTCATCTTCAAGTACCAGGTCCACCAACTTTCCTACATAATGTATCGCTGAGGGAAACGTCTGTGGTACCTTGGTCTCCAAGTGTGGCCTAGCTCTTATGACATTGTCTCCAATATCCTCTGTGAAGCTGATAAATACTTCATTCTTCTTCTGCGCCAAGTCCCTCTCTTGTGTTATGCACGCTATCTTTGCATCCTTTGTCTTTAGCTCCTTGCGCAACGCTCTTATTGTTGTAGCTTTGTCCATGTTTCTTCTAGAAACCTCAGTAGAAACCTTCACCAAGGCGTTATTGACCTTCTCATCTGACATGACAGTAGGCTTTACTGTCATATGTCTAGCTTGGGGTGCCTTCTTCAAACATCTCGAAACGCATGAATCTTCGCATATATCAAAGTCAGGATCATCCATGTGGGTGTGCATTGACCATGATAGTTGCTTTCAAGTACGCACAATTGCCATATCCTCATCCATTAGCTCCCAACCGAATAAATCCTTCTGTGCTATCGTGCTCTGGAAGCGGGTGCGGACAATTTTACCTGCATCCTCTGCATACCCCATGGCTAGTGGAATGTGCTCTCCACTCATCCTCTTTGATCTAGGACCCTTGGGAATTGTAGCTTCAAGGTTATGAGCCTATCCCGTTACATCTTGAGAAGTCACATGCACGGATCCGAGAGATTTCCTTTTCTTTTTCTTCTCTGTCCTTCATCTCTTCATATTTTTGCTCTTCCTCATTCTGTGGCTCATCTTCTTGCTCGATTGGGGTCGGAGATGCATGCTCACTCTCCCCTGATTCCTCTACTTCTTTATCCAACTTCAAATTTCTTCTCTTCTTTGGTTCAGTGGTCTCCTTGTGTGGAGAGAGACGAGGTGATTTCCTTACCATTTTTGGGGTTCCACTTTGAGTCCTTGTGCATCTGAATACTTTCTTAAATCTATGCTCCCCCTGCTCAACCTCTATATCTTCCTCTTCATCCTGTCCTTGAGGTGGAGTGGTCACGCGCTGTGACTCTTCTCTGTCATATGGTTGCTTTCTTCTGCACTCCAAGCCTCCACTATCTTCATGCTCCTCTTCTTCATCCTCTACTTCAACAGTTTCTATGGGCCTTTGTGCCGGTATGTTTTCCATTGTGTGCTTACCCTTCGGTGGCCCTGGGAGAGAAAATTCATTCTCTACATACTTATTGTTCTCCATCTTGGGCTATAGCTAAAGATACACTAATGCTGCCCCTACATCTGCTACAACCAGACTTATTGGCTTAATGTTCAACACCTCTGAAATGATCCTCTCGGTATAGGCACTTCTTCTAGGATACACATACTTCTTCCTCAACGTGTGGTAGTCACAGTCTACCTTATCTACATTGAATACCAGTCAGCACGTGTCTGTGAATCTGTGAACAAATGCTTGGAAATACCTTGCAATGAATGCGTAAGGAAATTTACACCAAGGGCTCCAGACTCCATCTCTCATTGGGAAGCGCACGATGCAGAAATGTTGATATACAAAAAACTGGACTTGTTTCCCTACTACTGATGGTAGGTCCTTCGGGGTGCGCCACTCTTCTCCAAATGCCACGCGGAGCCTGTCATACCATTTCTCCACCCTTTGCTTGACATCATCTGTCATGGCCCCTTTACATAGGTACTTGCTGAACCTTTCAGCTGGTGACTTATTCTCCATGGGGTATTCCCATACCTTTTCCTTCAGCCCATCTGGTACTCCAATTTCCATGAATACTAGTGATAGCAGAACATACCCAAAGATGATCTTCCCTCCTGTACGCGCTTCCTCAACTATTTGTTCTGCAATGTAGCCTGCAATATTATAGACTGCTCCTTCTGACATCTTACACATAATGTGTAACCACATAGTATTTACCTGTGACCACCGCTCCTGATCATTCAACTTTGTAACAAGGTGTGTTGCTGCTTGCACAACCGGATAGTTCTTCAACTTGTCTATATCCATACCGCACGGACCCTTCAGTACCCCAACTACCTATAACTCTAACAGTACTCAAGGGTCTATATCTATGTCTGGTCTTTAAGATCATGACTTTATCTATGTGATCATTCTTTATATCCTCTCATGTGGCCTTCAAACCTGTCATTGATGAGATAAGTGCATATGAGATTCTAACTCTGCGTCCTGCAAAGTAGAAGAAGTCCTCATGCACTCTGCTCATGAGCCACTGATACAAGGGCTCATACTTCCTGAAATATGGAAGCTCATATAATTGGTAGACCCCAATTCTCTTCAGAAGCTTCTCACCTACATCATCATAAACTGGCATGTCATCTGCCATACATTTGTTCATCCTTATAGTGAGCAAGGAATCAAGCTCTTTCTTGTTCTCCGAGGTCCTGTGATTGTATTCACTTACTTTTCTCTTTCTGATGGGTGAATCCCATTCCTGGCCGACGATGACTCCTTCTGGATATTGCATTTCCAAAAAATCACTTTCAGGTGCCATCTCTTCCTCCTCGATGACCACCTTCTTCTTTCCTTTTGCTCCTTGTACAGCTGCCTTCTTGGGTGCCATTTTTACCTTGTAATCGTCTCCTCTTTAACTCTGCAATTTGTGAATCAAACCCTATTCGATTCAATCATGCCCTAGGTGGAAATTTCGTGCCCTAACTCCTCTCTGTCACCTTGTTTCAATCAAACCCTTCACCGCTGGGGATGCAAGCCTCGTTTCACACAAAAAAATTTGTCACACTTGGTTTCACACCCTTCGCACCTTAACCCAATCACTCAGCTCTTTGCACTTAGCTCTTTCCTCAAATACTCTTAGTCGCAATGGTAAAAATGAATTCACATCCCATCCTTATATAATTTTTCAAATTTTGATGCATTTATTGCTCCTTCACCTACCAAATATCCTCTCATTCATTGACCAAATTTGTTCGTTCCATGCGGTACATCTTCGCACCCCAGCTATAACCTTCTAGCATGCCTTCCTACCCTCTGGTCACAGACTTCTCTTCAGCGCACGCCCTTGTGCCCGAGTACCTTGTCACTGTACCTTCTCCTGGTAGTTATCATGGCCTTTGCTTACCTTGCGTTATACTATCCTTTCATTCATCTCCATCCTTGGTCACTTTTGAGAAGTAATCTTCTTTTGACTTAAAGCACACCCGTAACAGCTTATTCCTTTCACCTTTCAATTCCCACATTCTTTTACTTGGATAACTATAACCACCCCACACTAAAAGTATGTGTAGTCATGTGTGCATAAACATGCTTCATGTAATAATTAGCTTCATGCGCACACGCGTGCTTATTACACAATAACAACAACTAAATTGACAAAGTATATTGACAATTAAGGAAATACATTAAGGAAGTGCAGAATTGAAAACCTAATCTAAATGGCAATACTACCTTATTACAAAGACCAAGAAGACTTATTTATAGTAGGGATTTGACCTACTCTCGTTAAAGTAACTGGGTAGCTATGTTCCATCAAGTGCTTCTAACTGGTGATTCAAGTATGTAAGTGATGACATACGGCCCCAAATAATGTACTTTGAGCTTTCCTGGATGGCGCAAGAACTTAGAGTCATAAAAAAGTACCATTTGTCCAATCCCAAACTTCTTATCCCTTATGTTTCTGTCATGCCATGCTTTCTGCCTAGATTTTTTCCTACTTCTGACTCCAACATGCTATGGCTCTTCGCTCATCCAGTTGAATCATTTTCTCAATACGCTCTTCTAAATCCTGTTCATTAGCTAGACCTCTAGCACACACAATGTGCAAAGAAGGTAACATAAATTATATAGGGAGAATGGCTTTTGCACCAAACACTAATTGGAATGGTGTGGCTTTGTTCAATCTCTTGTAATTTGTTCTATATGCCCAAAGAACAGCTGACACTTTATGATCCCAATCCTTTCTTCCAACATCATAAATTTTTGTCAATATCTGGCTCAAAATCTTGTTGAAAGCCTCAGCAGTTCCATTTTCCTGAGGATGGTAGGGTGTAGTCTTATGGTGGGAAACCATAAAATCATCTAATAGGATCCAGATTGTCTCATTCAAAAAGTGTGTACCCCTATCACTTGTTAAGCTTAAAGGACATCCATATCTTGTAAGAACATTCTCCCATAGAAACCTAGCTATTTTAGCTACTGTACAGTCCTTTGTAGGTGTTACTTCTACCCACCATGTGAGATAATCTGTACAAGTAATGATATAGCATGATCCAGTCCTGCGTGCGGCTGGCAAAATAGGTCCTACAAAATCAATGGCCCATTTCTCAAACGGTTCAGTACTGATAATTGGTCTTAGTGGCATTTCATCTCTTTGTCCTGGTTTTCCTAGGTGTTGACAATGATCACACACCTTACAATATTATTTACAGTCTTTATACAATGTCTCCCACCATAATCCAGCAAGTATGATCTTCTGGGTAGTCGCATCACTTGCATAATGGCCTCCTGCAATACCACCATGGGATTCTTCCATAATATCCTTGCGCTCATGCTCTAATACACAATGACGTGATACTTCATCTCTACCTAACTTGTAGAGGTCTCCACTGATTAAAATAAATGGTGTTGCACGTATAGCAAGCTATTTCTATTCTAACGCCTTCATTCCTTCTGGTGCTACATCAGTCCATAGAAATACAACAATGTCTTCTAATTCTAATGGTACGTGTTGCAACCTATATAATTATGCATCTGGCATGGTTTCTTCAATTGTCTGTGCTTCTTCTCCTGAGTGAATTCTAGACAAGTAGTCTGGTCTAGAGTTACTTTTTCCTGGCATCACTATAACTGTGAAGTCAAACTCTTGAAAGAGGAGTACCCATCTGCATATGTGCCCTTGCAAGACTATTTTGTTCACCAAATACTTGAATGCCATGTGATCTGTATAAAACACAAATGGGGTTGCTAACAAGTACTATCAAAACTTGTGCAATGCATAGATCATTGACAAGGCTTTGCGCTCTGTAGTTGTATAATTCTGTAAAGCAGGAGTCAGCTTCCTACTAGCAAAAAAAATTGGATGATCTACAATACCTTCTTTAGGTTGAGCTAACACAATGGCAATGGTCATGCCAGAAGCATCCACATGTACATAAAATTGTTTGTCCCATGAGGGAAAACGTAGAATGGGCGCGGTAGTAAGCTTCTCCTTTAAAATCTCAAACACATGTTGTTACTATTCTCCCTAATAAAATGTACCATTCCCCTTCAGTAACTCTTCCAAGGGTGTAGCAACTTTGGCATATCCCTTGACGAATTTTCTATAATATCTTGTATGACCTAAAAATCCCCGCACCTCACTTTGACTGGTAGGCGCTTCCAAGCCTAGAATGACTACAACCTTAGTTGGATCAACTAGAAAACCTTCCTTGCAGATTATATGTCCTAACAGTATTCCAAAAGGTGTAGCAAATATGCACTTCTTAATGTTCAAAGAGATACTCAATTGTCTGCACCGTTAAAACATTAGGTGTAGATTTCCATAATGATCTTTCACAAGCCCATATACTGTCCAATCATCTAGATAAACCTGTAAGAAATTGTGAATAAAATCCTTGAATACCTGAACAATTATCCGTGAGAATACAACAGGTACATTTTTCAGTCCAAAAGGCATCACAATATAGGCAAAACTACCCCATTCATTAGTAAAGGTTGTCTTCTCTTGATCCTCCTGAGAAATCCTAACCTGATGATACCCTAAAAACCCATCTGTGAAGGAATATATCTTGCGCCCTGCAACTCCTTTTAGTATTTCCTCAGTAAATGGCATAGGGAATGGATTTGTTACACATGCAACATTCAGCTCCCTGTAGTCCACACATATTCTAATTAGTCCATCCTTCTTGATACTAATCACCATTGGACTAACCCATTATGACTCATCAAGGGGCTTGATAATTCCATATTTCAACATGTTATTAATATCTTCTCCCTTAAGCAGTTCCCCTATTTTTTCTCCCACTCTTACACCCTCTGCAACCATATCCACATCTTCTACTCCAGAGATCTCACCCTCCGCGGTGCCACATGTGATTTCTCCCTCCCTGATTTCAGTAAGCCCCACGCATGTAGAAATTTCTCCAGTCTTGGCTACGCCTGCTCCATCTGAAGAAGCTAATCCGCTGACGGTGAATCCTGCTATGGATTTAGTAGGGTTTACTCCCTCTCCATCTCTAAAAACTTTAGAGGTATGCTTATGTTTACATTTATGTGTCTATATTTGCATGTTTCTTCTTTTAGAAATTTAAACTTTGAAATAGATGGAGTTAGTGTCACCCCCAGTTGGTTTAGCAACTTCTCTTAGGTGTTACAAAAAGGGTCTCTGAGCGTCACCTATTTGACATCAAAAATAATGAATGAATTGTCTAAAGATATGAATTCATCTATCTAATCATCTTTTTACAATTCTTTTAGGCATACTAATGTTTTGATTTCAATAAACTTATTTTAATTATGAGATTTTTTACTTGGTGTATGCTGGGATGACGCAAACGTAATCTTTAAGGGTCATTTGCACACATCAAAAATCATTAATGAACTGTGTAAAGATGTAAATTCATCTATCTAAACATCCTTTTACAACTCTTTTAGGCATACTAATTCTTTGATTCCAATAAAATTATTCTAATTATGATATTTTTTTTACTTGGTGTATGGTGGGACGGAGCAAACATTGTCTTTGAGTGTCACCTGCTCAACATCAAAAATCATGAATAAACTGTCTAAAGATGCAAATTCATCTATGTATACGTCCTTTTACAACTCTTTTAGCCATACTAATTATTTGATTCCAATCAACTTATTTTAATTCTGAGATTTTTTTACTTGGTGTCTGGTGGGGCGGCGCAAACCTTGTCTCTAAACATCACCTGCTCAACATCAAAAATCATGGATGAATTATCTAAAACTTCAAATTCATCTATCTATACACCCTTTTACAACTCTTTTAGGCTTACTAATTCTTTGATTCCAATAAACTTATTTTAATTATGAGATTTTCTTACTTAGCGTATGGTGGGATGATGCAAACATTGTCCATGAGCATCACCTGCTCAACACCAAAAATCATGAATGAATTGTCTTAAAATGTGAATTCATAAATATCTATGTCCTTTTACAACTCTTTTAGGTGTACTAGTTCTTTGATTCCAATAAACTTATTTTAATTCTGAGATTTTTTTACTTGGTGTATGGTGGGATGGCACAAACATTGTCCGTGAGCATCATCTGCTTAACATAAAAAATCATGAATGAATTGCCTAAAAATGTGAATTCATCTATCTAGGCATCCTTTTACAACTCTTTTAGGCGTACTAATTCTTTGATTCCAATAACTTTATTTTAAAGTTGAGATTTTTTACTTAGTGTATGGTAAGGCAGTGCAAACGTTGTCTCTGAGGGTCACCTGTTCAACATCAAAAAATCATGAATGAATTGTTTAAAAATGTGAATTCATCTATTTATACATCCTTTTACAACTCTTTTAGGCGTACTAATTCTTTAATTCCAATAAATTTATTTTAATTCTGAGATTTTTTAATTAGTATATGATGGGATGACACAAACGTTGTCTTTGAGTGTCACCTTCTCAACATGAATTATCTATACATGCGAATTCATTTATGTATATGTCATTTTATAGCTCTTTTAGGTGTGTTAATTCTTTGATTCCAATAATATTATTTTAATTCTGAGATTTTTTTGTTTGGTGTATGGTGGTGTTTGTGGTATTTTCAGGAGAGTTCAGTGGCTGCTTCAAAAATTGGATTCAGTGCGTTGGCTTCCATTATTTTCACAATGTATTTATTGGGATTTCTTTGACCAGCACACAAATTTGCAAAATCTGAAACATAAACAAATTATGGGTCGGTGGAAGATCAGTCGGTTAATTTATGGAATTCTCAAATAACCTGAATTGAAGCAAAAATTTTAACTACATTTCTTATCTCTCTACATACCTTATACAACGCATAGATCATAGACCACCAGTGCATTATTGTCCCACATAATGTATATACCAACATTATGTGGGACAATAATGTATATTCCAAGAGGTTATCTCTATAAGTCACCCACCAGTGCATTATTGTCCCACATAATGTATATACCAACATGTTTCTTTTATCTCCTTCATTCACTCACAGAGCCTCTATAGCACGTAGGAAAGTATTGGACTTTCCTTCACTAGTGTATCTTGGTACCTGAGCTGAGCCTAAATGCCTCACCATGCGTAACCTGATCATCCTTGTGACTCGCCCTTTAACTCCGCGCCCGACCATTTCATATGTGCTATGTACCCAATTCTCACAAGAAATACTAGTAGTTTCACTTACATATTTTTTGTCATCCCACTGAAGAACGCCTTCTTTTGATGGCTCTATATTTTCTGGATCACGCACCTTCCGTGCATAAATTTGATTAAGCTCTTCATCACTTAGAGGATCAACATAAGGATCTGCCTTCTTTTCAAATAGAGGTCTAATCACGCACTCATCCTTGTTCTCAAAACTGATGTTTCTCTTGTTAAAGCACAAATCAGCATTGTTTGCATAGCACCAAGGTTGCCCAAGTAATGCTGGAAAGTTGTCTACTTCAGTAGGCTCTAACACTTCAAAGTCCCCAGTAAAATTTCCCCCTAAATTATATTAGATGCATCCTTTAGTACCCTTATAGGCATTGCATTATTTTTGTTCATCATATACAACACATTCAAAGATGGATGCAATTTAATTCTTCCCATTTGATTCCATGCTTCCAGAGTGAGTACATTTACCTCAGCACAAGCCTGTATCTATCAAAATATTTCTTACTAACCAACCATCAATAACTGCGTCAAGTGTGTTCTCTTTATCAAATTTATGATCCTAAGGTGGTGGATTTGCATGAAGTATCTCCCTCTCGCACTCAACTCCTACGTGCGGTACTTTCTCCTGAATCCATTCCCCTAGCAATGGAACAATATTCTCCTAGCGCAACATCTTACATACCTCTTTCAATTCATCCACATTATTTTGTGGGATCTCAACATGTTTCACATGTTCTTTTACGTGCACCTGTTCTTTTAAGCATTGTATTTCACCCTGCATATCTCTATTGACTCACATAGTCTCTTGGTATACTTCCTTTTGATGTGCAACATTTGGATACTTAGCATGCATCACTTCCTCCCTGTGATGAGAGGCTTAGCCTTCATAGTTTCACGCGTGTGTCCTACCTCAGCATGCGTTGTTACTAGCATGGGTTGCAATTCTGGATTAGTATTCTTAGGAATCCATTGATCAACATTAGTGTGTTGCACCTTGATCATCCCTGCGCCCTTGTCCTTCTTCCTGTTTTTACTCATGTACTCATATAAGTCTGAGCATTATTCTAACTTATGTTTCTTCCCACACCATGAGCAAGTTGTATTCTGAGGGAAATCTTGTTGGTAATGATCAGGTGATCCAAAAGTGTAACAAGTTCCTCGAGCAAACCTACCTCTACCACCACCACGACTTCGTCCTTGATATCCTCCTCGGAAGCCTCTATTCCTATTGTCTCCATTGTTACATCCTTCATTATGTTTTCCTTGGATCCGCT
Source organism: Taxus chinensis (assembly GCA_019776745.2). NCBI lineage: Eukaryota > Viridiplantae > Streptophyta > Pinopsida > Cupressales > Taxaceae > Taxus > Taxus chinensis. Next base: position 19,541,486 of record CM034151.1, read on the forward strand.
TGCCACACTAGTTTGTCGCACTCTTGTTTCAAAGGCTTTGTGGATGTGATTAATCAATCTACAATCAATGGTGTCATGAGTGCGACACTTGAAAATTTTACAATACATGGACACCTTCTTCTGAATCACATGTTGGAATAGAGGGAAATCCTAGACATCATGGTTCAGGTGACATACTTCACAATCTGGTAATAATGTGTGTACTCACTTGTGTGGGAAATTATCTTTAGTATGCCCCTCCACTTAATAATTTGTGCACCATATTCCACTTCACATCTCATGTGCTGAGTTAGAATAAAGATTTTCCAACTTTTTCGCCATATCTGCGATCTATGCCTCTAAGAATGGGCTCACTCTAGTATCAACAATTCTAACCACTTCATTGCACAGAGAAACTTTCAAGGCCCCACATGGATCCACATATGTCTTATGAGAAAGTGCTCTTTGGAACAGAGTCAATGATCCTCCAACAAACCATTGTGTAGGCTTAATAGGATAAATTTCATAAGATAACTTAGATAACAAAGTCTTAAAACACATGCCATACTCCCTCATGCTTTCATATAAACCCTGCTTAATATCCTTGAGTACGTTGATGCTCTGTTGTTCAAATTCTGGAATGTGAAACTATACCAGAAATGTAGTGCGCAAAGCATTATAATCTACCACAGTCTGATGTGGGTCATATTTCTGATAACATTTATATGTGTGCACTTGTAGCATAGTATAAAATTGACTAGCCTTCCTTTCTGAGGCTGTAATTACCTTAACGTGCGATAGTAGTTCACACTTATGCATATGCTATATTACATCTTCAATACCTCTATATTCTAACAAACAGAGAGACATCTCATAGTAAACCTAAAGTGTTGGATGTAATGGATGTTGAGGTGGTTTTTTATTCAGTGGTGATTGCAGTCCCTGTCCACTAGATCCAAAACCATAACCTTCTCCTCCATGTGATGGTTGACCTAACCCACTTGATCCTCCTAAATCCCATGTGCCCTCTACTATGGGCTACAGTCCAAATGAAGAACTTCCCTATGTTCCAATGGTGGTACTAAACTAGACACCAATGGTCTGCATGGTCACAACTGCTACTAAAGTACTTCCAACGGTCTATGTGCCAACAATCTGTCCTGATGATACCCCTAAAAACAATCCTGCATAAGTACTCCCAAATAACGGTGCAGACTGTGTTGCCATGGGCGCGCTATTAAATTTGTCTCTTGAATTCAATGCAAAATGATATCTACCCATCTTTGTTTGCTTAATTACACTATCCAACTTCTAAATGACTACCTTTGGATGTGGAACACCATGTATAAGGGCTAGCTGGATAGGTGGGTTCATATGCGCGCTTGCGGTCCTCATTCTCTCCTCTAACACGCTCTCATCTGAATTCAAAGGGAATTATCCATCACGCTTTCCTAAAGTTGGGAGATCCTGATGATGTGGCTCCTTGTCTTCCACGAGAGATTTAAAACCTTTGTGATCCATCATCCTCCTCAATGTCCCTTTTATACACCATGTCCCTCTCTCGCACTTCATTAAACTTGAGTTGTCTTTTCTCTCTTTATCTTTCTGCCACCATGTCCGCCATATTTCTCCACACCTGTTCCTACCCTTGTGCATGGTGGGGGTTTAGTTAGCCATAGGGAGGCTTTCTAAATAATCAAAATATTACTGGGTAAAGGGATAACACGCAAGTAAGATCCTCTGGGCTTGCACAAGAATCTGAACTCAGCTTCTTCCGGGCACAAATAAGTAGAAATAACATACTCTAACATATAATTTCCCAATACTCCATCCCACCAATGATATACATCTCTATTCCATTCCACATCTATATTACAAAGATTCTGGTAATCCTCTTGCATCTAAAGTCTCGGCCTATATCCCCAACACTTTCCTAATGCATATGTTGTCAGGCACTCATACAATTCTACTGGAAAGAAGCTGAATAATGTTTCATAGAGCTCATGATAAATATTATCTTCCACCCACCGAAATTCATTGAAATCAAGTCCAGTGTTATATCTCTACGCAAACTGATCCTGACCATTCTCTACCCAACTTTCAATGCTCTCAAAAGTCAATCGATACGCCATCTATAAGCAACATCTTGACAAACAGTTTGAAAATAGGTCTAGGCAACGGAACCAAAATGTAGTCTTTTATTTACCCAATAAGATGTTATGTGTGTTGACACCTCATTCAGATAGATCTAAACGCTCACTCAAAGCACGTGAAGCTACTAGGCCCCTACTTTGTATTTTATTGTCAAGATGTTAGCATGTATATTCATCATAACTAAATAACATAGCATATACCTACGTGCAAATCATTGTAGATACCATATCATAAGCTTATAATGGAAACATGTGTAATAAGAAACATAACATATTAGATAATAATTAAGATCAGTTGCATCATGTGATCACCATATTCAAATACATCAATTACCATAATCCATCCTCCATAATCCATTATAATAAGGTCTTACATAACATAAGTTGAATACATCACCATAACTAGGTGTTGGAACATGTGCAAGCATCAAACCCTAATCCATAACCTTTCATACAAATACTCTCAGCACTCAGACATGAACAATAGGACATGGAAATTGTATCCCAAAAAATTACATACACAAATGTATATAAGGGTGGGGACTTTCCCTTCACCACCCATGCATCCTCAAAATAGACTACATGTGTGCTTTTGTACATCAGCTAATAATAAGACTATCCAGAAATAAGATTTGATTTAATCTTATTAATAGCTCGATCCATGCATGACCTTTCATCTTCGTACTGCATGTGCTTTATCCTGAAAATAGACTTCCTTAGCCACCAATTCATCATGCTTTTATCCTTTGTTTGGTCCGCACTCCAACTCTACTTTTTTATTTTAAGCATGTTACTGCAAAATTGGATAAGTATTGAGTTCTATATTATTGGGAATGATCCTTCCACATACTAATTTACTTGTCCTCTCCCACGTACACACGCCTCCCTTGTGTGTCATATTTCTCTACACGCTTTCCATAGTTAATTCATCAGTCTAAAAATTTTCAACCTATAGACATATGACTTTGTAGGAAGCGACGGGAAAAGGTTCATGGAAAGCTACAGAATCCATATTGTGTCGAGAAACATGATATTTCTATGAAATAGGTTACAAAAAGGTGGGCTCACATAACCAAGAAGTCAAGTGATAAGGGAACAAATGGGTTCTCGACCTATAGACATGTGACTTTTAGGTGGCGATAGAAAAAAGATTTCCTAGAGACTACAAGATCCATGATTGATAAACACAGGATATGTAGGATGAATTTTTATTTTAAGAGGGTCTTGGGGCCCTAAAAAGGAAGCACATATGTTGTAAATGTGTAAGTTTACGAGAGATGTGTAAAACCGGAGGACTGTTGAATAGGTCAAGAAAAAAGAGGATTGATGATCAAAATGTATGTTTTAACAAGTTTTGGATAACGAGGGAGTAATTGTTGATGATTACCTAGGATCACCGATGATTTATGAAATTTTTATTGATTAGCCAAGATCACCTACGATCTAGGCAGTGGGAATTTTTTTATTTAAATAGCCCTAGAGGGTTCATTTAGTGTTATTGTGATTTTAAGAGAAAAAAATGTCTGATAAACCCTAATTTTCCAAAATTTTAATGTTTTTTAGAGCGATAGAGGTGGCCAAAGGTGTTCACTGATGTCAAAGACCTACCCTAGTACAAGTAAGTGGATTTTTTTGGATTTTTGGATTTTGTTTTAGTTTGTGCTTTTCTAATAAATGAGAAATCACATGGAAATTGCTAGTGATTTACTAAATAATTACGTGTAATTTTAGGAATTGTTGGTGATTTAATAGAATCGATGGTGATTCTAGTGAAAGAAGTTTTTTTTTTTAGATTTGTTATGTAATTTTGATGATGATGTGTCTAATAATTTGTTTGTTATTTTCATGGATGTAGGTGAGAGACTGGTTGACTACACAGGATCATATCCCGAAGTTGTTGGAGAGTGTTCATGATTAGTTTTCAGATGAGAATTGGGGTCACTTGGAGGTGGTTGGGTTGGGAGGGATACGTCATTATAGACGCATCCATAGGGATATGGGACTATTTTTGGCTTTGCTAGAGAGATGGGATCCCATGACAGGAACTTTCTGGTTGCAAACATGTGAGATGACCGTCACATTGGATGACATTCAGAGGATCTTGTGGTTACCTCTACATGGTGAATATGTGTATCTTATTGATAAGGCAAGCAGGGGGGTTGATATGTATCATTTATATGGTGATGATGTCATGGATGTGGTGTATTCATCTGGGGGTTTTTCTTATGGTTCATTTTTTAGTGAAGATGAGGAGGGTCGGGCCCTCATGACCATGATCATGATTGGTAGATCATTTGTTATGCCCTACCAGATTCAACAAGTGGTAGGTTTTCTTAGGTGTTTATTGGAGTGATGGGGGATATGTTGGAGCATATGATGATATTTACGTGCGCCCCTACCTTAATAGCTCAAAACCGTAGGCCCTCAATGGATCTAATTTTATTTAAATAGTAAGTTGTTAATCCGTAGGCCATCAATGGATCTAAGTCTAGTCAAAACGTATAATTAAAATCATCTTGGAACCGGTCAGGTAATCTTGACTGGAGATGAATCATATTTTCTAGAATGGGCCATTTTTACACCTCGTGTCTTAGCATCCATCATCTTCATATCACTATTCTCCTAGTTATCATGTCGTTCTTAGCTCTCAGTGGCGAGCCCTCACATCTTCATAGTTGTGTGGAGTCACGAGTGGAGTAAGACATCCTATCACTATAGCATCTACATTTTGCCAATGGAATGAAATGCTTACAATTGTTTGAACGTGAGTTCAGATAGTACACCCTTTACCAACTCAAAAATCTAAAAAACATTCAAATATGTTCAATAATCCCAAAACATTCAAATATATTCAAAAATGCAAAAAAATTCAAATATGTTCAAAAATCCAAAAACATTCAAATATGTTCAAAATAGAAAAAAAATCAAAACAATCAAAAACCAAAACATTCAAAAAATGTTTCAGAAAACCTCAACAACCATTAACACAACTTATAATATTACATGTTAACTATAATCCTACTTATCGTTCCAAATCATCCAACGATAATTACTTTTCTTACTCTTGGCATACATCTATGCTTAGGGCAAGGCAATCAATCAACCCTTTATGTATAACTTCGCTTGGGGAACACTTGGTTCTCAAGTTTTTCCTTGCATTTCAGCATCATTACCTATAAAATTGACTTAATCCAATGTATATCATTCTTTAATGGGATCCAATAAGAGTTTCACGAGGAGTAGTTACTCCACTCTTTGGTCAGATCCAATCCCCTTGTGTTTCAACATTATCACTTGGGGACATCCGCATCTTCCTATTATTCATTGTGGAACACATTAGGGGTGTTATTAGATGTCGGTATTAATAGTTGTGTTCCATTGTTATTTTTTAACTTCATGTAACTAGTTATGTTAGCATTTTGGTTTGTATCTAACCTTGCGTATGTTACTATATGTGTAGAACTTGTTTTACTTTTTCTTACATATTTTAGACCCATCGCATGTAAGACTAGGCTCACTGTTAGCCTTAGCGTTTTCCTTTTTTTTTGGTGAATTGGGCTTGTTTCCACTTAGACCCATCGCATGTAAGACTAGGCTCATTATTAGCCTTAGTGTTTTCCTTTTTTCTTTGTGAATTGGGCTTATTTTCCACTTTCGTATTTGTTTTGGATAAATTTTTGGTATCTTGTTATCATCTTGGCGCATTGTGAGCCTTGGTGCAATTATTTTGCCATGTCTTTTGGGTTTGTGTGTTAGTCCTCGTTGCAATTATTAAGTAACTTGTTCTCTTGGCTCATTTACTTTGTATTTTGGGCTTGTTTATGGGTTGTATCCCCATTTTTGTTTTGGACCTATTACGCATCTTTTATACACATCTTGACTTCTTTATAATCAAGGTATTTATCATATTTTTATGTCTATGGGGTTGTTTTGTTTTGTTTATCTTTATCATGGACCAATTACCGGTAAATTGTTAGCATCTTAGTTTTTATATAACTTTGATAGAGTCAATTCCTCTTCATATTGGGTTTGTTTGACGTTTTTGTTTTGTGTTTTTTGGACCAATTGTAAGTATTATGTTATCATCTTGGTTTATTAATAATCATGGTGTATATTCCTTTTACTGTGTCTAATTTGGTTTGTTTACATTTATTTGTATTTTTCCTAATTGCAAGTACTTTTTTAACCTCTACACTCTGTATCCCATTCATTTTAGACATGGTGCCATCAAATTGGTACCCTCCTAACCCTAATTATTCTATTTCTAGCCTCCGTGACAAAACACCACTAATTTTCTTTGTTGTTTATCTAGACGTTTGTCTACAGTTTCTTCTCTCTCCTATTACATGGTCTTCATTCCATCACAATTCCCACCCACTCGTTGTGCAACTCTAATTCACTAATTTGGACTCGTTGAGGCATTTTAATGCTTCATTAGGGAAACTCGGGCAATCCCTATCACACGGCTCTCCTTTCATTCAGCTTGCAACTTCTTTTCACTATCAAATATAACAAATTCACACAAAAATCATATAGTCCAAAAATTACAAAAATAATAAAATCTTGAAAATAACAAAATCCTAAAAATTTACAAAATAATCAAAAATTCCAAAAAACAACACAACTTGATCAAATCAAAATTTTAACTACTACCCTAGTGATCGTTCTAATTATCTTACGACTATCACGATAAATTATTTTCCCCTTGCATATTAATATCCTTACTTGGGGCAATTCAAATCAATCATTTCACTCACACGTATCCTCACTTGGGGCAATCTCATCTCTCATTTCCTCCCACACATTACAGCGTTACTACTTGGATGCAATGACCATTTTTAATCTCATATCAATTGTCAATACGGATCCAACAAGAGTGTCATGAGAAGTAGTTACTCCGCTCTTCAGTCTGATCCTATTCCCTTGCATTTCAATGTTATTGTTTGGAAGCATTTAAATCTACTTAATTATCATTGTGGCATGCATTAGGGGCATAGCTGATTGTCTTTCTTTCAAGTTGTATTGCATTGTTGCTATTATTTTTGGACCAATTACACGTATCTCGTTATCATCTTGGCTTTCATATATCCACGATGCATACTTTTACACTGTATATTGGGTTTATTTTTCCTTTTTATATTTTCTTTGTTGTGTGTGTGTGTGTTTTTTTTACGCACATAACAAGATACACATAATGATTCTTTCATAATCATTGTGAAAACTCTATTGTGCCACAGAAAAATAAGGTTGCTATATTTTTCTCTCTCTAAATGGAAGCTCATGCTACAAGAACAAATCCTTCCATCTTCCTCTTACTCCTCGCATTATTCCTATTAAACAGTTTTCCATCAATTTATGGCATCACCCATCCGCTTGAGGGGGCATTCCCTCACCATCCATGCTCACTAGGGCATCCAAATGCTTCATTGAATAATAAATCATTGCCTCTCCTTCTATCATAAATAACATGCTACATTCTTCACAATTATGTTAGAGAATCCCTAGAGAATCCTTGGAAGCCATAGGCAATTGCAGTAAACTTATGCTCATTTGATCATTCTAATCTACATCCTCATATTCAAAATTGATTTTCGTTTGGAGACATACATCAAAGCACCCACAATCCAACCATTTCAGAGGATTCTACAAGTGTTACACTTAAATAATCTCATCTTGAGGTTTGCAAAGAGAATCTTGGAGAAAGGTATATTGTGTTTAGTTTTTTGTCTTTCATTTTAGCTAAGTTTTTCATTGCTTATAGTTTCTGACATTAACGGAAACATATTCATATATATGTATGAGTTATAGTAGAAATGAAATGAAGTATTATTGTATATTTCAGTTGTACATTCTAAACCAAATTCATTATCTAGTATTAGAACATTGGTCTCGATTTGAGTTGGTCTTCCTCAGGATTCAGATGGGTTGAATAGTGTGGTTGCTTACTTCATCAAGGCTTGTGGGACACAACTAGCGATCCTTATCCAACACGCACAAAGTTGGTAGGGCCCGTGCTTAGGACCAATGGCCCAATTAATTTAAAAAAACATTAATTTATTTCTATTTTGGGATTGGCCCAGAACATGGGCCCTACCAACTTTGTGTGTGTTGGTTACGGTCAGCTGTCGCGACCATTATAAATATTTGTCATCCATAGAATACTTTATGACCCTATCAATGCTTTTAATGATTGTCAACGTGAAGGATTACACAGGCCATTCAGATACATGAATTTATTTCTCAACACGTCGCATCATATTGGCGCAATTGAACATGAATTTATTTCTCAGCACGACAATGCTAAAGCCTACGTGTAGAGAGGTGAAATTTAAAAGATAATTAGAGGTTTTTATTTGGTATAACATTCACGTATATTCCTTGTAGTATTTAACGTACCTCATATTTATCCCTCTGCCTATTCATTATAATTGGCATTGATTGGCATCAAGTTGGGAATGTAAAATATTTATTGACATATTGTGGTTTCATATATATTCCTTGCATAGACAACATAAGGAAAGGTTTGAGGCACTAATTTTATGCATAATGGACCTCAACAGGTGTCGAAGAGGAGCCTCAACACGTGGAGTGCCAAGACCTTCAAAGCAGATTGTATTGGATTGAAGTACCTTGATCTAGAAACTTGGCATTTATCCCTTTTGAAATGAGATATACATTTTCTTGGCCTGATTGATTTCTAACATTTGAGGCTTGATTGGAGATTGGGGGCATTTCCATTGTACTCCATTGTATCTACAATTATCTTACATGCAATTCTTGAATGGACGGATGGTACTTAACTTGATTTTTGTATTTTTGACTAGTTATTGTGGTTTTTTTATGCTGAAGGCATTCCCCCCATGGGAAAGGCCTCTCTAGTCTTTCAGAGAACTAACCTATTTTTGACGTTCATTTTAACGTTTTTGACAAGTGATTAATTTTGACGGGTGTTTTGACAGTTTCTATGGGTGTTGTGATGTTTTTGCGTTTTAGTTTTTTTTAGCCGTTTTCTTTTTAGTTTTTCCATTTTCAACACTTGCATGCTGTCTATTTAGCAATTATGTCGGATACATATCTATGCATGTTGAATGGTAATGGCTCAAACCAGATAAAAAATTCTCCAACAAGAATTTTTCCCAACCCCCACAAATTCTCCAACAAGTATTGCTCGCAGTTGTTCATTTCATGCTTTTGTAGTTTAAAAAATTGGTAAATGCTCCGTCGTTTAGGTTTACACTATATTAAGAGTTTTATGGGTTTCTTTATTTATTGCTTAAAGATTCAAGACCTATTTTTCATATTTACTTTAAGGAATTTGGAGGCAGAATAGGGAGTAACATGACATTTGTTCAATCTCTGAGTAGAAAACCTTGGGCATGTATGCTATATTTATACATTTTGGTGCTTAAGATTCTAATACTACAACTAATTTTCAAACTCGGGACATGAAGTGGTAAGAAATCAGTGAAACCATGCTCTTATTGTTATACTGGATATAGGATTTTACAAAAAAAAATTCTCGTTGCTTGACAATTAAAGGCTTATTTTAATACTAGATAAATGGTTTTAAGGAAGCTTATTAATTTACTCAAGGATGTACTCAAGGATATTATCTACTTGATTAAATTCGAGACCTATTTTTCATGTTTTCTTAAGGATATTGGATCCACAAAATACAATAACATGGGATCTTTTTAAATTCCAGAAATCAGGCCAGAAGACAAACATCCCAAAATATAGAAAGAAACTAGGGCAGAAACATGTCTACTACTATGAAATATACATAAATCTTATGATGTCGGATTCCCCAAATTCAATGGGAAAAATAATGTTGCATGGAAATAGAAAATGGAGTTACTGATGTCCTCTTAACCATGAAGCTAATTGAAAAAATAATAATCGATATATGCCTTGGATTTCATTTGAGTTGTTGTTGTGAATGAAATTTCGGTGCATATAAGGAGTTAGAGTTTTTCCATAAATGCTTGGGGAAAACATTAATAACTGTATAAACCAAATATAAATTGATTATTTTACCACTTAGAACCAAGCTAACCAACCTAACATATCTTAATGGGCCTCAATAGTAGATCATATTTAAAAGATTGAAAAAATCAGAAAACATCTAGCGATCGGTGCACCACTAGAGGATAAAAAGCACTTTACTATCGTCTTGAATGGTCTGCTCATATTATGGAACATTTTTGTCACTCACTATGCATATCAGTGATAACACAAGGACCCATTTTTTGGTGGAGTAGTGGGACTGCTTGTCAATGAAGGATCAGAGAATGAGTGGAGAAGAGGAAGGAATGGATGCAATGGAAGAGGCAGAGCCATGGCAGAGGTAGGCGTAGTGAAAAGTTTAGTTTTGAGCACAAGTTATTTTGAAAACACTCACTGGAAGTTTTGATACATAACCATTCATAAGTATGGATGAAGGCGCTAGGGTTTGTATTTTACTTTTCTTGTTTAAACAAAACCTAGTAGGAGAGTAGGCAATGGGGAATGAAGGATTGTTATTGTTTTAACAAAATATGAGGAAACCCGAGACAAAAATTCAAAATACATTGAAAGGAAGGATTGGTGCTTTGATATCACAATGAACATACTAGAGTACTTAAAAGTTTGAACTAATACTCATAACATAAGTAAACTGTAAAACAAAGAAGAAGATGACAATAAAATGACATGGCAACCCCCATAATGTTTACTTGGTGGGGAACAACACACAATATTCTCAAAGTTCTCTACAGAATATGACAATTATTTCCTTGAATTTTTATTGTACTATTTTACAACTAGTTTGGGTATTATTGCAGGTGAGAAGGATTTTCTTAAGAAACTTGGAGAGGTTCTTCTATAATCATTTATTTATCCTGTTGTCATCAGGCATCCAAGGGGACATACAGTACCTAAATTAGGTATGAATATAGATCACAACTTTACTATAATTTTTCAAAAAGTTAGTTATTCGTCATAGTCAATAATCATAGTTTTTGTATTGAATGATATATTGTTAATTTGAAAATTGTTAGGAAATTAGTGCTCACATTATTGTTTGTAATAGTTAAATGTAATATTCATATATTACATTAGTAAGTTAGTGTGTTAGTATGATATTAATATTGATATATTAATATCATATTTGTGTGAGAAAAATAAAAGTTTGTAATATTATTAATATGAGTTATTAATCAATTCATTATTAATAATATAGGATAATGTGTATTAGTTGTGATTGTTACGAATATATTGTTTGTAACATTATTAATAGTGTGTGTGAGTTACTATTTGTAAAATGTAATATTTAGATATTACATTATGTGAGTGAATGATGAGTTGTAATAGACAACTCATCATGAGGGAATAAAGGGATAGTTGAAATAAAGGTGGAGAGAATCATGTTGGAGAGATATGTGGGAATGTGATATTGTTTGACTCCATATTCTAAGGATGTCATTCTCCTATATAATGTAACCTCTACCTGTGAATAAAATATGCCGGAAGAATTCAATTTACAGATTATTCTATTTCCGGTGTTATTATTTTATTGTCAAATTTATGTGTTGAATGTATATGCAAATCTTTCCCATTTTCTACATTTGGTATCAGAGCTTGGACGGCTTGCACCTGTAAATAGCTTATGCTTGGAAGACGTCTCATTTGGACTTGACCCCTGACACTAGAGAAGCGTGGAAGCAAAGATAGGCGTCAACTATTGAGAGAATACCGTTGAGCATATTGTTTCTTATAACAGTTGCGATGTTGTAGATGTATTTACATGAAATGATTAATTTGCGCAAGGAATCTGCCAATTCTTAGATCATTGTACATGAAGGTTCAGTTCGCATAGCACAAAGGCTTTCAGTCAATGAGGATCTCTCAAGAGACTCTCATTAGTTTAAAATATTGGATCATCCTTCATCTCGGCCCACTCATGAGATCCCACCTCCATACGTGGTCTCCTTGAAAATCTGAGACATTCTAAGTTGGTCAATGTGTCCAACCTAGACTGCACAACTGTGGTGTTTAAATACATATCGAGGCCTTAAGGAACAAAGCATCCTGCATGTGTTGCTATACATTCAATTCAAGAGCCATACAGCTCCAACCTATCTTGGTATTTGCATCAGAGAATCACTTCTGAGCGTTCTCCACCTCATTGCATGCATGTCATATGCTTTGCAAATCAAATGGATACGCGTGCTGCCATACATTTATGAGTTGTGAGTTTCAATATATGGGATTATCTATTTGTAGACTAAAGAAGTTAGGTTGTTATTAATAGTTTGAAGTTTTTTTAGGTTATAAGCGATTCTATGATAAAATTTGAAAAGAAAACAAATCATGTCAAAAAGTAATTAAATATTACTTTTCTCGTTATAATTGTTCAAGTCACAAGTCAAAAGTATTCCTCAATTTGTCAAAAAAAAAAAAAAAAGTCAATGTCATTGTTAAGGTTTTGCAAATGTCTAGGATATTATTAAAAGAGTCCTGTTTTAATTCTTTTTTCATTTGATGGTATTTTAGCGGTCAAAATTAGCATTGAAAAAGAGTTTTAATAGTGTCAAAATTTTAAATTGTTTGTAAAAAGGGTGTATTTTCGGTTGAAACCGACACCTATTTGTGTCAAATTGTGGAGAGTCATAATGGATAAATTGGGTTATGTTGAAAAATTTGATGGAAAGGATTTTCATGCTTGGCAAGTACGAACTCAGTTGACACTCATTAACAAAGATTTGTGGGAAATTGCGGATGGAACATTCAAGAAACCAACTGATGCTGATGAAGCAGCCAAATGGGAGAGTAGAGATCGTAAAGCAACATCAATCATTAGACTTGGGTTGTCTGATGCATATTTGCATCATATAGACCTTTCAAAAAGTTCAAATTTCATTTGGACAACATTGAACAAGTTGTTTATATCCCAAACTGGAAGCGCAGCAGTGACCTTGAAGTAGAAGATGTTCGGACTTAGGATGGATGAAGGAGAAAACATGGTACAACATATAAGTAAGTTTCGGTCTATTTTGAATCAATTGTCAGGGATAAAAATTAAAGTAGAGGATGATGATGCAAAATTTGTTTTGTTGAATAGTATGCCATCTCGCTATTCAAACATTGTTTTTGAAGAGCTCCAAATATATTGTATATATTGCTATTCATCTTAATACAGGGAGCACGCATTTATATAGGCCGCAGTGAGAGGGAAGAGCCAAGGAAAAGTTACATAACTGTCCACTAACATTCACTAACAACAAATACATTAACAATGTATTAATGCACTAACATTCCCCCCCTTAATACATTGCTCTTACAAATGTACCCCCTAAACAAATCAAACTTCACCTTGCCGAGAGGCTTGGTGAGAATATTTGCAACCTGAAAATCAGTAGGGCAGTACTGGAGCTAAATTTGGTGGTTCAAGACCTGTTCACGAATCTAGTGACATTCGACCTCAATATGCTTTGTTCGTTCATGGAAAACAGGATTCTTCACAAGCTTCAACACACCTTGATTGTCGCAGTGAATGATGGGAGGTTTCTCTTCAGGAATCCCTATATCTGCAAGAATGCGACGTAACCAAATTGCTTCACACACAGCTCCTCGTGCAGCGCAGTATTCAGCCTCAGTGGATGAGAGAGCAACAACAGTTTGCTTCTTGCTGACCCACGAGATAGGTCCGGATCCAAGATGAAAAACATATCCTGAAGTGGATTTCCTGTCATCAACGGATCCTGCATAGTCCAAGTCTGTATATCCCTGTAAGAAGAACTGAGTGTTCTTCTGATACTCCAGACCAAATTCAACTGTACCTCAGACATATCTCAACACATGCTTTGCTGCTATCCAATGACATTTCTTCGGCTCCTGCATAAATCTGGCGAGATAGCTCACAGCAAAGAAAAGATCTGGTCTGGTATAAGTCAAGTAAATGAGACTCCCCACAAGCTGCCTGTAGTGAGTGCCATCTACCTGTGGTGAATCCTGGAATCTAGATAGTTGCAAACCTTTTTCCATAGGTGTGGACATTGGTTTACTATCTGACATCCCATACTTTTCCAGGAGTGTCTTGGCATATTTCATCTGGGAGACGAAGATATGATTCTTCTTCTGCCATATCTCTAAGCCAAGACAATAGTGAAGTAGCCCCAAATCAGTCATGTCGAAGGATTTCTTCAGATCATTCTTTACATCATCTACAAGATTGTCAGAACTTCCTGTGATCACAAGGTCATCTACGTACAAAACCAGAATGACAATCTCTGTTCCTACCTTCTTGATATACAAATTTGTATCTGAGGGGCTACAAGTGAATCCATGCTGCAATAGGTGATCATCAATTTTTATATACCATGCCCTAGGTGCTTTTTTGAGTCCATAAAGAGATTTTATCAGACAGAGCTCCAAATATATTGTATGTATTGCTATTCATCTTAATACAGGGAGCACGCCTTTATATAGGCCGCAGTGAGAGGGAAGAGCCGAGGAACAGTTACATAACTGTCCACTAACATTCACTAACAACAAATACATTAACAATGTATTAATGCGCTAACAGTTTTTACTTTGAGCAAGATCAATCCCAGCCTAGAAGATCTAATTTCTTCACTGATAGATGAAGAAAATAAGACTGGTACACCAGAAGAAACTGCAATGTATGGTAAAAACAAGTCATATGATAAAGGGAGATTTAAATCTTCTTTTAAACAAAGATCAAATTTCAGAGATACAAAGAAACATATCACTTGTTACTATTGTAAACAAGATGGACATCTATCTATAAACTTCAAGAAAAGAGCACGAGATTTACTTGAGGGAAAAATAGAAGAAAGTGCTATGGTTGCTAATGAAGAAGAAGACAGTGATAAAGAAGAACCATTGGGTGATGGTTATAATTTTGAAGATTTTCTATTCTAAATAAGCAGTAGCAGATGGAGGTAGGAGGCAATGAAGGAAGGAGGACAATCAATGTCCTCTCGCCAGCCGCAAGCGACGGGGCTGCATAATGAGTTTGTGGCATTTTTTCAGTTGTGTGTTTCATTGTTTGTAATAAGAACAGATGTAACATTCCTGTTTAGATTTGTATTTTCTTTTATAACCTCCTGATGTAAATATGTTGTAGTAGAAAGATGAAATCATAAGAAAAAGTAGCATCATGTTTTTTCTTGAAGAGGATGAACAGAGGTTCATGAGTAGGGGCTCGTACCTAGGACAGAGGTCCGTTTTTTTTAATAGGGGTTCATATTTGGTGAACAAAGGTTCAACGTACTAAGATCATGAGCATGCAGAGGTAGGCAAGTTGTAGAAGACGTGTGAATGTTTTTCTCTACCTTGTTCACATTAGGGGAGTGTTTAATAGGGATTAATAATGTAAACAATAGGGGAGTGAATGTTACGAATATATTGTTTGTAAAATTATTAATAGTGTGTGTGAGTTACTATTTGTAAAATGTAATATTTAGATATTACATTATGTGAGTGAATGATGAGTTGTAATAGACAACTCATCATGAGGGAATAAAGGGACAATTGAAATAAAGGTGGAGAGAATCATGTTGGAGAGATAAGTGGGAATGTGATATTGTTTGACTCCATATTCTAAGGATGTCATTCTCCTATATACTGTAACCTCTACCTGTGAATAAAATATCCCAGATGAATTCAATTTACAGATTATTCTATTTCCAGTGTTATTATTTTATTGTCAAATTTATGTGTTGAATGTATATGCAAATCTTTCCCATTTTCTGTAGTGATTTTGTTGAATAAACAACTCACGTAGCTATTTGGGAGTTGTGTGAGAGATTGTTGGGTTTGAGAGTGATTATAGGAGAGATATGTGAGGATGTTATGGGATTAAAGATTGGAGTTGAATCCTTGTTTTAAGGAGTTCATTCTCCTATATATTGTAAGCTCTCTCATCATGTAATTGCTCAAGTTTTAATCTATCAATTATTTTTGCTATTTTATTTGTCTCTGAATTTTTCCCTATTTTCATGTGCTAATCTAAAATTGTTGTTGCTAAATTTTATCATCAAATATGGAGTTTTTTTATCATCTAGTATCAGAGCAGGTTTCCTTCTACAAGTGAAGAAGAAGAAGAAAGGGAAGATGGTTAAAGGAATCCCGTAAGAAAAATTCCAGCAGACACATCACAGTAAAAAGAACGTAGTCTAATCATATGACATCCGATTGATGTCTCATTTTTTTTTTATGGAAAGATAAGAACAAGACACACAATATTTTAGTTTACATCAGCTTCATAGTCATCTTATATCTATGCGTAAAATTCAGTGTAAGTTGAGTGAAGGTTTTTCTTGTTTTTAAAACAAATGTTTGATAGATTGAATGTATCTAAAAAACCCAGATTCAAAATATTACAAAATTTATTGAGTTTTTTTAGTTAATATCTGAAAAAAATTCTGTTAAAATTTTACAAAAACCCAGTTTCTAGTTTAATAGAAAAGTGGAAATAAAAACAGGGATCTGAAAAAAAAAAAGTGGCACGTAATACATTTATGTAATTTTTTAATTGGATGCATTTTCACTTGCACACGACGTCCATGGTCAAGGGGTGCATTATCGGTTGAATCTGACACTCAGAAAAATTGTGTAATGAGAGAATGGGCCTTGCTTAAATAGGCAAGGAATAACAATCTAAGAACCATTCAAGGTCGTAGATCAAGCCATAAATCAAGGAAATAACTAATCATCAAAGAACTAGTCAAGACCATAGATTTAGGAGAGAACTAGACATCAAAGATCTAGTCAATACCATAGATCAAGGAAAGAACTATACCTAACAACAAGATAATATCTCTTAATATATAAATAAGATAAAAGAAATATCCACACACATAAAAGGAGCATCACGATGGAAGAAGGAGGCAGCGGAGGAAGGAGGTTAATCAATGACTTCTCGCCAGCCACAAGCGAAGGGGCCACACAATGAATTTGTGGCATTATTTTTTTTTTTGTGTTTAATTTTGATTTTGTATTGCAATAAGAATATATGATTTATTCCTGTTCGCTCTTGTAATAAGTGAGCTCCTACGCGAGCGATATTTCTTATATTCTCTTGAATGTAAAAATGGGAGTGGGAAAACATTTACATTGCTATGAAAGTGGTTGGTGGTCCACTACAAAATTGATTTGAGAGTTTGTGAATCTCTTAGAAAATCACATACATAGTGATTAATGGTTCCACTAGAAAACCTATTAGAGTTGATGGTACACTTTGAAAACCATCGTATTGTAGAACATGAGTAGGTACTAGAAAGAACTCACTCATGTTCACACTAAGGGGGTGAATGTTAGGAAATTAGTGCTCACATTATTGTTTGTAATAGTTAAATGTAATATTCATATATTACATTAATAAGTTAGTGTGTTAGTATGATATTAATATTGATATATTAATATCATATTTGTGTGAGAAAAATAAAAGTTTGTAATATTATTAATATGAGTTATTAATCAATTCATTATTAATAATATAGGATAATGTGTATTAGTTGTGATTTTGTTGAATAAACAACTCACGTAGCTATTTGGGAGTTGTGTGAGAGATTGTTGGGTTTGAGAGTGATTGTATGAGAGATATGTGAGGATGTTATGGGATTAAAGATTGGAGTTGAATCCTTGTTTTAAGGAGTTCGTTCTCCTATATATTGTAGGCTCGCTCATCATGTAATTTCTCAAGTTTTAATCTATCAATTATTTTTGCTATTTTATTTGTCTCTGAATTTTTCCCTATTTTCATGTGCTAATCTCAAATTGTTGTTGCTAAATTTTATCATCAAATTTGGAGTTTTGTTATCAAAACTTGCATTAAATTCCTATCTGGACTAGTAAAACCATGTATATGAACCAATTTGATAGTATCCTGAATCATTTTTAGTTTGAAAGTCCCACTCAAAACAAGCTTGAAGGTGATGTTTACATATTAAACCAGTCTTCTTCAGAGTGTGCCCTAAGCCTTCTCTTCAAACATGTAAGCAAAATATACCCAATAACTCAGCTGTAGTCTATTTGGGTGGAAATCCTGCTTGTATCATCCACATGTTGTGTGTTATAGATATTCATTCCATCTGGTAAGAAGGCTTCTACACTACATTAAGGAACTCCTCACTTCCCAACTTGTACCCAACTCTGAGTTTCATATAGAATGCATTCTTAGAGGTATTTTGGAGTTAAATATAGTGGCTTTTACTGTAGTTTTTTGGTCGCAATAGTAAAAATCAGTTTTTTAGATCATTACATTGATGGTGAGTTAACTCACAAAGCATGTTCATCTATCATCCCAGTTTAAAATTTATTGATTGTCTTTTATTTTGAGTACTTAGAAATCTATATTGTCCTTAATTTTGTTGGGTAGGAACAAAGTATTTGTGAAGGGTGCAATTGGTAGGAACAAAGTATTTGTGAAGGGTGCAATTGGTAGGAACATAGTATTTATGTTATGTGAAGAGTGTTATTTTGCAGTCAAGTGTTTAGTCGTTTTGTTATGATATTTATTAATGCCTTTGGATGATTTGAATGGTACAGAGCTACAATAATGCAAGGTTTCGTAAGCCTGTTATTTCTATAATTTTTTATGGGTTCTCATTATTCGTATTAGTACTCGGTCTTCAATGCCATTACAAAATGTTGAAGCATCTTTATAGTGACAAATATGTATGTAAAATGGGGAAGCATGCAAAGGCGTGTGAAATGTTTAAAAAAAATCTCTGTAATATGACATTTTACAATTCCATTTGTTACCAACTTTTTCAATTCCTAATTTTGGGTAGGTGAGTATGCTTGTAGACTGTTACCACATTATTTTTTCCATGGACAAATTTTCTGAATGTGCAGGGTTGGGAATGGCAAAATTCGTGACTTGGCATAAAACTGGAATCAATTTTGTTTCTGACTGTTTGTTTGATCAATTTAATTCATATCAATGTTTTTTTACTATGAACAAAGAGGTGATGGGTTAGAGTCTTACAATTTTTTGCTTTACTCATGATATAAGATTTGCAAAAAAATTGCCCACAAAACGCTACCACTCATGATATAAAATCTGCACATATACGGAAGTCTTCATGTATTCATGTTAAGTTCAAACAACCTACTCCGCAAAACGCAACCACTTGTGATATAAGATATGCAAATGTATATATACGAATTTGTAACAAATTTGAAATGTAGAAATAGAACCTTTAAATGTAATGATTCATCTATATTCCTACACTTACAAAATAAATCACACCCATTATCAACATCAACTATGAAAGAACTAACTATCCCTCTAAATCAAATAACATATACCGTTCGGCGTTCACATTGCATTGTACATATGCGAATGTAGCTTTAAATAGTCGATAGTTTTTTCATAACTTTCATTCGATTTGTTATAAGGGTTATTATTATTTTTATTATTATTTCTTGCCTACGACAGGATACTACACATTTTGGTCAAGCCAATAATTTTTACAATTCCAACCAATCAAAGACATGAATTATATTCATGTCTATAGTTTCTATTTTTTATAATATTTAAAACTTTAAAAATAAAAAATAAAAAATTAACAAAATTCATTTTTCTAATTTTAGATTAGGCCATAGTGCTGAGTTTTAATTTGACAAATTTTTACCCCTTATTACAGTACAATCTTTTACAATTTTTTAAATTGAGAATTTTAAGTGACTAGCATTAATTGAATGTACACGTGTGGCATTTCTCGCATAAAAAGCAGAGTTCGAATTTTTTTCCCTCAATACGAGACAAGATTGACAGGGACATTTCTAGTGGAGACTTAATATCTTACTCAAGACCATGGTACGAGGCAAGATTTTTCGAGATATTTTGAGAAAAGCATTACTCATTACAAATTTCATAGACATAGTGGATCAGTGCTGGACCACTGGTATTAAATAGGACACAATTGTAGCCTGTCTGGGGAGGTGAACACTGATAAGACTGATATGTTGTTGTGGACACCATGGCTGATATTTTGATTTCAACGAAAGCAGAGGAAGGGAGCGACCACTGGGTGGATGGAAAATGTTCTCGTATCCGATACTATATGTTTTGTGATTTACTTCTTATCTGCTCTCACGAATACATGAACTCAATTAGTGTAATACTTCTTGCATTTTTTTGCAAGATTCAATTGACAAATAGCACTCATAGGAGACATGAATTTCAAAATTATTTAGGTCAATCCGGTTTCTGGCTCTGTAAAATCTGTAGATATATGTGCCTGTTTAGTTTAAGTTTTACTTGAATGGTGATTTAAGAAGGTGAGGGAGGGGTCGACTATGAGAAACTGCCGGTCGAAATGTGCGCTTTTGCAGTGTCATCGTTGGCATCTTGTTGTGTGCTCGAGAAGAAATATTTCCAGGTGATACTTTCTTTTAAAATACTTGATTTTTCAGCACGAAATTCCTGTGGCTGCTGCTATGTAATTTTATTATTCCCGATTTGAAATATGACATTGTAGTCATCGCAGCAAGAATTTGTAGTCTCAGAAGTGATCGAATGACAGGAAGCTCTGGAATTTATAATATTCTTCTACGCACCTTTGCAGGATTAGTTTTAAATGTCTTTGAACTTTTACATGTGGTTGTTTGGTCTAAGACAGAGTTTCAGTGTTTTTAGCTCGATTATGCATTTTGGTAGATGTTACATGACAAAATTTACTTCATCCAATGAAAAATGCATGTTTGAATAAAGGTGAAGGAAGCAAGAAAATTAACTATCAAAATTGCTTGTTATCACCATGGAAATTTTGTAAATTCCAATTTGTTAGAGATTCACTACATACAGAATTCACTATATACCAATAAATGTTTGATAATTATGAATT
Organism: Taxus chinensis; assembly: GCA_019776745.2. NCBI lineage: Eukaryota > Viridiplantae > Streptophyta > Pinopsida > Cupressales > Taxaceae > Taxus > Taxus chinensis. The sequence goes on from CM034151.1 coordinate 19,562,478, forward strand.
AATTTAATAATCATGGGGGAAAATTGCAGGGCAGCCATGACAAGTCTGTTAGCAGCCAAGCTCAGCAGTTCATCCAGATTGAAACCCTTGTTCGGAAATGTCTTAAGGTCAAATGTACCGGTGGGTTTTTTTGGTTTTGAATTTTATTACTCTATCTATCGTTTTTTAGGATTAATGCTAGAAGTAATGTTTTTGAATTCTTTTCACAAATTATATTTACCTTGTTCATTGATTTACAGAATAGCGAACACCCACATTTTTTTCATGCGCAAGGCAAACAATATTTCTAATTTTGCATTCTTAATCGGAAATTTGAAGGGTATCATATAATGGCCTTTACAAAAGTTGTCCATATCAACCATTCACTAGGTCATTTTCATAGGTGCAAGTCAGCTTTCTTCTTGGCCCTTCCATTTGATATCGTCACGGTATTTAGCCCACACTGGTGACCTAACCCACTATTTTTGCAAGACCTGCAGATGTTACTGGACTAAAAGAGGCACTCTGAGGAGTAGTCTTGTTGGGGGAGGTTACAGAAAGAATAGAAAGCACAGTAAGAGTACCCAACAACTGAAAGCACTCCAATGGTAATTGATCTCAGTCTCCAATAATTACGAATATTACATTAAAGCAGGATGAATCTGGTATCAATAATTATGGAAACTCTATTTATGTAGCTACCATTTTAATGGATTCGTTTCAGGAAATCGGACTAGTCAGTGGTTTTGTTCTTATTCCGGATTAATGCAGTAAGGCATTTTTAAAAATAAAAGAAAAATCTAATCTCTTCCATTCATCACAAATCACTTTGCTTTGGTATGTGGTAGTACAATCCACCACGTTTATATCTGTTGAATGTAATTGTTTACTACATTAACTCGTTTGTGTTCACGTTTTGTCCTAGTTTCTAAGTTTCTAGGTCAAATATATCGATTTCAGCATCTTATACTCATCTATTTGCTAATGGAATAGTCTTCTATCTGTTCATCTTCTATTCTTTGAGAATTCATTTAGATCGTCAAACTCAAATTCAATAGCATAATTGTAAAGCATACTTGTGTATTTTCTGAATGCCAGTTTTCATACATTCTCAGTTGTGTTCTAGTCATTTTGGCATCGTGTTAAGTTCAACTCATTTTGGCATTGTGTTAGTAGTGCATTGATAGCTTTACGTTGACCGTTGGTTTGCACTCATGGTAGCATCATTAGCATTTTTGTATCAGATTGCATTGATTATTTACTTAACTAGATAGGTTACGTGTTGGTTTTTTATCTCCATTGTAAGTTTAAAGTTCCTGTTATCAAAGCTTGACCAAAACAATTTTTTACAAGGATCAAGTTAAACTTCAGAATCTGGAATTACATATGCCCTTGACATGTGACAATTAACTCTGACACCACTGCAGCATAATTAAATTGATAAACATCTAGTATTTTCCCATTCTTGATGTAGTAGGGTTGTAGTTGATTAATAACCAGCTATATCTATTCTGATTGATAGTTCTACCACACGCCTTGCAACATATTTCTCGAACCTTTGCAATATGAACGGCAGGAACTGGCTGTATTGCGTGTCTTGTTAAATTTGGTCTTGTTCTTTATAGGAATAGTCTTTATAACAATTTTATCTTAGATGTCATTTGTCATGTAAAATCAAAGTCTATTGCAGTCCATATTTGTTTTATTTCAAGTTGTCGTCATAAACAAATTATTTATCTTAAATGTTTAGTTATCAAAAAGTGCATAAGGTTTTTTGTTGTTGAGTCAAGTAAATCTAATATTTAATTGGATTTCATGGTAGTACAATTTATCATATTTATTATTATGTATTTTTTTTATTATCTCCGGTGAAGTCGTTTTATCAAAAAAAATTATATCCCAGTTATAAGAGTCAAAGTTACCAAAAGTGTTGTCAAGCGAGTTTTATTGTTGTCAAGTCCAATTTTTGAGTCACTGTAAAAAAAGTCGTCAAAATAATAAAAAAAATCCTTACAGACGCATCTTCGGTGTTACCCGACATCCATATTTTGGGAGGATAAAATGTGGAATGTTGCATTTCTAATGATATTTTTGAAGACTACGAAGAAGAAAATAGTGCTTAGCTTCGGGGGCTCCACCCCTCAACCCCACCCTGTACCACGACAGGGAGCGCACCCAGGACGTTGCCCCAGGATCCTATAAGGGGTGCTACCCGTTGACCCCACTAAGGTTGTCGCCTCAGACCCCCACTTTGGAATTTCATAACCAAAGAGAAAATAGGTGGGGAAATGGCATCCATAGAATTGGTTGTATTATTGGTGTTTTTAAATTGAATCTTAGCTAAGATTAAAGCAACAATGTTACACTGGGGGATGGAGGCACAAGAGGATAGAGGACAACTAATGTCCTTTTCTTAAACTAGATGCAAGTGACGAGGATGCCATAAAATTCAAGGTTGTGGCATACTTTATTGGAGTTCAGTCTTAGATAATCTTGGGGATGACCAAATATGTATTCGAGTTGAGAGTAAGCAATGTGTCGTAATATATTCATATTAATGAATAATGGAAATTTCACCTCTGTGGGATCTTTATATTTGAGCAATGGTATCCATTTTTCATTTTGGTTCAAGTTATATTCCTATGTACTTTCTTGACATGAATTTGATTGTGGAAATCATCCTGTAACTAGTCACATTTGAATTTTTCCACCTCACGATACTCTGCAAAAGATATGAATTAGGGCTAACGGCTCCATAATATGATGAATAGGAATGTCATACCACTATGAACAGTTTATTTTTACACAAGGTTATCTAGTCAACCTGTTGTTGACACTATCAGTGTGCCATATTTATCATGAGCATGCTAAATGGTAGTTGTTAGGTTTCCATGGATAAGACATTGACTAAATATATTTGTCCCGGGTAATCGCACTAAGGGGGGAATGTTAGGAATGTAGTGTTCACATGCTAGTTATAATTTACCGTAATGGTAAAATATCCTATTTCAAGCCATCACTTGTGATTACCATATGATTTAGATTGAGAATGATGTGGGGAAATACTCAGATTGAGATAGGAGTTGTAGATACCATCCATCAAGAAGGCATACAATTGGCATTAGTAGTTTGAATATTGGATAGGATAGGACTCACATAATATGGTCAAGTGCAGTCAGAATAATTCACATAGGGAATTTAGCAATCATGAAATTTTTTTAGGTGAAGTTACAACTACATTAAAGGCCCACTTAATTCCTATACATGGAAATATGAGTTGACTATTAGAAATGACAAATGAGGTATTATTGTTCATAATTGAGAATTTTAATTTTGATACCAAATTCCTAAAAGGGAATTCCTTAGATACTGAGGTTGATTTCTTTTCATTGGTTTCATGAAGATCAGATATGAATGCTTATTCTTAAATAAGCACATGCATATGTGAGTATGATTTCTTTTCCTTGACAGCATCTCATTAAAATGCTATTGGTTACACTAAAGGTGGGTATGGCAAGAATAGCTAAAGAGCATCTCATTATTCATGGTCTATGATAATGTTAATTTAGAATTTGTTAAGATACCATGTCTATGATCTACCCTAAAATTTGGACCATCAAACTTAATGGACACATTAAGTCATGTTTGAATAGATATGGAAACATCTTATAACATCCTCCTTGGATGCGAAAGGAAAATCATGTCATGCTATTTGTACTTTTTCTACCTTCCATTCCATGCACAAAATTCCCTTATGAAGGCAAGGAATTCACATTACATTGCAAATGTTAAGTCTCTTTTGACATATTGAAAACAACTTACCACCAAGGTACCCAAGAAAATAATTTATAGTCCTTCTGTAGTAAAATCCTCAAAGCTCCCCACAATGTCCAATAAACCAAATGGAATTTTTATTCCACTCTAATTTCCATGTTTGTAAACTTCAACCATCTACTGCTTTTTCATCCTCTTGACATGATGGGGGAAAGGGATTGACAAAGGTCTCAGAGACATCTTGAAGTCTATAGTTCCCTCCATGCCTGGAAAATCTATTTTTTAATATTTGAATCACCATCAAGAATGAATGTCTTAACATATCCAACTGCTATTAAAGCATCAAAGTTACTCCTATAGACAATATCATATAGGATCATTTCATTTCCATGTACCTTCAATATCTTCACCAAGAACTTATCATTGGTTCTTCAGAGTTCCTGGGTATGTGATGAACAGTTTCATCTTGTTAGACATCACAAGACATCTTGTAGGATGGGGACAAAATAAGGAAAAACATGCAGTGGAAAGTCAAAGGACTTAGAAAAATTTCCTTCAGGATATCCTGATCAACTGTCCTACACAAATTAAATATCGATATGGTCCCCAGTATATCCATACTTCCTGTGGAACATCCCCATTAGTACTACTTGTAAAGTTTGTCAATTTCTAAGTGGTGTCTATCCATCGACTTGCCCATCCCTGAGACATCCATTACCACACATATCCTGAATGTCAAAAACCATTTAACAATAGACATTAAAACTATTTATTAAAATAACTATTTTCATTCAATGATGACTTTGACTTATTGAGCCTTGTTTATGCTACAATGTAGCTAAGTCAATTTTTACTTACGGCACTTCTTTATGGATTTCATTGTTTCAATGTTGAGGTCATGTGTAGACTTCATACTCGAAACGTTGAAGATCCCATACCCCTCTCTGATGATAGGAAGGGATTTTATATCGTACCTAGATTCTTATGCATTCTCATGTTGAACCACACATCCTATTAGCACTTCCACTTCCACATTATTTTCTTGACCTCACACTACAAAAAATCAATATACAAAATATCTAAATAGTGAAAACCTTGTTGAAACCTTAAATCCTCCTAACAAAAACATAACTCCATTTGAAAGTGAAATTTTTTATCTATATAAGTAAGCCATGACATTATACTCCTCCCTTCCCTAAATTTCTTTCCCTCAAGAAATTGCAAACGCATATGCCCAAATTTCATCATATCCAAGTGAAGGAATATGCTAAAGTGATCCTATAATTTGGATCATGTGCCTTCCAAATGAAGGAGATTCAACCCTAAAAAACATCATACCTCTACTACCCCTCTCCTCATTGAATTATTTTCCATCTTGGTGCCAGTCTTACAAGAAAAGTAGTGAGCAACTCCTTCCTTTGCATACCTCAGTTGTACCAAAATCCTTCCAAGACTATTGTAGTTTCTATCATAACGAAAGTTATGGATGAATAACAAGCTTGGATCCAATTATCCCTCTTATTGCAAAATGTCACCTTAGATTGTGACATCCAGACTAGAAAAACCTAACTACAACCATAAATCTCATGAAAAATGCTTATCCCAAAGTTCCATTAGGCTATCAGAAGTATGAACTTTGTAAAATTCCTTTCAACTGTAACCTTCTTCCCACCAATCATACTACTCATAATGGAATATCAAACTTTGAGTACATGTTGAATTTCAAATTCTAGGAATCATGACTGTTAATGGTAGTCCCAAATTTTATTTTTGCATGTTCAACAAAACTTTTCCAGGAAAGATGGCATAAACAACTATCTAAACATAGATATGATTGTTGACTGGATGGTAGGTCACGAAATTCATAAGTAGTGTAAGGGACTGAAAATTGTCTTACATAAGCTAGAAAATGAAGATACAACATGTTTATGAAGTTGATCAATCAAAAGACAATATTGGCCCTCAAACTCATGGGGCATATTATCTTCATCCCATACTTACTCTAACTTGGCATATAAGATGCAGGTACTATCTATCAATAGAGTAATGATGGTCCATCTTTGCACACACATTCTTCACGTGTTCCCCAGATGGTGGTACTATGTTGATGACATGTCTGGAACTAACCAAAAATTATCACCAGTAGAACTATTCTTACCTGTTGAGGTAAATCCTTGTTAGTCTCTATACATTGAGTGCTATGAAGATCAGGTCTCTAATCCTTCTTCATGTGTAGTTCATGTTTGGAACTTCATCCATTCTCATATTAAAAAATTGCCTTCTTGCAAACAGGTTTATCAGTTGAATTCCTAACATAAGATGTAAATAGTACATACCAATGGACTTATGCCTCACCTCAAAATTTTGGATGGTTAAGTTACCTTGCAAGGAAATTTTGAATCTATTAGACGGTTCATTGTCTCCAAGTTGTCCCACTAAATTTTCTTCACAATTTCAATCATTTGGATCAAACTATAGAGATGTGCGGACTTGAGTGGGTGTAATGGTCATACACGAGACTCTCATGATTATCTTTCCAAGCTAACACCGAAGATGTTGGTCATGTCCATAGGTACTCATTTCACTTAATCTCAATGTGTGAACAATGCTCATACACATCATATTATGTGGAAAGAATGTCTCCAAATTTGTCCCTCTCTCGTTATCACTTGACACAACGATCATGCACAATACCTAAACAGTAAATTATGGGATTAGAACAACCCATCACGGCTCATGAAGTGTACCATTTCTCAAGTTCAAAAATCTTGGATGTTAATAACAGTAGGAAAGGTGCAACAGCTATCACATAGCTTGAAATCACTTTCATAGATCATATTAAATCCCAAAGGATCTCATTGTAAATGTAGATCCACTGAAAGTATCTCCAAGGAGAGTACCTATCCATCACAAGCATGTTAATGTTAAGCTAGAGTTATCTTACTTAGTAAGTTGTAGACATTGTATTGTCATCTTGTCAAAATTGGATCTGATGGTAGTTGGAGACACCCAATTGCATTGCAACTGGATGTGACACCTCTACCAGGAATGGAACCTATTAAAATCCCCAATGATGGATTAATATATTTTCTAATGGTAAATTGAAATCAATTTCACATTCGCAGTGTCATATTTGTAGCCTAGAATGCTTTCTTAACCATTTCCATGCTTTTCAAGTGTTTTCTTTTATCTACTTTTGCAAAATTTTCCTTAGATTTTCACTATTAAGTTACAGAATTTTTGTGGTAGTTATGCAACCTCCCCAGAGCTTACACAGCCGCCAGTCTTCCCTCAGGGGCAGTTGTGAAACCACTATGGTGGTTGCACAACTGCCCCTCTACGTAAACAGGCGGTTGCGTGTGGTTTTTCCATAACCTTCCCTAGCGTATTTTGAGATGTGTGTCAACATTTTCAAACATGTTTTTAACGCATGTTTCTTCGTGAAATTGGTTGTTCTTGGGATCATAAAAGCATTCACAGTAAATCAACTTTTCCTTCCCTTCCTACTGAATAATTGGAGTTAACCACCCCTTTTTTGAGAGAGGTGGCATTTCTTGGTTGCCAAATGGCTTAGACCATTTCCCCGCTATTTTTCTATAAGAGCCAAGATTCTACCCAAAGCATTGGTTAGATATTTTGTTGTGAATTGCATCGTTATGTTTCCGTGATCTTGCTAAGAAATAAAAAATCAAGCCATTTCTCTTACATTGTTATTCTCTTACCCACATTTCTACCAGACTGCCTGTGAGCCACCACTTCTCCAGCACTTCTTCACTAATTCTTTTGCATTACCCAGCATAGTTCCTTGGATTTATCTGAGCATTAAAGTTAGTAAACCATATAACAATGTTTTCACAGATCTATAATCAGATAAAACATACAAGCAATCAATGCGGAAATAACCAGAAGATGAAAATAAACAAGAGAAAGATTACACCAGATTTAACATGGTTCACCCAGTGTGGGCTACGTCCACCAAGAAATAGCCAATATTATTATTCAGTGCTTTACAGAGGAAATACAATGAAGATCTGTTGTCTTCCAACACCTCTCTGGATGTTCAAAGTTCTTCCCTCACTCAGCTACACAATCTTGCTCACCAAGGAAACTTACATGCAACCTAATTGCAATCTCTTCTACAACTTGCTTTTCTTGCCTTACACTCCAACTATGCATACATGCACGTGTGTCTATATTTGGAAACTTAACTTTGATTTTTACAAACAATAAATCATATTTAAAACAATTGATTTATTCTATTTTTTGGACAAAAATAAAAGTGTCGTCACACAGGTAACTGGCGGTGGTTACAACCTGACCGGCACCGGTTACTCCTTAACTGACATCGGTTACTGTCAAACCAGTAACACTGTAAAAGTAAGTTCTTAGTGAAGCAATTTAGCTCCACACTCAACAATCTCCCACTTGGAGATCAATTGTTGCACTGTGTTGTGCATCACCATCCTTGGTTCCTTTTCCTTGGCCCTGTTTCTTCCTCTTCAAGTCTTAAACTTGAAGACCAACAGAAGTGGAGTGAAGCTCCAACTTCTCCCTTATCAATGGCTTTGTTAGCATATCTGCAGGGTTCTCATCCGTATGGATTTTCTCCAACTTTATTTGTCCATCCTCCAATACCTGCCGTATGAAGTGATACCTCAACTAAATGTGTTTCGTTCTTGAATGAAATGTTGAGTTATTTTCCAGATGGATCACGCTCTGACTATCACTGTATAACCTACAATCCTCTTGCTCCTTACCCAACTCTTTCATGAACCTACTCATCCATATCATCTCCTTGCTAGCTTTTGTAGCTGCAACATACTCTGCCTTTGTAGTAGACAAAGCCACAACCTTCTGCAATCTTAAAATCCAGCTAACTACCATACCACCTACTGTGAAAACATATCCATTAGTGCTCCTCCTGCCATCCAAATCTCCAGCCATATCTGAATCAACATAGCCGTGTAAAGAAGTATCTGACCCTCCATAGCATAACTCCATGTTGGATGTCCCTCTCAAATACCTGAGAATCCATTGGACTACTTTCCAATGTTCTTTACCTGGATTAGCCATAAACCTGCTCACAACTCCCACTGCATGTGCAATGTCTGGTCTAGTACAAACCATGGCATACATCAAACTTCCTACTGCTGAAGCATAGGGAACATGTACCATGTACTCAACCTCCTCTTGTGATGAAGGACACTGATCTTTGCTCAATTTGAAGTGTCCAGCCATAGGTGTACTAACAAGTTTTGATTTTTGCATATTAAACCTTTCCAACACCTTATTGGTATAAGCTTCCTGAGGCAAATACAACTTCTTGTTTTTCTTGTCTCTGTGAATTTTCATGCCAAGGATTTTCTTTGTAGCTCCCAAATCCTTCATTGAAAATGTGTGAGCTAACCTTTCTTTAAGCTTACCAATGTCCTGCATACTGGATCCTGCAATCAACATATCATCCACATACAGTAACAAAATAACATAGCTCCCATCATCAAGCCTTTTAAAATAAACACAATGGTCAGATTCACATCTCATAAAACCATGCTCATGCATAAATCTGTCAAATCTTAAATACCATTGCCTTGGGGCTTTCTTGAGCCCATATAGGCTCTTTTTCAATATGCACACAAGTTTCTCCTTACCCTTGACTTCATAACCAAGCAGCTGCTGCATATAAATTTCTTCCTCTAAATCACCATGAAGAAAAGTCGTCTTAACATCAAGCTGTTCTAAATGCAAATCTTCTGTTACAACTAAACTTAGAATAGTACGAATAGAATTCATCTTAACTACAGGAGAAAAAATCTCATCAAAGTCAATACCTGCTTTCTATGCAAATCCCTTTACAACAAGCCTTGCCTTGTACCTCTTCAGTCCACCTTCTTCTTCCTTGATCCTGTAAACCCATTTGTTCTGTAGTGTTTTCTTACCTGCTAGAAACTTGACCAAATCCCATGTCTGATTTTGTTCTAAAGAGTCCATCTCCTCATCCATGTCATGCTCCCACTGCTCATGGGTATCTACCTGCATTGCTTCTTCAAATCTTTCTGGTTCACCACTATCAGTCAGTAATAAATAAGAAAGTGAAGGTGAAAATCTCTCTAGAGGTCTACTTACCCTTTGTGACCTTCTTACTGAGATCTGGGGTGTCTGAGGCTCATTATGTGCTTGTTGCACATTTGTGTCAATTTCTGTCAGTGACTGACACCGGTCACCCATAACCGACTGCGGTTCCTCTGTCTGTCTGACCGACGTCAGTTCTAGGACTACCGACACCGGTTTCTATCACTGTTTTCTTTGTTTCTGGTTCTGCCAACTGACGCCGGTTATCCTGACCAGCCGGTGGACATCGGTCTCTGTAGAACCGACGCCGGTGTCTGTGTAAGTCTGCTTTAGGTCTGAAAGTTGATTTTCCTTCAAAATCTCCTCAACCTATTCATGTTTAGGCACCAAAACATGATCCCTGTATATTCTCTTTTCATTCCAATCAACATCACGACTCCTAACAATCTTATAATCTTCTAAATCCTAAAATCGATAACCAAAATCACCAGAGCCATAACCAATGAAAGTACATCTCTTAGACTTAGCATCCAACTTCTTTCTATTTTCTCTATCAACATGCACAAAAGCTTCTGAGCCAAAAAATCTAAGAAAAGAATAATTTACCTCCTTTCTAGACCAAGCTTCTTCTGGTATTCCACCATCTAGTGTTGTTGAAGGCCCATAGTTTATCAAGTATACCGTTGTATCCACTGCTTCTACCCAAAACTTCAAAGGAAAACTGACATGTATCCTCATGCTTCTAGCACGTTCCATGATTGTTCTATTCATTCTTTCTGCAACTCCATTCTCCTGTGGAGTTCTAGGAACCATTCTTTCTCTTCGTATTCCATTCTCTAAACAATAATCATTAAAAGCCTTACTGCAGTACTCACCACCATTGTCAGATCTAAGGCACTTCAATTTTAAGTTTGTTTCATTTTCTACAAGGGCTTTCCATCTTTTAAAAGTTTCAAAAACATCATATTTACGCTTAATACAGTAGATCCATACCTTCCTTGTGGCATCATCAATGAAAGTCACATAATATTGGGATCCTCCAATAGAAGCTACCTGGGCTGGTCCCCACACATCTGAGTGTACAAGCTCTAATTTCTACTCCTTCTTTGTTGACCCAACTTTGAGAAATCTCACTCTCTTCTGCTTTCCAAATATGCAGTGCTCACAAAATTCAAGATCTATTTGTTTCAAATCTGACAGCTTACCCTTTACCTTTAAGATCTGCATTCCTTTTTCACTCATATGGCCTAGCCAATTATGCCACATGTTTGCATCTGAATCTGTAGTAGATAGCACAGAAAAGGAATCAGTAATACATGTAGACAAATATAAAGTTCCTACCTTCTTTCCTCTTGCCACAACAAGAGATCCCTTGGTAACCTTCCAAGAGTCGGTTGTGAATGTAACCATGCATCCACATTCACCAAGTTTCCCTGCATATATTAGATTTCTTTTGAGGCTTGGCACATGCCTCACATCTTTCAATACCCATGGGTTTCCATTCTGTAACTTTAGATAAACATCACCTTTACCAGTAATATTGCATGGCTCATCATCACCTAAATAAACATGTCCAAAATCACCCTGAACATAATTTCTGAAATAACCCTTATTAGGGGTAGCATGGAAAGAAGCTCCAGAATCTAACACCCAAGATTCTAATTTATTATCCAAGGAGAGAATAAGGGCATCTTGCTTTACCTCACTTGCAACATTTTCCTCTTTACCTTTTTCTTTGTCTGATACATTCTCTTTGTTTTCCTTGGACCAACACTCCTTCTTTACGTGTCCTCTCTTTCCACAATTCCAGCAAAGTAAATCTTTGTACCTGGATCTAGATCTTCCATGTCTTGACTTTGATCTCCCATTCTTCTTGCTCTTGGATGATCTCTCCTTAGATCTTCCCCTGCTTTCTATAGTTAAAGTATTTCCAGATGATGATTCTCCTGAGCTTTTCCTGTGTATTTCCTCATTAAGGATTACACTAACCACATCATCAAATTTCAAACCCTTAGAAGCAGTTGTTGTATTACTAACAACCATTACCAAATTATCCCAACTATCTGGCAAAGAGCATAAGAATAAAAGTGCTTTCACTTCATCATCAAACATAATTTCTACCAATTTTAATTGATTAACAGTAGACCGGAAATCATTCAAATGATTAGACACAGATCCACCTTCTTGCATCTTAGAATTAAACAATTTTTTCATCAAATATACCTTATTCGAAGCACTAGGAGTTTCATACAAATTTTCTAAAGATTTCATCAACTCTACCGTGGTTTTTACATCTGTAAAATTTGAAGCCACCGATGCTGTCAGGCTCAATCTTATAGATCCCAGAGCCTTCCTGTCAAGAACCTTCCATTCTACATTTGTCATCGTGCTCGGCTTTCCTTGCTCATCCAATGGTAAGTATAGATCTTTCTGATATAAATAATCTTCCACCTGCATTCTCCATAGTTGATAATTACGACCATCAAATTTCTCTACTCGGTATTTACTATCTTCTCCCATTGCTCTACTCCCACTCAATCAGAAAACCTCTGTGAGTAAATCCTGTCAACACACAAAACCTCCAAACAAGCTCTGATACCAGTTATTGGGGTTAAACCATATAACAATGTTTTCAATAGATCTATAATCAGATAAAGCATACAAGCAATCAATGTGGAAATAACCAGAAGATGAAAATAAACAAGAGAAATATTACACCAGATTTAATGTGGTTCACCCAGTGTGGGCTACGTCCATAAAGAAACGGCCAATATAATTATTCATTGCTTTACAGAGGAAATAAAATGAAGATTTGTTGTCTTCCAACACCTCTCTGGATGTTCAAAGTTCTTCCCTCACTCAGCTACACAATCTTTCTCACCAAGGAAACTTACATGCAACCTAATTGCAATCTCTTCTACAACTTGCTTTTCTTGCCTTACACTCCAACTATGCATACATGCACGTGTGTCTATATTTGGAAACTTAACTTTGCTTTTTACAAACAATAAATCATATTTAAAACAATTGATTTATTCTATTTTTCAGACAAAAAATAAAAGTGTCGTCGCACAGGTAACCGATGGTGGTTACAACCTGACCGGCATCAGTTACTCCTTAACTGATGTCGGTTACTGTCAAACCAGTAACACTATAAAAGCAAGTTCTTAGTGAAGCAATTTATCTCCACACTAACTGATAAAACTGATTTTGTAACTATTAGTCAAACCTTTGCATCTCAAACCTCTACATCTCTATTTTTTAGCTAACAAAATTGATTTTGTAACAGCTAGGCAAAATTATGTCTTGTTCTTACAACGTATAAACTTTGTCTCATAGAAAAATAGAATCCATGATGAATGCATCTGACATGCAAGACATTATTAGTCTTATCTGTTATCTTTATGAATTATGAATAGCTTCATTTCTCGCCGTTCTATCTCTAAAGTGTCATTTGAAATTACATGTAAAACTAGATGCTAGTGCAAAACTCCGTGGACTTGAACTTGTTGATCTTTGAAGTTTTATAACTTGATAACTTACATTGCATTTTGGTGGTATGTATTTGCAATATCTCTGCACCTTCACAATAAGGTTGAAGATCCTTTGTTCAAGGTCATCTTTAGCTTACCTTTTCACTCACTTGCACACAGTCATGAAAATTTTGAGATTCGGTCAAGGATGGGCTTGATTTGATATAAGGAATGAGGTCTTAGAAACTTTCAAATATTGGAGTGTAAAGAGAATGATCTATACACCATATTCAACTAACTAGGAGTGGAGAAATACCTTTAGTCTCTTCATGAGTCACAGATTCAAATAGGGTACAACCTGATTTTCTTGAACAAGGAGAGTTCTTGAGAATTTTAACAACCTTACACACTTTCCCAGATAGCTAAGGCTTCAAGAACACATTTCAACGAGTATATGGAGGTTTTGTAACTCTATAGGTCCAAAACTTGTTTCATTTCAAAGAAAACATATCAACTTTGTATGATCTCCAAGGCACACACACAGGCAAGGTTATAAGAACTAATAACCAGTCTATTTATTGCTTTCATTTCTCATAAAAGGATTCTCTTCCACAATAATCCATTTCACTTACACTTCAAAAATAAGGTATTCACCATGACTCAAAGCACGGTCCTCCTTGACTGCCCTGAATTGACTGTTTTAGTCCTTTAGTAGTTATACACCAAAACACTTTATTTGATCAAGTGCATAGCTTGAACACATTGTTTAGGACTTACACAACCTATACAGATTCATCTAGCTCTTGAACATAAGCTCTAACATTAACAAGCTATCATAGACCAAAGATTGGTTGTTGTCATGATTTTCTCTTCATAGATATGACTGATATTAGCATATATCACTCAAGATTTGCATATGGTTCTCCTATATTTCTTCATAAAAATAAGAGCATGACCCAAGAAACCTTCTATATCACATTTTTCAACTTGGAACCATCTAAACTAGATTATATACACAAAATCCTTCAAAATAGTGGAAAATTTGTACTATACAGTCACACCTCTAGAAAAAAAAATACCAATAACTTCGACTAGAGATATTCCTCTACAATCTTGAGTGGTTGTCACATCTTGCACAAGTTTTTTAATACCCTCAAAAATCATTTTTCCTCTATCACTGCAAAACAAGGGTTTGGAGAGGGTTTTGACAGTGTTAGAAAAATGAAGAGAACTTTCTTGTCCTTCCTCCTTTTGACCTCAAACTTTTTGTAAAAAAATTTATGTCTTTATGCTCATCAAATATTCTCTTATGATTTATCTGAAGAAATCTTGTCAATTTAAATTAGATGCTAAAGTCAGGGCACTGCTTTGGCATACCTTTCTTAGCCCGGTTTTGGTAAAACTTCAATATCTTACACAAAAATCATTCTTTGGTCCTAAGATTTTTACCACACCTTACAAAATACCTTCTCCATCATCTCCAATGGATTTTTAATAATGGTTCACTCTAAAAATCTCTATGCCATCTTCCTACTTGATTATAATTGGTTGATTGATTGTTAATTAATATGTATTTTTTTTGGACATCCCTCTTTTTATATGACTTAACTTTTCTTAAAAATCCTTTTTCCCAACTAGGCCCAAAGGAAGAAGGGCTAGGGCGACCCTGGTTGGAGCCCTCCTACGCGTGATAAAGCGGTTGTTAGTTCTTCGAACTGGGGGTCTCCCTCTGGGGGAGATTTTTAGTTTGGTGGGTGGCCTCCACCTGGTTGGAGGGTCATGGTGCCACTTAGTGTTCAAATGTCGGACCAGGATAGCTGGATGATCATCCCCTTTCTAACGAGCCTCACACACTTGGATTCTTTCAGCTAAGGGATGATCTGCCTCCGCCTTTAGGGGTTGTTGCTTCGTGTGCATAATGGTACCTTGATATAGTTTGTTTTGATTCGCCCTTGTGGTCGTCTCCTGTAACCTTTGTGGTGTTTGTTGTAATGCCCTTTTGGCTTCGACTCTTTTAAGATCGCGTTTTTTGTCAGCCACCCCCTTACTATGTAACACTTTGTATTATTTTGTTTATAAAATAAAAACGGTTCCAATAATAAAAATCTTATTTTTAAATGTTTTATTATTTCCAATACAAAACAACTAATCTATATATCTTACAATTATTTTTATCTGATTATGATTTTTTAATATATTATCTAATTAATATTTCAGTAAAAGTGATTACAACTCATATATACTATGCATGAATTGAATTAAATGGCCATATGAATATATTTGATATTTTTAACTACAAACATTATAAATATTGAAAGATTAAATCGTCATATGAATATATTTGATATTTTTTAACCATGAGCATTATCACTACCAACAGTTTAATGTAACATGCTCCTATATTTTTTTATCCCATATTTTTGAGGTTTATTTATGGTCATTTCTAAGTATTCCATATACTTACAAATGCAAATATAAGAATAGAGTGCCCATAAACAAGAGTAAGTTTAGATTTTTTTGGATCATTATTTATTATTTATTTTTATTATGTGGTATTGAATAAAAAATATTGAACATTTAAAAGTGTGTTGACCATAAATATTTTGTTTTTAAAGGAAATTAATATTTTCGTGAATTGATGTTTTTCTTATAATTTTAAAATCAAATTAAAATTAAAAAATATCCACAAATAAATTCCACATAGTTTTAGAATTCCCTATAATGACACACTCTACTAGAGTATGAAATGCCATAATCATTGCCCTAAGTTTCCATTTTTAATCTCTATAATTCTAACCTCTACATGTTATGATTTTTTTACATACAACGATTTAAAATGAATGAAAGGATATCTCAATTCATATTACTAACAATAAAACCTTTGGTGCTATTACTAGGTTGATAGACATTTTAAAATTTAAAAAAAAATCATAATTTTTTTAAATATTATTATAATTAATTAATAAAAACTATGGTGCTATTACTAGGTTGATAGACATTTTAAAATTTAAAAAAAAAAAAATCATAATTTTTTTAAATATTATTATAATTAATTAATAAAAACTATAAATATAAATGAAAAGGTTATGATATTTTCATTAATAATATTATTATTATTAGAATTTTAAAAACTTTATTGTATTTTATTATTATTATTATTATTAATTTTTATTATAAATAATATTATTATTTTTAACATAAATTATTATTATTAATTTATTATAGTCGATCTATTATAAAAATGTAAAATTTGGTATCTATATTATTATTATTATTTTATAAATAAACGTTTTTTTACTAGAGCTATGAACCAGAGTACAATCAATCAAGATATATCAATTAAGCTCAACAATCAGCAAACCACGAGTAGCCATGCTTGAACACATGTCTAGTGAATCACGAGCCGCCGCACATGCACACACCACAAGCGAACCACGAGCCTCCATGCTTGAACACACATCTAGCGCAGGTCTTCTTAATCTAGAAACTACCTCAGTGAAACTAGTCTGCCAACCGTGCCACCTCAGACATTACCACTTCGAATGGGGATCATGCCTTAGTGGGATTTGAACCTGGGTGGAGCCAAAAACAACCATCCGACTTAACTGCTCCCCCTAAACCCCATCGGTGTATCTATATTATTATTGTTAATTAGTATTCATATTCATACAAGAAATTTTATAAAAAAAAAATATTATTGTTGTTATTCTTAGTAATATCAAAATCAATATTTATATTGTTACAATAATAATAATAATAATAGTAATATCATCATCGTCACTTTCATTATCGTCGTGAGTGTCATCATCATGGAGATAGTGATGGTTATGTTTATCATTATCATTTTCATCATCACTATTTTCATTGTCATCGTCCTCGTTGTAGGTTATGAAAATGATATTTAAATAATATTCTTATTTCTACATTAAATATTGAAAAGTTAATAATAAATAGTGAAAATTGAATCTTTATTTAATATTATTATTCTTTCCACCATAACTAATAAATACAACTATTTCAATTATTACTAATATTATTATTATTATTATATTATTACTATTATTTATTGTAAATACTATTAAAATTATTAATTTTGTTATTATTATAGTAATATTTATAAGAATTGACGATATTATTATTATAAAAATAAAAATAATGTTATTGTTAATATTAATATTATTAAAACAATTATTATTATTATTATTATTATTATATATAACAATTATATTATTAATTTTTATTAATTTTTTATAAGGGTGGAGGGTAGCCAAGTCAGTGACAAAGGCATGTTTGAGGCCAAGTGTTAGGCTTATGATCCTGATGCTACGTCTTTGGTTCGACTCTCACCATGGTTTACCAAAACCCTTATATCCAATGTGGATTGATCTATTTTGTCGAGTTCAAAAGACATTATTTATGAGATGGATGTGAAACCTAACCCTATCACACATTTTGCATAGGTCTCCCATGCTCTAGAGAATTTAGTGAACGGCGGTGGGTGCAACGTCCTTACTGAGGTCATCTACGATGGTCTTCCTAGAGCTAATGTTGTGTCATGTGGTGGCATGCAGGATTCCTCAGGGGAATGCATACCCATTAAGCTAGGGCTTGGCTCTGTGTGCCCAAATGGTTCTCAATGCAACATATTCAAAAAATACAATGTTATCATCCAACGGGGGACTGGGGAACTCTATTTCCCCTTATCGGTTTTTTTCCTAACAATGTAGGTTCCTCTTCATCCTCTAGGGGTGCTTTTATTTCTGGTCGAGAATAGGATAAATCCTTTGTGCATCTTCATTCCCTAGGTCAAACTGCTCTGTTGGGAGCTACAAAATCTAGGAGTGACCATGGTGCAAAATGCTCCTTCAGTGAAGCGTTGTAAGGGAGGATTGGTAAACCCAAACCCATGGTACCTACGGCTAATATTTCATGTGTCACATTCGGGGAAGATGTGCTTAAATCTGATATTTTCTATCGAGATCATGCCCTGGTATGCATATTCAGTGGCATTTGGCCCAACCTTCCTACCCTTCATAATGGATTTCTATAGACACAAAATCACACACTTATTATTATTATTATTATACCGCCAAGTATGTTGTTTTATATATATCGATCTTGCATAAGAAAAGTATTCACTGATGACCCATTCAATAGTCCATCAGCTTGTCTTTCGTTGTTGTTTGTCTTTATTTACATTTTATCTTCTACACTTGTCACTTATACACAGAGTTCTGGTCAAGTTACAAGGAGTCCTTGTTTGTTAGTTCTCACTCATCTTTCATCACTAGTCTCTCTGGACATTAGGGTGCCCAAGCTAAACACTAGCGCTAAGCTCGGGTACGCTGGTCCATTCCTAGGAGCACCTGCATCCTCTGTGCCATGTTTGATCTTATGTTTTGACATTTGAGGTCGGTATTTTTTGTTTTCCCTCTCATCTCCCAAGGTACTAGTTCGGCATGTCGGGTCATTAGTGTTGAAATTCAAACAAGATATCCCTATATAAAAAACAAAATACATATTATCTCATAGGAAAACTATTACTATCAAGGGCTAGTTATCTACATAAAGTAAGGGACTGTATTTAGGAACTATTTTTCATCATACACTGCATATGAAGGGGAGTATTCTTTCTATTCTATCCACCATTTTACATCTTATCTAGATATTTCCCTGATATCTCTATGTCGTTGGCACTAGGGCGACCTATGCACATTATTTTCACACACAAGCACATAAAACTACATTGGGTCTAGAGATGTAGTGTAACAATCAGTCATAAGTTCATCCATTTGGTGGATAAGGACGGTTTGACCCCCTTCATTTGCATATTTATTTTTTTAGGGTTTGATGTTTTACGTGGGTTGTTGCAGGTGATTCTTCATTAAAAATTTGTGACGACATTAGTGAAAGCAAGTGTGACATTCACCTGACCAAAGTTGAAGTACTATGTTAATGCTTAGCGATCACATCAAGATAAAATTCTAAGGTATTTTCGTAGACCAGGGCACCCCATATTTTAGACCAGGATGCCCACATGTGCCCCTATCCCTCTCTAGGCACCTAGTCTGGCCAGATCTACCTCTGCTGCTATTTTCTGAAGATCATTGTGACACTATATTTCCACCATTTCATCACTTTGTTTCAGTCCCCAATCACTATGAGGTAAGTTCTAATTAAGGTGAAGTACACTTCCCCTTTCATTTTATTTCATTTTGAATTACTCAAATAAATTACTTAGCATTTACATTTCAATTTATTATTACATTGTTTGTACTCTTAGATTCTTAATAAAATTCAGATTTTATAGAATCATTTTGGTGAACCCGTAGCTTAGAACATTTTCCCCTAGGATCCACTAAAACCCTAATGGCTAAGGATAGTTCTTCTCCTTCTCATCTCATCATGCCTCATGTTAGTATCAATCCTATCTATGATGAGGAAACTATAGCTGAGCTTACGACTCTATATCGTGATGTTACTATGCCAAATGATATTCAACAACAACTCTTAGCTAACGAATGCAATATTTCTACTAGCTTTGAAAATTATTCTTTTAGCATCGTGTTAAATCCGGATAGTTTTTTTTGGTTGTCAGCCTTGTTATACTGTTAGTCATGATCCACCTTCTCACATTTCCAAGGAAATTCTAGATGACTTTATTATTAATTTCATATTTGGTCTTAACACTAGTACAGATGTGCATATTGATTCTCCTCCTAGTCATACCACTACTATAGTTTCATCTCATACTTCTCCTATTTATGATAATGCTTCTCATGATCCATTTCATACTCGTTCATATGCTCAATCACATTATATTGATGATCCAATTGATAACATTTTCGTATCTGAGTCTCTCTTTGATTTTGACAAAATAATTGCTAGTCATGAGTCTACTACTTTACATACAAATAAGTGTGAATCTCCTTCTCCATATTCATCTTCTTCTGAGGTTATATCTATTCCTATGCATGACTCATCTTTTTCTATTAGTTCATCCCCTCATATCACTTTATCTCCATCTATTAGATTCTTCTCCTCTTATCATTGCATCTCCATCTGACACTCCATCTCCTAGGGATGTTTCCAATGCTAGTCCTACTGCTTCTATGGACATTCCATGTCTTTCATCACCTATTGCTTCTTCATGGCACCTACACTTAGTGTGAAGTTAGCATCAGATTCTCCTATATCTCCTCTCAACATCCCTATGATTACTCACAATGGAAAATTACAACCACTTAACACATTATTGTCATCCTCTACTATTCCTTCATAAGATATCTTGTCTCTCATGCATGTTGTGGGTCATTTACAATCTCAGGTTCAATCACTCACATTAGAAAGCAAATCCTATTATGCTTCCATTGATAATAATTCATTTCATGGAAACCCTATCCCTAAGAAGATTCATAACTCAACATTTCCTAAGGATTTTATCATGCCTACCTTTTCATGTTTCAATGGTACTGGAAACCCCTACTCACATCTCAAACATTATCATATGGCTATGGCTTCATATTCTAATGGTCACTTATTACTTAAATCCTTTCGAAATAGCCTTACTAATGACACTTTAGAATGATATACTCACCTACCATTTAGATCTATTAGCACTTATCATGAGATGAAAGAATTTTTTCTCCGTCTCTTTATCATAAACAATTGCCCTAAAGTTACCTGTGATAATCTACCTACTTTACATTAGGGAAAAATAAAACCTATCATTGATTACATCTTACGATTCAATGCTTGTATACACAAATTAGTTTTTTAATTATATCAATCTAGAGAAGCAATTTATCTTCTGTCGCGCTTTGATTCCAGCATTAAAACAAAAATTATAATATGACACATGTGAATCATTCACACTTCTATGTTATAAAGTCATTGATCTAGAACAAGACCTCATTGCCACACATGTTATAGATCCTCCACCTATGGTAACTACTACTACATCATATAGTTCTTCTCCATTACCATCAATTGAGCATCCTACACAATCTCCATCTCCTCCTCGCAAGCAAGCTCAGCCTACTACATTGCAAAAGTGTCCTTCTTCTTCTACTTGCGCACTAGCCCACACCTCAATCTTCTACACTTATTTCGCGTGAGCCATTGCATTTCTCTCATCACGCTCAACCACATGATGTGTTGTGTGCTTTTCTCAATGAGCAGTTTAATTCACTTACCTTCTAACCAACATCATCCACAACATCATTTACAACATTCAACGTGATCGACCATATTGTAATTATCAATGTATCAATTGCCATAGGGATAATAATTACTTTTCCCTTCATGATCACTTGACATAATTAGAGGATAAGGGAATCATATCCATCAACTCTTTCTCACATGAGTGGTCCATATCTCATCTCCCTCTCCCCTCATCTATGAGTTATCTCCTCTCCCTTTTCCAGGATCTACTACTCTAGTTGAGTTATCTCCTCCTTCTAGTGCTAAGTTCATTATTCATCCATCACCATAGGTTGTCACTCATACACGTTGTCCATCACGTTCATCCATCGCTAAACCATCTCATCTATCTCATCCACCTCATCCATTACATCATGCTATGTTAGTGCTTCACATTGGCTTCCATAGCCCTTGGCGTTCGCACATCCCACTATTTCTCCATATGACATTCAATTTGGCTCATACACTCACACTGTTATCATACCACATGTTTCCACCACTTCACGCCACCTTCGTCTTTAGTAGGTGATTATTATCACCTCCCCCCCATGATGGACTCATGTTCTTATGGTTCTTACATGATTGTTGAGGGATATATTACAATAAGAACCTCTCTTCATGCGCTCTATCGATTCATCTAGCGCACTCCATCAAATCATTCCCTGATGACACACTTGTGTTCTTACGGTTCTTACACAACTTTTGAGGGATCTATTACAATAATAACCTATCTTCACACGCTCTATCGATTCATCTATCGCACTCTATCGAATCATTTCCTGATGCAGCACTCTTGCATTACATGGTTAATTATTGACTATTAAGGGGTCTTATCTAAATGAACTTCATCATCTATACACTAGGGGGAATCACTAATCTCCCCCCTATATCCATCTTATTGACCTAAATTTTATTACACTATAACGACTATAGCATAGTTTTACACGACAATTGATCATTCATCATAATATCATATTACAACATCATCTATTATCATCTACACCATATCATCGTTACATTACACATCACTTGAAAACTATGCATTAAAACTAAATCCAACAAATACAAATATCATTTAACAGATCAAGCATCATCCATAGCAACAACAATCACATACATCAGCATCACATTATAACATCAATATACACTAAATACAATCATCATATGCCAATAAATCCATCTATATTTATCGATTACAATCATAGTTACAAAAAATATCATCACTGGGAAGTAGCTCCCCTACATCTAATACATCAATACAAATCATATCTCATCATCTTTGTCACTATCTTGCAATACAAGTACTCTAGAACTATAAGACTCACCACTAACTTGACACTATTGATCATGACCCCTATACCTCTCCACCTACCTACGTAATAGTGTGTTCTCTATAGACTAACTCTGTAACCTAAGGAATTGTGTAAGCATATCATGTGCTAAAGGACCTCTACCCATCGCCTATCTAGCTTGTTATCTCTCCTCACATGCCTTATCTCTCTCACTCAGTAGCATGGTACACGTTGTTGCTGCTATGGCCACTGGCTCAAACAAATGGGCATGCTCTCCCATAATGTTTTCTACATGCTCTAACATCCCTCCACCCACAAGTATGTTGGTTGGCACATTTTTCCTCAATGTATGGATAGATGTGTCCACAATCAATCTCTAATATGCACCACCTACAACTAATAGCATAACACATTAGAAAATCATAACCATCACGTAATTAAGTAACCAATCATACAACATAACTATATATATACTCACGCTCTGCTATCATCAGCACTACGTTATCGGTGGCATGTGCTTGTCCCTCCACTCCTCCTCCATGTGGTAATCCCGCCGCATCCACAAACAATGAGAACAAAAACACCCATCAATTCGATTTCCACCATGCACAGTATGCCTTTATACACCCTACATCATTTGCATCAATTAGCTCTATGGCCATATTGGCCTCATCTGGCCCAAGATTTGTTTACTGATCTCTTATAGGCCTCGATCTAGATACTATCTAATATCTCTGCGTCGTTGGCACTAGGGCATCCTAGGCACATTATTGCACACACAAGAACATAGAACTATATCGGGTCTGAGATGTAGTGCAACACTTAGATATAATTCCATCCATTTGGCAATTGAGGACGGTCTGACCCCTTCATTTGCATCTTTCTTTTTTTAGGGTTTTGATTCTTTGTGTAGGGTTTTTCAAGTGGTTCTTCATTACAAATTTTTGGGGACATTAGTGAAGCAAGTGCAAAATTCACCCAACCAAAGGCAAAGTACTGTGAACACCTAGTGACCATATCAGGATCAAATTTTGAGTTGTTTCATAGACCAGAGCACCCATATTTCAGACCAGGGAACCCAAAGGCACCCATATTCCTCTCCATGTGCCCCAATCTAGTGAGATCTGCCTCCGCTACTATTTTCTGAAGATCATTGTGACACTTTATTCCGTCATTTCATCACTATGCTCAGTCCTAGATCAATGCGAGGTAAGTCTAATTTAGGTAAGTACCTTCCCCTTTCATTTTATTTCATTTAAATTATCAAATAAATTACTTAGCATTTACATTTCATTTATCACATTGTTGTACTGTTAGATTCTTAATAAAATTTAGATTTTATAGAATCAGTGTCTACTAGAATGCTCAAAATCTCGCCTTTTCTGATTCAAAAGATTTGTGTTGTTATTTTCTCTTTGTCACTCCAGTTTTATTGTTAGATCATCAATCGCACTTGTAACCTACAAAAGAAATGACTAGCTACACATGCTCACAAACCACATCAAATATAAAAAAAGATGCAGAATGTGGAGTCAAAATGACCCTGGTGGTCACCCAAAGTGTGAACTTGCAACCAAGCACCGCACTACATCTCACACTCCATATAGTTCTTTGTGTGTGTATATGTGTCTTGTGCCCTAGGTTTCCCTTGTACAAGTTGCACGATTTTAGCGGGCTAGATCTAGATTTTTCCTGAGTATGCAAAATGTGTTTGATGGAATAAAATGAACTCCCCTCCTATGCAGTGTATGCAGACCAAACAATCCCTTGTCCTTTGTATGAATGTGCTAGATGTATGTCTTATAGTGCCTTTTTTCAAGCTTACGTGGTGATAGATAATGCTTATAGTACTTGGCCCTTTATTTATAATAATTAACTAAGCATATATATGATTCCCTTGTTTGAATTTTGTAATTGAAAACTAAAAGGCTGACTTGAAGTGTTAAAATGTGACCAAGAAGCAAAAAGGACCCAAACAAGTAAGAATAAGAAAGAGAGGGACACGAGGACCCAGGATGGATAGGAGCGCCTAGGTGCTTCTGTCCTAACTGGGTGCTAGTGTCTGAGGCCATCAAAAAATAAATTAGTCAAGTGCCAAAAAAATTGTAAGATGTGTAAACTTGGTAAAGTGCAAGAGATAAAGTAACCAAAAGACTAAAAGGAGTTGTCAACCACTAGTTTTCTTGTTTAGGAATCATGTATACATTATTATGATTTAGGACCTAGAATTCTACCCAAGTGCATAGATTTTGTGTTTATATTTTCCCCCACTTCATGTTGTTGAGTGAATACTCGATAGAATAAATTAAATAGAAGATGTGTACCTTGTAAACCAAAGAGGAGTGTAGCCAATAGTGTGCCAAGTGGATAAGTGGCCATGTGAAGCGTGAAGTGATCGTAGTGCGAAGCATTGCAAATAGGAAAGGGAGGTAGACCCCATGGGTGATTATGTTAAAATGTAAAATCATAGCCTAAACTAATTAATTTTGTGGTAAATAAATGAATAATGAAATACTAAAATAATATTCAAGTAACTAAGAAATAAAAAATATGAAACCCTAATTTCAAATAGGGTTATAAAATCCTTAGCTCATTCGAAGGGGTTTTTGAATTTTGTTACATTGGGTACCGGTTGAATAGAGATGAAGGACCGTCACATAGAATTATGAAAAAATGCATATCTACTAGATTTGACTAGACTGGGGAACCTGGAGAGTGATAAGGGTGCCCGTAGGCACCCTGGTCCATTTTTTGGGTGCCCTAGTCTGCGTAGATGCTCAAAAAACCTTCTCTAAGGTATCACAAGAGGTTTTCACTTATTCACCTTTGATTACATGTATGTCATTGTAAGGTCATCGAGGTCTTTGTAAACCTGCAATGAAGAAAGCACCTGCAAAACCCTCAAATAGACATCAAATCCTAAAAATTAAAGATGTAAAATGAGGGGTCAGACTTTCCTCAACGGCCACAATGGTGGACTTACAACTGAGCGTTGCACTACATCTTAGACCCAATGTAGTTATGTGTGTGTGTGTGCATAATTGTGCCCTAGGTTGCTCTTATATGTGTCGCAATTGAAGTAGTGAGAAAATAGCTAGATGTATAATTTAAATAATGTGTGCGTGGAAACAATAAATTCCCCTCTTATGAAGTATGATGTGAATGAACCACCCTTTATCCCTTGTGAATGAGCTAGATGGAAGCAATGGAGCTCTTGGATTCCTTGGTGGATGCAACCTTAGGTGGAGATAGATAGTGCTTAGTGCTTGGTCCCTTATTATGATCACATAACTTTATATTTATATGATTATTTTTCTTGAATTTCATAACTAACCCTGAAAAGGCCAACTATCAAAAAGATAAGATGCTCAAATGGCTAGAAAGGACGTAAAAAATGTGACCAAAGTACAAAGAGGACAATGACACCCAGAGGGGATGGGGGTGCTTGGCGCTGGCGTCTTAGGTAGGCACTAGTGTCCAGAATGACAAATATTGAAAGGTGAAAAGACAAACTAAACAAGTAAGAGTGCAAGACTGAAAGCAGAAGCATAAAAGCAAATAAAGGTGGCCAAATACATGGTTTAATTAATAATTTTCTTACTTAAGAACCATATGAATAGTAGTATGTGATCGAGACTAGATAATTACCTAAAGTGTGTGATTGTGTGTCTACATTTTCCCCCATTTTATGTTGGTGAGCATAATGCTCAGTAACATAAAGTAGGTAGAGATGCGTACTTGGTATCCATGTAGATCGATGTAGAAAATGTGTTGAGGGACTAGATAAAAGCGTGGAGTGATAAAAATATGGAGAGTCAAGACTAAAGATGAAAATTTGTAAAAGGTGATAAAAATGAACCTAGGGTGGAAACGTGTGTGTGAATGTGGTATTGTACTTGTTGTTGGTGTCGATATGTGTGATGTTGTGTTGATTTTGACTACGTGATTTCCATATGGATGGACTTGCAAAAGAGAAGACGATCAAGTAGTCAAATATGCATGTGTATGTATAAAAAACATGTAAGGAAATATGTAAAAGAAAATGTCAAAAATGTGAAAAAGAAACATGTGCACCTAATTTGTGATGAGAAAAAGGGTGTAGAAAGGATCCTAAAGATGATGTCGACACGTGAGTATTTCAAGCGATCTCTTACCAGTGTAATGGAAGAATTGTAGGGAGAACTGTTTGGTGTCGTCCTCCAACCTTTAACTACTTCTCATTATGTAAAACACCACGGCAGATGGTGTGTATGTGTTAAGGACTCTCTACCCTATAAAATCCATTGTGTAAATGCCCAGTGATAAAGGACTCTTAGCCCTATTAAAATCCTTTGTGACATGTCAAAGAACTGTGTAATTGTCCCCTGGTTACTGGCACTCCAGGAAAGGCCAATGTATTGCCCCCTAATTTTAGGAATCTAGGAAAGGTCATTGTACTAAGGACCCAAGTATAGTTTTGAGTCTCGTCTAAAACTGAAATTGTGTTGAATTGGTACCATGTTGTGTGTAACTTTGTATGGGCTGACTGATTCACCCATATGATGACCCCCCTCATTTGGGTTGCATACGACGTTGTTAAAGGAGTATGCAGCCCAAAAGAGGACCAACCGTTATGCTGAAACTATGCCCTGCAGGGGGGAGGGAATGTGTTTCGTAGAAACCAAGGCACATGCAAACAAGAGGCTAGGAAAAATAAGTGTTATTACATGCAAAGAAAAACACTCATGTATAATATGAAATGTAAGTTGCAAAAACAATGTGTAAACACATAAGAAGACAATGTAGACTGAAAAACGTAGGTTGCAAACATGAGACATCACTCACGATGTCGCAAGATAGTCGATTCCATCATGGCCATAAGTAGACAAGTTTGCACACAAAACAAAGGGAAAATCCCACAAAAAAAATCATATAATGAATAGTAATGGTAAACAATGTAACAGACAACCATGGAAGCAAATAGTCATGCATAACAAATGTTGCACATGAGGCACCCGTTAGCATGTTAGAAAGATAAAAAGTATGTCAAAGCGTGTATAATATGAGAAAAATAGTGTTCTATGGAACAAAATTAAACAATAACACTTGTAGTGTATGAAAGTGGATGCCCCCAAGAGCCTCTGTGGGGCTGGTATTATGAAATATCCCTTGTGGGATACCACTTTAAAATGCACAAAATATTGAAAATTTGCAGCCACCTAAAATACTGATTTTTACATATTTTTACAGTTAGGGCAGCGAACTAAAGAAACTTAATATCTCCCAAAATATCCACCCGATTACTTGAAAATTTAAAGAGAGCTTAATATTATTATAAAGGACATAAGAAAACTATTTTTGGAATTTTACAGAAATTAAAATGCTTCCAAAAAATTATAGTGTGCCCTAGATAGCTGAAAAACTTCTAAAATTCATAACTCACCAAATACAAGAGCAAAAATTATGAGTCTTTGGAAATAACATTAAAAAATATAGGAAATGATATTTCAATGTTTAGATCTGAAAGGGGCCAACTGGAAACACTCCAAATAAAGGTTGCAAGTCACCTAGCTTGAAAAAGGGTTGGAAATTGATGAAGATGCCTTCAAAGTGATACTGAGCCCTGCCCAAATGGCTACCATGAATATGATCTGAAATCCCTTTGGTTATCTTCCCCAAATGCCCCTAAAATCCTTCCTCTAAAACCTCTGATAATATCTCTATAACACATCCCAGAAGGCGGCTTCAAAATGACAGCTAGGGTAGATCTCCCACTACCGAAGAATGCCCTGCTAGCTAGGGATGGATCTCTCACCACCGAAGCTAGGGTCCCTATGGGATTTCACTCCACAAGTTGTAGATTTGTAACCAGTAGTTGCACATGAAAGCAAAATAAAATGTATGTAAAAGTGCCTTTTTCTTTCTCCCCCAGCTCCTTATATACTTCTCCAAGGAAAAAGAGCCCCAATAAACCCTAGATGCATTTCTTTATATGGAAGGGCAAATAAAATAAAAGTAACTAAAGTTAATTTTTTCCTTTTTAAGTCACCATGGTCCAAAAGTGACCCCCAAACACAAAACTTGAATATTAGTACCATGTGGCCCCTTCCCAATAGCTCCTAGCATCCACAGCCCCTTGGGTATGACCAAGGCTTGGACTCGACTTGGCCCTTAGGCCTTTGGCGTAGGAAAGGGGACATTACAGTCCTCCCTTCCTAAATTTTTCTTGTCCTCAAGCAAATGTAAATTAGGATGCTGTAAAATCTGTTATCCCTCCCAAGTAACATCCTCAAGTGGCAATCCCTTCCATCGCACCAAATGCTCGTTGATTACTCTACTCCTAAGTGCCCTCTATCTCTCTTCAATAATGGATTATGGTTCAAACACCAACTTCCCCTCCTCATCTAGTGGTGGTAACTCTGTAGATGGTACAATACACTTGCTGAGTGCCTTCTTAAGGCATGAAACATGGAAGACATTATGTATCTTACTATGCTCCGGTAGCTCTAGCTCATATGCAACTGCCCTAACTCGACAAACTACCCAGTATGGACTATAAAACCATGGTTTTGAAATTTCTCTGCACCCTTCTTCTTTAGTGAGGACTGCCTATATGGCTATAAACGTAGGAATACTAAATCCCCAACCTCAAAAGACCTCTCTATCATGTGTCGATCTGCATATACCTTTTGTTGATTCTGTGCCTTCTGAAGGTTCTCTCTAAGAGCCTTCAGAATATCTTGGTTCTCCTATAACCAATCTCAAGCTTTGGGGGCTCGGCTATCTGGTAATACCAAATCCACAAATTTCATAGTATCGTACCCATACAAGGCTCAGAAATGATTCATACCTATGCTCATTTGGTAGGTGTTATTGTAGCAATACTCACCCATGTGTAACCATTTAATCAATTCCCGTTGATGTCCTATCACATAACTCGATAAGTAGCCCTCTATCCACTTATTGACTATCTTCGTCTGCCCATCTGTCTATGGGTGGTAGCTAGTGCTAGGAGTCAAATCCATACCTGCTAGTCTAAAGATCTCCTACCAAAAGGTGCTCATGAAGATCTTGTCCCTGTCACTGAAACTATTTTTAGGTAACCCATGTGGCCTAAAAATGTCGGTATAGAAAATCTGGGCCACATCCACTGCCTCGTGCCCCTTGGGTAGGGAAAATAAATGAGTGTACTTAGTTAGCCAATTAACTACAACATAAATGTAGTTATGCCCATGCACCAAGGGAAGCCCTGTGATAAAATCCATAGATATGCTTTCCCATTTCTATTCAGGAATGGGGAGAGGCTGAAGTAACCCTGCTAGAAAAGACTGCTCGGATTTGGTTTGTTGGCAAACCATACACTCTCTGACATGATTAAGGACATCATCTTTCATCCCCTTCCATGCAAATCTCTCCCTGATAAACCTGTTTGTTTTGAAATACCCAGGATGTCCAGCTAGTGGTGTATCATGTACTGCTCGAAGGATCTTCTCCTTCATTTTGGACCCTGGTACAAGGAAAATCCTATCCTTGTAGAAAATGAGATCATCCACTACTTTTTATCAGTCATCCTGTATAATACCATCCATGATCTCACATGCAAACTGATTTTTGGAATGCTCAACAAATATATGAGCCTTCTAATCCGCTGAAATCTCAGACATAGAACTAAGCATAGAAGTGAGGTAAGGCCTCCTAGATAAAGTGTCAGCAAATATAATATTCTTACCTCTATTGTACTCTATGTCAAATTCATATGTTTGTACCTTGTTCACCCATCTTTGTTGGCGATCGTTGAGCTCCTTCTGTCCCAAGAAGAACCTCAAACTGTTGTGATCCCTATAAACCATGAATTCGCTACCCACAAGGTACTGTCTAAATTTGGCCAAAGCATGCATAATGGCCAACATCTCCTTATCGTAAATTGAATACCCTCTCTCCACGGTTTTCAATTTTTGACTCTCATAGTCGATGAGATGCCTATCCTGCATGATAACTGCCCCAACACCATCTCTTGATGCATCACACTCTATAATGAATGGGTGGGAGAAATCTGGTAATTTGAGGATGGGACACAAACTCATCAACTCCTTCAAGTGATCAAAAACCTATTGTGTTGTGTCTGACCAAGAAAAAGCCCCCTTCTTGGTCAAATCGGTCAATGGAGCAGTCAATCGAGAGAAATTCTTCACGAACCTCTGGTAATATGTGCACAACCTCACGAATCCTCTCAAATGTGTCAATGTCCTAGGTGGTAGCCAATCCAGAATTGCATGTATCTTCTCTCTATCCACCTTCACTGTACCCCCACCAATCACATATCCCAATTATAGAATTTCGGTCATGCCGAACTCACACTTAGAGGCTTTTGCATATAACGAATTAGCTTCTAATATCCCCAATATCTCACCCAGGTGCCTGATATGGTCCTCCCAAGTCCTGTTGTAGACTAAAATATCATCAAATAAAACCAATACAAACTTCCGCAAGTGGTGGTTGAACACATGATTCATGCAAGACTGGAATGTAGCTGGAGCATTAGACAATCTGAAAGGCATCACCAAGAACTCAAAGTGACCGAATGTCATCTGAAAGTTGTCTTATGCATGTCCTGCTCCTTGACTTTGATCTAATGATATCCAGAACGCAAATCTATTTTTGAAAAATAGATAGCCCCATGTAGCTCATCCAACAACTCATCAATGCGTGGTATGGGATACTTGTTCTTTATTTTCTTCTTATTCAATGTACGGTAGTCCATACACAACCGCAGGGTCCCATCCTTCTTCTTCACCAATACCATCAAAGAAGCAAAAGGGCTGGAACACGGTCTAATATGACCCATATCAATGAGCTCCTGTATAGTATTCTTGATCTCATCCTTAAACCATTTGGGGTGACGGTAAGGATAAGTAACCACCGGTCTAGCATCCTCAAGCTCAATCACATGCTCAAATACCCTATCTAGAGGTATGCCTGGAGGTATGTCACTAAAAATTACACTATTTATGTCCAATAAGCCCTGTATATCCACATGATACTCTTGTTGTCCATCCTCTGATTTCTTGGTCGAAACCAAACAATGTACTGCCCAATCCACCCCGTTGTGCCTATAGATCCTCTCGATCCTCTTGGTCGTAACAACTCGAGGTGCCTCTGAAGACAAGCCCCTCAATATCACATTCCTCCCTTTGGACTTGAACTTCAGCTCCATCGTCTGGAAATTAGTCTGAAACTCACCAAGGGAATGGAGCCATTGTACTCCAAGCACTATGTTGGTCTCTCCAATACCAAAAATATAGAAATCATTGGTAACTGTATAGTTACCCATCATGATGCTCATTTGGGGAACCCGTCGTGTGTATCTCATGGAATCTCCATTGGCTATAACCACGTTGAAGCCCTCAAATTCCTCTATCTGTAACCCTCGCCTCTCAACCAATGAGGCATCAATAAAGTTTTGGGTTGCCCCACTATCAATGATTACCACTACTCATTGTCCCTGCAAAACATGGGTTGATTACACAGGGACACATATACATCACGACTTATGCAGAGTTCACAAAGAGGCTAGTGAGAAGATTTGATAGGAGGGATCCCGACAGGTATTTTAGAGAGTTGACTCATTTGAGGTAGACCGGTTCCTTGGACCAATATATCACAAATTTTCAGAGACTATCGGTCATGGTACCTAATTATATAGAGATGATGTTGATTTCCCTATTCACAACAGGTTTGACAAATGCTCTCACTGGATTTGTGAAGGCATTTCAGTCTTCTTCTTTGTATGAGGCTACCATTCAAATCTAGAGAGGACAAAGAGGAATTGAGGTGAAAGAAACTATGTTTTGATTGCCATGCACCTTGGGTTCCAGGACATGATTGCAAGGGTAGAGGGAGGGCCCAATTCATAGAGGTCTTTGAGGAGAGTGATGGTGATGAGGAGTTGGACACACAGGGATTAGAGGATGATGATGATGAGGCATTAGATAGTGTGGGTGTTGAGCAAGATAGCAAGACTTTTCCCCAGGAGACTATCGCAACTTTGTCTAGTGCCACCAATCATGAGTGTCTCCCTCTAGATGTAAGATTGCAAACTTAATTTCATCTTCCTCATGCATAGGATTCAAGTCGAAGTATGTCTTCAACTTCTAGACCCAAGACTATGCAATACACTTCTTAGAATTGTCAAAGTGTGGAACAGAAATCTGTCCCAACCTCCTTTGCATCTCTGGTACCTGTACCTGGTAATCTCTCCTAGGCCTGTTGTCAATCTTCATTTTGTAATATTCCTGGAATAGCATGTTGTCACAAAATCCATCACTTAAGGTGTGGTACCTTTCCCAACAAGAATCCTCATCTATAATATCCACTGGCTATTGTACCTGTGAAACTTCCAGATCCTTTGAGAAAGAAGGTTCGTGAAACCCCAAAGGCCTGGTAGAAGAATGGGGAGACCACTGCCCTGAATGACTACCCTCACCTCTTTGACCATGTTTTCCCCCTATTTCTATTTTCTCCTCTTTCTACATGAGTATCGATCTTGTCCTTTACTAATCTCTCAATTAGATGGCTCAAATAGAGATTGGTAGTCTCCTGCTACTTTACCATGTTGGTGAACAATTGTTTCATCAGATATACACCTATATCCTCACTGTCTATTTCCCCCATCTTTCAATCCCAACAGGCTGGAGAAACAACTACTCTGATACCACTGAAATATCCCTTATGGGATACCACTTAAAATTGCACAAAATATTGAAAATTTACAGCCACCTAAAATACTGATTTTTGCAGCTTTTTACAGTTAGGGAAGCAAACTAAAGAAACTTAATTCCTCCCAAAATATCCACCCGAATTACTTGAAATTTTAAAGAGATATTGATATTATTATAAATGACATAAGAAAATTGTTGTTGGAATTTTACAGAAATTAAAATGCTGCCAGAAAATTACAGTGTGCCCTAGACAGCTAGAAAACTTCTAAAATTTGTAACTCACCAAATACAAGAGCAAAAATTATGTGTCTTTGGAAATAACATTAACAAATATAGAAAATGATATTTCAACCTTTAGATCTGAAAGGGGCCAACTGGAAACCCTCCAAATAAAGGCTACAAGTCACCTATCTTGGAAAAGGGTTGGAAATTGATGAAGATGCCTTCAAAGTGATGTTGAGCCTTGCCCAAATGGCTGTCATGAATCTGATATGAAAGCCCTTTGATTATCTTTCCCAAATTCCCCCAAAACCCTCAAAATCCTTCCTCTGAAACCTCTGATAATATCTCTGTAACACAACCTATAAGGCGATTCAAAAATGACAGCTAGGGTAGATCTCTCACTACCGAAGAATGCCCTGCTAGCTAGGGATGGATTTATCACCACCGAAGCTAGGGTCCCTGTGGGATTTCACTCCACAAGTTGTAGATTCGCAACTAGCAGTTGCACAAGAAGGGAAAATAAAATGTATGCAAAAGTGCATTTTTCTTTCTTCCCCTGCTCCTTATATACTTCTCCAAGGCAAAAGATCCCTAATAAACCCTAGACGTTTTTCTTTCTATGGAAGGGCCAATAAAATAAAAGTAACTAAAGTTAATTTTTCCTTTTTAAGTTGCTATGGTCCAAAAGTGACCCCCAAACGCAAAACTTGAATATTAGTACCATGTGGCCCCGTCCCAATAGCTCCTAGCGTCCATAGCCCCTTGGGTATGACCAAGGCTTGGACTCGACTTGGCCCTTGGACTTTGGCATAGGAAAGGGGACATTACATATTAGGTACTGTGCTACGCGTCCATGCTACATGTAATAGACTTGTATAATCTACGATCATAACTAGAAAGCAAGTAAACGTGCATGTGTGTATGGAAAGATAATGACTTACAAGATATATATCTAGCACGTGTAATAAGATGAACATGTAACAAGTAAATGTAAGAAAAATTAAATACAACCAAGATATGTAGTATGTTATGAATGGATGAAATGAAATACAGAGTGAATTATAGGAGCCGCATGCCCCCCGGAGTGAATGGAATTGTATGCATTGAGGTTTATTTATTTATACCCCCTCAGCAATCAAGAATGAACCGTAAATGAGAGTGCATCATTGGGAAATGGTTTGAATGATGTGTCATCTGTGGCATTTTTTTCTGAATGTGTAGTGATGATATGTGACATAGAGATGAAGTGCGATAATGTGTGATGATTTAGCCTAAATTGTATATCACAACAAGATAATGAAAGAAGTGACGATTTAGCCTAAAGCATATATCACTAAAGGATGCTCTAAGAAATGATGATTTAGTGTAAAGTGTATATCACAAGATGATGCTAGAGGAAGTGATGATGTATCTTATGGTGTATATCACTAATTTAGGAATGTCACATAAAAAAATATTGAATGTGTGAGTGTGATGAGGTCCATTTGATTTGTAAACCCTCAGCAGTCAAGTATAGACTAAAGGACTAAAGTGCGTCATAGGGTAGTGAGTGCAGCGTATAAAAGTAGATGAGAAGATTGTGTAGATTAATGTGGTGATGAAGAAATTTCATGATGTGTAAAGTGTGTAATGTAGGATGTAAAGTATGTAATGCAAGATGCATGGATGATATAAGATGTGTAGATGCATAGTGTATGTAAGACGTAATATGTAAGGTTTAGAATGCAATATGTAAGATAATGTAGTGTATAAAAGTATAATATGTGTGAATATGTGTGAAGATGTATGATGTGTAGTGTCTATTATGTGGTGTTTGAGGTTTGTGTGTATAGTATTCCCTCAATATTCAAGTGTGAACCGAAGCACAAGAGTACGTCATCGGGTTATGTCGATGCTAACGTGTGTGAAGATGTCTATGCAAAATTCTACGATGTTTGGATAGAGGGGGGAGAGATAATTGTAATTCCCCTAAGTGTGTAATGGTGAGTGAACTATCTGATGAAAGTAAAGGATGAAGTTCCTCTACTCGATGATTGTGGTGATGAAAGCGTGTGATCATTCTCTAATAGTGGTGGTATATATGATAGACATTGCGTGGGTGAGTGAATTCTATGTGCACGCGATGAATGAGTATATGGTGGGTACCGCAGTGTAACAAAATGTGTAGGTGATGGAGACCTATGTGAAACAGAACGCGGTGGGGATAGAAACCTATGTGGAATAAAACGAGGTGGTGATTTACATCTATATATAGTAATTTTCCTAGGAATGATCTATATTGTTGTGTTGGACTAGCAGAGAAAGTAGTTAGATGTAGAATGTAAATAATGTGTGTGTGGAAACAATAGACTCCCCTCCTATGAAGTGTGATGCAGATGAACTAGCCTTTGTCCCTTGTGATGGAACTATATGGATGCAATGGAGATCTTAGATGCCTTGATGGATGCAACCTTTGGTGGAGATAGATAGTGTTTAGTGGTTTTTCCCTTATTATAATCACATAACTTTATATTTATATGATTCCATTGCTTAAATTGCATAATTAACCTCGAAAAGGCTGACTACTAAAAATATAAGATGCTCAAATGGCTAGAAAGGACCCAAAAAATGTAACCAAAGTATAAAGAGGAAAAGGGCACCCAGAGGGGATGGGGGCACCTAGCGTTGGCATCCTAGCTAGGCACTAATGTCCAGAATGAAAAATGTTAAAAGGTGAAAAGACGGACTGAGCAAGTAAGAGTGCAAGACTGAAAGCAGAAGAAATTTGGCCAAATACGTGGGTTAATTAGTACTTTTCTTACTTATGAACCATATGAATAACAGTATGTGATCAAGACTAGATAATTACCCAAAGTGCGTGATTATGTGTGTCTAATGGGTGAATCATACACATAGTAGCATGTTGTAGGAGCTTGTGCTTGTTGATGTGAGTTGCTTCTTGTTTCTTGTAATGATGGGCCTGCAAAAGAAGAGCAAGAGAGTATTCAAAGTCCCATATGTGAAAAACCATAGTAACGTATGTATTAAAAGTAAAAGTGTGTATAAATTAATAGCTAAGGAAAGAGTGCACCTAATGTATGAGAGAGTATAGGATAGAAATATGTCCTATTTTCTTTGGAGATTTTGCTGGATGGGGTTAGGACTGATCAATTCCTAACCAAGAAACCATCGAGCAATAGGTTTGAGCATCTTTCTGCCAAGGATGAGGTTTTTGGGCGATCTCATTCTAAGAGGTGAGGTTTTTGAATGATCTCGTTCCAAGAACGAGTTTTTTAGGTGATCTCACACCAAGCATGATCTTTTTGGGTGACATCACACCAAAGAGAAGAGTGTTGGGGAGAGGTTTGTTTTTCTCTCCTTCCATGATGCTTCTCAAATGATAAGTGCCACTGCATATTGGCATGTCTTGATTTGTAACCAAATTATAACTTAATTGTAGTCTAATGACTGAATTCTATAACTGAAGCCAAGTGTCTGATACTGTAGATCTGTACTATAAACTGCTATAAACTTTTTTTAATTGAGAAAACATCTATTTTTTCCTAAGACATAAGCACCCATGTGGGGAAAAATTTCCCACCGTTCCTATTTTCTATTGGGAACTAGTGTTTTCTCTTTGTTTTTTATCCAAGTTTGATTCTGGACCACTTTGTAACTATGTGCCTTTTTCGATTTTGTATTATATTGTTCTATTTTAGAATTTTGTGTTGCTAGAAGGGTGATTTGTTCACCCAATAGTTCCCCCCTCGTGTGGGGTGCATGTGGCAAATGTAGGAGGAGGCGGCCCAAACAAGAGGACTTGAAACTAATATACATATCGTAGATTGGATACCCGCATGGGATAGGGGATGTGCATGGTAGAAACCAAGGAACATATAAAAAAGATAGAATAGAAAACAAGTGTTATTTTTAAGATATAGGATGCAATATAATATATTGTAGCAATAAACTATGAAGACAAAATATACTAGAAAAATTAGGTTGCATACGTGGGACATCACTCACAATGTCACAAGACAATCAAGGCCGAAGCGTCCATAATCAAACAATGATCAAGCATGGCATAGGGAATAGCCTGCAAACAATAGTAAATAGATAACCATGGTTGTATAATATCCTACAAGGAAAATGCTACACATAAATCAATCGTTAGCATGAAGATAAGTAGTATGTCAAGACATGTATAGATAACAGAAAAATAAATAGTGATCTAGTAACAAGAAGTAGGAAAGATTGTAACAATAGGACCTGTGAGTGTGGAGTTTGAGAGTAGTAAAGGTAGATGCCTCCAGGAGCCTCAATGGGATTGGTAAAGAATGGTTTCAAGCATCATGCATCATGTAAGAATCTGTAAATTTTTTGTATTCACCTCAAGATACCATGTGAACACGTATGTGTGTATAGCAAAATATAATGACATACTAAGTATCCAACTAGCATAGGAAACAAAGTGCAACATGAAAATTAAATAAAATAACAAGATTAAATACAACCAAGATGTGTAAATGGAGTGTGAATGTGATATTTTGTTGTGATATGTAAGATGTGTATATGAGGGGGACCGTGTTTCCTCCCAACGGATGTGCTTCACGTGAGGTTGATTTAGGAATTGTGCCCTCAACAGTTAAGTATGAACCATAGAACAAGAGTGTGCTATCAGGTAGTGATGGTACAGTATGTGTACTGGAGATGTGACAATACTCGGAAAGGTAGACATGAAGCATGAAGCATGAGAGATAGAGATAAATCCACCTAGATGTGACTAGTGAGGGGAGAAGTTGAATACCCTCGATTATGCACGAAGTAGGGAGTCAAGTAAACTCATCAAGGAGGTTATCAGTTTCGGGGTCATAACTGATAGGATTTGGATTGGAGACATAGTATGCAATAGTGTGAGGTTGATCGTAGAAAGAGCCTATGCGGTATAAATTATACATGCCCATAGCATATTCTTCATCAGTAAAAGGGGGTTACAAACAATCACGTGCATGCCAACGATTTGATTTAATATAAATTAAATTAAATCTAATTGCAGAGTAAATATTATAACTAATGATTCACAAATGATTTTATACAGTAAATGGACAAGCAATAAGCAAACAACAATATGAAACCCTAAGCAAGTGATAAGGAGAGGGTGACTTAGCTGATTACGTGTAACTTGGAGATGATTTGGGTAGGTGAACTGCTGGAATAGACTATGAATAGCATTTTCAAGGCTGATTGGAGGTTTTGGAACTTGAAAATGTGTCAGATAGAAGTGCCCATGGGGTGATTACTTCACCCAATAGATGTTGATTTTTTTACCATTTTGATATTTACTATAACTCTGAGTTGTTGTAGGGGTGATTTTTTCACCTAATAGATGTCCCCCTCATTTGGGGTGCATGTGATGTCGATAGGAGAATGTAGCCCAAAGTAGAGGACCAAAAGTTGATATGCACATCGTAAATTAGATACCTGAAGGGGGTAGGGGATGTGCATGGTAGAAACCAAGGCACATACAAACAAGATAGGGTAGTAACAAGTGTTAGTATATAAAAGGTTGGCATGTGATAGAAGAAAATGTAACAAGAAAGCGTGAAAACAAGATGGACAGCAAAAAGCAGGTTTCATACATGGGACATTGTTCACAATTTCACAAGACAATCAGGGCCAAAGCGACCAAAAGCATACAATGATCAAACAATACATAGGGCATAGCCCGTAAATAATAGAAAACAATAGGAAATAAGAAGTGACAGATAGTCATAGTTGTATTGATCCTGTAATGAAAATGCTACACATGAAGCACCCGTAACACGTTAGAAAGATAAATAGTATGCCAAGGCATGTATATATAAGTGAAAAGTAAAGTGACCGTAATGAAGTAGTAAATGTTCAACCCTGGTCATTGGTGTTGTCATTTATGTCAAGTGACATTGATGGAAAATGAGTGAAAGGTGAAGTGAAGCTCGGTCAAGGGACATGAAGGTTGATTGGTAGTGCCTTCTAAAGATGTTTGAAGCTCACAGAAAAAGTTCAGGATAGTTTCAGTGATCTAAAATCTTGGTTGGTGATGCAAGATAGTTTTGGTGTTCTACAAGTTAGACATGATGACGTAAGCATGGGCAAGAGCTCTTACAGT
Organism: Taxus chinensis; assembly: GCA_019776745.2. Taxonomy (NCBI): domain Eukaryota; kingdom Viridiplantae; phylum Streptophyta; class Pinopsida; order Cupressales; family Taxaceae; genus Taxus; species Taxus chinensis. The sequence continues at coordinate 19,602,313 of CM034151.1, forward strand.
AAGTTTCAGGTCAGTTGGTGGAAACCTCGGTTCAAATTGGATCATTTAGGCATGTTTCTTGACCCTAATGAAATGTGAGAGGTTAGTATAAGTTAATGAAAGGTAATGTGAGCATGGGAGGAGCCTAGAAATATTTTCTATAGCATGTGTGAGCAAAAACAAGGCTCGGTTTAGCCCCTGGAGGCAAAATTCAAAATTTCATCAAAGTTGCCTTTGAGAACTAGCAGTGTTTTCTAAGGTAAATGAGATTGGTAAAATATTCACATAAAAACCTATGGCTAACCAACATATGTAATGAGTAGATGGATGTCTTGTAGTACTTCATGCAAAATTTCATCAAATTCTAAAATGGGGATTTAAAGTTATTCAAGTTTTTCTAAAACCGGTTCTTTGAGAAGTGCAAAATAAGCAGTTTGGCTTCTTAGCACCCAAGAAAAAATATAATGCGAATTAATTTTTTGAGATTATTCCAAGACTGAAATGTTGCAAAAATTTTGATTCAATTTGGGCAAGTTTCAAAGAAGTTATGAGTACTTCTCCAGCCCTGTTCTTTTCTCTTTCCAAGCCATCTCTGAATCATTGGATGTAAAAGTGGTTTGTTGTGCCTCAATCTTGTAGTTGATCATTCTTTTTGGAATTTTTCATGATAATTCAATGGTGATATCATATTTTATAATAAATTCAAGATACTTCAAGGGTGATACTCTGCCTCAAGCTCTTTCATGGCATAGGTTGCACTATCTAGGGACAGTGAGAGAGTTCAGTCACAAGAAGAGTCTTTCACCAACTTTTTAAGACTCAGTTGATATTTCTTTCCTCCTCAAATACATGTTGAGTGTTTAAATTACTCTCATGTGGTAAATTGAATTTTATTTCATCTTTTCTTAACCTCTACCTTCTAGGAGCATCTTCCATAGTTAAATTTTGAACTGTCCAACCTGATTTCAAGGATTGTGACATTCTTTCTACCTAGCCTAAGATACTTTGTGGATAAGTTTATGGATCTCATGCTTTTTATCATGTTTCCAAGCTATCATAAATATGTCAAAGCTACTTTTGGTATTTTAAAATCTAATTGTTCGACTGAGTATGGATTGTAGGTTATTTTGTAAGGTTGTTTTGTACTGAGAATGTGTCAACTTGGAATGATGTTTTATTGAACCCTCAAAGTTGAATGATGAATATCATCTCTTCTCTTAATTCTCCATAATTTCTTTTTAGGCACAAAGGTTAGGTGGTTTCTCTATATTTAAGACATTTTAATATGTTTCAGTACTTTGTGTTTAGATAAATCGAGGTGGTAAGTCAAATTGTGATTGCTGCAAGTTGTAATAAATTTTAGAAGAGTTGGAGAATCCTTGCACAAACCTCATAGAGTTGAAACTTTCATATTTCATTAAGTATTGAGGAAAAAAAATATTTTTGGAGTGGTTCCGACATGCACATGAGCTAAAACCCTCTTCCTAGGGTTTACAAGGGAAATTTGATCGAATCACATGTTTTACCCAATAAAAATTCACTAAAACCTAGATAAATCTCTGTCTGGATCCTACGAGCTATTTGTAAAAAGAAATTTTCAAATTCCTTGAGTATCGAATGATAACTCTGTGATAGTGTTTATGCATCTCTGTGGAAACCTTATGCAGGTTGTCTTTTATAAATCTTAATGCAAATTTCCTTATAAAATATATTTAGCATTATTTGCAAACCTTCGAATCCCCACAAAAAAGGTTCAGGAGTCAGCATATATGTTCAACAACATAATTTTGTGTCTTGCTTGGTTTCATAGTACAAAAATTGGTGACAATTGTAAAGGAAAAACCCCGTCTTCATGTGTTCAGTATTAGTTGAACAATTTTCTTCATAGTCAATGTGAAACAGTGGAGAAATCCTCTCTTGTCATCGAATGGAGAATGTTCTTAAGGAAATGAAAGTTTCTACCCTTTCAAAGAAATGCTAGTCTCAAAGTCTTGAGTGTACAAGTTGTGTTCTGTAGGTGTGATTTGTTACAATAGCTATTTTATCTTCTTGAGAAGATAAAAAGAAAATTCACATGGCTCGAAGCTCATGAAGAAGATCAAAAGCCTATTCAAGCTCTTTGTGAATTTCAAGAGACTTAAGACAGTTATAATCTCATGATTTTCTCCTTACTCAGCTCGAGTCAGAAGGTGAAGGGTTGTTATGGAAAAAGAAAAAAGATCAATTTTAAGGAACTTATGACACCAATAGATGGAATATGAAGATTCTATGCTTCCTAGTAAAGACAACCCGTTCAAGAGTGTGTGACGGAAGTGAAAATACATGAAACTGAAAATATTTTGACAAATTTTTGTTTTGTAGTATTTATAAATAGAAAGGAGAACACTTACATGCGTAGAGGTGCTGATCATAAAAAATTAGGGGGTGATATATTGGTTGGTGGGTGTGAGATTAATAGGTGAGATGCCAAGAAGAATGCATATGAAATGACATAATACTAAGATACAAAATATGACTGAAGTATTGAATTCTTAATTACCCTGAAATTAGTTCCAATGCTCAGATGATGTGAAAGTTCAATTGCAAGACTATATGAAGGTGAATTGCGTCTTAGATACTGACAGAGATTGATTATTTATGGCCATTAATGATAGTCAATGCAGTTAGAATACTAAAACTGATTTAATAAGTAAGAAAACTACGGGACTAAGCTAAGTATATGAGGGATAACATTGTTTGTTGAATATCTTGAAGAAGATAGTGAGTCAAGTAGTGAAATTGAGTACCTTGATGAGCAGGTTGATACCTTGACTGAATGACAGAGAGATCTAAGAAGATAGATATGGTATGACTAAGAAAGTAAGAGATATGTTGAAGATCAAAAAACAATGAATAAAGTTAGAGAGACACTGATGAAGGCTTGATAAGAACTTAAAAAGAAATCTGGTGAAGGTGCAAAAGATAGTGTAATAGAAAAGTGATCATAATCAGTTGAATAAGTAACAGGTGTTAAATGATAAAATTGTATGTTGTTATTGTATCTTCCTAAGTGGGTTCTTAGGTCATAGGAGTAGGTGCTCCTTGCAAGTTACAGCTTGCTGAATTAGCAAAGTGGGTGCTAGGTTGTCTTCCAGTGGGTACTTGGAGGATCTTGAAGTAGGTGTTTCATAGGTTGTGTGGGTGCTCAACCAAAGTGAATATCAATGTATGCTAGGAATTGGTGTTCCTAATAAAATTTCTTGATTTCAAGTGGGTTTTCTCCCTCTATGTGTTTCCCACTATAATTTTTGTGTCCTGAGCATTTGTCTTCTTGGATGCATCTTATTTTGTACTCATGGTTTGATTGTTGATTCTAGTAAATAATTTTTAGAAATTGTTAAATTTATCATCACTGATTCACCCCCCTCTCAGTGCTTGTGATTTCCAAAACTAAATAATGTGATAATAGAACCTGTCATGTGTGAGATTAGTAAATTTAGATGCCCCCAGGAGCCTCGGTGGGACTTTCAATGGATTCAGTGTCAATCATCATGCATCGTGTAAGGAGTTGTAAGAGATCTGCATTCACTTCTAGAGACCAAGTGAACATGTATGTATATATGATAAAGATAATGACATACTGAGTATCCATCTAGCATAGTAAGCAAAGTGAATATGTAAGTAGTATAAGCTAGCAAGAATAAATGCAACCAAGATATCCAAATGTTGTATGAGTGTGGTGGTGTGGTATACAATATGTGAGGATGGGAGGGATTTTGTTTCCCCCCAGCGGATGTGCATGAAATGGGGTTCATTTATAAATGCCCCCTCAATAGTCAAGAATGAACCATAAAAAAAGAGTGAATCATCGGGAAATGAGTGTGTTTTGTGATATTATATGTTGTAAAATATGTATCATGAAGCACAAAGTGTGAAAAGTATGTGATGTGAGGTTCATTGATGTAGTGTTCCCTCAACAATTAAGTATGAACTATAGCACTAGAGTGCATCATCGGGTAATGAGGGTACAATGTGTGTACCAGAGAAGTGAGTATGCTTAGAAATTTTAGACATGAATCTCAGAGCATGAAGTGTAGTAGTATACACTAGAGACAATTGATAGTGATTGAAGGGGGGAGAAATTTTGATGCCCCCAAGTGTGTGTGTAATGGATATCTATATGATGACGTGAGAGAGACCATGCCATTGTGGGAGAGTTTGAGATGTGTCATGAGATGTAGAGTCGTTACAATGGTAGGTAGAAGCAAGAGTAGGACCAGGGTTGGATTTTGGGTTGACAATAGATAGTTTAAAGATGTTAGATATCACATGGTGAATTGGTTAGTCTTACTTGGTTTGTGGTTGCTTATTCGGAATTGGTAACGTTGTAGAGGAAATGATAGGAGGAGGTAATGGGGTACGGATTTTGAGAGGTGGTTAGTTGGAATTAGTAACATTATAGAAGACTTGATAGGAGGAGGTGATGAGGTACAGATTTTTAACGGCGGTATGACATTGGGTTCGATAGGCAGCTCTTAACTTACCGAATAAGGAACATTAGTAATGATGGCATCATTCTCATTAGACATAGAGGGATCAGATTTGGGAGCCCAATGGTGTTTAGAAATTAAAGATGAGCATGCAGCAGAATGTTGTGTAGCAAATGAAATAAAACCATGATGTTTAATGTGGTCAATTCTTCATTTTAAAGCATAGAAATCATTTTCATTATGTCCATTAAGTCTATGATAATTTCAAAATGGGATACCTTTGTATTTTGCAAGCCAATAAGAAGGGTAGCAATGAGTAGGTGATTTAGATAAAAATTGAGAGGTAATGGTAGTGGTAATACTTGGGCTTCACCTATATGAGCACACGTGGTAGACATAGGATTAGAATGAAATGGAGAATAAGAACTATCATGGGCTTGAGAAGAAGCCTTGAGATGTTGGATTTCATTTGTGAGAGATGTAATCATGGTTTTCATGGCTTGAATTTTATCTTGAAAAAAATGGTGTAAATATTGAATTGACTCGAAGATGGGCTGATTGGGTATAGTATCAGGAAGGCTAGGGTCATCGGTGAGAGGATCTAAGATGGAACTTACTTATGTAGGTGGCATATTACAAGGGAGGTATATAGTATCTAGGGATTTTTGGAGAACATCTTTGCAAGGTGGGTGCATTTGAAGTAAGTCATGTAAGGAGATTTGAGGAATTTTAGGAGCCATGAAAGAAGATCCAATAGAATATGAAAATGAAGGATCCAAGTGTTTGATCACAAGTGGAGTTCACCAAATGATTTAATATAAATGGAATTATATTTAGTTCCAAAGTAACTACTATAACTAATTATTTACAAATGATAATATACAGCAAATGGACAAGCAATAAGCAAGCAATAATATGAAACCCTAAATAAGTGAGGAGAGGATGACTTAGCTAATTACGTGCAACCTGGAGATGATTTGGGCAGGGAACTACTAGAACAAACTATGAACAAAATTGTTAAGGCTGACTAGACGTTTTGGAACTCAAAATTGTGTTGGACAAGAGCACCCATGGGAGGATAGGAGCCTTCAGGTGCTAGCATCTATTATGGGTGCTAGTGTTTGTGTAGATGCTTGAGATTTTCCTTCTTCATGGCTGGACGAGCTTCATTATTGATCTATATTTATCACTTCTAGTTCTGATCCAATATCATTTGTCATACCTATAATCTAAAAAATAAATACCTAACTGCACAAACCCATAAACCACATCAAATCTAATTAAAAAATATGTAGAATGGGGAGTCGGATCGAGCCCGGAGGTCACCCAAAGATTGAACTTAGTACCGAGCGTTGCACTACATCTCAACATCTATGTAGTTTTGTGTGTAATTGTGTGTAATGATGCCCTAGGATGCCCTTGTGTAAGTTACATAGTGATAGCGAACATGATCTAGAATGTAGCAGATGCATAGAATGTGTGATATGGAATAGAATAGACTTCCCCTCCTGTTTTGTGTATACAGAAGTGATGCAACCCTTTTCCCTTGAATGAATGTGCTAGATGGATACTTTTGATACTCTCATTCCTTTGGATGAAAGATTAGGTGATAGTAGATAATGCTTAGTGCTTGGCACCTTATTTGAGAACTATAACTCTCTGTGTGTGTGTGTGTGCTTTCCTTGTTTGAATTTTGTAGTTGAAAACTGGAAGGTTGACCCAAAAGTATAAATGATGCTCAAAAAGTAAAAGAGACCCAAAAGAGTGAGAAAAGGGGAGAAATGGTTAGGAGTGCCCAGGAAGGATAGGAGTGCCTGAGCACTAGTGTCCTAACTAGGTGCTAGTGTCTGAGGTCATAAAAAATAAATCAATTAAATACCAACAGGATTGTAGGGTGTGTAAGGTCAATAAAAGCATAAGAGACAACAAAAGACCCAAAAGACATTTTCAATTACTAGTTTCTTTCTTAGGAGTCATTTATATGTTAGTATGCTCTAGGACCTAGAAATGTACCCAAGTGCATAGATTTTGTGTCTACATGAGTTAATTTTTGGGCTTAGCCAAGGAAGGAATCATTGCAAATAGAGATGTGGGATGAAAGCATACGAAAGGTAATTTTAGTATGGTTGGGGTCGAGGGTACCACCAATATAGTTAATCAAATATTATTCAAGAGTGAGAGGAGATGAAAGATGTGTACGTGAAAGGAAGATTGATAAATGGAAGACACAGAGGCCATAAGCAGTAGTAATGAATACATATTTGTGATACATGTGGGAAGAATAAGGGGAGAGGAGATCAACAAGTGTGAATCCTTCATGTTTGTAAATAGTGTCAGGGTAAGTGGGATCGAATGGAATATGAGGCCAATAAGAGTCATGTATGAGTAAGGTGCCTGTGAATGGATTGAGCTGCGGACCGAAGATAACCTGGGGAGATGGATGAAGTGGTATACAGTCCATTCTATGTATATTTTCTTAGAAAGGTATCATGGTTATATTAGAGGAAGGATGTTGCTTGAATTGATACTCACCCAGGCTAGTAGCTACGAAGGTGTCTTGGAAATAGGATTTTCCTATCTCAAGAGGAGTAAATTCAATGTTGCGTAACTTTTCATCGATAAGTTCTATGACATCAACCTCATCATAAAAATCATTGGTGTGGACATTATATTGTTGGATAACATTAGTAATGATGTTAGGAGGGGTGGTGGATGGAGGATTAGGAGAAGTAGTAAGGGGTGGAATAGTGGTATGGGTGGAGGGAGATATAGTAGAGGAAATAATATCAATGGTATGTATAGGGATGGAAGGGGTGAATGTGGAGGTAGAAAAGGTAACGAAAGTACTGGATTCACCAACATCGTATGTATCGATAGTATGGTAGGGAATTGGATTAATTGGGGGTATAGATAGGGCACTAACTAGGCCCATTCGATATAACTTGAAGGGTTCAGGTTTGGCAAAAATAGTATGCTCATATCCATCATGTAAGAATTTAATGCACGCCGATGAAACATAGAAGGAACATCATGCATCACGTGGATCCATGGTCTACCAAGTAAGCAGATTGAACTGAAATGATGTATTAATGATATAGAACAAAGTATGAAGTGTTTTGGGTCTCAACTTGTAAAGTTAAGGTGATGGTACCTGATGCATGTTCAAATAGTAGAATCATATCTACGAACAAGGGTAGAGTATTTAGTTATAAAACTATCAGGAATTTTTAATTTCATGGGTAATGATAGGGAATATAGATTTAGATACTAGCCATTTTCAATTAGTATGTGCTTGATATAATGAGCAACCAATAGTAGTTGTGATAAGCAAAGGTGAGGAAGGTTTGCTAATGAACAGCATTAGGAGGGATTTCCTCATTACATGAATGATATGGCATGTGGGAGGTTTTTGAGGGATTGGATAAGATGGGTGAAGGTAACTAGGGGAATTGTCACTTGTAATATGGATGGAACGAAGGGTAACCTCTAATGTATGACGATAATCTGGGTGCATTGTCATAAAAGATCATAAAGAGATATTTTGGTTCCAGTGTATTATTTAGTTGTTTGATGATGTCATAACCTTTGGAGGTTTTGGTAGATGACTGTGGAGGTAATATGGTAGTAGTAATAGAGATGTTTGGAGTCACTGGGTTTCCTATTGCGTCAAGTGGTGGCCACATTAATAGTTGGGTCAAACATTGGAGGGTTGAAGTCAAGGAGTATGTTTGGGTACGGAGTTGTATAAAATTAGCAGCAATGGCAGTCGTGCTAGAAATCTTGGTGAGTTCATAGGATGGGTAAAAGGATTGGTCCATGAATTCCTAAGAATGAGAGAGAATTTGATGCATGTTTAAAAGGTAAGGTGTTATTGGTCAGGTTCACCAAATGATTTAATCTAAATTGAATTAAACCTTTATTTAATAGTAAACTACTATAACTAATGATATTCAAGTAATTATGATTAAAATATATGTAAGACGTAAGCAATAAACATTCAAAGATATGAAACCCTAAGAAAATGAGAGAGGGAAGATAACTTAGCTGATTTTGTGTATCCTTGGAGGTGATCTGGAACTGAGTAAATCTATTGAAACATAGATGGAAACAGTGTCATCAAGGCTCGTTAGAGGGTTCTAAAACTCTAGGAACCCACACATGACATACAGTGACTCGCGGGAGGATATGAGCACCCCAGGCACTAATGACTGAATTGGGCTCTAGTATCTAATCAGAATGCTCAAGAATTTGGCCTTTTCTTGGGATGGAAAGATCTTTGTTATTAATCTTTGTTTTTCTCTCTAGTTTCAATTTCCATGTTAGATCATCGATTTTACCTGTAACCTACAAAAAAGATAACTAGTTACACATTCCCATAAACCATATTAAACCTAGTTAAATAAGATGTAGAATGGGGAGTCAGACTAGACCCTGGCGGTCACCCAAAGAGATGATCTTATGACCAATTGAGCACTGCACCACATATTAGAATCCATGTAGTTCTTTGTGTGTGTGTGTGTGTGTCTATGTCTCATGCCCTAGGTCACCCTTGTGCAAGTTACACGATGATAGCTTACTAGATCTATATTTTTCCGGAGTATGTAAAATGTGTGTGATGGAATAGAATGAACTTCCCCTCCTACGTTGTGTATGCATAGTGATGCATCCCTTGTCCCTTGTATGGATGTGCTAGATGAATTCCTTTGAAATGCTCTTGTGCATTTTTGGAAGGTTAGGTGATGATAGATGATCCTTATAGTGTTTGGCCCCTGGTTTATAAGAAGTAATTGAGTATATATATATATATATATATATATATATATATATATATATATATATATATATATATATATATATATATATATATGATTTGCTTGTTTGAATTTCATAATTGAAAACTAAAAGATCGACCCAAAGTGTTAAAAGGTGACCAATAAATGAAAAGAGACCCAAAAGAGTAAGAAGAAGAAAGAGATGGTCAGGAGCACCCAGAAGGGACATAATTTCTTAGTCACTTCTTTCCTAACTGGAGTGCTAGTGTCCAAGGCCATCAAAAGATAAATCAATCAAGTTCTGAACAAATCTATAAGTTGTGTAAAGGAAATTAAAGTGCAAGAGATATAGTAACCAAAATAGGCCCAAATGTGTTGTTAACCACTAGTTTTCTTGCTTAGGAATCATGTATACATTAGTATGCTTTAGGAACTAGAAATGTACCCAAGGGCATAGATTTTTTATCTACACATACATGATTTTTTACTTTTTTGCTCTCATATTTCAGTTTTGCAGATCTTGAAGAAGTGAAGGCGGATCACAAAGGATGGGTGCAACTTGATGCAACACTATTTTAACAAAATTAAAACATATGTGTCAATCGCAACTATGATTTACTTGCGATCTTCGTGTGATTTTCAATTAATCACAATTGTGATTGACTTGCGATCTGAATTAGGTATACTCGTCATTTTAATGCATTGTTTTTTCATTTGTACTTAAATAAAATGTATTTTTATCTCCTTAAAAGGTTAGGGATCTGACCGAGGAAGGTACCCTAACCACCAAAAACAACTAAAATTCCTTTGAGTTTGTTTGTGTGTAGGTTTAGATTCAGATTAGAAAGTTTTCTACCCACTTTATTCAATAAAGAACCCATAATTACCCCTCACTTTTTTAATGGTAGCATAAGCCCATTATTTTTAGTAGCATTGATTTGGAGATTTCATATCAACTAATACATCTTGTAGGTGATCCAAATCCATACATACACTTGTATGTAGAACGTTTACCATCTTTCATACTTTTCATTTTCATCCATATCCATCCCTTGATCTTTATGAGATTTTACGTGCTTTTGTATGCTTGGGTGGGTCCTATATCACTAAACTAAATAACATTGGCTATTATAGTTAGATCAAACATTCAAATAATCAAAAATACAAAAATTAAAACATTCAAATACTCAAAACTCTCAAAAACATTCAAAATAACCAAAACTCATAAAAATTTACAAAAAAAAACTCAAAACATCAACACACTTGACAAAGCCAGTCTTTTAACTCATATTCAAGTGATTGTTCCAACTATCCTACGACTATCAAAACAAAGCATCTTACCCCTGACATGTATCCTTGTTTAGGGGACATTCAAATCAATCATATCCCTTGCGTGTATCCTCATTTGGGGAAATATTGACTCTCATTATCTCCCTTGTATGTATCCTTGTTTGGGGGAAATGACCCTTATAATCTCAAATCAATCTTCAATATGGATTCAACAAGAGTATCACTTGACCCCACTCTTCAGCCTGATCTAATCTTACCCCTTACACGTATCCTTGCTCGGAAAAAATCCAAACCAAATCAATCATCATTGTAGAACACATTATGGGCATAGTGTAATGTCCCCTTTTTCTAATTCGAGAGCATAATTTGGAATTTTTTCCATTCCTTCTCCATGGAAAAGAAGTAGAAGAGTTAGATAAGAACATTGAGCTTCCATTTGCTTTTGTTTTATGTATTTTTTTATATTTTCTTTTTTAGTGTTTTCACTCTTATAGCAGGTTGGTTGAGTTAAAGACAATTAAAGGAATATAATGAAGGAAAATAACATCTCTTATGGGTTGGCATTACCTTTTCAAGCTTTGGTGCCAATGGAGGGATATAAAAGGAGTCTTAAGACATCATTTTTCCATCTAGTTTTTGGTGCATTTATCTTATCTTGAGCATTGAGAGCTTGTAGCTCCTTGTTCTTCCACTTGAGGATGAAAACCCTCTTGTGTGGCTTTCCTAGAAGGACAAAAACCCTTCTAGTGGTGTCGTGAAGGAAGAAAACCATTCATCTTGGTTTGGCATTGAAGTATAAGGAAAATTTGAAGATATATTTATCATTTTTAGATTGTTATTGGCTTCCTACATGTGGAGCGACCTGCCTTGTGTAGGGTTTGAGGGTTTGGTGAATTCATATTTACATTTTCAGTGTATAATCTGATTTTTCATAATTTCTAAGGCTGGAATATGCAATTTCATGATTTTTTGTGGTTTCTAGACCCATAATCTATAATTTTCTTGTGGTTGTTAATAGTTGGACATTTATTCATTTCCAGCACTGTGTTACTTCATATTTATCTTTGTTCTTGGATCTATTGGATGTATAAATGATATCTCTAAATTGTGGAAAGTTAATTTGAATTATATTTGGTGTTTGGCATTCATTTTTTAAGAGTACGATTCGTTGGTTTATAATTTTCCGTCTTCTGCAATTAAAAAATCATATTTGAATAAATTGGGGTTGTTGGGTTGAAGAAATTACATAAGTATTTTAAGAGCGCGCAGAGTGTTGAGGTGTGCAAGATGGATGCAGAAGTATGTGTAGGTGTCAGTAAAGAAGGGTGCACACAGGAAGGAAATATTTGGAACTCAGCCAATTTTGCATATCACAAGCTAAAAATAGGAAAAGTAGATGGAGTGTGGGTCACGCAAAGATAAGAGGAAGAAGAATTTGAGGCTAAGAAAGTTCTATTTTGGGAGAAAAGTAGAAGACCTAAGGCCATTCATCGACCAAGCTAATAATAGGATTAAAGTAGAGTTTAATTATAGATTAATCTATTATTAGTCTCCTTGTAAAAGCACGCAATTATTGGCGGGTGGCTATTTTTAGCACATAACCTATTTTGAGATGCATGGGTGGTGAAGGGTGATTCCCCACCCCTATATATATATTTAATGTATTGCATTATTTTGGTATTCTGATTTGTATCAGAGTTATGTTGCCTGGATATACCTGCGCGCATGACTCCATGACATTATTATTATGTATTCAACTTTGTTATGTAATCTTTCTAGTTATTAATGGAGTATTGTGGATGGAATATGGTAATTGATGTATCTAATCATGGTAGTTATATGGTTAATCTGATCTTAATTCTGGCTTGATTAATTATGCCCTATGGTTATGATCTTATTCATGTTATGATTTGCACATAGTTACTTGATCTGTTAATGGTGAATATGATTATGCATGCTAACATCCTAACAAGACAGTAAAAAAGAAGGACTTGGTAGCTTCGTGCTCTTTGGGTGAGCATCCAGATCTATCTGGATGAAGTGTTAGCATGCCTAGGAAATTGAGTGGGAAAATAAGACTACATTTTGGTTCCATTGTTGGGATCTCTTTTCAAATTGTTTTCCATGATGTTACATGATGATGGCATGTCGATTGGCTCTTGTGGCCATTGAAAGTTGGGTAGATGAACGAAAAGAGTAGTTTGCATGAAGATATGGTTCTGGACCTGATTTCAATGCACACAAGTGGGTGGAAGATAATTTGTATCTTGAGTATTATGAGACATTTTTCAACCTGTTTCCTATAGAATTGTACAAGTGGTTATCAGCATATGCCTCAAATAAAAATTGGAGTTACAGACTAAGGGTTTAGACATAGGAAGAGTACCAGACATTGTTTGATGCAGATGAACCTTGGACACGTGTTATAGATCATTGGTGGGTTGGTGTTGTGTGCAGTTATACTTTGGAGTACGTTGTGTCTACATATTCTTGTCCAGAAGTTACTGAGTTTAAATTTTTACACGAGCCCAAAGGATCTTACATCCACACTATTCCTTTGGAAATTAAGATCTTGATGGTGGTGTTGAGTTTAGAGCACCTACTTATGGCTAGCTAAACATACCACCATACACAGGGGTAGGAGAAGGTGTTGTGAAAGATGGTGGACCTTGCAAAAAAAGGAAAAGAGAAGAAAGGTCACTTAAGTATAATGAAGCGCAGGAAAGGGAATTGGCGAGGCAGCATGAAATTGAGGAGTCTATGGAGTTACGGAGCATGATGTCTCATGAAGGATTTGAAGCTCACGTGGAAGATGTAGAGCCGGAGCATCAGGCTCTCCCCCACTTAGGCAAGCATAGTAGAGAATCCCCTTTGGATTTTGATGAGAGCACATCAAAGGAGGAAAGAGTAAGGACCGTGGGCACACATCTGATCCCACATGGTGACCTAGCCCTTGTGCCTGGTGTTCCAATTCTAAAAGTAATCATTGATAAGCAAGCAAGTGTAGGTAATCTAATAGCTTCATATAGATATCATTTTCCTTTGAATATGAAAGTGCATCAGGCAACACATACACTTATGGGAGCACAGACGACATCATCTTTGTTTAGGGGACCAATTGGAGTAATATTTTATGACGCGTCATCAGGACAAAGTGTGGGCACACAAAACATTGGAGATGCGTCTAGAAGTATGAAAAATTCATAGACTATGGGAGTTTAGTTTAGCACTACAGTTGGGACACAAGGAAGTACATATATTGGTATGTTTCCTGCTACATGAGGTAGATTAGGAGGAGCAAGAGGATCAAGATCAAGTTAATCAGGTGGTTTTGGAGGTGGAGGAAATACTGGTGGGGGCTCTAGTTCTAGATCTAAAGAACAAGGTCTGCACCCTCGTTAGCCACATCAAGTGTATTACAATATGTCCCTCCACTTTCCAGAATATTGAGGTATTGAAGATGCTACAGAACATGTGCACAAGTGTGAGCTGCTATCACACGCTAAATGAATCACAACATTAGATAGAAAAGCAAGTCATTTTACTACTACTCTTCAAGGGTGCATGCATAGATGGTATAGAAAGTATGACCTGCATCAGACTGCAGTGGATTATGATGCTTTGCAGTCTGCATTTCTAGTTGAGTTCCATATTCCAAAATTTGAGTAGAAAAGTATTAGCGCACTTAAGGACATTAATCAGGGCTTATCTAAGAGTGTTCAATAATATGACGTGCATTTTAAAACTTTGTTGTCAAAGTTATCTTATGACATACATCCCAGTCAGCATGTACAGTGGTTTTTTGGTGGATTGTTGACCACATTCAGAAGGGCACTATCTCATAACACCTTTGTTGACCCACGTGACACTTTGGAAGTAGCTCTACATGTTGAAGTAGTTGGGAGTTTGGATATTGGAGTAAGTTTGTTCTTAGAAGCATAGATTATAGCCATGGTGAAATAGTTGGAGAAGTTATCTACTAATTTAACTCATGAAGTGCACAGTGGGATATGGTGTACAGATTGTGAGGTTGAAGGACATACCAAGGATAGTTTCCCTCACAAGTCAATGTGCACCATGTTGTTGGATTACGAGATTTTTCATTTGGACCATGATGCAAGTAGATTTCCCCTCTTACAGCATGCGATCTGGAAGAATGTTTCTATATATTGTAAGATTTGTAAAAATCATATTAATGACACTATTGACTACATAGTGATTGATCATATCCATGAGGGCATTGAGACTGGTGTGCACCAGACTAGTGTAGCAATTGGATCTAAGGAACAAGGCGAACAACATAATGAAGGGCACAATAATAGGGATAACAGGAATAGAGACTCTTATGGAGGATATAGAGGTCGAGGTCGCGGTGGTGGCAGAGGAGGATTTCCTTTAGGAACTTGTTATACTTTAGGATCTCCTAATCATTATCAGTGCGAGTGCCATCAGAATGTGGTTTTCTCATGGTGTGGAAAAAAACACCAATTTAAATAATGCATTGACTAATATGAGCATCTGAGTAAGCAGCACAAGTAAGAAAAGGGTGCGGTAATGATTAAAATACAGTGCACTGTTGCAGATCAATGGATGTCAAAGGTAGCACCTACTCCTGAGTTACCTATTTTGGTTACTACATGCACTGATGTTGCGCGCGCATGAGAACCTCTGACGTATAATCCGACTATAAGAAAACAAGAAGTGACTAATTCCAAGTACCCTGATGTTGTACATCAGAAAGAGGTTTACCAGGAGACTATGGACGTTATTAGGGCTTTAAAAGGAGACAATAAAATCTTGAAGGAGTAGGCACGAGTGATGGAATGAACAAATAAGGTTAAACTCCCACAGAAGGACATAGATGACTTGAAGGGGGTATGTCGAATGTTGCACCGAGAGAACATAATCCCTTTGTTAGGAGAGTGGTTGAGGGAGAAAGCACCATGCGCATGTAATGAGCTCAAGAAGCAGATACTTAATACAAATTTGCCTATGTGTAATCATGAGTATGATAAGGATATTACACTGAATGCGGTCATAAATGGATGGCTTTTGACCAACATTCTCATAGATACATGTGTAAAATTTAATGTACTCACGTTGGATGCTTGGAATCAGATGGGAAGACCACCATTGCATCCTTCTTCAAATGTGTTGTACATGGCGAACATAACTAGGGCTAATCCTATTAGAGAACTAAAGGATGCAACTATTAAAATTCATGGAGCCAAGTTTACTAGGGACTTTGAAGTATTGGAGCTAGCTAAAGAAAATAGTTTCCCAGCATTACTTGGGCGCCCTTGTTGTTATATGAATAATGCAGATTTTTGCTTCAATAAGGAGTACATTCACAGCTAAATTCTAGATACATGAGCCTCAAAAAACATTATGCCTAAAACTATTGCAAATTAATTAGGCATTTCTTATGAATATGATAATCGGAAATTGACTAGTTTTGATTCTAGACAAACTATGTGTTGTGGTAAATTTAAAGACATAGTTGTTAAGTTAGCTTAGATGAAAGATTAAGATTTATCGGAAACATTCACATTTTGGATATACCAGCTAACTACGATATGTTTCTTGGAAGAGATTGGTCACATGCTACAGGTGCATTTGTGGGTAAATATCAAACTTGGGTGTCGGTTGGAAATTTTATAGCCTTTATTCAAAGGGAAGAATGGTCAGGTACTCCCATTTAAGGGATTTCATCATCTATATCATTTGTATAAATTGGTATGGGTACTTACATACTAGATTCAGTTGATACTTACACTTTAGACTATGAAGATTATAAACATGCTAGGTTGTTACCCTCTCATGAAGTTTAGCAAATGTGTTTTGATGGAGCATGCTCACAATCCAAAAATGGTGCAGGTTTATTTATCAAATCTCCTGTTGGTAGACAATTTGATTATGAAGCTACTAATAAATATTATGTTTCTGCCCCCTGAGAAAAAACATATGGGAAGGTCAGGAATGTACCATATGGTCTTGAACAATATATATGGTTTTAGACATTGATATACTCAAAAGTTTTGGTCTCTTATTAAACAGTTCGAAGCATTTAATATCAATCATTTGTTTCGTGAATTTAATTCTAGAGCAGACAAACTTGTTGTCTTTGCTACAAATCCTCAATTTGCTAATCAAATATTTTTCATTTTCAAAGAAGTATATAGGCCCATGATACCAAATTTAGAAACTAACTGGCCTGTATTTTCTTGTGATGAACACATTGATACATTTTTGAAAGGAAACTATTTCGATTATGATGATTATGTTTTGAACTGCATTGATTATTTGCAGTTGTTTAATAATAAATTACCAGCTGGTCTGGTCAGTCCTGAATCCATATTTTCACCTCAGGATCATCCCAAAATTTCCTCCTATGATGAAACTTCTAGGAGGATTATAGGGGGAAAATAATTGTTAATCTTGGTACGAATGATAATCCAAAGTTCATTTATTTAGGTGTCTGTCTTTCGGCAACTAAAAGAAATGATTATGTTAAATTTCTGAAAGAGTTTATTGACATTTTAGCTTGGTCTTATAAATATTTAAAGGGTTATGACACTAGGATTATTAAACATGACATTCCTATAAAACCTGGTACTAAACCCATAATGTAAAAAACTAGAAGAATGAATCCCTTATTGGAAGACACCATCAACAAGGAGCTTGACAAAATTTTGGATGGTGGTGTCATTTTTCCTGTTAGATATTCAAATTGGGTAGCTAACTTGGCCCCAATTAAGAAGAAAAAATGGAGACATTCATCTCTGTGTTGATTTTAGAGACCTTAACCATGAGAGTGCTAAGGATAAATTTCCTTTGCCAAATATCAATCAAATTTTACAGTAGGTCTCCAGTTATGAAATAATTTCCCTTTTGGAGGGTTTTTCAGGAGATAACCATATCTATGTAAAACCTTAAGATAGACATAAAACAACATTTACATCATGAAGAGGTACCTTTTCTTTTAATAGAATTCCTTTTGGTTCAATGAATGCAGATGCTACATTTCAGAGAGAAACACATGTTGCTTTCAATGATCTAATTGGAGTTATAATTCAAATTTATTTGGATGAATTAATAATGTACTCAATGAAGAGGAAGAAACACTTGCAAAACCTTTGTGAAATCTTCACTCACTATCATAAGTATGGAATTTCTTTAAAACCTAAGAAGTCTGTTTTTGGTGTAACAAAGATTAAACTCCTGGGACATATTATTTCTAAAGACGGTATCTCGATAGATCCTAAGAGGGTACATGTCATAAAATAACTAGCCCCAACTAAAAATGAATCTAGCCTTAGATCATTCTTTGCTAAAATAAATTTTGTGCAGAAATTCATTTCTAGTTTTTCTGATAAGGCTACTACTCCTTTACAGATTTTCTTAAAGAAAAATCATGGTTTTATATGGGATTTTGATGTTGAATCTTCTTTTGATGATGTAAAAGATGTCATTGCTATAACTCCCATTTTGGATAAACCTGATTTAAACAAACCATTCATCTTGTATCTTAATGTGAATGACAAGTCTATGTGTGTTGTGATCATTCAATATTCTTCTTCTGGAGAAAAGAAACCATTTTCCTACTTCAGTCAAACTCTAAAATATGTTGAAATCATGTATCCTTTAATTGAGAAATTTGTCTTCACGTTGGTATCTGTTTTGGGAAAATACAAAAAATTGTTTATGGGTAACTGGGTTATTATTCAGTCTAATGCACCTATTTTATCTTACTTGTTTAAACAACCCATCATAGATGGAAGGTTAACCAAATGGATTTTTAAAGTTCGACAGTTTGACCTGGAGTTTGAGACATGTAAGACTATCAAGGGAAATGAACTCACTAAACACTTGGCTGAAAATGCAAATTCTGAAATAAATGTTTTGATTTTGAGCATTGATGAAAATTTAAATGTTGTTCCACATTTTCAGACTTTGAAAACTATAGATTTTTCTGCACAATTCAATTTTGGCTTGACGATGCAAGACTGGGACTACTTTATGTCTCAAGATGATTGGTATCATGACCTGATATATTACTTTCAAAACCAATCTTGTCCCGATCATTTAGACAAAAGACAACGTAGAGCATTACGTTTTCAAGCTCTTAAATTTCTGTTATTGGAAAATTTATTATTTTACAAGAATCGGGATGGTGTCCTGTTTAGGTTCTTAGCTCACAATCAAACTGAGAGGGATCTTAGAAGTTGTCACAAGGGAGTTTGTGGTGGACACTATGCTATGAAGACAACATAATATACAGTCTTACATGATGGTTACTATTGGCCCACCATTTTTAAAGATTCTTATCGTCTTTTCAGGTCTTGTGCTCCTTGCCAAATATTTGCAGATCATGAACGTTTACCTGATATGCCTTTAAATATGGTTATTCTAGATAGACCTTTTTAAAACTAGGGAATTGATTTTATTTAAGATATACACCCCCTTCATCTAATGGACATAGGCATATTTTGACTACAACAGATTACTTTACAAAGTGGCCAGAAGCATTAGATTTAAAAAGTTCTACATCTGGAGGAGTTATAATTTTTTTTCAAAAATCTAATTTTTTCTCGTTTTGGTGTTCCTCATGAAATAATTTCTGTCAATGGTCCATAGTTTATCTTTGAATAATATCTAATTTTTTTGGGTAAATATTCCATTATTTCTAGTCATTCTTCCAAATATTACCGTCATGGTAATGGTCAAGTGGAATCCATGAATAAGAATCTCATTAACATAATGAAAAAGATTGTATGCGAGAACAAAAGGGACTGACATTTGAATTTTTTTGAAGCCTTATGGGATAATAGAACAAATGATAAGTCATGTACATGTTTTTCTCTTTTCTTATTTGCATATGGTTTTGAAACAACCATGCCGATTGAATTGTAAAGTTCATATGCTAAAACAATGTTAAACTATGGGTTAGATGATTTAGATGAGATTAAATTATGTTTGGATGAACTATTTGCTTTAGATGAAGCCAAGATTACAGCCTTGGAAAATTTGGAAAAGGGTAAAGAGAAATTTTAGAAATTGTTTGACAAAATTTCCACTATTAAAATATTCGAGGTTGGAAATTTAGTGCTCTGTTGGGATAAGGCTACGGAAAATCTAGGAAAACATCATAATTTTGACTCTCTTTTATTTGGGCCTTATCAAATTGTTGTTGTATTAGGTAATAATGTTTTTCATTTACATGAGATTGATGGTGATCAGTTGCGTTTCACAATCAATGGTCAACATTTGAGAGGTTATTTATAATGTGTGTGAGTCATTTTTTATTTTATGGTGGAGATGTCATTATTCCCATATAGTTTCATGATGTGCTTGATGTTGAGTGATAACTTGTGTTTCGACTAATTCCAGTGCATTTGTTGTATTTATGCTCATGCGAAACCATATGGTCTCGTGATATGATTCAATATGAGAGTGTTAGTTATTGTTTTTGTTAAAATGAGTAGAATTAGATGTTATTATATCCCTGGATGGTCATATTATTTAGGTGCTGTCAAGTTCAGATTAGTGTAGTGTAAAGTTGGCTCATTTTGAGCTAAGTCTTGATGACAGTGGTTATGAGTGAGACGTTCATGATGACAAAGCTTGTACTTGGAGTATTGTGAGGGGGTCAGGAAAAAGTTAGAGAAATCTAGGCATGTAGAGGATGAACTTTATGGCATAAAATCAAGTTTCCCAAGGTCACTTGATTTCCTTTCTTCGTTCATGCTCAGCTAAGCATGCATCCCATTGAGAGAAGGAGAGAAAGTTGGTTAAGAATGTATTGGGTGAGAGTGATCCATTATACAAGTGAGCATAATCAGCACTATTGGAGTTAATGAGCATTTAAGGTGATATATATTTTTTATCTATGGGTAAGTTCCTTCTTGGTCATCTTAGGGTGATGTAGCCTTCTTTTGGGGTCACCATTGTTATGCCTCAACTTTTACCAACCCCCCACTTTTTTTAAAAAGAAAAAATTTGACCTATTCATTCACAAGTGCCCTCCTTTGTCCCTTCTTATTTTAAATATTGTAAATATACGGTGAGGGATACTGTATTTAATTTAAAACTTTAGTTCAATTTCATTTCATGTTTAAAGTGGTTTCAAAACATTTTCATGTTGACATTAATATGTTTAGATGTTCACATTGATAGAAGATGTTATCACTTGGAAAACTTTTCGGATTGATGATAAAAGTTATATTAAATATGACAATTGAAGTTTTCAATTTAAAATAACTATCTTCAAGTTACAAGCTCTATTTTTTGATCTATGTCTTCTTCTCCGTGGTGACAATTAAAGAATGTATCGGTTAGTGTCACTTGTATTTTATATGTACTAATAGTGCATTATGCGTGAAATTTAAACTGGTCGTTTCGGTAATATTTTTGTTTGGATGACAATTGTGTTTTGCATCATGTGTTATCATAGTGATGTTTGTGGGTTTCTTAAAAATAAAATTGAGTATGAGTGTGTTCAGGAAATAATGCTACATTCTTCAATTTCGTTTGAGTTGTGGATTATTCAAACAAGTTATATTTGCTTAAATCTTTCAATATATTGGTAATGCTAATAGTATTAAGGGACATGGGGATCGAATCATAGTTATATTTGATATAAATTTTCCTATGGTGAGCAAGGTGATTAGCATATTTGAATTGGTTAACTTGACCATATTGCTTGATTTAAAGAAGTGCTAAGTGGAATTATCAACCACAAACTAGAAATTTTAGGACTGTGGGCATTAAAATAATATTTATGGCACCTGGTTCGAGGGTACCTTGAGAATTGAATGCAAGCCTAAAATATCCTTTTCTATTACTGTCGGTTTTAGTTGGTCATTTGATTTTTCTTCACTACTATAGAAAAGATTTGTCAAAATATAGCTGGAATTGTTTGGTTCCTCCATTTTTGGCATTTGCCTGCTCTCATAAAGCTCAAAATCAGGATCATTATACCTCTCAAGGTATGTTTAGTCCTAACTTGTTTTAAATTCTCATCTTTCTCAAGCTTTAAGACTTGTTTTGGACTGTATCAAGTCGACGATGGTTATATATTTGCATGTCCTAAGTTAAATATTCCTTCGTTAGATTTGTAATCTAGGTTTTAATGTTTCTAAGGTTATGTGGTTGTTACTCCGTTTGGTAAAGATATAATGCTATCATTATTATTGTTTGTATTATTTTGGATCTTTTCTCTATTCATTTCAAAGAATGAAGTTTCTTTTTCGACATGTCAAAAATGAATGGAGGTAAAAGGATTTTATCAATTTTGATGTTGTGGAAATAAACTCAATATTGTGCGTTTTATCAAAATTCCTATGGCTATAACATTGTTTGTTTTTAATAATCAGTGGAATGGTAACCGAGCCAAAAGTGGAGATAAAGTATTTCTAGGCATGGAATATTTTGAAAATATATTGTTTGTTACTCGTTTTAT
Source organism: Taxus chinensis (assembly GCA_019776745.2). Lineage (NCBI taxonomy): Eukaryota > Viridiplantae > Streptophyta > Pinopsida > Cupressales > Taxaceae > Taxus > Taxus chinensis. Next base: position 19,624,284 of record CM034151.1, read on the forward strand.
TTCAGTAGGTTTTTTTGAAAATGAATACGATTGGAAGATGATTTGGTTGATGTGAAACTCAAATTTTATTTTGATCTAGGTGAATGAAATTATTATAGGCTTTCAAATTTTTCTCTTGGGAAATTAGGTATCACATGAACTATATCATTCATTCTTGATAAATACTCATTTGATATATGTTTCTAAAGTCATTTTTTTATAAGGTCTTGTCTACTATGAATAGGGAAGCGTGATGTAAAATTGTTTCATTCTCAACATGTTTTTGAATTCTTCATGAAGTTTGAAATGTTGGGTATTGTTCATTTTGGTTAAATGATGCAAACAGATCTTTGTTTCAGTTGAATATTATTGGGTATTGCTTGTTTGGAGTTTAAGATACAGAAATATCTCTATTTCAGTTGAATGTTGTGAAAATTGGTAATAGTTTTCAAAAGCATTTGTATTCAAATCAGTATTGGGACATATTGTTAGATGATATTGTTGAAATAAATATGTTCTATGTGTTTACATCTTATTGACTATGCAGATTTCAATTTGAAGTATTGATGAATTTTCACTGTGTTCTATGGAATATTCGTACACTAGAATCATTGTGATTTCTCATTTGTGATGATTTGATTATAAGAATACAAAGATATGTAAAACAATGTTTGTATAAACACATGTTCTGTGATGTGGCCTATGATATAAGATAGATTCAACAATTATAATGGACTTATCCTTTGAATTTTGGTCTTTGACGTTCGAGTTGCAAATATGATATACATGGAAGAAATAATGTTTCTTTTGAAGTAGACATTGATGGTTTCTCACAAGATTTAAATGGGTTTTAAAATATCTTTAATAGTTATGATGATATTTTATATCATATGATCTCATATCTATTTAATTTTTGGTTTTATGAGATGAACTAATTCTGAAAGTGATGATTATCATAATGACAATTGTGAACAGATGCCTAGGTATGGATGGAGTGGATGGGAAACTCCATAGGGTTCTTGGTCCAACACGGGTTGGCATGATAATAAGATATTTTCACCATGCAGAGATTCTCCTTGTGGTGGAAGAAGAGGTTTTAAATCATTTCAAGGCCATGGTACAGCCGAAGTGGTCCTACTTGTGTCTTAATCCACTTCAATTCTAAACAACCCATCCTTTGGGAATTCATGCAATTAATTGATTTCCCAAATACTCAACCTATTTGTAGCTTAACATAATTGAATGCCCCGCATACCCTACATCACCAATCAAATTCTGATCATGCCCATTTTGTCTCTCGCAGGCCAGTCCAATTTGATCTTCTTCCACATAATACAGATATTAACCCTACACTTCCTCCCTTAGGGAACTCTGCAGAACGTGTCAGGAAAAATATATTATTAGTGTGAACAATATTTAATTATGTATGTAAATGAGTTTTTAGTAACAACTCATAGAGATCTAGAAGTGAGAATAAGTCTCTTAGAGATATAAGTGGGATTGTGTGTGAGTTGTACATGATAAGCTTTGACTCCTAATCAGTAGGATCAAGCTACTTGTATAAAGGCTTATCAAATATTGAATAAAAATGTCTCGAGTTATTTTCATATATGTTTTTTTCTCCTGTGTTTTCTATTCTCTACATATTTTATTCTGGTTAATTATCATCATCTGGCATCAGAGCATGTTTAGTCCCAGGTCCATTAGAATTTGTTAAGGTAATGTGACCTGCGCATTATGGAGCCCATGCATATGGCCTGACAGATTTGATTGCCCATGTACTGAACTGTGGAAGAACTGACCATGTGCGTGGAGAAGTGAGCTCGGCATTGGTAATTTGTGCTTTGACTCTACGAACTGTGGCACATCTCATACGGAGCCATAATCAAACAAACGTACCTACACAGAGGTTTGAAAATCTTGCAGTGACCGAATGGATCCCTGACCTACATGCACCCTCGAATGGTTTGGCCTGTCATCTGCATGATCCTATCAGAGTGGTCAAGAATTAAAGTTGTTGAAGAGCCCACGGATCTAACACTTGGAGACCCTCACATGTGATGTGATAATCTGACCTTGCATGGCCTCGAAGCTTCCAACACGTCACCTCTAACTTCGACCTATGCTTCGTTGTTTTTTAATGTGAGCCCATGCATTATTCAAATGCATTAATAATCTAAGGTATTATGTAATTTGATATTCACTTAATAGTCATTTCTATATATTTCAATGTTTTTTTAATTTATACTATAGAAATATCCATTTAAATTTAAAAAGTAATTTGTTCTTATTACTTTTTAAATATATAGTGTAAATCGGGAGCAATATCAGTTGAAACTGACTCCCCTAAGAGCACATTTTCAGTCAAAACCGACGGTCTAAGTATAATGGACATTCCACTAGACAAATTCAATGGATTGAACTTTCACACCTAGAAAGTCAAAATCCAAATGCAATTAATGCATAAGAATCTATGGAGGATTGTATCAGGAGATGAATCAAAACCCACAGATTCTGTAAAACTAATAGAGTGGGAAACAAGGGATGATAAGGCAAAAGCAATAATAGGACTTTCCCTATCAGATACTAAGCTACACTATGTGGATCTGGAAAAATGCTCAAAAACAATTTGGGAACTACTCGGCAAAACATTTGGCTCAAACGCAGTCAATGCCAAATTTTCACTAAAACTGCAACTATTCAAACTCAAGATGAATGAAAATGTGACAATGTCAAGCCACATTAATGAACTAAGATCACTCATAAGGCAACTTGTAGAAGTAAAAGTTGTGATAGAAGACGAAGATGCTAAATTCATACTTCTAAACAGTCTTCCACCTAAGTACAGTAATGTTGTGTTCACTCTCGGACAAATGCCCACACAATCACTTGAAGACATGATATTTGCACTTCTAAGTGAAGAGAAAAGAACAAAATTAGATGTAAAAGAAGAAACTGCTTTGTTTGTTAAAAAGAGATACAAGAATTTTCCTAAAAAAACGAAGACCCTAAATGTTTCTATTGCAAGAAAAAAGGACACACGTATACATATTACAGAATTTGAGCTAAAGATCTACTCAATGGAAATATTAAACCAAATGAAGCAAATGTTGTTGTTGAAGAAAAATCAGAATATGAAGAAGAATCAGCACCAAAAGAACTTGACTACAATAGTGATGAATTCTTGTTCTAAATAAAGGAATCAAAGGTTGGAGGAAAACTGCATCTCTTGTTAGTCACCAATAAAGAGACTGCTTCAAATGTATTGGTGACCTCCTTTATTTCAGTTGTGTGTTTGTTTTCTGCTATAATAAGAACAGAAGTGATATTCCTGTTCATATTTATAATAATCTCCTTTTATGTGAAAAATGATGAGGGCCAATAATAGTACTGCATATCATGATGTGGTTGTAGGTAAACCATCTGTAAAACCTTCATATATGGTTTGTGGTAAACCATATGTAAAAACCACCATTCTCGGTTGTTGGTTAGCCATATGTAAAACCATCATTCTAGGTTTGTGATTGACCTTTGAAAATCATCAGTATCATGAAAGTAGATGCAAGTACAGAATCTAGGTTTTCCCCATGTTCACACTAAGGGGGTGATTGTTAGGAAAAATATATTATTAGTGTGAACAATATTTAATTATGTGTGTAAATAAGTTGTTAGTAACAACTCATAGAGATCTAGAAGTGAGAATAATTCTCTTAGAGAGATAAGTGGGATTGTGTGTGAGTTGTACATGATAAGCTTTAACTCCTACTCAGTAGGATCAAGCTACTTGTATAAAGACTTATCAAATATTGAATAAAAATGTCTCGAGTTATTTTTATATATGTTTTTGTCTCCTGTGTTTTTTATTCTTTGCATATTTTTTCTGGTTAATTATCATCATAATGACCTCACCCTTCTCCTAAACGGGTTAGGTCCTCTTCGACCATACCAACGGAGTTACACCCTGTCAAACATGCGAAATTAGAAGTGGATGGCTAATCTGGTGATATGACACATGTAGTATTGAATTTAGAATCATATGACTACACAGAGTTCAGGGTAGCTGATGGCACCACAATTCTTGATTTGGATAGATATGATCACATTTCGATACTTGGCATTGACTTAGAACTTGTTATTTTGAGACAACTGTTATTTAGACTTGGTGGCATTATGAATTAGTCATATTTTGATTCAGATGCACATACATTATTATATTATGATGTGAATGTTTTAATCTATGTGGTTACTTATATAGATGTTTTAGAAAAGATTAAAACTCTATATTTAATGTTGATTAATATGGTTTATAAATATTGAATGCAAATGATATGGTTATGTGGGTGATTTGAATTAATGTTTTATTTGAATATTATTGGGTCCCCCCGCCCTCATACATTTGTTTCTTTTTAATATTTGTTTAAAATAAATTTATGATATAATTTTTTAAAATCATTTATCATAAATTTTATAGAGTATTTTAATCGATTGATGTTTATTATCGATTAAATAGCCTCTTCTTCTATAGTGACATTATTTTTATTAAGAGGTTGGTTATAATTGTCTTATGGGAGAAGAACATAAAAGAAGATGAAGGGATCATTTACACAGGAGGAACATAGAGGTAATTTGCATATGAGTTAAGTGCATTTAATTCTATATTTTCTTTGAAAATATTTTGAATGAAGATTTGATTACAAGATCTTGATGACCTAAAATTTGAGGATCTAAGTGTAAACATTGATACAGTAGGTATATCTAGTTATTATGATTATTATTTTGATTATTTGAAGGTTGATTTTCTGTGTCTAATATTTAACTGATTCCAGATTTTAATCTACATATCCAAGGGCTTATGAAGACTTTTACACAAATTTATAAGCATTTTGGGTTTATAATTCTGCCATTTTGGCTATTTTATTTGTCAAATCTTGATTAGAGTTGATTTCAGTGATTCTGTACTTCTCATTTGTGAATTAGTTTCTCATTTTAATATAAAAACTATGTTGGTCTCTTATGACTTGTATTACCATGTACATGGTGTATATTTTTTCAGTCTTTTACTTGCATTTTGTTGTTATAAATCTGAAATCTAAAATAAAAGAGTATATTTGATTAAGGTTTCATTTTCTACATTATATGAAATCTGGAGCAAAAAGGATAATCTATAATTGGGAGTTAAAAGGATTCATTTCAGATTATATGCAAGCACTAATTTATGTAACTGAATACAATATATGTATGAATGATGTTGCTAGCTTGTTTTCTTCCCTCCAAGAGGTTATCTAGTTCATAGATATCACTCTATCGGATAGGTTTGATTACATGCAGATTGTGGGTTTTTGTTTTTTTTGTCTTTCTTGTTGGCTTGTTTGCTCAATGATTTTGTAGTCTCTAATCACTTCTTTCCTCAACAACTATTCCCAAATGCACTGGCATATCATCTAGTTTAGCTTGGAATCTCACCTGAGGCGTGCACAGGCATCGATCCCCTCCTTTATGCAAGCTTCCTGAGAACATTCTTTCTTGACACGAGGATCTAATACAACCAGAAAATAAGTGCATCCATTCGTGGAATTTAAGATGTAAGAATTAAATCCTAGCCTAATGCTCCTGGGCATAGAACAACATGATCAACTCAATGAAAGTAGAATCAACCAAGAAATAACATCAAGAAAACTTGTAACAAGCATATGAACATGAGGAAAATGCACAGATCAAGATCCATCACATGAGTGTTTCAGAATCACTTCTTTGTATGTATTAGCCAAATTATGGTAGCCAAGATTACATAAAAAGAGTCCCATTCATGGAAATGTTCACACTAGCATAGCTTTCTTTACATCACAGAGCTCGTCATTACACATTACACAATAATTGATATATTTTTCACTCTCTATCCTTTCTTACTTCTACATCCATCATTATCTCTCCTTCTCCTCTGCAAAAACTATCCATTCTTCTAGAATAATCATCCACCTTCCCTATTAACCATTCATCATTATTACTAGTAAAATCTTGAAGGAATCGGTTTATGATTGCTCTACCACTACCCAGGAATATGTCAGATATCGCCATGTGTTTCCCTCAATCAAGTGCCTTTAGCATGCATGTGCTAGTTAATCCTCAATAACCTTGACTTCTTATTCGTTCATGATAACCATATTAATGTCCTAGAATATACTTTCCTTAAGTCGCAAGTCTCCATGACTTATCCACATCTGTATCTGGTCACTTTTCCATTTTTCCCCACGCATGTCTTTTCCTATTTTCCAAAACTCACTAAGTCTTGAATCCATCATGCCCAGGCACGAACCTTCACGCCTCTCTACGAATTAATTTTGTGTGTGCCTTTGCACCCTGCTTCCACGTGCCACAAGGCTTCACACCTTAGGTACTGTTGTCGCCAAATCACTGCACCCCCCGAATATCCAGGATGTGAATAGGACGTTCGGTGTGATTGGGACACATGGGATCACCTCTCAAGCTGTGGGACTTGGGCTCGAGGTGAACCTCCGGAGAAGGCCGGCTTCCTCTTCCTAAACTAAGTGCTGTACTACTCCTAGTGTAACAAAAATGATTATCTAGTCCTAGGCTAACATTTTCATGGGGTTTTAGGGAAAGAGATTTACAGAAATGAAACTATACTAGGGATGGTGATGCACCGAATGAAGGGTGTCTTCAGATTCAGGAAGGGTTAATTTGAAGAGGGTGTGTGCACCACAGGTCAACTTCACCTACTGCAACTTAGAGAGGGTACAAGATACCACAGGCTAAGAGACACGCGTTCCTTTTGTTAAACTTTATCAGACCGAGAAATATACCAGTTTCCCAGTGAAGAAGGATGAACTCAAGAAGGGTGAACAGACACCACAACTCAACTGCATGCAATACTTCACCACTCGATAAACACAGAACTCCAAGAACCTGCAATAGAAACTTAAACTTGCACAGTGTACCTGCAAGTATGAGAAAGGCACAAAGAAGCATAGAAGGATGAAAGGACCGAGATTAGTCACAAAACACACACTTTTATTGCTTCAATAACATGCACAATGCATCATACATTCAGAAGAGGCAATATTTGCCATTACAGTCTTGAAGAGGAGGCTTGAAAGTTCTCTCAACACACAAGAACAACTTGTAGAAGAGAGAGGATTCTTGAAAAGTATACACTCGCCTGAGATATCTAACTGTCCAACTTGTCTGAACTGTTGGAACCCTTTGAAATGAGCTTCCAACTTACATTTATAGAAAAATATGTGAGAAAGAAGAGGAAATGGTCATAATTACATTCCTAAAATGAAGGCCCATGATGTATTTATTGCAGTTAGTTGAACTACCTGAGAAGGTTCCATCATGGGTCATTAATTGCCTGATGACCTAGTCTTCTCAATTAATTAAAAGAATATTTAAATAAAATATTTAAATAATAATAATAAATATTATTATTAAAATATTTAAATAAAAATATTAATTTAATTAACATAATGTTGGGACCCCCCCGTTGACCCGTTTGACTTGAAGAGGAGGGGGGTCCATGTGGATAGAGTCTGCACAAATCTCAACTTGGTGAGCTTCGAATCCGCTAACTCGGTGTTGCAATCGATTTTTGACCCTGCACTAACTCTTTCCTTGCTTTGGTAATCGCGCTCTTTTGCATTGAGTCCTCCGAATGGTGGGCTATCAAACTTGATTCTTACCGTTTTGCTCTGTTAACTCGAGGCCATTCTGAATTCCTCGTTCAAACTTCATGAAACATCACCACGAGCTCCCAACTGATTCGGTCGATCTCTTGAGCTATTCTGTGTTTTGTATCTGCGGGAAATATCAAGATTTGTTCGATCATGTTCACATTTTCACGCCTCTAAGAATGGTTTTACCACAATGCTCACGGTTCTTCCTTATCATATAACACTTGTAGTAAGAATGTTTAGCTTTGCCATAATAAGCACAATTTGTTCCTTCCAAACGATGAGAAAATGCCATTATTAATAAAGACCTAATGCTGCCATGATGATGACACAGTCTCATGCCCATAACATGTCTGATAGACACCCTAAGACTGATTTTTTGGCCAAAGAGCCCCTTGGTATTTTGGCAGTGCACCCGGAAATCTCAGCTCCAATCGACAATTATGCTACTATTGGAACCTATGGCATAGGTAGCCGTGAGCTATACAATATACTCATTTTTTCAGAAACTAAAAAGATCTTTTATGTTACAATTTGCAACACGTGAAATAAGCTCTTCAAAAAATACATTGAACAACTGGGGCAGCCAAGAGGACCTTAAAAAAAATGTACAGTAACAACCATATGAATTCTTCCTTAGTCGCGGATCAAAGCTAATAGAAATAAAGCTAGATAAAACTAGCTTGAAACTGCAGTATATCGTCCATTGTTTAAAAACAAGCTTCTTTGAATCTGGTAAAAGAATACTTTTATTGTCTGATTGGACGTATCTAATGGAAGGTATAAATATTGCCTCTGCTCTCGGATTTTCTCGAAGAGACCATTTACGAGTAACAAGGATGTAGCAGGGCAAAACGGCTGACCGGGTATTTTCAGAGTTGACCTTCGCATTCAATTCGTTTCTAGGAAAGGAAATGTTGAGCAATGCGAATCGTTTCATTCTGCACCGTAATAAACCTTCATCTCCTGACCCGAGCAAATTTCATGAAGCCTTGAAGGTATGACTCCAATCTATTGTATACGGCAGTGAATATTTGTTTCATGCAGCTGCTGCCTGTGCGTGGGAGTTTCTCGCGACCATCGAATGTTCAGAACTGTACAGAGGATGAGGAGAAGGTCGTGGAGCTATCTTAGCCGATTCAAAGTCTGAAAGTTCAGTGGAATCCTAACAAGGGCGGATCTGTGTGAAAAGAGACACTTTCTCGTATGATCTATGAAACCCAATCCACAGTCCATGCAACACGCATCCTTTGAACTCCATACACTCGCCGCTTCACTCGGCGTTTGAATCGTTCCTCCAACCTGGCGTCATTCTTTATTCACCGGTTTATATGGCAATTCGCTCGCCATCTCTCGGTCACCAACTTCTTCCTGGAGACTCGCACAACGTGCTCCGATCCTGTTTACACGGCCCGTGTGGAATTTTGATCACGGTTTTCCATCTTAATATTTCCTATTGGCACTTTGATCTGATTCTCCCCAGTTCCCACCAGCGCGCGGGATTTCTTCTTTGGCTTGCCATCCACAAAAACCCACTTGGCATTCCAGCTCCGAATCCCCGCATAACGGCTTGGCCAAATTAATTCACGGGCCCCGGCCTCAACTTCGCCACGCAGACTTGGCAATTTGACCCGATTTCTCCACTATTCCCACCAGCGCGTGGGATCTTTTCAACGGCTTGACATCACGTCATTTCCCTTGCGCAGAAACATTGTTCTCTTGCCATGATCGTGCCTTCACTTGGAAATTTGAATTGGCTATACGCAGCAGCTACAGGGTAGAGAAGTAAACTTTATCTCAGAAAAAACAATCGCCTCCAGAGAGAGTTAATTGCGACAGCTGCCACAGGCGATCCCAAGGAACCGTTGGTGTTGATCCTGATGTTGCATGCGACCACAGCCGTGATCAGTTGTTGTAAAATCTTGCCGCTGTAGTCGAAGAACGAGATAAAGTTTTAGTTGAGTTGTCTCGCCTTTTCACTTTGGAAAGTCGCTTCCATGGAAGAAGCTCGATCAAATCTTGAGGCAAGTTTTGCGAGTGAGGCTAAGATTGTGTTCACTACTGTTTCTAGTAATGGCTGGAAGTTATTCCAGCGCCTAGCCCATGATTTTCCTTCAACAGATTTGAGGATAACATTAACTCTCAGTGCAAACATTTCAGCTGTAGCTTGTAAGGTGTGATAATTTCGACAGAATCATTTACGCCCGCCAACTTAGTGACTCGTTGAAGATGTTCATATAATTGCAAAGCAAATTGTGCCTCATGAATATTCTGATATGAAACAGTCCTACCTCTATGAGATTCGCTTTCATGAGTTACATCGTAAAACAAGTAAGATCTCGATAGAGAGTCTTTGTAATAAATTTCCTCAGGTTTCCTGGTAACACTCCCACTGTCACTTAATCGATTTTCATAAAAATATCTTGAAGGAAATCCTGAATTTGAGGATGCATTTGATGCTGAACAGATAAAAACATAGTTGGGCGACCTGCTTGTTGGAAGTGCTCAAAAGAACTCTTACTATACTGCAACATGCTTGCTGCCTGTGCACCGAATACTCGACCGAGGAAGGTCTGAACACCATTACAATTCACAGTTCTTTGTAAGATGTCGGTTTGACTCAATTTTCACATTGGTATTCGATAGTGCTTATACTATCTTCCTGGGTCGATAGAAGTCCTCCCATTATGTAATTACAAACCCGAGATTCAATGATGTTGAACCTCCCATATCTGCATAATTTCATAACATCTCGGTCAAACAAGATAATTCTCCCAAGTGGTTGGTCGAGCACTGTCTTAGTGGATTAAACCTGGCCTCATGTTAACTTAGCTTTCCTTGACTCGGCCTTCAGATATTTTTGCATCGATCTCCACCGGGATCCTTGTACAGTTCCTTTTATTCGTCAATTTTTCAACGAGCTATATTTTGCATTAACAAGGCCATCGTCGAGCTCTTACAATTGAGAGTCTCTACTGAGATGATTTCCGAGATGACTATCAATTTGACACCGGGTTCTCTATCAACTCGACCCCGAACTCTTCACTGAGTCGAGATCAACTGGGTGCCTTTCGATGCTAGGTGATCTCTTCATATGTAATTTAGGAATTATTTTTAATTATTGCATCTCGATAATAACCGAAGGTGGGTTCCTGGGACTATTATTTTATTTTGAACGTGATAGGACCCCGTTGTCCAATCTTGCCAGGTGTGCAAAATTGGATAACAGGTACTTAGTTACTTTAGGGGCCCAACATCATCCCACACTAAATTGGTTTTCACCCTGGCAACCCTCCGCGCTTCCTTAACAAAATTCTTGTCGACCAGACTACTACTCCAAAGAATAAAGAATAGTGGTTGGGAGAGAATCTGAATAAAGAATTAAGGAATGGGGGGAACGATACATGACCAATTGGAGGAGTTCAAGAAATTCCACATCTATCTCATCCTTTAATTTCTCCCTGGCCTTCAATTCTGATAAGGCCTTCCCTGGTGCTTCACCTACGACACTTGGTACTTGGTCTGGGATGATTTCTTCCACCCTCCCCTTCAGCATGTATATAGCCACCCCTAACTCCGCACAGACACCCTCAAACTCATCCATCCATTAAGTGATGGATTCTCAAAGTTCATTGATTATGAAGTCCAACTTCTCATGCTTTGTCTTGATTTTCTCCTTTTGGGCCATGGTGTTAATGACCAATTGTGTGCATTCCACCTTAGTGGGGATGGTCTCCTACAAAACTTTGAGGGTTGCCTCTTCCTCTATTACTCACGCGTCAATGATTGGCCTTGCATTTTCTACATCTATTGAAGCCCGTATCTTCCAGTATATTTACCTCCTTGAGTTAGGAGAGCAAGTCTTCCAGCTCAGTGATCTGGGCTTCAATGGAAACCTTGTTCTCTTCTTTTTCCTTTATGCGATCTGTAGATATGGGGCCCGTGCCATCCTTGATTTTAACGAGTAACGTCCCTACAAAATCCTCAAGGTACTCCATTTCATCCCTGTAATTGGTCTTGGCTTGGCTCACCAATGTCAGTCATTGTCCCAAGATGCTCTTTACAAGGGCGCCATCTCGGTCATATGCCTCCTTTGTTCACACATCTTCTCCCCTTAACCCTTGGTACAATCTATCTATTTATTTCTCCTTGCTTTTCTTCTCTGTGATTAGGGTCCGAGTAGTGGCCCCTACATCCAAACTACACCAGATCACCTCTAAAGAAATCTTCTGCAATGCATTGCATGCCTACTCATTTGTTAGGTGGTTAGGATCCACCACTTTGTATACTTCTCCTCCCTTCTTCTTCAAATGAACAGTCTCGATCACATGATCATTGACCTCAAACTTAGGCTCTTTAGAATAGCAGTGCATGCTCTAGCTAAGCATCTTTCTGGTTCTGGGCACACCCCCTACTTGATCCATCAAATCCCATCCATAAATTTTCTCTGGTGGGAGGGTGGCCTGGAATCTCGCATGCAGGATATTTTTGGGGTCATCCATGAAGTCCATATGTGGGGACACTAGTGTCCACCTCTTCCTTGTAGCTTTTCACTTTGTCCTTTGTTTCTTTGCCCCAGGGGTGAATCCTTTGTCCTCCTTAATGGTAAAGGAGTCCCCTTTATCTTCCCTTACACTGGTGGTCTAAGGTATAGAGGCCTCATGTGATGGACTATTCTCTTCCCCTACAAAATATTCCTCCCCTTCTTCTCACACCTTGCCCGTATATGTGGCCTCCGTCTCATCTTCCTACCCCTCCAGCTCCACTTCCAATTCTTCCTTGAAAGTGGTGGGGTCTTCTTCCTCTCCTTCCTCTGAGCTTGTTGTGGGCCTTAATGTGTTGTGTGTCTTCTATCTCTTTTATTCATGTTATTCATCCTCTTCCTTCCCTTCCTTCTCTCCCTCACACCCTGGCAATGAGGCCTTATCACAACCCTATACTGAAGTGTTGGCACCCTTTCCACCATTCTGTCATGTGTAGTACTTCCTCTTCCTAGAAGTATCTACCTTCCCTTTATCCTGCTCTTCTTCTTCTTCTTGTACGTTTTTCATGGGTGGGATTGACATTTCCCATGGATTTGAAAAGGGGGAGTCTGTAACCTCCACCTTAATTCCCCCATGTGTTTTGGGGTGCATCTATATAAACACATGATGGACATATCCATTGATGGAAACACAAACGTGGGGGTGTAAGTCCAAAAGTTCTATCTCCAAAACTTTGATATAGGTAGGTTAAGTGCTATACTTGTATGTAGACTGCAATGTGTGGACATCAACATCCACCTTGACTGCATCAAAAATCAACTTATGTGTGTCCTTGATCTGGTTGATGGCGTACTTCATATATTTATCTGTGAAAGCGAAGGGGAGCTTGCACCATGGCCCCATCTCTCCCTTGGCCATCATAAACTTTTCTAGACAAAAATGTTTTGTAAGGGTAAATTTTACCTGGTCCCCAAGAACATGTGGTAACTTGTGGGGAATGTGTCACTCATTCTCAAAATCTCCGCACAATCGCTCAAACCACATGTTCATCTGAGACTTGTAAGTGCTCGATATGGTCCCATCGGAGGTGAACTTCGTGAATTGGACTGTAGTGGATGTGTGTGCTGGGGGGTGAACCCAAATGTTCCCATCTAGTCCATTTGGGACACTAATCTCCCATAACATGATCAATAGCAGGATGGTGCCCCATGTGATCTTTTCTCCTACCTCATTTTTCACCCGCACCTCTTCGATAATGCCATTTGCAATAAATTGGGAAAAATTGTAGTGTGACCTCTTTGACACCCTATAGGCCACATACAGGAACCTCTGGTTAATGTTCATCCACCTTTCTAATGCACCCAATTTGTAGCTAATGAGCTGGGAGGTGACTTTTAACATTGGGTCTGGAAGATCTGCAATTACCTGTGCCCTGCCTCCTTTCTCGTAGTTCAATTTCTTCGTCAGCTTCTCAATCTTGGAAGTGGCACATAAATCAAGTGCCATATCCTCTCCAGTGTTCTGCGGGCATGTAACTATCTGAATCAAATGGCCTATGATCCTCATTCTTCTTCTCGTGAAGTAGAAGAATTCTTCGTGCACCCGAGACATTAACCACCTGAATAGCAGGGTAGGTTTGGCAAAGAAAGGCAGCTCCCATACCTGCAAAACTTTAGTCTTTTGCAGCTCCTGTTGCATCGAGTCATGACCTTATGGTTTCTGAGCTTGTCCACCATTGGAGTGTCTGATATTAGGTCCACCCGCATCATCTTTTCATTCTCGGATGTTTTTTTGTTGTATTTGATGATCTTGCATTTATATAGCTTCAAGCTCCACTTTTTTTCCTTGATAACTCTAGGAGGGTACTGCATTTCTGAGTAAATTTCCACAGGATCCTTCTTTTCCACCACCGGTCTCTTTGTTCAAACCTTCTTCGGTGTCATCTTCCTCCTTCTTTCCCTAATTCCCTAGGTGCGTTGATTCCCTCTTTTGTCTTCCCTAACTCAACAGCTTCCCCACTTCTCTTTCACGTAACCTCCTTCCTTATCTGTTGTCTTTTCCTCTCTTTGTTACACCACAAGATTATTGTTATCCAACTTTGCACACTTTGCAAAAGTGGATAATGAGGACCTATTGGACCCTAGGACTGAGAAGGTTCTTCATGATCATTCCAGGCCATTTCAAGTAAATTTCAAGTTGTAGGAACATTTACAGTGTCCCATGAAGGTTCGAAATCATCTTGTTTTATTTCCCCTCACTTTCAAGTTTTGGAGGCTCAAGGGTTGTTCAAAGTAATAAAATTGATCTTAGTGGGCTCATTTCAAGTTATCATGTTGAAATTTTGGTTAAAATTAATAATTTAATCTTAGGATTGCTTAATAACATTTCATGATCCTCACGGTTCAAGTGAATGGTCGAAATTCAGAAATATTTGAGGCCAGGTATGAAAATGCCTAAGAAGGGGGGCATCGAGCTTAAAAAAACTCATCGAGTAGCTTGGTGAGATGACACGGTGTAAAAGGGATCGAGCTCAGTTCTAGCTCGTCCAAGTTAGAAGGGGTATAGAAACCAAGCAATGTTGACCAAGATCTCTCCATGGTTCAGTGAATGGACAATGCATCAAGGGTTTTCGCTCGGCATATGTAATATTGGGCTCGTCTGGTTGAAGGAAGGACTCAGAAACTCATAGAAATGATGTCAACATGAAAGCAATTCAATGTAGAGAAAAGATAACTGAGAATGAGTTTTTCTTCATGCATGGCTTAGAATTTTCATTGGATGTTCATTTAGGAAACTCGATGCATCAAGCTCGAACGGTTGAAATTGATGAATTAGCATTGAGTTCAACAATGAAGGATGTGTTTAAGAGCTCAAGGAAACATTGGTGGTCAAATCAGTGAGTTTGGGATTTGTAAATTTTAGCTCGATGTAAGGACCATACAATTGTTCTAATTCAATGGATGAATGCTTGCAAAATGTAAAATGAAGTTTGGCAAGTTCCTCATGAGAACCTCAGCATTCACAATGATCAAAGGAGTCAAATACCTTAAATCGAGTCATATAGGTGGTGAGATCGAGCTCAGGCTAAGTCAAAATGAATGCTAGAAGGACGGAGCTATGAGTGCATCGGGAAGAATATATCATGGTCGGAGAGTGGCTGAGGAGCTCGAGGAGTTTGGCATATTCACTAGAAACTCGACAGAAGGAACAATAAAATGGAAGATCTCACAGTATCATCTCGACTTGGTGTTTAAATACATGACTGGTGGATGATGGCTCGGTTGGAGGCCAACACGGCAGAAGAGCTCGTCATCGAGCTAGGGGCATCTTGCGAAATGGGCTCAAGTAATAAGATCTCATAGGTCAAGCTAGGGATTGAGCCAAATTGTGGAGTATAGAGCTCGTATAGAGATAATGTCATAAATGATTGAGCTTAGTCTTGAGAAGAATAAGTTGAGGTTCGGGGAGTTTCAAGCCTTTACGGCCATGGCGGAGATAACGCCTTGGTAAGACAAACCAACAATTATGCATGGGAGAAGTTTATTCTTTATGACAAGTGGGTTTTTGGTGATGGAAATCCAACACATGGTTTCCACACATGGGGGAATTTTAGACCTTTTCAGCCAGGTCGAGACAATGCTCTGGAAAACCAACACAAGATTGGTTGAGTTATCCGTCGAGTTGTTAGGGAGATTCAAGCAAGCATGGCCAAGTGGGAATGATGAGATGACAAGTCAAGGGGGAAATTCCACCAAGCAAATGTGTCATTAAAGGAACAAGTTAAATGCCAAAGCATCTAGATGATACATGGATTAAGTGGTTATGAACATGACTGAGCATCCATCTAGCACCGAGTTCGAAATAATCACGTGAATGTGTCAAAGAACCGATGACTCGTTGGGGATCACGTAGAAGGAAAATGTGAAATGCACGGATATGTCCCAAATGACTCAGCCAAGAACTCAACGGTAAGTGAGTTCATTTCTTGACATGTTTGGCCTGACATGTAAAGGAATGATGATGTGTTCGAGAGATAGCTCAATAGAGAAGAGGTCAACATGTTTTGAAGAGCCAATACGAGCTGGTCACAACTTATATCAGGAGGGATGATCGAATGTCATTTGGGGTAGCTCAAATATCTGCTCGAGGCTTACATGAAAGTGGATACTCACCACATCACGGTTTGGGTGTGAGTTTCTCATATGATGGAGTTGAGCTCATTGAAGCTCGCTGAGCTAAGCACACAGGCCACAGGAATAGGTTGAGAGCTCATTCACCTAAGTTAAGCCAAGTCAAAAGGAGTAAGAGACTGGGATAATGGGGTAAATGAGTTATTCATATGGATTTTTCAATGGGATCTGAGTTGAGCTCAAGGTTACATCAGTGATTCAGGATCATGTGGAGCATGAAGAGCTTGACTCAGGGAACCAAGTTGAAGTCGAGCTAAAACGATAGATGTGGAGGGAGCTCTTTTGAGCTCGACATGATGATAGATTGGGTGAATGAAAGGGTAATTTGTGTTGAAGATAAACATGCACCTAGAGTTTATTTTTTAGCATGCTAGGAGTTTCAAGGTGGAGCTCATGTCATTTGAGCTAACGTTTGATGAGTTGGGTGAGTCTAACATGCTAATGCATCGAGAGCAGCAAGCGATAAAAATCTTGGTAGACTCATGAAGAGGGATTTAGTCGCCAAGATAATGAGCTCATAAATGGAGCTCGGTTTGGAGCTCAGTGCAAAAGCCAAGCAGCTCATGAAGATAATATCTCGATCTGAGTTAGGCTTATGGTAGGGAGCTCGATTGGAAGTAATATGGAGTGACTCGTGGATGAATACCAAGTTAAGATCGAGTGAGTTCTATCAAAGCACGATGGGTTTGGAAATTGAAAGACGTCGAGTTATACAGTCGAGATGGCGAGCCATTTTCTAAGCTAAGTGGAAGGACGTGTGCAAGACCGAGCGGTGTGGAAATGGTTGATGATAATGGTGCATTGGTGTGACACATTTTATGTGAAGAGTGAGTCGTAGGAAATATTCTGGAGCATGATGACTTGCAGAAGGCATAGCTCGGTGTTAAAATAGTCATTACAAGAGAAAAATGGAGTACGTCGTCATTCCAGAATGAGCTCACAGGTGAAGGGGTGACTTGGTGGGCTCTTGGATCTTGGATTTTAGGTGATCGAACAAAGAAGGGCCAAATTGGCTAAGGCATGGTAAGATGTTTCAATCCAAGTGAGTGGTCTGAGGAGTTATAAATATGAGCTCGATGGACAGAGTCAAATGTTGGCTTGATGCATCACCAAAAATGAGCCTTGATGAAGCTAATTTGCTCAACAATGAGGTTGTGGTAGAGTTCGGTAAATTCTTGAAGGAGAGATCATACCAAATATTGCAATGGCTAAGTCAATCGAGTTGAGATCAGTGAACAATGAGCTCGTAGAACTTGGGGGTTTGTGGAATCAACAAGGTGGGTTCACCAGGGCAATCCAATATGACATGGATGTAGAACTCGCCAATTTGTGTGAAGGAGCTCGACTCTCCGAGTTGAGCCATGCAATGAGAGAGAGCTCTTCAAAAACAAGTTAGCCAAGTACGGGTTGAGGTTGATTCAATTCAAGTAGATCAACGCATAGGATGGATCAGTCAATGCATGATGAGCTCATGAAAAGGAGTTCTGTCGATGTGATAGAACAATGGCCGAGTTGCTCAAGGAGAATAAAATATGAAGCTCGCTGAAGAGAGTTCCCAATCCAAAAAAATGTGGGAGGAACTCGACATGGAAAGGTGAGCTCATGAAAGTCTATCCCTACTTGGGATGATCCACTAACCAATCCAACGAAAATTTCATCGGCTTGACGTAATAAGAAAGGAGCTCGTTCAATATAAGTAGGCGGAGCTTGGCTGAGCCGTTGAGTTAATCCAAGGGTGAAAGTGAGACGTAGTTCAATGTGATAAAAGAGGAGCTCGACAAACAAGCTAAGGTGAACTAAATTACGTGAATTGATTTGATCGATTGGGTGACAAGCACGAGTCGGCCGAGCCCATGATGGAAATAAATTAGCATTGGAAGAATTTCATGCATATCTCACTGAGTCAAGAATTTTGTGCCATGAAGGAGCTCGTCGGCATATGCGAAGAGCTTGTGTCTTAGGAACTCAACACATTTATGGGGGGTCAAAGCCCAGTCACTGCAGTGGAGAGCAAGCTTGATTGAGGAGCTCGAGCTCAACTTAGTGAGTTGGCTCGGTGAGCCAACCACCGAGTTGGGCTATTTTTGGCTTACTCACATGGACCCCCCCCCTTTTCAATGCAACCCGATTTTTCAAGGGGGGCACCATAAATATTAATTAAATTAATATTTTTATTTAAATATTTATTATTATTATTAAAATATTTTGTTTAAATATTCCTTTAATTAATTGAGAAGATTAAGGTAACAGGTCATTAATGACACATGATAGAAGCTTCTCAAGTGGTTCAACAAACTTTGTAATAAATGAACCATCATGTACCTTCAATTTAGGAAGAATTTTATGACTTTTCCTCCTCTCTCTCACAGAATTCTTCTATAAATGTAAGTTGGAAGGTCATTCCAACAGGTCGGACAGGTTAGACAGTTAGACATTTTCCACATTTTTCAAGAATCCTCTCTCTTCTGCAAGCTATTGGTTGTGGATTGGGGAACTTTCAAGCCTTCTTTCAAGACTATAATGACAACCATTTCCTTTTATGAATGTAATGATGCATTGTGCATGTTGTTAAAGTAATAAAAGTGTGTATTTTGTGACTAATCTTGACCCTTTCATCCTTCTATACTTCTTTGTGCCTTTCTCATGCTTGCACATACATTGTGCAAGTTCAAGTTTCCATTGCAGGTTCTTAGAGTTTTGTGCTTATCAAGTGGTTGAGTATTGCATGCAAGTTGAGTTGTGGTGGTTTTTCACCCTTCTCAAATTCATCCTTCTTCACTGGAAGACTAATATATTGTTGTTTGATTGAAGTTTAACAAAGGGAACACATGCTTTTTAGTATGTGGTCTTTTGTTTACCCTCTCTAAGTTGCAATAGGTGAAGTTGTCTTGTGGTGCACAACACCCTCTTCAAATTAACCCTTCCTGAGTCTGGCAACACCCTTTATTTGGTGTATCACCATCCCTAGTATAGTTTCATTTCTTGAAAATATCTTTCCCTAAAAGCCATGAAAATGTTAACATAGGTCTAGATAACCATTTTATTGCACTAGGAATAGTACAACACTTAGTTTAGGAAGAGGAATTCATCCTTCTCCAGAGGTTCACCTCGAGCCCAAGTCCCACAACTTGAGAGGTGATCCCATGTTACCCAATCACACCAAACATCTTATTTACATTCTGGACATTTGAAAGGTGCAGTGATTTGGCAATAACAATTACACTATAACTTACACAAGTTCATTGGTTCGTGATAGTGTTTCGCATTGTTCTTCTTCGTAAAACCCTCATCACACTTCGAGCTCGAGAGCAAAAAATTAATTCTCTTAAAAAAAGTAGTAAAAATGACTATTCTTATCTCTTATTTATACTTTATCTATGCCTTAAATTTCCTCTTACCACATTTCCTAATGTCTCTTTTATATCAATCACTTTATTTCACTTAAATCAAATTCCATGATTTCCCCTCGCGTTTTACAGCTATAACCTTCTAGCACTCCAATACCAATAAACTACCATAGAACTCCTTCGCATGTGTCACCATGCCGAATTAGTTCCCCATAGTGTTACCTATCTTATTTCATCCATGTGATCCTTCCCTTGTTGTGGTCTTCAGAATTCTTTCAACCCACCTTCATAACCGCACAAATTTATGCACCTTAGCCATTATGTTTCTTGTTCTTTTGTTTTCCACGTTAATTTTTTCCCAATAGTCCATTGTCAAAGTTATTGTCAATTGTGATTTAATATATTTGCTACTTCACCTCACACATAAATGTATGGTGCGGTCGCCTATGCATAGAACCTCTTACAATATAGTTAGCTACTAGTACACCAATGCCCAAAACTAAACTAAAAATGATGACAAAGGAAACGAGCAAAAGAAAAAAGTACTAGAAGGAAATCTAATTTAATTAGAAATATTGCCTTAGTTTTGACCTCACAAAATCCTTATTTATAGTAGGGCTTCAAGCAACTCCCATTAAAGAAACCTAGTTAGCTCATCCCATCAAGCACTTATAACTAGTGCGTGCCAAAATAAAATATGTATGATATGATGTATGGTCCTAACTAATGGGATTTTAGTTTCTTAGGGTGGCCTAGAAATTTAGAGTCATAAATAAATACCATCTGCCCAACCTTGAACTATTTTTTTTTTAATATGATGATCATGCCATATTTTTTTTTTCACACCTTCTTAGTCTTCTGACTCCACCTAGAAAGTTATCACCTTTCATTCCAACTACATTAACTTCTCCATGTTCTCTTGTAGTGCTTACTCGTCAGCTAATATTCCTATGTGCACTATTTACAGATATGGTAGCATAAATTATACTGGTAAAACAAATTCCACACCAAACACAAATTGAAATTGTGTGGCCTTGTTCAATCTCTTGTAGATTTTACTATATGCCCATAGTACATATGATAATTTGTCATCCCAATCTTGTCTCCCCACATCACAAATTTTTGTCAGTGTGTGACTTAGTATCTTGTTAAATTCCTCAAAGGTTCCATTACCTTAAGGGGGATAATTGGTGGTCTTGTGATGGGCCACCATGAAATCTGCTAATAAATTCCTAACCGTCTCATTCAAAAAGTGTGTGCCTCTTTCACTATTCATGCTTAAAGGAAACCCATACCTGTTGATTATGTTTTCCCACAGGAATCTTGTTGTTGTGGTTGTTGTGAAATCCTTTGTAGGAGTTTCCTCTACCCACCTTGTTAAGTGATCAGTACAAGTAATGATATAGCACGAACTAGTCCTTCATGTGACAGATGAAATTGGTCCTACAAAATCACTCACCCACTTCCCAAATGGTTCTGTACTAGCTATCAGTATCAAGGGAATTTCATCTCTTCTTCCTGGTTTTTAAAGGCACTGGAAATGGTCATAGGCCTTACAAAATGCAATACAATCCGTGTAGATGCTTTTCCACCAAATCTCGTCTAATAGAATCTTCCATGTAATGGCATTGCATGCATAGTTTCCTCCTGTAATCCCAATGTGTACTTCCTTCATGATTATAATGTGCTCATGTTCTAACATGCACCGGCATAGAATTTCATCACAACCTAATTTGTATAAATCTCCACCAATTAATATATAGAGTGAGACGCGTATAGACAACTGTTTTCTTTCCAAATTATTCATTTCCTCTAGTGCTAACCTATTTTGATAAACACATCGATATCATCTAATTCAGAGGGTGTGTATCATAGTCTAAATAGTTGTGCATCCAACATTGTATCTTTAATGCTTTATGCATCCTCCCCTGGGTTAATTCTTGATAAATGGTCAAGTCCCAAGTTACTCTTACCTGGTTTTACAACAACCACAAACTCAAATTATAGAAATAATAGGACCCATCTGCATATGCACCCTTGTAAAATGGGCTTGTTTACCAATTATTGTAATGCCATGTGGTTTGTGTAGAATATAAAGGGTGTTTCCACCAGATACTTCCTAAATTTTTGCAACGCGTAGATAATTGATAATGCCTCGCACTTGGTAGTAGTATAGTTCTGCTCTTATAGTGTCAACTTCCTACTTGCAAAACATAGAGGGTGATCAACAGTCCCTTCACTAGGTTGTGCTAACACTACTCCGATTGCCATCCCTAAGGAATAAAAATGCACATGGAAAGGCTTATCCTAAGAAGGAAAGCATGATATGGGTGCAATGACAATCCTATTATTCAATGTGTTAAACACTATCTGTTGTGACTCTACCCAATGGAATGTACATCCATGCTTCAACAATCTCTCCAGTGGTGTGGCAATTTTGGGATACCACTTATAAAAAAATTGTAGTACCTTGTATTCCTAAGGAAACCACACACTATGCTCTGGCTAATGGGTTCTTCCAATTCGACAATAATGAAAACTTTGGTAGGATCCACTAACAAGCCTTCCTTACATATGATATGCCCCAACAAGGTTCCAAATAGAGTAGCAAAGAGACATTTATTTATATTGAGGGATATCTGCAGCTATCAGTATCTCTCAAACATCAATCACAGATAGTTGCAATGGTCATTCACTAGTCTATACATTGTCTATTCATCAAGGTATACTTGAAGACACTTATGGATGAAGTCGTGAAAAGCCTGCACCACAATGTGTGAAAATAGAGAAGGCACATTTTTCAGTCCAAAAGGCATGATCGTGTAGGCAAAAATTCCCCATTTAGTGACAAAGATTGTATTTTATTTGTCCTCCTTTGCAATCCTAACTTGATGATATCTTGAGAAGCCATCCATGAATGAATAAATCTCACGCCTGGCTACTACTTCCAAGATCTCCTCAGTGAAAGGGGTTAGAAAGGAATCAATGACACATACCACATTCAAATCTCTATAATCAACATAGATCCTTATCCTCCCATCCTTTTTAATGTTAATGACCATTCGGATTATCCATTTTTATTCCTCAACAACTTCATTGGTACATGAAATGATAATATTTCCTATCTCTTCCTTGACCCAGACATGCATATTTGGATTCATTCAATAAGGTCTCTTCAAAATCAAGCATGCTCACTCCTTTAGTTTGATCTACATCTCCCATAAAGAGTGATGAACTCCCTTAAGATCATGGTACCCACATGGAAATAAATCCTAAAAGTCACGCAATAGATCAATGATATTTGAAACCTCCTTTTCTAGCCAATAATCCCCAATAGTATCATCCTTAGGGTTCGTATCTAGGCCAATGTTAACCTTATTTATTTTAAGAGGTTCATGATAAGCATGTGCTTTCTCATCATCCCTATCTGTTACCTCATGTGTACCCATAGTATGGTCAACATCCAAGTTCTCCACTTCCTTGCCATCTATCGCATAGACCAAATTTCCCTTCTCTTTCTCCATGCAGGCATGCTTAAGATGTAGTTCCTCTTATTCCTCCACATCAAAATGTGCCTGTAAATTAGGTTCTCCCAATAATTCCAAAATCCCATCCTCAGCCATGGAACTATCTCCCATAGTTAGGAACTTAACAACCTATAACACCTCGTTCACCAATGACTTTGTACTTTGATATTCAAAGGTTTGAATCAAGTCATCTGTTAAATCCCAAAAATTCCCTATCTAACAGTGTGATTCCAAATGAATGTACCATGCATGCATAGAGCCCTGTAGTATGGAATAAAACTTGTGCACCTAGAGGGAAGGGGGTAAAGATTTTGTACCTCCCATCTATGTTTTCTTACATTATTGAACATGTTCTACAACATCCTTAACACCTTTGTAATCTGGTAGATGCAAAGACATTTCAAAGAATACTTGCTGAGGTAGTTGAGGTCATTACCTACCTGATTTAGAACCTTTATTCCTTCTAGTGTTTCCTCCACCACTAGATCCACTAGATCCACCAACACATATTCCTCCTCACCCACAGGATCCACCTTCCATATATGGAAAAGGTATTGAAGTGGTTGTGCCTTGTGTCCCACTATAGCGCTAAACTACATGCCAACAGTCTATGATATTGTATCGCAACCAGATGTATGTCCCACGTCGCTTCCAAATGCGATACCCAATATTTTTGTACCTATAATTTTCTGAAATTTTGTTCAAGACAATATACCTCTAAACACAGGAAATGATTGTGTAGCCATATATGTGCCAAATGAAAATTTATACCTTCTAGGTGTATCATTCAGGGGTGATACTCCACCAATACCAACTGGGTTAGTCAAGGGACTTATTCTATAGGGATTTGTATAGGTTGTAAGTTCCCATCGGTCAAGGTTGGATCATAACACGTTCTTCCTTGTTCTCAAAATACCAACTTAGATACATGCCTTAATGAACTCTTAGGTCCTGCCATTCTTCTTATAGACGAGATCTCTCTAGAAGCCGAGTGGGTTTCTATTCTATGTTTTCCAAGATGGGGTAGCACAAACTTATTAGGTTCCACATCCTCTGTATGGACCTAAAATCCTTCCCACAATGTCTACCTCCATAAATCCATCACTCTTATAGCTTCACGTTGTTTTTTCAACTCCCTCTCCTGAGCCTTATTATACTTAAGTTGTCTCTCTTCCCTCTCCTTTTCAACTGCAAGGTCCGCCATCTTCCTCACTCTAGCTTCCTCACCCAATGCTCAGATAAATCTTATCCTGCCTTAGGAAATGCCTCCATCACTATTGCATGTAGGTGATCAATATTATAATTATAAATATCTGAAAGGGATAGGTTAGCACAATAATGATCCTCTTGGCTCCCTCAAGAACTCAATCTCATAGTACAATATTTCCCATAACCAATACGTAGAAAAATGATACTCTCAAGGTGTAACTCATCAACACTTCTTGACTCCATCCAGATCCTTAATGAGCCTCACATGTCAAAGCTTAGGTCTAACTACTGTGAGGTATATAGTACCAGCTTGATCTCTCCTTGCATAGGATTCAAAATCACATTCATATAACTCTGATAAACATAACTTTTTGATAGAAATAAGGTCTCATACATCTCATGATACAGACCTTTTCTACCCATTTACGTGTATCAAACTCGTGGTCCTATTACATCTATGAGTATTTCATCCTCCACATGCATTTTCAGCCATGCATTGACACAAAGTCCAAGGTTCATATAAGTCTATGTCATCACATATCATTCATCACAATATCTTCGTGAAATAGTTTTTCACAAAACCATTTGTAGTCTCTAATCAGTGCTTGCCTCATTAATAGATCATGTGCTCAAAAATGTGTCGGCATATCCTCATACTTTTTATCTTGGAATCTCACCCAAGGTGCGCGTAGGTATGTCCCAGCCCCTCACTTTATGTGAATGTTCATGAGACCCATCATTCTTAACATGAGTATGTAATACAACCAATAAGTGCACCCATTCATAGATTTTTAGAACTGTAAGTCCTCCACGAACTCCTATCTTAATGCACCCGAGCATAGAAAAACATGATCAAATCAGTGAAAGTAGACCATCATCCTTGAGATAACATCAAGACAACATTGGTCTTAACACACCATATGAATAACATAAGGGAAATGCACAGATCAAGACCCATCACATGAGTGTTTCATGAGTACTTAGATTATATTTATTAGCCAAATGTGGTAGCCAATATTACATCAAAAGAGTCCCATTCATGTAAATGTTCACACTAGAAGAGACCTGCTTACATCATAGAGCTCCCCATTACACATATACACAATATCACGTATATCATCTCACTCCCTATCCCTTCTGACTTCTACATACATCCTTCCTTATTCTCCTCTCCCAAATCTATGCAATAACCATATGAGTCCATTATGAGAATAATCCTTTTCCCCTTAACTTCTCATTATTATCACCTGCAAAATCCTGAAGGAATATCACTATGATATCTCTATGACTACCCAAGAAGTATGCCAGGTACATCCTCCAATGCATTTCCCTCAATGAAAGTCCTTATGAATAAATTTCTCTCCTTAAGGATGTTATTAGTCCTCCAAAAAACAATTTAGCATGCTGAGAAGGATGAATATCATAAGGCAATTTTGATAAGAGAATTTTAAAATGCACATCATACTCCTACACACTCTTTTCCTCCTTATTCTTTCATGATAACTATATTGATTCCCTGGAATATCCTTTCCTTGAGTTACAAGTATCCATGGATTATCCACATCCGTATCTAGTCACTTTTCTATTTTCTCCCTACGTGTCTTTTCCTTTTATCCAAAATTCACTAGGTCCTAAATCCATCCTTCCTAGGAATGAGCCTACGTGCCTCTCCAAGAATTACTTTTGTGCATGCCTTTGTACCCTACTTCCGTGCACCACAAGGCTTCATGCCTTAGGTAATTAATTAATTTAAGGGCCCAATAAGTACTTTCCAAGAACACAACTAAACATCTCTCCTATCTCAGGATAATGTTTGATAGATGTAGGCAAGTTTCCCTGAATCCTAAGAAATGCACATAGCTCATGAGGGTAAGCTCCTCACATTGTTTCGAAATAAGGATTAACTATTGATTTAGAGAGATTCAAGTGCCATTGTTTCCTGATCCCAATAGATCCTTTATTCCTAGGTCAACTAGGCCCAGTCTAAGAAATATCTCATTAAAATCCACCTGGGGAGAATAAAAGGGTCCTAGAAGGTTTGTACCTAAGTTTTCCAACTTGGTTAAATTGCTGACACTTATGCTGAAGAAGAGCATGGCATTTGCAATGGGCCTTATGTGTGCCCTATGCCATTTGAAGCTATAAAACAAGCAATATCACAAACTTTCTTATTAACCATAATTTTTCGAAGGAATTCACTCTATATGTTTTTTGGTGGCTCAACACAGGAAATGATTTTAGCCATATGATACAAATGAAAAATGATTCCTCAGAGTAGCCTGTTGCATTGGTTAGCTAGAGCCTAAAACAACTATGTTAGTAAGGTACTCGTATCATTGAGAAGCATGTTCTTGTTTTCACTAAAGATTTTGAAGTAAATTCACTCTATATGCATCTTTTGACCCAACAACTCCAATCCACTTGTTAGTTACTCATACATGCCAATGTGAAGGGGTTTCTCTCTAAAAAATAATTTAAATGAGGTAAAGAGATGGTTGGATTACATGTCCATGGAGTTGATATAGAGACCTCAAGTTAACTAATGTGATAGTTCCTCCAAAATTCCATCACTGTGAGCTTATGCATGGTCTTCCTAAATCAACATTTCAGAGTTAAAAGATGAAGAAGGGGTTGTTCTAGTGCTCCAGGATGATTAAGAACAACAATCCAATGTTATAACCACACCTTGCTAGACTCGTGATAGTATCCACTTCCTCCAAATAGGTAAATTCCCTCAAGGATTAAGAAAATCCAAAAGAAGGTATTTTAGGCTCCAATATATTCTTTATATTCTTATTGATGTCATTTTGATAATGAAATATATGAATGGTGTTTTTATAAGGTGCATTGAAACTAATCAAATTGAGAAACTACATGAGTTCCACTAATGGTCAAAAGCTAGATTAGCATCAAGTCACTTTTCATCCATGAGTCACAACTTTCATAATTATGAAATATGGTTACTATTAGTACCACTATATTTAGTAATTGTTATGCATGGATTAATCCAGTTCATAAAATGTACATTTGTCATAGGCAATAGAAAATATAGCATCTCTTCCACTACACCCAATCTCAGTTGATCAACCATTCATGCAACGAGGTTTTTATTTCATTGGATTCATCAATCCGAACTCAAGTCAAGGCCACATTTGGATTCTCACTGCAACTAATTACTTCAACAAATGTACTGAAGCAGTGGTACTCAAGGAAACAAATGAGTCTAGCATACTAGATTTCTATAAGGGAATTGTAACTAGGTTTTGTTTCCTATCCACTATCATATCTAAAATGCTCTATCATTCCTTGGTACCAAAATCTTTGATTGGGATGTTAAATATGGAATATATCTTAACACCTTCTCTAGCTATTACCCCCAGGGTAATGGTCAAGCCGAGTCCACAAAAAATAATCTCTTAAGGATCATAAGTAAGAATTTGGATGAGAATCAGAAGACATGGCACACAAAAGTAAAATCAACCATGAAATACCATCAAGAAAACATATAACATGCATATGAACATAAGGAAAATTCACATATCAAGATCCATTACATGAGTGTTTCAGAATCACTTCCTTATATTTATTAGCCAAAATATAGTACCCAAGATTACATCAAAAGATTCTTGTTCATAGGAAAATGTTCACACTAGAATAAATTTCTTTACATCACAGAGCTCACCATTACACATTACATAATATCACTATATCTCGCAATCCCTTATCCTTTCTTAATTCTACCTCCATCCTTACTTATCTCTCATATTTCTATAATAAATCCATTCATCCTTCTAGAATAATCATCCTCCTTCCCTCTTAACTACTCATCATTATCACCTATACAAAATCCTAAAGGAATTCACTTTATCATTGCTCTACAACTACCCAGGAATATGGCAGATGTCACCATGCATTTCCCTCAATCGAGTGCCTTTAGAATGCATTTACCAGTTAATCCTTAACAATCTCAACTCCTTATCCATTGATGATAACCGTAAATATGACCTGGAATATCTTTTCCTTGAGCCACAAGTCTCCATGGCTTATCCACATATGTATCTCGTAACTTTTATATTTTCTCCCTACACATGCCTTTCCCTATTGTCTAAAACTCACTAAGTCTTGAATCCATCTTGACTAGGTGTGAGCCTTCGCGCCTCTCTAAGAATTACTTATGTGTGTGCCTTTGTGCCCTACTTCCGTGCACCACAAGGCTTCCCGCCTTAGGTACTTAGCTACGTTAGGGGCCCAATAGTTTTATTTTTTTTGTATAATCTCTCTTTTCTGAATGAATTAAAGGGTTTTCCCATAAATCTTAGGTTTATTTGTCTATGAATGACTTAAAATATAGACTACCCTAAACTTAGAGTATCATATAAGGTTTCCTATATGATTAAAGTTGGTTCGATTCTGTCTTAACCTTTTACGATAGGTAAAAGGGTTGATTAGTTGTTGGTCAATTTCTGTCGAAAAAAAATTCGGTGACTCTTATGGGGACATTTTCCTTCCAATTCATTCTTACATGAGCAGTTTTCTTCTAACAATCTACTCATCTGGTGATCATTTTCTTAAATGACCATCATAGGTATTACACATGTCATATAACAAGGCCTACCTTTAGAAGATTCCCAATTAGATATCAATGTTGATATTAGAACCATTGCTTAGAATACTAACAAATATTTTGATCAGTTCATCAACGTTGTTATTTTCTTTGATTCTAAAGAAGATAAAGCCCTTGAAATTGAACATCATTCTAAGATCAGTTACAAACATAGTGAGATATCATTAACAAGAACAAACAAATTTGGGAAGAAAAATAGGTTGTCCTTAAAAAAGTTAAAACTCATAACATAATACCTTCGGACCTGGAAAATGTTAAAAAAAAAATTAAAACATCTCTACTGATATCTTTGATTCACCATTTTATATTTCTAAAATAGATAACCAACCTCCTCTAAACAATTATGACAATAGAGAAGAGAGGAGAAGGAGAAATAATCAACGTATACCCGATTTTGAAGATAATCGAGACATGGGAAATGTAACTGATTCTAGAGATTATGATGATGATCATGATGAATTAAAACCATGGCTTAAAGGTAATCTAATAGACATTGGAAGAAACCCACCCAAATTAACTTCTTTGAAAGGTATTACTTTGCAAAGTTTTCTGGAGAAGCAAGTGAATCATGGGAAGATCATCTTGATGCTTTTAAGTTAATTGGTGTTGTCATTGGTATTACTAATGAAAGAAAATTTCTGAGACTATTTTATCATACTCTCCAGGGAAAATCTTATAAATCTTTTATCAGTTTACCTTCCAAATCCATTTCTTCTTGGTTTGAAATATAAGAGTGGTTGGAAGATTGTTTTGGTAAAGACAAGGATGGATATGAACTACTTAATGAACTCTCTAACATCTCAATGGATGCTAGAGAAACTATTTATCATTTCATTATTCATTTCACTAAACTCAAAAAGAAAATTCCAAGAGATTTTAGATCACCTAAAAATCTTGCTCATCTTTATTACAGCAGTGCCCTACCTCTGAAGTATAGGTTAGCTCTTGAAGATAGAGAAATCTTTGATTTCGAAGATAGCATTACTTTTTGCATTGACTATGAAAAGAAACTTAAAAATATTGGTTTTAAAGATAGAGCTTCTATAGGTATGTCTACTGATAATGCAAAAAAATTAAATGTTATTTGCAATCTAGGTAATGAGCTGGCCACCATCAAGCGACAACTAAATGATCAACCTTCGAGTTCAAAATCCAACGTTGCCTTAGGTAAAATAAAAAGTGAGCCTAAAGAACTATATTGTGGAGTATGTGGAACAGATCATGATCCTTCCACCTGTATAGCTGCTACTAAAATTAGGAATTTTATCAATGGTAAAGATGTTGGTGATATGTGTAGTTTCGTAGAATCTAATGTTTGTGTTGTTACTACCAAATC
Source organism: Taxus chinensis (assembly GCA_019776745.2). Taxonomy (NCBI): domain Eukaryota; kingdom Viridiplantae; phylum Streptophyta; class Pinopsida; order Cupressales; family Taxaceae; genus Taxus; species Taxus chinensis. The sequence continues at coordinate 19,654,671 of CM034151.1, forward strand.
ACAAGAAAATGCAAAGAAAGATAATTCCAAAGATAAGAATGATGATGAAAGTAAGAATAAATCTAAATATTTCAATACGACTAACAAAAACAAGGGTAATGATAAAAAACCCTTTGGTAAACAACCAAATGATACTCCTTTTGGTCTGAATAATTCTCAATATCAACCTTATAAGTCTAAACCATACGTCAAGTCCACTCTGTTTTCTATTGGTTATGACATTGTTACAGATATGATGAATTCTAGGACTAACTTGAACATGTTTGAAAGTTTAGTGATGCCTGGGTAGTTTTAAAATTTGGTTGCTGCTCATAAAAACAGAGCCAATCTGAAGAATTCGTGGTAATGCAAGAAGGGTCTGAGGAAAGTGAATCTGAAACTGACAAGGGAGGTAAGGATGAGGTTTTAAATACATCTAACCCACTAGTAGATTATATTCCACCATTTTATGTGACTATTAATATTCAAAACAAAATCATTCATAACCGCATTCTAGATAGAGGATCCCCAAAAAACATTAGGCCTAAAACTATTACAGATCAATTAGGCATTTCTTACGAACATGATAATTGGAAATTGAAAAGTTTTGATTCTAGAAAAACTATATGTTGTGGTAAATTTAAAGACATAGTTATTAAGTTAGCTCAAGATGAAAGAGTAAGATTTATTGGAAACATTCACATATTGGATATATCAGCTAACTACAATATGCTTCTTGGAAGAGATCGGTCACAGGCTACAGGTAAATTTGTGGGTAAAGATCAAACTTGGGTGTCTGTTGGAAATACTATAGCCTTTATTCAAAGGGAAGAATGGTCAGGTACTCCCATTGAAGGGATTTCATCATCTATCTCATTTGTAGAAACTGGTATGGGTACTTATGAATTAGATTCAGTTGATACTTACAATGATGAATATTATCAACATGTTAGGTTGTTACCCTCTCATGAAGTTTGGCAGATGTGTTTTGATGGAGCATGCTCACAATCCGGAAATGGTGCAGGATTATTTATCGAATCTCATGTTGGTAGACAATTTGATTATGCTTTTCATTTAGCTCTTGAAGCTACTAATAACATTGTTGAATTTAAAGCCTTGCATTCAGGACTGCAGCAAGCTTTAAGTCTAAATATTAAGAAATTGACTATTTTTGGAGACTCGGAATTAATAATCCAACAGGTTAAAAGGGTTTATAAGACAAATCAAACTCGTCTTCATCGATATACTCAAAAGGTTTGGTCTCTCGTTAAACAATTCGAAGCATTTAATATTAATCATGTTTTCCGTGAATTTAATTCTAGAGCAGACAAGCTTGTTGCCTTTACTACAAATCCTCAATTTGTTGATCAAATATTTTGCATTTTCAAAGAAGTATATAGGTCCATGATACCATATTTAGAAATTAACTAGCCTGTATTTTCTTATGATGAACACATTGATACATTTTTTAAAGGAAACTTTCAATTCTGATGATTATGTTTTGAACTGCGGTGATTATTTGAAATTGTCTAACAATAAATTACCTGCTGGTCTACTCAGTCTTGAATCCATGTTTTCACCTCAAGATCATTCCAAAATTTCCTCCTCTGTTAAAACTTATAGGAGGATTATAGGGGAAACAATATCTATTAATCTTCGTACGGATGATAATCCAAAGTTCGTTTATTTGGGTGTTTGTCTTTCAGCAACTAAAATAAAATCTTATGTTAAATTGTTGAAAGAGTTTATTGATGTTTTAGCTTGGTATTATAAATATTTAACGGGTTATAACACTAGGATTATTAAACATGGCATTCCTATAAAACCTAGTATTAAACATGTAAGGTAGAAAGATAGAAGAGTGAGCCCCTTGTTGGAAGACACCATCAATAAGGAGCTTGATAAAATGTTGGATGGTGGTGTCATTTTTCCTGTTAGATATTCAAATTGGGTAGATAATCTGGTCCCAGTTATGAAGAAAAATGGATACAATTGTCTCTATATTGATTTTAGAGAACTTAACTATGTGAGTGCTAAGGATAACTTTCATTTTCCAAATATCGATCAAATTTTACAACAGGTCGCCAGTTCTGAAATAATGTCCGTTTTGGATGGTTTCTCGGGATATAACCAAATCTACGTAAATCCTGAAAATAGAAATAAAATAACATTTACAACACGAATATGTACCTTTTATTTTAATAGAATGCCTTTTTGTTTAATTAACGTAGGTTCTACATTTCATAGAGCAATGCATGTTATTTTTGATGATCTGATTGGAGTTATAATTCAAATTTAGCTAGATGACTTAACAATGTACTCAATGAAGAAGAAGAAACACTTAGAACACCTTTGTGAAATCTTCACTCACTTCCGTAAGTATGGAATTACTTTAAATCCTAAGAAATTTATTTTTGGAGTAACAGAGGGTAAAATCCTGGGACATATTATTTTTAAAGATGGTATCTCGATAGATCATGAGAGGATACATGCCATCAAAGAACTAGCCCCACCTACAAATGAATCTGGCCTTAGATCATTCTTTGGTAAACTAAATTTTGTGCAGAAATTCATTTCTAATTTTTTCGATAAGGCTGCTCCATTGCAAATTTTATTAAATAAAAATCATGTTTTTGTATGGGATTCTAACGTTGATTCTTCTTTTGGTGATGTTAAGAATGCTATTGCTAAAACTCTTGTTTGGCTAAGCCTGATTTAAATAGACCATTCATCTTATATCTTAATACAACTAACAAGGCTATGGGTGATATGATCACTCAATATTCTTCTTCTGGAGAAGAAAACCCAATTGCCCACTTCATTCAAACTCTAAAATATGTTGAAATAAATTATCCTTTAATTGAGAAAAAAAATTTCATGTTGGTATCTATTTTGGGAAAATACAAACATTTTTTGATGGGTAACCGGGTTGTTATTCAGTCTAACGTACCTATTTTATCTTACTTGTTTAAACAACCCATCATAGATGGAAGGTTAGCCAAATGGATTTTTAAAGTTCAACAGTTTGACCTAGAGTTCGAGACATGTAATCCTATCAAGGGAAATGAACTCGCTAAACACCTAGCTAAAAATGCAAATTCTGAAATAAATGTTGTGATTTTGAGCGTAGACGAAAATTTAAAAGTTGTTCCGCATTTTCAGACTTTGAAAATTACATATTTTTCTACACAATTCAGTTTTGGCTTGACGATGCAATTTTGGGACTATTTTCTATCTCAAGATGATTGGTACCATGATTTGATATATTACTTCCAGAGCCAATCTTGTCCTGATTATCTGGATAAAAGACAACATAGAGCATTATGTTTTCAGGCTCTTAAGTTCTTGTTGTTAGAGGATTTCTTGTTTTACAAGAACCAAGATGGTGTCTTACTTAGATGCCTCACTCATAATCAAATTGAGAGAGTCCTTAGAAGTCATGAGAGAGTTTTTGATGGAAACTATGTTGCAAAAATGATAGCACATAATATTTTACGTATTGGTTACTAATGGCCCACCATTTTTAAAGATGTTTATCATCTTGTCAGGTCTTGTACTCCTTGTCAGATGTTTGTTGGTCATGAATGGTTACCAGCCATGTCTCTAAATCTGATTATTCTGGATAGAACTTTTTCAAAATGGGGAATCGATTTCATTTCAGATATACACCCCCTTCATTTAAATCTGCTATTGAATTGATTTGATTTTTGAAGCCTTATGGGTTGATAGAACAATGGATAAATCAGGTATAGTTTTTTCACCTTTATTGCTTGCATATGGTTTTGAAGCAACCATGCCTATTGAGTTACAAATTTCATCTGCTAAAACAACGTTAAACTATGGGTTAGATTATTTAGATAATATTCAATTACGTCAAGATGAACTAATTGCTTTAGATGAAGACAGGATTAAAGCCTTAGAAAAGTTGGAAAAAGGTAAAGAGAAATTTAAGAAATTATTTGACAAAAAGGCCACTATTAAAATATTCGAGGTTGGAGATTCAGTGTTCTATTGGGATAAGGCTACGGAAAATCTTGGAAAACACCATAAATTTGACTCTCTTTGGCTTGGGCTCAAATAACTGTTGTATTATGTAATAATTCTTGTCATTTACGTGAGATTGATGGTGATTGGTTGTGTTTCACAATCAATAGTCAACATTTGAAGCATTTTTACGAGTGAAACCATTTGGTAAACTATGTATTGTAGTTTTTTTTCAATTGTTTTTTGTTTTGGCTTGTTGTGGTTTGTTTTCGGTGGTTAACTATTTTGTCTTGTTTCCTGTTGTTCGTTGGTTGTTTGTTTTGGTCCAGAATGCTTGGAAATTGGTGGAAAGAGCTCTCATATCCTTTGATTGTAAGATTTTTGGATTTTTTCAATTTCAAATTATGCATTTAAAGTTGATCATTTAGTAAATCTTAATAGTGATAATGTTGGACGTTCATGATGACAAAGTTATACTTTTTTTTCAAATATTGGGAAAATTTTCATGTAAATGAACTTTATTCTGCCCTCAATTTCCTAATCTCTTTATTTCTTTTCTTCATTCACGCTCAACCAGACATGCATCCCATTTTCATACTCATAATTCTTGGGGGTCTGTGCAGAGTGATCCAAGAAACAAGTAGCCTACTTGCACTCTTGGAGTTAAAATTTAAGTTAATTTTATTGAGCCTTCCCTCTTTACAAAATAAATCCAGTATGGTCACCAATGTTATACCTCAAATTATACCTACCCCTACTTAAAAATTTGACAATGTATCTTAGTGTCCTCCTTTCATCCCTTCTGACTTTCAATATTGCAAATATATGACAGGGCCACTTTTTTTAATTTAAAACTTTAGTTTGATTTCATTTCAGGTTTAAAGTTGTTTCGGAACATTTGCATGTCGGCATTAATATGATTAGGTGTTCATATTAATATAATATGATACCTTGGGCACTTTACAGATTAATGATTACAGTTTATCGAGATGACTATTGATTTTGAGCTTACATTAACTATTTTCAAATTCCAAGCTCGCTTTTTGGTAAATATCTTCTTTCTATTGTGGGGAAGGTAGAATGCATGCATTGTTGACGTTATCCAAGCTGATCGTAGAGAACTCCTTTTTGTCTGGGAAGGACTACCTGTAGATGCAAAGAAAGACCACAAAAGAGTATTAAATAGCATATGACAGTGGACTGCCTAGCGTATGCTAGATCCAGGAAGCATGGTGCTTCCTAGAGAGGTTGTCAATCCACTGTTTAATAACAATTCAATGTGAATAAGAAACTGAAATAAATAAGTCCTATTGCAATGTAATGATTTAGGTTTCTCATACACACAATACACTAGATTTTATGCTAGATATCAAAATAACACTAAATCTAATTAGAACCGGGGTTTTTTAGGTCAGACAGGTCTGTCAAAGGTCTGGTAAGGGTCTGGGGCTGATTGGTTGAGGTCTGGGTTGGTTTTGGGTGAGTGGGAAGCTTGCTGGTCTGAGAATATAAAATGACACAGAGACCGATATCGGTTTGGTGACTGATGTCGGTATGGGGATGAAACCGATGACGGTTAGGGAACCGATGTCGATAGGGGCAATAGGTAATGCACTATTAAAAAAGGGGTTTTAGGCTCTCTGTGATTGCACAGAGAGTGAGGGTAGCGTGGTTTGGGTTGTAATATGGCTGAGAAGACTCAGGAACACTAAGTAGGGGGTTTCAAATGGTGAAAAGGCTTGAGGTGGTTGAATAGTGGGTTGGTGGGAAGAAGATGGATGTACGGGTAACAGAAGAAATGCAATACTGAAAGAAGAAAGAGATCTACAACGGAATAAGCAAAAATTATTAAAATCATGGTACTTACTTGGTATTTTATAGATTCTATGAGTTGAGATGGTTGATGGTTGATTAGAGAAGAGGTGCTTGAGTCCAGTGCCGTGACAGTACAACCTGTGTGCTCCCGTGAGTATTCCAATGCTCTGGAAGGAGAATCAGTTGCTTGTCTTGCACTGTGGTTGTGTGTGTTTGTTGTCTGGATGCAGGAGGGCTTGAAGATTCATGCTTGAATGCAATAAGGATCCAATAACTGAATAACCAACCTAGGTAAAGGGTTGTAAAATTCTATATAAAGGAACCGATGGCGGTTTAGGTGACTGACATCGGCCGAGGATAAACTGGCGTCGGTTAGGGTGAAATAGTCCAAGTTACCAAAAATAGCCTGATCTTTACTATTTTTGGCATGATTTTGATTGTTGGGTCCTCTTAGGGAAGTAGAGTTCATGTGAGAGAAGGCAAGAAGATCTTAGAAGAAGTCTAGTTAGGTTTAGGAAGAATTCTTAGTTAGTTAGGTCAAGTAGTGACTCAACACTGGGAGTGATGACTCAGTGCTGAGAGTGATGACTTGGTCACTGTGAGTTAAATGCCCCTGGAATGGGTCTAGGGTGAGGTGTCATGATGAGGTGGAGGTGTGAGGATGAAATTAACTTAATTAAAATAATTAAATTAATTAATAATGTGAGGATGAATATTAATATGGGGTAAAAGTGGTCATGATTAGTTAAATGTGTTGTTAATTAATTGAAGGGGACCAAGGGGAGTGTGACCCAAATTTGGTGTCTACATTTTCCCCTTTTTGTCACGTAGCTTGTATTGATAAGAGACACTGAAAAAAATAGGAAGTTGGTGCTCCAGGTATGAGTGAAGGTTAGGTTTCCCCAAGTGTGGGTGGAGGTGATCCCCCTCAAACTAGGAACTGATGAGGTGTTAAATGGAGTCAGTGAGTGGTTTGATAAATGGGTAAGTGATGAAAATGAGGGTAGGTTGGTTGTAGGTAAGGGTGATTTTGGTCAGGTAATAGGTAGTGGCAGTCTAATGCATGCACACATATAGAATGTGATAAGGTACCAGGTTGAAGAGCTTGCAAACTCTACGTTGTCAAAGGTCGATAGGTTTATCCAAACAAGGTTGAAGTGGTTTAGGTATCCAAGGTATAGGATATGGTCCTGAAACACAACTAGGAAAGGTGTTGGAATGGGAAATAGGTTTGTTCCAGGGCACCAAAGGTTAGGTCGGGATAAACAACATGACATTAGGAAAGGTAAGGTCATTAGGCTGAATAACATGAGTAGTAGCATCACAAGGTATAACGAGTACATGAATTCGAGTGTCACAAGAGTGAGTTGGGTTGGGTGATTAAGGTAAGGTTGTAGGTGAGGCCATGGTAGTAGTAAAAACATGCCCCAACTGACTATAAGGTTGGGTGATATGTAATAAGGTCATGAGAGTGAGGTTTAAGGTGAGGATCAACTCTGGGTTAGGTGGAACAGGTTTTCAGGCAATTTATGGGATCGAAGGTCCCATCAGTAGACATGGCAAAGGGAAACTGAATGGTGCCTAGGGCACAAGACCGGTAGGGTTAGAAAGGTGGGGGTTGGTTAAAATGCCAAAATCCACCCCAGACCAACTATGTTTATAGAAAAGGTTCAGTGGAGACCCTAATCTCTTTTCGAGGGATCTAGGACAGGCCACTGCAGGGTGTTCCCTCATATGCCAAGGCATAGGGTCCATAACAGGTAAGTAAGGTCCATGGACTCACAGAGGGCATAGGGGTTTTTCAGGGTCAGGGTGAGGTTATAACTCTCACAGAGCCCATGTTGAGGGCCAGGAGGAGGAGATGGGTGAGAGTGGAGAGGAGGGTCTTAGGTGGGGTTGATTGATAATGACATTTGATACTTGTACGATGATTTTGATTTTGGTATATATACTAGCCTGTGTGCTAAAGATTTTGTGAGATTGTATATGAGAGTTTTTGAGACACTTCGATTATTTATTCCTGTGTATATACGTATTGATACACAAACATTCCCTTTATATAGTTGATTATTATTATTTGATGGATGATGTACTCTTTTTAATTTCCATTGTTATTGTGTACCATGGGAACTAGGTGAGTTAGGCATGATTGAGTCGAGGTCTTGTATGATGGAGTCAGGTATAGGCATGGTTTGGTCAAGTAGGCATGGTAGGTATAGGCATGGTTGAGTGGAGTCAGGTATAGGCATGGTGGAGTCAGGTATAGGTATGGTTTGGTCAGGTATAGGCATGGTGGGGTCTAGGTAATTTCCAAGTTACTGATCTTATGGAAATAATGTATTGTATGTATGTTGTGGTTAAATTTCCAAGTAATTAATATCATGGAAATATGAAATGATTTAAGTAGAATATGGTTATGGTGATAAAATGGTAGGTATGTATGTTTTTATGATATATTAATTTCCAAGTTTTTGTGTAAATGGAAACTAACTAGGGTAGAATGTGAATGTAAAGGGGGAAAATTGGTTAGGGGTAAAAGTGGTCGAGCTAACCTCCAAGGGCCCCATGCCCTTGGAGTGCTACCTACATAGCCCTAGTGAAAAGGGGCCTCAGGTTGATGTAGTTATCCCATAAGCTAGGGAAGAATATGATAAGGGAGATGAATGGGTCGGTAGGTTTTAGGCATGATTGATTCAAAGTCATTTAGGCATGGTTGAGTATAGTTGAATAGGCATGGTTGAGTCTAGGTTGAATAGGTGTGGGTGATTTTGGTGGGAGAGGAATTCCCAGAATGTAGGTGTCGAAGGTCTGGTCCTGTGTAGCAGAATCAATAAGTAAGAAAAGAGGTGAATGGTAAGAGGAGATAAAAAATCCACCTAATTGGTAAGAACCATTATGATTCTATCATACCAAATATTGGCTTATGAATGTAAGACCCTAAAGGTGTTGCATGATTGACTATTCTAAGGGTGAAGAAATTCACATGATCATGAAATGTCACATTTGTGGCACATCCCTTGAGTAGGTAGAAGATTAGAAAGGAAATATGGTGAGGTGAAATGGGTTGTTTTAGCATAACCTTGGTGTGAGACAACATGCCTCTTCTGCAAGATACCCAAGACCAAAATAGGCAAGTCCATGATGAAAAAAAGTTATCTTTTTCTTTTTGCTTTTGTTTTATAGACTGATCGATGTGGGAAGTCTATGTGGGATGAATATAATATCTCCTTGAGGTCTTCGTGAAGCTGATCGATGTGGGAAGCTTCAGAATATTTTTATTTTAATTTTTGTAGAAATAGTCTTCTTTTTGTGATAGACTATGTACAATAGGGCTAGCTTTTTATAGTTGTCCTTTGAGGGAGAAGTCTATTTATAGTAACAAGATGGAAAGATAGATGTTATTTTGGGAGAGATTCATCTATTTACAAAAAGTTTGACTCAAGGAGTTTGAATTTGAAAATCCCATATATTACTTTTGAATTGCTTTTGTTTTGGAATTTTAGGTCATAGACAAGACTATAGAGAAGTATAGGCTTCTTTTATGAATACAAAACCATAGCACACAGAGGTTAGCTATGAAAGAGAGGTTTTAAGTGATGAATGACCATGGGATTCCATCCTGAAAAGGATGAAAAGTATCCATGAGAATCATGCCATGAGTAGAGCCGTGGTACTCATATTGAAGATAAGGCTGAAAGGTGATGGGTAATCACATGATTCTTGTTTAGTCATTGATCCTTAAAATAGGTAAGTGGAAGGTGAATGTTGCTCAAGGGATGAGCATTTAATAGACAGAAGGTGATATAGGACTTGATTCAACAATAGAATGGTCAAAGATGCAAGGCATTGAGGGGCTCAGGTTTGGGTTTACCTTCAAGTGAAGATAAATGATAAGCACCTGATCCATAGGCATGAGTAATGATATAGGGTCCAAGCCAATTAGGAGTGAACTTTCCCCATTTACTTTTCTCTACTTTTGTTACATGTTGATTTTCCTTCAGGATGAGGTCACCAACCTTGAAGGTTTGTTCTTGGACATGTTTATCATAGGCATGTTTGATACATTTTTGGTAGATTTGAAGGTGATTGAGAGCATTTAGATGGCATTCGTCTAATAACTCAAGTTGTGCCAAATGGTCCTGGGTGAAAATCATCATCGTTGAGCATATCTTTGAGTGAGATATGAAGAGATGGAATTTGGACTTCGAGAGGCAAGACAACCTCTGTACCTGTAGACCAAAGAGAAAGGTGTGGCAGTAGTTGAGGTGTGAATACTAGTGTGATAAGCCCATAAGGAAAAAGGAATGTGTGTGTGCCAATCCTTACCAGTATCGTCAACCACTTTCATAAGAATTTTATTTAGGGTTTTGTTAGTTGATTCAGCTTGGCCATTTGTTTGAGGATAATAAGGTGAAGAAAAATTGAGTTGAATGTCGAAGGCATCACAGAGTTTTCGTAGGGTTTTGTTTTTGAATTGTTTTCTGTTATCAGTGATGAGGCGGTGAGGAACACCAAAGTGACAAATGATGTGATGGTTGATGAATTCACATATTTTCTCAGCTTTTGTAGAAATAAGAGGTACAGCTTCCACCCATTTAGTGTAATATTTGGTAGTGGTAATAATCCATTGATGATGTTGGGAAGAATGAGGGTTAATCTCTCAGACAAGATCCAAACCCCATTGAGAGAAAGGCCAAAGGTCTCGTGCGACCTGTAAGGCATGACTAGGGGTGTGATGAAGATTAGCATGTTGCTGACACTTCACACAATGCTTGACATAGTCACAACAATCATGGTTTAGGGTTGGCCAGTAATAGCCAAGGTGAAGGATGCGCTTAGTGACAACTAAGCCATTGAAGTGACCCCCACAAATCCCATCGTGAACTTCCTTGATGGTGTATGGAATTTCAAAACTTGTAAGGCATCATAAGAGGATACCGTCAAAGCCACATTTATAGAGAATACCACCCATGATGACATAGTGAGAGACACTTTTGAGGAAGGCTCGTTGTCCATTGCGAGTAAGATCTGGAGGAAGAATTGAAAGGGAAAGGTAGTCAACAAACTACTTATACCAAAGGTCACATGGGTCAGTTTCAATGTTTCCTACAAGGTTAACGTCTCAAATAGAGGTAAGAGGGGGATTGCAACCTTTGTATTATGACAAATATTTTTGAGTCAGAGGGTGAAGCGGGGATTTGAGAAGCAAGACAGGTCATGGTGTCCACAAATTTATTAGTGGAACACGGGGTGGTTTGAAGTTCATAATGGTCAAAGGTAGTCAAAATCATGTCAACATGATGTTTATACTTTTGAAGTATCTCGTTATGACACTGGTATATACCATTAACTTGGTTCACAACCAGTTGAGATTCACCAAAGATATTAATTGATTTAACATCTAAGGTTATGGCAGTTTGAAGACCTAACACGAGTGCTTCATATTTGGTGATATTGTTAGTACAATCAAAATCTAGTTTGAAAGATAATGGCATAGGCTCACCATCAAGAGGAATGAGGATAACTCCGGCACCACCCCCACACTGACATTTGGAACCATCAAAGAATAAGGTCATCTGGTAAATGGTATTGTCTAGGGAGAGGGTAGCGATGGATTCATCAGGGAATTCAAAGTTAGAAGATTGGTTTCCAGAGAGAGGTGCGTCTATGAGTTGGTCAGCAATGGTTTTTCCTTTGACAAAATTTTTGATGGATGAATTTGAGATCTAGGTCTGCAAGAAGCATGAGCCAACGTGCAACACATTGATGTTGGTAGGGATTAGCGTACATGTAATGTAAGGGGTCAGTATTGGTGACATGAAGGTTTTGTGGTTGAGTAGGTAATGGCAAAGTTTAGTGGAAAAAAAAACTAAGGCTAGGAATATTTTTTTGGTGTGAGTATATCTAGTTTCATAATCTAAAAGTGTATGACTTATATAATAAACCACTTGCTCCCTGTGTTTCTCATCATGATGAGTGAGCATGACACCCAGGGAATGATCAGTAGTAGAAATGTAAAGGTAAAATGGTTGGTCATCCTTAGGTGGAATGAGCACTGGTGGTTGGAGGAGGTATTGTTTTAAGGCGTTGAAGGATTTGTGGCATTCATCATCCCATTTGAAGGAGACATCCTTTTTGAGAAGATGATGAAATGGATGGCAGTGGTCAGAAAGCTGAGAAATAAAGTGATGAATAGATTGCAACTTGCCTTGCAAACTACAAAGTTGATGAAGGTTAGTAGGTGGAGGCATCTCGAGAATAGCCTTGATTTTAGTGGGATCAACTTCAATGCCATGCAAAGAAATGATAAAACCAAGGAGCTTTCTGGAGAGAACAGTGAAGACACACTTCTTAGGTTGAAGGTGAACACAGTATTTGATGAGATGGTCAAAGACAACCTTAAGGATGGCAAGGTGTTCAACTTGATGTTTAGATTTGGCAAGAAGATCATCAACGTAATCTTCCAATATGTTATGCATGATGTCATGAAAGATATAAGTCATAGCCCACTGATATGTAGCACCAGCATTTTTAAGGCCAAAGGGCATGACATGATAGCAGAAGGTCCCCCAAGGAGTGATGAAGGTGGTTTTGTGTTGATCTTCTGGGGTGAGTAATATTTGGTTATAACCTAAGAAACCATCCATGAGTGATAGCATCTCATGGCTGGTGGTGAGATCAACTAGTTGGTCAATACTAGGTAGAGGAAAGTCATCTTTGGGGCAAGCTAAGTTAAGGTCATGGAAATCCATGCAAATGTGGAGTCCCCCTGTCACTTTTGTGACAGGAATGATGTTAGAGATCCATTGGGGATAATCAATGGGTAGGATGAAGGAAACTGAAAAGAAGGCGTTGGAGTTCTTCTTTGACAAGAAGGGAAATGTGAGGATGCATTTTTCGTAGCTTTTGTTTCACGGGTTTGGCATCAAGAATGGTTACGATAATGTGGACCACAATGTTTGGGTCAATACCGGGCATATCAGCGTAGGACCAAGAAAAAGTGTTGCTATGATCCTGGAGGAAAGAAGTGAAAGCTTCCTGTTCAGCAACATCTAAAGATTGGCCTATTTTTAGAATGTGTGGGTCATCCTGAGTGTGAATGTTGATTTCGATGGTTGATTCATTCAACATGGTTTGTGTCTCAGAAGGTAATGACCAATGAATATAAGAATCTTCCACACCAAGGTAGGTGAGAATAGACTCATCATCCTGACATTGAACGACATTAATAGAAGGTGTATCATCATCGATCATGTCAGGATACAGGAAGGGAAGAGAAGAGGGAGCCTCACCATCATGCTGATAAGTCAGAGGTCCTAGGGAAATGGTGTTCATGAAAAAATTTTTTTAGGAGGAATGGATTCTGGATCCATAGACTCTGTAGGTGAAGGTGGTGAGGTAGGTGAATGGGGTGGGGAATATTTATCATCCTCAATGATTTTGACTCGAGCCTTCTTGGAAGGTGATTTTAAAAATCCAATACCACTATGGTCTTTATGCTTATGAGTGGTGCAAGGAATGACAATATGGTGGCCTTGTTCATAGAAACCAAAGCCAAATCCCTTCCAAGCACAATGATGGAGGAAGGTGTGGGTGAAGTGGCGGTTGGTGAGAGATTGAAGGTTGGAGGAAAATGGTTGAGTTTGGGAAGGTGGCTCGGGTGAGTAGGTAGAAGCATCAAGTCCCCCATACATTAAGTTGTGTGAAGGTGGGGAGGACCGTAGGGGAAAATTCACCTATGTGGTGATCATAGCGGGGATGTTGGTGAAGGTTACCATACTCTTGAGGAGTAAGGAATGTGTCAATGTTATAAAGGTGGTACTCCCCCAGAGTGAGGCATTGAAAAACACCTTCTAAGGGATCAGTAGTTGGTATGTGGGTAGCGGGAATGGATGAATCACTGGAAAGTTGGGAAGAAGAAGCATTGGATGTTTGAGAAGTAGATGGGTTGGATGATGGGTCAGTTGCAGAAGCTGTGACAACAGTGGGAATAGAGGAGTTAGTTACGGAAGATGTAGCGGTAGAAGTGGTGGATGAGGCAGTGGTTGAAGAAGAAGTGGTAGCGGTGGTAGATGCCTTAACTGGTATAAGGACATCATTGGGTCGATACAACATGTTACAGGTCTTGAAAGGTGAAGGGCCAGCTGGAATGGTATAGTTGTGCCCTTCATGTTTGAATTTTAAACAATGGTGTAAGGTTGAAGGAACACAACCCATGGTGTGAATCCAAGGTCGGCCAAGCAGCATGTTGTACTGGAATTCCCCCTCTAAGACATAGAATAATTCAGGAATGGTATGGGGGCCTACACAAATGTGGAGAATGATGGTGCCAAGGGTGGAAGTCATGGCATCATTAAATGAATGCAACATAACTGGGTTATTATGCATGCAATTGGCAGGGATGCACATTTGGTTGTATGCATGGGAGGAAATGATGTTAATACTGGCACCTCCATCGATCATAACACGTCAAACGTGTATATTATCAATGTAGATGAAAATAAATAGGGTGGGGTCAGGATCATCTGATTGGAGAGGTACAATCTTGTCGTCAGAGAAACTGAGAGTGGCTATTTGATGAGTGGTAGTGGGAGTAGAGGAAGGGGATGAAGTGGTGAGAGTGGCGACATGGTGAGGAGTGATAATGGATGCAACAGGTGTAGGGTCATTAGGTAGAACCTCAATAGATTGCAGGACCTCAATGAGGGCCTGACGATGAGACTCAGAGGTTTGGATGAGGTCATACAAAGACATTTTGAGAGGAGACTGGTGCAATTGTTTAAGCATTGTATGATGGGAAACCCCATCAGAAATAGGGTATGTGGGTCCACAGATGGTGATTTTGGGTGCAGGTGTAGATGGAATATTGGGTAAAAGAGTAGCGGATGAGCTGGTTGTTTTCTCCTTTCCTTTTTCCTTCTGGGCTCGAGTGGCAATTTGAACCATATTGATCTGTGGTAAAGGAGAAAGTGAGTTGTGATAGGTGTAGTGACATGATGGGCAAAAATATGGTGAGGGCATATACTGGTTTTGTGAAAACAATGCAGCACATTGGCATTTTGGTGGAGGTTTGGCTAGCTCTCTTATGCAGACCATATTGATCTCAAATGTTGGAGGAGGATAAAAGGGTTGTGGAGGGGGAGATGAAGGTCACTGAATAGGTAAGGGATGAGGATGTGTGGTGATAGGTGCAGGTGGAATAGGGTCCTCATCTAAAAGATCATCATCGTCAAAGTTTTCTTCGAGAGGACATAGTTGGAGAAGAATAGTCTTAAGAGCCTTATAGTTTTCCACATCATGCCCTGGCACACGATGGTAAGCACAAATTTTGGTATCATCAAACCCTTCTGGTTTAGGTTTGAGTGGGTCGTAAGGTCTAAGTGGTGGCAATGTGATGACAGAGGTTTCCAAAAGGTTAGCTAAGATGTTGGCATAAGACCCTGCCAATGGATCACAATGTGAAGTAAGTGTGGGTCTGGATGGAAGTGTGGGTGAATTTGGTGGGAGAGGCATCACTGGAGGTGGAATCAGAGGTTGAGTAAGTTTGACCACATGTTTGGTTGATAGTACGGTTTTAGGTTTGGATTGCACCTTCTTGGGTAAAGATGTAGCAGGTGAACTAGTTGTTGAAGGTGGTGTAGGTTTAACTACCTCTTTGGAAGGTAGTGGGTTCTTGGGATTTGGTTGCACCTTCTTGGGTAAAGGTGAAGAAGAAGTGCGTGATGTAGAAGGGAAGGCAGATGGTGGAAGGGGATGGGTTAGCCAAGGTGATAATGGAGGTGTGGTGAAGGTTGTGGTAAGAGGAAATGTGGAAGGTACTGGTTGAGGAGAAGGGAATGACATGGGTAATGATGAGGATACTAGAAGTGGTGTAGGTATAGGAGGTAGAAAGGATGTAGGTGATGGTGAAGGTGTAAGTTGTGTAGGTAATTTGGGTGTAACAGAGGATCATGACGAGGTGGGTTGTTGTGCTTTTGGTTTACTCTAGGTAGGAGGCTTGTTTGGCCAAGGTTGATGGGTGGGGACCTAGGATAGATGGAAGTGGTGAAGGTGATAGAGGGGTAGTGGGAAAGTTGGTGTATGCGGCCTAAGGTGTTGGGTATTCCTCTTAGGTGGGGGAATAGTCTTTGTGATGGCTTGTGAGGATGTGGCTAAATCTAGTTTGACAGGAGGATGGACTAGACTTGATGTTGGCATGACTCCTAATGTGGTAATGGGTCTGGATGTGGAGGAAGGTATAGGTGTAGGTAAGGTTTTAGGCATAGGAAAAAGTTTTTTTGTTGGTAAAGGTTTAGGTGTGGGTGAGGGTGATGAAGAAGGGGCCACTACAAATGGCATGGGCATGGTGGGTTTGGTTGTCTGAAACACCTTTGGATAGATCATGGAAGTGTTAGTAGACAACATCTGCATTTGAGTTGAGATAGGAAGTCGAAGATGTCCCCAAAGCATGGAATTGTCAACATAATCCAAGTGGTCGGCCAAACATGAGAATGGCACTGATGTAGGAGGGGATGATGTTGATTTGGTAGTAATCCCTATAAAGAATGTCTGTGAGACAGGGAAATGGTTGGCTTCAGAATTCTGTGGGTAAAAGAGATGAGAGAAAATCAATAGGATCCTTGAAAGCCAATGGAGAATTGTCACCAATAGGAAGGGATGTTGCTAATGGATCCCTTGTGGGTAGGGGAGATGGCAAGTTGGGTGAGGTAAGTTTGTATTTTGGTGAAGAAGAAGGTAAGCATGACTCTCCCATGGGTAGAAGAGTAAGTATATGGGTTGTTCATCAGGTTGAGAGGTGAGTGGGGAAACTGCATCAGTAGATATGGTGGACTCCTCCATGGGTGAAGGAGAAGATAAGGGAGACTCCTCTGTGGGTAAAGGAGAAGATGAAATAGGTCCCTCCATGGATGAAGGAGCTCATGCAAGAATCTCCTTGATAGATGGAGTAGGAGGAAATTGAGTAGGAAGAGTTGGTATGATGTCGAAAACAACATGAACCTCACGAATGTTACTGTCACTGGTCGAGGTTTCACTGGTTTGGTTAGACGATGGGGTGTGATTTGGGAATGGTTTCTTGAAGATGTGAAGGTTCTTATTAGTCTGGTGCATTAGGATTATCCAAGATGAGATCTCCATTATCTAACATTTCTTGGATGATATTTTTGAAAGTTATACAATTACCATTGTTATGACCTCTAACATGATGATAGTTGCAGTAATCATTTTCTTTGTACCATGCAGGCACAGGATGAGAGGGGTCAAAACTAGTATGTGGTTTGATGGGTGGAAGAGTGACTGCTCTGGATTTTAGAAGTTTTTCTAAAACTGAAGAGTAGGGTTCTCCTATGGGAGTATATTTTTGTTGCTCCCGCTTGAACTGAAAATCCTGAACAGGAGAAAGATTGGAAGAAGGCTTTGATTGGTTGGATGGATGAGATGGGTCGGCTTTCAAAACTACTACATTGGCAGATCCTTTTGCTTTAGAATAATTATTTTGTGGTTTGGAAGAAGAAGAGGTATCATTTGATTTAAATGCAACATTCTTGTTACGTAATTGTATCTTCTTCTCTTCAATGGCACATGAATTTCAAGTTTCTGGGCCATGGTGAATGCCTCGTCAAACATGTGGAAGGTTTGAACTTGGAGAGTTGGTGAGATGTGTCTAGCACAAGCTCTGGTGAACAACTCTATTAACTCGGTTTGAGGTAGTTGGAATGTGAGTTGGTTGATCAGGCTCCACCAACGAGTGAAAAAATATGTGATAGATTCATCTTCATATTGGCATGTCACGTACAAGTCAGTCATGGTGACCTTCTTAACAATGTTGATAGAAAAGTGGTCTAGAAAATCCTGAGCTACCTGATTAAATGAAAATATGGAATGCCTGGGTAGAGCACTATACCAATCTAAAGTCGGTCCTGTCAAGGACATTGGGAATGTCTGCAAGAGCAAAGCATCATCATGAGTGATCAGATAACACACATGTTTAAAAGACCACAAGTGTTGTTGTGGGTCTTCTTTGTTGTTGAATCGGTTGAATTTAGGAATTTCCCAATGGGGAGGGTATGGATGAATTGGAATGGAAGGGTGAATGGGCTCATTACAAATCTCATCGTATGTCAGAGAGTTACGTGAGCTGGAGACAGATGCTTCTAATGTCTGCATCTTGTCCATCATCATTTTGATAAGATCATTGGTAGGTTGTGATGACTGGGCACCCCCTGCAGTATAAGGGGGTAGATGAGGTGGGTATGATGTGGGTGGCATCCCAGTATGTGGTGGTGTCGAGTACAAAAATTGTGAGGAAGGAACATAGGCTGGAATAGATGTAGATGGAAAGTATCCTGAATAAGTGGTAGATGAAATAGGGGGTTGTTGGTGATAAGTGTAGGTAGGTGGAGTGGACGTAAAGACTCTCATAGAAATCAGAGGAAGAGACTACGGGATGGAGAGGATGATGTTTTGGAAGGGAGTGTGGGTTGCTGACACCAATGGTGGCTGAGATGCAATAGGTATATGAGAGGTGGTGGGTGCAGATAGACCTACACTCAAGGTGGTTGATAAAGGCATGGTTGACATCATAGGAGATGACACACGTCAAAGGTGTGATAGATGTCATAGGTGCAATAGATATCGATGATGTAGGGTCAAGATGGGAAACCACAGGTGGTAAGGTGGAAGAGGGTAAGGCCAAGCTAGTAGTAGCTGATGTAGAAGTGGGTGTGAGGGTAGGAGGAATGGACACAGGCATGCCATATACAAGCTTCCCTGATGAATCGTGGGTAGATGAATGAGTGAGATAGTACTGCAGAGTGGCGGGGTTGTGATCAAGGAGTCTCGTGAACTCCTCATCACTAGTGGGTATGACAAGAGCCTGATTGGGGTCCATAGGTGATGAGATGGAAGGGGGCGATGGGTTAGGTGGGAGAGGCTAGCGGATGTGAAACATGAGAGTGTTAGCTTGTTTACGAGTCAAAACCATGTGACTGATGATAGAACAGGTATTCTGAGCTTCACTGATAATGTAGAAACATAGAAGAAATGGAGAAAAATGGGTTTAAAATGTGTGATTTGATCATTGTTCTGATTGGAAAATAAGAACACAGAGACCGACATCGGTTGGGGTAACCGATGTCAGTATGAGGGGGTAACCACCGCCGGTTGACTAGACCGATGTTGGTTACTGTGGAGAAATGAAAGATTTGTAAATTTGGCAATAAATGATGAAGACGAAGTAGAACTGGACTCTGAAGGTGATATCAAGGACTCAGAGATATAGTAAAGTGACAAAGGAAGTCACAAAAAGAAAAGAAATATAGATTGAATGCTACTTTGGCAGAAATGACCAAAACAACATAAAACCAATGACGGTCAATGAACCGATGGTGGTGAGATGATGAAACCGATGGCGGTCACTGGACCGACACCGGTTACTGTGAAATCTGTGAAAAATGGAAAAAGTGAATTTTTGGTGATTTAGGTCAAATAAAAATACCAACTCAGAGACTGAGTATGGCAATGATTAGTCCTAACACACTCAGAAACAATTAGAATACACCAACTATGATTGTGGAGTATGTAGGGAGAGAAAAATAATGAAGAAAACGAACTCACACCTCAAAACACAAATCAAGAAAAAGCTAGCAAACATGAAATCCTATGATGTAGATTTTATGTTGTGGCTTATGCCATTTAGGATTGACTTGTGAATAGAATAGAGTTTTTGGTTACCAAAGGTGCCCTATGGAAACTAACAACTATGGTTGGTTTCAGGTAAGTTTTGGTGTGGGGATCCTTCTCTGATATGATAACTGGCAAGAAAACTAGCTGGAGCCCACTGTCAATCCTCTGATCATGTGATCGTTGAAAACTTCTTCAGGAAAGATGTTGTTTAAGAAATGTGTAGTTTGTTTTCAGTGATTTGGTATAAAGAGTGTGCAAAATGTGAACTACGGTTCAGTTTGTCAACCATCAGCTGGGCATGACTTCCAGCATATAGGTTGCCCACAATTTAGATGAGCTAGAATGCAACATACAAAAATGAGATGCAAAGATTTTAAAACCCAAATCCACAATGAAATTCGATGAGAGAAATAATGAATAGGAAAGAGTATGTCTTTCACTAATGCAATATAGAATAAAAAGAAGTGTTCTTTTTAATCCAAAATACAAGTTTCACTGAGATCAGTAGGAGAAGAAGAATGTTTCCTAGGGAGAATATTTTAATGTGAACTTTCTTTTAAAAAGAAATAAACACACAATGATTCCCTAAGAATGAATAATGAAAAGAACCCCGAATGGGTCCCACCGGGCATGCCAAAATGTTTCACCAATAAGTTTTATGCTTTCTAGGATGAAACAAATAGAAGGTAAATGGTTAAGGAGGAATACCTATGAGGCGAAGGTGGAAGGTAGAATGCGCGCATTTTTTTGACATTATCCAAGTTGATCATAGAGAACTCATTTTGTCTAGGAAGGACTACCTGTAGATGCAAAGAAAGACCACAAAAGAGTATTAAATAGCATATGACAGTGGACTTCCTAGTGTATGCTAGATCCAGGAAGCGTGGTGCTTCCTAGAGAGGTTGTCAATCCACTGTTTAATAACAATTCAATGTGAATAAGCAACTGAAATAAATAATTCCTATTGCAATGTAATGATTTAGGTTTCTCATACACACAATACACTAGATTTTATGCTAGATATCAAAATAACACTAAATCTAATTAGAACCGGGGTTTTTTCAGGTCAGACAGGTCTGTCAAAGGTCTGGTAAGGGTCTGGGGCTGATTGGTTGAGGTCTGGGTTGGTTTTGGGTGAGTGGGAAGCTTGCTGGTCTGAGAATATAAAATGACACAGAGACCGATATCAGTCTGGTGACCGATGCCGGTATGGGGATGAAATTGACGGTGGTCAAGGAACCGACGTCGGTAGGGGAAATAGGTAATGAACTATTAAAAATGGGTTTTTAGGCTCTCTGTGATTGCAGAGAGTGAGGGTAGTGTGGTTTGGGTCGTTAATATGGCTGAGAAGACTCAGGAATACTAAGAAGGAGGTTTAGAAGGGTGAAAAGGCTTGAGGTGGTTGAATAGTGGGTTGGTGGGAAGAAGATGATGTACGGGTAACAAAAGAAATAAAATACTGAAAGAAACAAGAGATCTACAATGGGATAAACAAAAATGATTAAAATCATAGTACTTACTTGGTATTTTGTAGATCCTGTGAGTTGAGATGGTTGATGGTTGATCGGAGAAGAGGTGCTTGAGTCCAGTGCCGCAGAAGTACAACCTGTGTGCTCCCGTGAGTATTCCAATGCTCTGGAAGGAGAACTTGTTACTTGTCTTGCACTATGGTTGTGTGTGTTCATCATCTGGATGTAGGAGGGCTTGAAGATTCATGCTTGAATGCAATAAGGCTCCAATAACTGAATGACCAACCTGGGTAAAGGGTTGTAAAATTCTATATAAAGGAACTGATGGCAGTTTAGGTGACCGACGTCGGCCGAGGATAAACCAGCATCAGTTAGGGTGAAATAGTCCAAGTTACCAAAAATAGCCTGATCTTTACTATTTTTGGCATGATTTTGATTGTTGGGTCCACTTAGGGAAGTAGAGTTCACGTGAGAGAAGGCAGGAAGATCTTAGAAGAAGTCCAGTTAGGTTTAGGAAGAATTCTTAGTTAGTTAGGTCAAGTAGTGACTCAGCACTGGGAGTGATGACTCAGTGCTGAGAGTGATGACTTGGTCACTGTGAGTTAAATGCCCCTGGAATGGGTCTAGGATGAGGTGTCATGATGAGGTGGAGGTGTGAGGATGAAATTAACTTAATTAAAATAATTAAATTAATTAATAATGTGAGGATGAATATTAATATGGGGTAAAGGGGTCATGATTAGTTAAATGTGTTACGTTAATTAAGTGAAGGGGACCAAATTCTTTCAGTCGTAAATCTTTGGATAAATTAGTAGAACTTTAGGATAATGTTGGTTATTTGGGATCATATCTTGCGAATGTAAGGGGAGGTTGCAAAATTATGGAAACATAATTGCTCATGTTGGAGACATAAATGGAAGTTGTAGCAAAGGAAAAGGATCATGTGATTAGTTACATGATGGATCAATATGTTTTCTATAAAGAGAATCACATGCATGAAGAATAAGATGTAGGTGAAGATAAATCTAAATACAAGAACGAAGATAATGATCAAGCAAAAACTGAAGCTATTGATCTAGAATAATTCTTCTACTTCTATTACTTTTCTTCTTTACTCCTAAAGTATATCCACTGTAAGACTTAAGTAATTTGATGTACAATCACAGTTACTTTAAGTTGTTTTATAAATTCAAATACTTTAGGGTAGTTGTAGATCAATTATTATGGTTTTTAATGTTCAAACATTCTAAACTATTATATGGCATGAAATGAAACTTTTGAGGAGGAAAGTTCTCAAATCCTAATTGTTTATTAGTTATTCATTTATTGAAGTATAATGGATATTTTTTCCTTGTCATTTACTGGTGATGAATATAAATAGAATAAGAGGCCTAAGGGTCAAGCATCTCATTATTTTAGGCAAAAGACTATTATAAGTTGTATATTGTTGTTTTAGGCTTTTTGTTGAAATTACTAGATGTACACATTATAAGCAATTAATGGTTGAATAAGAAGGAAGAAGGATTTCGGTTAAAATTAGTGTCCACTAAAGTCTTACTATGCAATTTGTGAATGTTAATGATAGACTTTGTGTTATCTTAGATTTCATAAGAGAAATATTCTTTTCAATTTTCTTAACAGATGTGAGAATCAACTAATGTTTGTTTATTCTATGTTTAAGTAACTCACTCTGAAATCTACCTGTTGTAAATAAAATTTACTACGTTACATGCATCCTTTCTTGCTTCCATTATATACTTTTGTTTGATTCAAGTTACCTTCCAGTTACTATATAATTTCTTACTTTTTACCAAATTGTTTAACCATAGTGCACGAGTAATTCAATTTAAGTAATACCCAAAATATTTAGATAGTTTTTAGAATAATAAAAAAAACTACACGTGAGCTTCATTGTTAAATGAAGGGGATTTATCCCATGATTTTCTTGGTTGTATGTTTAGCCGAACATAAATTCTAGCCAACACAATGGAATTTTAGTTTAGTACTAATGTTGGGAATCAAATAAGTACATCTATTGGTCTAGTGCCCACTATTGGAGGATCAGATGGATTATGAGGGTTGGAATCAAGTGGATTAGGTGGCTCTGGTGATGGAGGAAATACTGGTGATATTTCTGGTTCTATATTTGAGGGACAAGGCCCATCAACAAAACCCACATCAACCTCAGCAAGTTTATTACAAGATGTTCCTCCACTTGCCATAATATAGAGGTATTGAAGATGTTGTAGAGAAGGTGCACAAGTGTGAGTTACTATGATGCACTAAGGGAGTCACCACTTCATTTAGGAAGGTGAGTTAGTTTTATTCTACTATTTAAGGGCACACATATAATAGGTATAGAAATTATGACTAGTATTAGAATGCGGTGGATTATTATGATTTTCACTTTGCATTTATTTACAAGTTGCATATTCGTCAATTTGAATACAAAAGTATTCGTGTGCTTAAGGACATTAAACAAGGATTATCATAAAGCATTCTAGAATATGACACACATTTTAAAATGTTGACAAAGTTATCTTATGACATAGATCTGAGTCAACATGTACAATGGTTTGTTGGTGGATTTTTGACTCCCTTTAGAATGACGCTATCTCATAAGACCTTTTTAGATCTGTACAATGCTTTGGAGGAATCTCTTCTTGCTGAGGAAGTTGGAATTATAGAAACTAGAGTGAGTCCATTCTTAGAGGCACCAATTAAAACAATGGACAAAACAATTGGAGAATCTCTCTACTAATTCATCTGATGAGATGTGGAGTGGAAGATGTTGTACAAATTGTGAGGTTAAAGAACATATTAAGGATAGTTATCCTTGTAATTCAGTGTGTTTCATGCTATTAGATTACGATATTTGTAATTTAGACCATGATACGAGTAGATTTCCACTCTTACAAAACCTAATCCGAAAGAATGTTTCTATGTTACTGTAATATTTGTAAAACACACACACATAACACTGTTGACTACTAAGTGATTGATCATATCCATGAAGCCATTAAAACTGGTGTGCACACAGACTAGTACTAGTATGTGGAATCATAAGGAACAAGTTAGGGATAACAAGAATAGAGGATTCTATTATGGATATAAAGGCTGAGGTCGTGAGGGTGTTAGAAAAGGATTTATAAGAGGAACTTGTCAAAGTTGTTGATCTCCTGATCATTATCAGTGTAAGTTTCCTTAGAAATTGGTTTTCTCATGGTGTGGAAAATAACGCAAGTTTGAATAATGCCCTAAATTATATGAGTACATGATAAATAAACATAAGTAAGACAAGGGTGTAACTATGATTAAGAAAAAAATGCACAAATGAAGATAAATGGATGCCAAAGGTTTGACTTAATTCTGAATCACAACACATCTTATTTACCACACGCGGTGAGCTACGCAAACTCATGAACCTCCAAAGTATAAGCCAACTATAATGAGGAAAGAAGTGATTAATGCCAAGTACCATGTTGTTGCACATCATAACTTTTTCAAGAGATAATGGACTTTATTATCAAAGATCTGTAAGGTGAGATTCAGATCTTGAAAGAGTAAGAACACGTGATGGAATGAGAAAAGAATGTTGAAATCCCTCAGAAGGACCTGGATGACTTGAAGGAGGCATGTTGAATGTTTCATTAGGAAAACACAATCCCTCTATTACAAAAATGGTTGAGAGAGAAAGTACTACACACAAAAAATGAGTGCAAGAGGAAGTTATTTCATGTAAATATTCCTCTAATCATGAGTATGATAAGGAAATTACACTGAATATAGTCATAGATGGATGGATTATGAGAAATATTTTGATAGTAAAATTTAATATATGTGCAAAATTTAATGTAATCACATTGGATGCATGGGATTAGATGGGAAGACCACCATTGTATCCCTCTTCGAATATATTATATATGGAAAACAAAAATAGAGCCATGCCACTTGGAGTTTTAAAGGATGAAACTATTACAATTCAGAGAACCTAGTTTATTGGGCACTTTGAAGTTTTGGAACTAGCTGAAGCATATAGTCTCCTAGCATTACTTGGGTGTCACTGGTGTTATGGGAATAATGCATTTTTCACTTTAATAAGGGATACATTATATTTGAGAACAAGGATGATTGTGTCATCATACCTTATAAAAATACAAAGGATGCTTCGTATGTTGAGACTTTGAATGATGAGGATTTGAAAAGGATATATGTGCATTCTATTAGAGACCCTAAGGTAACTGAGCCATCTAAGGAGGGTATAATATTGTGGGATGATGCTTAGTTAGCTGGTGATACCAAAAATATTTCTTGTGAAAACTAGGTGAATTGAATATATGAAATAGTTGGGTGAGAGATCAAGGACACATTTACTCGCATGATCAAGAAACACATGGTTAGGTTCTTAAGTTATAACCAGGTACTTCGGTACACTTGTGAGGGGAAACATGATGTGTTTCTACATGCCATGGAATCCTAGTGGAAGGATGAGGGTGAAAAATTAAATATGTTGGTTTATACTCTAACGTGGGATAATAGTGCATTGGTGGGACACACACAAAGATAACCTATTGGAATGGTGAGATGTGAGAATAACCATTTCTACTAGGTTTATAAGGAGCAATGTACCTTCTCAGATATGTCAATTTCATTGGAATTCCCTTTCTTTATACCACATAGAGGAATGTGAGAGACTTTAGACAGAGGAGCAGAAGGCCTTGCCACCATCACTCTAGGTGCATAAGTTCTATTCCACATTAGGTGGTTGCACTCATGGTATGTTCATGTAGAATTGACAAGAGAAATATTTAATTGGTAGGAGATGACCTCAAGTGTGATCTATACTTTTGATTACTTTTTTATTAAACCTTTTGTCAATGAAACACTTCAGATTATGAAGCTCCTTACTTTGGGAGATAACGCAAAGGCTGAGGAACTCCTGTTAGATATGTTTGAAGAGTTGGATTTAGAGGCATGCCTTGACCTTGAAGAGACTGAGGAAGAAGAAATTTTCCACACCTAGGAAGCTAATTACTATCTTTTGAGTTCATGCATAGAGGACCACGCATACTTTTAGTGTGGGGTGGATTGTAAGTATGCGCAGAAGACTAATTTGTTGGTGCAAAGGGTTAACTAAGGACTAAATAAGTGCACTTGTGGATGACTGTGTGGGTTATTGTAGAAAAAGGTGTTATGATTCATAAGTGGATTGGTGCATAGGTACATATATGAGTTCTGGTTGATCTTAAAGATTGGTGCATGGAAGAAGAAGACTACATGTGCTCAGATTGAAGGTATTTTTAAGGAAATTTTCTCATATTGAAGACCACATGTAGAAGGATGAATGCGTAGTGTAATGTGAGGTAGGCAAAAACATGGGAAACTACTTGGTATGAGGTGTGGTGGATAGGTACTTCAGCACAAGAGAGTGCGCGAAAGAATGTCTACGACCGAGGAGTAGTGGGCGCATAAGAAGGTTACGACTAAGGCGTGGAAAAAGCAGTGGAAAACATAGAAAAGTAGTGGAAAAAGCATAAAAGTGTAATTAAAGTTGCGTACGGTGGTAGGTGAGGAGTAATTAATGCAAAAAAAATGAAAAATTTATAAAAAAGGGGTGTTTTGTGATTTCATTCTACCTTACATACTTTGGGTTTTTGAGTTCTGAAGTGCATTTCAAAGATAAATTTGAGTGTGAAGTGCAAGAGCGATCATATAAAAGTTGTGAACTAGTTGGGAAGTAGACATAACCATCACAGAGCTCCATTGGAAGGGTGCTTGAGTTAGTGGAAATCGTGCAGAAGGTAGATTTGTGAATTCAGGGTTTGAGAGAACATAATTGTAGCTAGGTCACACTAGGGCGGGTGAATTCAAAGTTGTTGAGGTTGAAAGTGCATAAGAAGCTACTGTGAAAAGTACAATGGCACCCAAGTGAGCACCTGGAGCAACTACTCGAGGCAAGAAGAAGGTTGAATTAGAGGTGGAGGTTGAGGATGCACCTAAAAGTAAAATTTTTAAATGCAGTAGCCTAAAGGAGTTATCTGGGGCTTGACTGGGAGTCTCGTGTTTGAAAGAGTAAGGTAAGTGACTACAACCACCGTACCAGCACAAATTCGAATGAGATAGAAGAGTTAACAAAGAAGACGGATCGACATACGGAAGACGATAAGCCTATATATGACAATGTTGGGAAGAATATCTTGGAGAAAGTTGGTGTATGTAAATGACCCCTCAAAAATCATTTGTGCCAGGTTTTAGAGCACCCTTGAGCCTTAAAATTTATATGGATGGGAGTTAATGGATCCCGAGGTAGTGAATATATGCATGAGGAAACAACTACCTTGGAGCATGTATACCCATATGGATAAGCCAGAGTTTGATGTGAAGGAGGAAGAATGCATTTGGAGAAAAATGAAGAAGGGGGCACAAGCCGCGCACATAACCATAAAGCCAGTCAAATTCACTAATTAATAGGCAAGTAATTCCTTGACTAAGATGGTGGCCTAAGTAGCGCACAGGAACCTTGACAAAGTGGCAGTTCTCAAAACACTATTCAAGGATAATGAAAATATGAAGGAACAAATCGAGCTTTTGACTGAGGTGTAAAAAAAGGCAGAGAGGAAAAAGAAAGATCTCCTAGAGTTTGCTGCAGAAATTAGAGGTGAGATTCTAGCAGCGTGTTTTGAGTTCGATGTGCAAACAAATAAGACATATCCATCAGCTTTGTATTATCTACAAGATTGTGTTCATCTTGTGCTTGGGGAGAAATCAATTATGTAGGAAAATACTTAAGTATAAGTACAGGCTAAAAAAGAAAGGATAAAGAAAATGATAGTGTGTCGGGTCATAGAATATGATGCCATCCTCCAAACAATAAAGGATGAGTTGAAGAAAGTAGAATGGGCACTGTAGATTTTTGAAGATCCAGAGCAGATAATTAAGATAAGGACACTTGAGGAAGAAAATGACGTCCTTGTAGCAAAGAAGAATGATACCATGGGTTGGGAGGAAATATTAACCACAGTAGAAAAGAAGCAAGACGTGCTTAAAGCATTCAAGGGCACACATAAAGAGAAGAAAAAGGAATTAGGGACGCTAGTAGTATGGAGATTGGTTGTCATAGAGGGCATGATTTCGAGGCTAGCTGGAGTAATAAGGGAACTGAAGCACAAGGGGAGGACATGACCTTAGAGAAGATGGACAAAGTGTTTGGTGATGTGTCTGGTAAAGCCAAGAAAGGGCTAGGGGAATGAAACGAATTAGAGGCTGATATTAAGAAATATTACCCTGAACTTATACTACCAACTGAAGAATGAAGCAGGTTTATTACTTTTTCATTCCCTATATTCATTTTTATTATTTTCTAGTTATTCTTATTCTTCTGATTAATTGGAGAGACAAGCTGATAAACTCTATTGTTGAGGGTGGCAATATCATTAGTGTGGGGTTATGTTGGGCTGAATAAATTGCCTAAGTATTTGAAGAGCACACGGAGTGTTGAGGTGCACAAGAGGGACACAGAAGCATGCGCAAGTGTCAGTAAAGAAGGGCGCGCACAAGAAGGAAATATTTGGGACTTAGCCAATTTTGCATAACATGAGCTAAAAATAGGAAAAGCAGGTGAAGTGCGGGTCACACAAAGATAAGAGGAAGAATACTTTGAGGCTAAGCAAAGTCTATTTTGGGATCAAAGTAAAATACCTAAGGTCATGCATCAACCAAGCTAATAATAGGATTAAAGTGGAGTTTAATTATAGATTAATCTATTATTAGCCTCCTTGTAAAATCATGTAGTTATTGGCGGCGGTGCATGGCTATTTTGAGCACGCAGAGTATTTTGAGATGCATGGGAGGTAAAGGGAAATTCCCCACCCCTATATATTTTATGTATTGCATTGTTTTGGTATTCTGAGTTGTATCAGAGTTATGATGCCTGGATATACCTGTGCGCATGACTCCATAACATTATTATTATGTATTCAGCTCTGTTATATAATATTTCTAGTTATAAATGGAGTATTATGGATGGATTATGGTAATTGATGTCTTTGATCATGGTAGCAATATGGTTAATTTGATCTTAATTCTAGTTTGATTCATTATGCTCTATGGTTATGATCTTATTCATGTTATGCTTTGCACCTAGTTACTTGATCTATTAATGGTGAATATGATTATGCATGCTAACATCCTGATAAGATGGTACAAAAGAGGGACATGGTAGCTTCGCGTGCTTCAGGTGAACATCCAGATCTATCTGGATGAAGTGTCAGCGTGCCTAGGCAATTGAGTGGGAAAACAAGACTACATTTGTCTACATTCCTTAGTTTTTTATCTAATTCATTGAAAGGTTCATTTCAGTGGTATCAGAGCCCATATTCTCAAAGGCCTAGGGTTTCAATGGAAAGCTTGATGAAGGTACAAAAAATACTATCAGGTACCATGGAATCTCTTGCCTCCACCATAAAAAGCCTATAAGGAGGAAGAACATTCAAGGATAATACTAGGGTTCTAAATGTCAACAAGGTGACAACTAGCTTTAAGGAATATCAAGCTCTTCCAAAGAATATCCGTGATGCTCTAACCTCTTTAGAATTTATAAATTTGGAAACAAAAAGAGTGGCCATTGGAACTCATTCTAAGCCTCAAACCATGCACAAGGGTCATGGGGAAAATATCCCTACCCTTTTGTGAAAGAGCCCCATCTTGTTGGAAAAGCAAGGAGTGGATCTGGAGCTTGTTGAAGAAGGCGCCAAAACCTTAAGTTCACTGGGAGATGATGGGTATGCCTATTACCCTAAGGAAAATAAAATGGATGATAAATTGCAGCAGCTGGTTATTGAGAAGGGTAGCCCTTGAGAGAGTTAGAAATCTCCAATCCTCTTACCACAATTGACCACTTTCTTAGGTCTCCTAACAACACCTTGGTGACACAAGGGTTTGAGGACATAATGAAGCACAAGCCAAAGAAGGATGAAATTACAGCCCTTACTCCCACTCCTATTCCAAATAGTCAACAATATGAGGTAATTATGGATCATGGTTTGGTTAATACTAATTTTCTTTTAGCACATGATGAATTTAGGCTTTAGCAAGTGGGAAAATAAGAAGTAATCCTTTGTCTGAAAATATACGAGGACAACAAGCTTGCTAGAATTTTTATAAAAATGGGAAAAAGGGAGCACAAAGATGAAAAATTCAGCCTCGGTAAGGGCCAAAAAGGCATCCCAAGCTCAAACAATCAAGATATGGAGCTAGTTCAAAAAGAGGAAGATCATTTGATTGGATAAACAAGTTCAAAAAAGTGTGAACACCTTGATGGTAAATGGCACATACACTCTCTCATGCAACATCCAAACCAAGTGAAGATCACTTATGTGTATGGGCCAAAATAGAATTGGTGAGATGCTTCCCCCTTCTAAATACCATAGTATGTTTGTACAGATAACCAATTCCTTTTTCATTTTATTCATATCTCAGATGTTATGCATGTTCCTAGAAAGGAATTTTGGGGTCACAATAATGAATGTGTTAAAGATAACTCACACAAATTGATAAGGTCAAGTAGAGAGGAAGAATTTCTCCATGAGAAACCGAGGATCACAATAGGTGAAGCTATTGGTATATTCCTAACAACAAACAAAGGGAATTCATTTGATGGATATCACAACCCAAAAAAGAATCCAAGAGTTACCCAAGACAATCACCAACATCTTGGGAATGATTGCAAGGAAGAAATTATCCCATCCAAAAAGGAAATCATGTCAAGAAGAAATGTTGATTTAAACTCAGAATTTTTGAATGTTATGGACAGCCCACGGTGTGAACGTATTTCAATTTTTTCCTATGTATCATTTAAAATTTTCTACCATGGATGGATGGTTAGGAGTACTCATGTTTCATGTATGTTGTATCCTCTTTTTTCTCCGCTAATTGAACACCTTCGTGCACATGATACTTCATGGGGTAAGGAGGTAAGTGTTGTTTTTTGCAAAGAACATATAGACACTTGGGCTCAATTTCTATGGTGTTATCACAAATGGCATATAGGTGATATGATGAGTCCTTAAAAGGCATGAATATCTTATTTTAAAATCAGTATGAAAGAGAAATCTATCATGAAGTTTGGGGATCATAATGATGATCCTAACTTTTCATTTCTTATGTGGCTAACTAATGTATCCATAAAAAGGGAAGAGT
Organism: Taxus chinensis; assembly: GCA_019776745.2. Taxonomy (NCBI): domain Eukaryota; kingdom Viridiplantae; phylum Streptophyta; class Pinopsida; order Cupressales; family Taxaceae; genus Taxus; species Taxus chinensis. Next base: position 19,685,798 of record CM034151.1, read on the forward strand.
TGAGAGGATTGGGCAATCGTATGCATCAAATTTTCGAAGGATAATTGGAAAGAAGGTTGGGGTCAAGCAAGGATGATTTCAAAGGCTTCAAGTTAACCCATAACATCTTCATGTTGTCAAATTTTATAAAAAGGTGCAAGGTATATAATGTCTTTTTTAAAACTAAACTAGCTGAAGTTAATGTTGCTTGGGGAATGCAATGGTTTCATTTTTTTGGAAAATTTCATGATGATACTCTTCCTCGCATATCAGCCCTTTGGAAAAATTTATTTATGATTGGACATATGCAAGTTTAGCCATCTAGGAGAAAAATTAAGTTGTTGATTTGGGTTCAATCAGATTATGAGATGTTTCCAAATCTGAACAGCTATAAGAATGTTCCTTTTTCATGGGGTGATGGTCTTCAGGTTATTGGGATGGATAAAGGTAGTAATACTACCATTTTTTATTCCAAGAACACTGCCATAAGCTTTTGTGTAAGCATTTCCAGCCCTTTCTCCAAGTTTTTATCAATTGTAACCTTGTGGTCAACTCCCCTAGAATGGAAATAAGGGGAAATTTGAAGATATGTCATGATTACATCTATTGTAATCTCCTTTCTACTGCTGATCACAAATTTTCTAGCTATTTTTTTACTTATAAGGTACCAAAGAAGGAGCTTCTAATCACATGGTTGAAGAGTTACAAAACACTTCATGGTTGTTGTAGTCACTTTGCAGCCCTCATTCAGTCACTATGGTGTTATTCCTCTCAAGGAATCAATGGTCTAAACATGGAAGAAAAATGGGATGGAAAATACTTTGACCCAAGGGTCAAATTGAAGATGGTTCCACCAAAGGGGTCTACTGATTTATTCATTTTCAGGAATATTCTTCTTAAAGTCTTGGTTCATAGAAAGACATTTTTATAACTGGAGATTGTATTTTCTACACAATGACACACTTGCACTACTTTGTAAAATTAATAGTGGGATTCTAGTTCCCCTCATCCTAAATTTTGGAGAAGAAGAGAAAGATTATATTGGTGATTGGGACAACCAGAAAAATATGATGGATCATCAATGCTTGGATGGTGATTATACAAAAAGGGGGCAGCTGAAACTTGTTTGGGATCCGAGCACTTGTAATTGCTCGATGACACACAATTTTGGGAAGGGAGGACTATAATGTCCCCTTTTTTCCAATTCAAGATCATAATTTAGAATTATTGCCATTCCTTCTCCATGGTAAAGAAGTATAAGAGTTGAAGAAGAAAATTGAGCTTCCATTTGCTTTTGTTTTTCTAATTTTTTTATTTTTTTTAGTGTTTTCCCTCTTATAACAGGTTGGCTGAGTTAAAAGACAATTAAAGGAAACTAATGAAGGAAAATAACATCTCTTATGGGTCGACCTTACCTTTTCAAGATTTGGCGCCAATGGAGGGATATAAAAGGAGTCTTAAGACATCATTTGTGCTTCTAGTTTTGGTGCATTTATCTTATCTTGAGCATTGAGAACTTGTGGCTCCTTGTTCTTCCTGTTTCACTCGGAAATGTTTCGTTCCTTTTAGAAACAAATAAGGTTAGGGGCTAGGAGGAATACCTGTAGAATGTCGAGATGGTGTGCGCGTACCGTAGAGAAAGATCAGGATGACTGTGAAGAACTCCTTTTTGTCTTGGAAGGACTACCTGCAAATAAGAACACAAGACCACAAGATTTTAATTAGACAATAAATGAGGGAACTGCCTTGGGCCCAGGAAATATAAAACTTTCTTTCGAAGGTGGTCAGTTCCCCTGCTAATATGAATTAACACAAAAGACTGTAAGATATCAATTAAGTTGTTTTGTTGGATTGGGTAGGGGAAAGGCTGGTTTTCTGGTTTTGATCAGAGGAACCGATGCCGGTTACTGACAACTGATGCCGTTTACTGATAACCGATACCGGTGGGTTCTAAGATCTTCTTGGTAGCTATGGTGTTTGTAAGGCTGGTTTATGGATGATATTAGGAAATGAGATGATGAGGGGTAAAGGAATGACAGTTAGATGCAATGGCGCGTTGGGTAGTGGATTCAGAAACAGATTTAGGCGGACTGAGATTCAAATGAGGTATAGATAGATAGTTTTTTGTTTTGTTTTGTTTTGGTTTGGTATCCTTAGCTGATGGCTGGTTTGTTTTTGTAAAATAGATGATGTTAATGAAATTGTAATGATATGTGTGGTGGATGGACAAATATGGATAATGGTGTTGTGATGCAGGAAAAGAGGCAGGCGCGACAAAAATTAGGTAAAAAATGAAGAAAAGACCATGTTTCAAAAGGTCAGGTGTGTAACCGATTTCGTTTAGGTAACCGACGCCGGTAGGTACTAGACCGATACCGGTTACATAACCGATGCCGGTTATTTAGGTATGAGCTTTTCTAAAAATGAAAAAGCTAGGGTGGCAACTTAAGTTCTAATTTTGAGAGCCATGCAAGAAGTTAAATACGCGAACGCGACGCTTTTTGATGACTGAGACAGGTAATTGCATGAGAAATTTGAGTGATTAGGAGTAAAGAGATAGGGAAAGTGATTGTGATCTGAGATTCAGAAGACAGAAAGGCAGGTTTGAAAAAGGTGGTGATAATGGCAGGACGAGGAGAAACCTCCAGCAGGCAGGGACAAGAGGGAAGACAAGGGCCACCTCAAGCTACTGCAACCCAAGAGGTAAACGTTTTGGTTATGATTTGACTTTTGCATGTGTTATGAATAAGAGATTAAGTGGGTAGATATGAAAAAGAAAACATGATAGCAAGGGTTATAAGTGTTACGGGGTAGGTAATCAGGGGTTTCAGGTATGTTTGTAGGTATAGAAAGGAATAGATGCTCAAATTATTGTTGTAGGTGGTTGTTTAGGCAAGGTGTATGAAAGTAACAGGGACCGATATCGGTTAGGGATAACCGGTATCGGTTACTCAACCGGTACCGGTTAGCTATAAACGATACCGGTTGCTGTAGGAATTTCCAGAATGTGAGAAAAACCCTGATGGATTGAATGGTTGTTTGTTGTTTTGATGTATGCAGGCTCAGGCAGGGTTGAGGATGAATGATAGCATACCAGCGCTGTTGTCACGCATCCGAGCGGATGTAACGCTAGCTGAATGGACACTGATAAATCGTTTGGGGTTAAGTGGAATCCGCTATTATTCACAAATCGCACGTAACCATGCTATGTTACAGGCATTGATTGAGAGATGGAATCTTGAGACAAATACCTTTTATCTGCCAACAGGGGAGATGACAGTAACATTGGAAGATGTGTTCCGTATTTTGAGACTCCCTATTACAGGAGAACCAATATATCAGGCACTACCTAGCGCGGCACGGGGAGCAATAACAGCAGTATTTGGTCCATACGCAGGAGATTTGACACAGCGAGGTTTATCATTTACGTATGGGGTAATGTATGTAGCACACCCTGAGGAGACAAGGTTAGCAGTGATATTAATGATAGTGGTAGGGTATTATGCATTACCGAGGGCAGAAGGGGGAAGATTTCCAAAGGCATTGATGTGTGTTATCTGGGAGATGATAGAAAGGAACGTGACTTTTGCATGGGCACCTGCATATTTGGCGGAGCTATACAGGGGTTTATGGGCTTGTAGGTGAAATCATAGAACGACACTGGATTGTTCATACTTATTACACTGTTGGGCCTATGAGCACATTGTTTGTGTGTGACCAATAGGCCGATCCATCCAGGCAGGAGAGACCGGAGTATAGAGGTTGGGATTCAGACGCTAGGTCCAGACAGAACAAGAGGCAAGATCTCAGGCCGTGACGGGTGACATCGAGTATTACAGGCAGGTATGGGAGAGGGTGACGGTTGCGGATATCTGTTGGAGGATTTACGGGAACTATATGGTAACAGAGAATATAGCTGAGGAGTTGAGGGGTGTAGAGCGATTGAGGTGGATCGCAGGGCACAGGCCAGGTGAGTATGAGAGGATTCCTCTAGATCGCGTGCGGCGACAATTTGGATTTGTGCAGGATATACCCCAGGCGTATAGACCATATATGAGGATCGACGCTGAGGCAGCATTCTCACCTCCCCGGCCAACACCTCTAGAAGGGCCCGAGGAGATAGCAGCCGATCGCAGTGTAATGGATGCCGGAATGACAGAGGCCTATAGGTTATGGTGGGTAGCAGAGTTGCGAGGTGTACGCGATCGCCCTGACATAGCTGTGATTACAGCAGAGAGGGATCGGCTGCAGCATTTGGTTCAGCAGCTCCAAACGCAGGTGAATGAGACAAGAGGATTGTTAGCGGTTGCGGAGTCACGAGCAGTGAGACTAGAGGCTGGAGTCCTCCATGCGAGAGGGCGTATTCATATATTACAGGAGAGATTGGCAGATCAGTGGGCGGTACCAATATCCGTGGTACCTTTGAGGACAGAGAGGCCTGGCGAGAGGGGTCGACGATCACGATCATCACCTAGTTCGAGATGAGGCGTGAGGGTCTAAATAAATGTTAGCAAGGTATAAGAATAAATAAGCGTACCGACCTGTGTGTCGATGATAGAGAAGATGTATTGGTTTAACATCTAAATAAAACAAGATATGTATGTTGATTTGAGTTATAATAATAAGAATGTTTGCGTTGTGATTTTTGGTGTTTTGAAAAAGGATAAAAGAGGAATGTGATAAAATAGAAATACACAAAAATATTTATATTTACCACACATGATAGGTTATGGTAGGGGATGGTCGAGCTAACCTTGGGAGACCCCATGTCTCCGAAGTGCTGCCTACATAGCCCATTGCACAAAGCAAGGAGGGGCCTCAGACCGATGTAGTTCTCCCTTAGGACCAGGGAGAGGTGAATTTAGGCAATTTGGTTGTGGTTAGGCAATTTGTCGTTTGGTAAAAATTTGATGTTGGTAGGGTAATGTTGTTGGTGTTGGTAGGATAATGTTGTTGGTGTTGGTAGGATAATGTTGTTGGTGTAGGTGTAGGTGAAGCAAAAGTTAGCATACCCAAGTAGTAGGGAATCGTGTCCTGATTAAGATCAACACACAATCCTAGATCCGAGGCAAAGCGGAAAGAGTGCTCCGTAGGTGAAAAGAGCTAAACAAACCACACAACGTAGAACGAGCTTGAAGCCCTAGGTACCGTGCATAGACAAGAAGTCAATAGGTGAAAAGAGTTGTATGATCACAATATATCAGGTGTACGTTACGTCCCTTGAGTTGAAACAAACGGTGAGGTGAGGTGGATGATATAGCTGAGGTACAGAGAACTTGTTACAAAGTGAGTGTTCTAACGAAAGAGAACCTACCCTAAATAGACAAGTCCATGACCCAAAAAGTTATTTTGAATGAGGCTTTTATTTGATTGAATATAGACTGATCGATGCGGGAAGTCTACAAGGGATATTGATTGTACTATTCTTGAGGTCTTTACAAAGCTGATCAATGCGAGAAGCTGCTGAGAAAAGGCTGACTGTGTATAGCTGTCCTTCGGGGGAGCAGTCTATTTATAGTAGCAGATATGATTTTAGTGCATAGTTGTCCTTCGGGGGAGCAGTCTATTTATAGTAGCAGCAATAGTTCGGCATATAGCTGTCCTTCAAGGGAGCAGTCTATATTTAATTTAGATGACTAGATGTTCTTTTGGCGTGAAGCATCTAGTTTAGTAGGAAGTTTGACTCAAGAAAAACCCATAAGAATACGGCTCATTATAATACTTTGAAGTCATGGAATAGACTAAAAAGGGGAAGGCGTCATCAAGGGGAGGTGAGGAGTGATTTTGATTTTATTTTGAGATATATAAAACAAAGTGTATGTAGCGGTAAATGAGCTCAAGGGACGAGCAGTAGGTAGATAAGAAGTGATATAACACTAGATTCAATAGTAGAATGGTCGAAGATGTAAGGCATTAAGGGGTTCAGGCTCAGGTTTACCGTTAAGCGAAGCTAAACGATAAGTGCCTGATCCATAGGTGTGAGTGATTATATAAGGCCCAATCCAATTGGGAGAAAATTTTCCACGTTTGCTCTTTTCTAGTTTGGTGACATGTTGATTCTCTTTGAGGACAAGATCACCAACCTTAAAGATACGCTCATGAAGTCACTTATCATAAGCACGCTTGATGCGTTTTTGATAGATTTGGAGGTGATCAAGAGCTGTAAGATGACGTTCGTCAAGAAGCTCCAATTGGGCTAGTCGTTCTTGGCGGAAATCATCGTTGGTGAGAATATCCTGAAGGGATATTCTGAGGGAGGGTATTTGTATTTCGAGAGGCAAGGCGGCCTCGGTACCATACCAAAGAAAAAGGTGTAGCGTTAGTAGAGGTACGAATGCTAGTACGATAAGCCCAAAGGGTAAAGGGAATGTGATCGTGCCAATTTCTTCCGGATTCATTGACAACTTTCATGAGGATTTTGGTTAGGGTTTTATTAGAAGATTCAACCTGACCATTGGCCTACGGATAGTAAGGCGATGAGAAACTAAGTTTGATACCAAAGTTGTCGCAAAGGTCTTGTAACAACTTGTTTTTAAAAGATTTACCATTATCTGTTATTAGGCGATGAGGAATACCAAAACGACAGATAATGTGATGGTTAATGAATTCGACAATTTTTTCTTTTTTGATTGAAATGAGTGGAATGGCCTCCACCCATTTTGTGTAATATTCGGTTGCTGTGATTATCCAACGGTGACGTTGTGAAGAGGACGGGTGAATCTCACCAATAAGGTCTAAACCCCATTGTGAGAAAGGCCAAAGATCTCGTGCGACCTGCAGCGGATGGCTAGGAGTATGTTGAAGGTTGGCATGTTGTTGACACATAACACAACGCTTAACATATTCGTAGCAGTCGTTATTGAGAGTAGGCCAATAATAACCTAGGCGAAGGATTCGTTTAGCCAGGGCAAGGCCACTAAAATGTCCACCACAAATCCCATCATGGACTTGTTGGATGGTATAGGTGACCTCCGCGCCGATTAGACAGCGAAGGAGGATGCCATCAAAGCCACGTTTATAGAGGAGTCCCCCCATGACAACATAACAAGAAACGCTTTTAAGAAAAGCACGTTTTCCGTTACTAGTAAGGTCAAGTGGGAGAACAGAGATTGTAAGGTAGTCGTGAAATTGGTGGTACCAGGTATCCTGCGAACTAGTAGACACAGTATTTATCATACAAACTACCGGGGTTGAATAGGATGGGGCAAAAAGTTGTTGGACCACGACGAATAATTCAGAGTCAGTTGGCGCGGCGGGAATTTGCGAGGCTAAGCAAGCCATAGTATCCGCAAATTTGTTAGTGGAGCGGGGAATGGTTTGGATAGAATAGTGAGTAAATAAGGCTAGAAGTGAATCCATGTTGTGTTTGTACTTTTGAAGTTCCTCATTTTTGCATTGGTAGACGCCCATAACTTGATTGACTACCAATTGAGAGTCGCCAAAAATATTGATAGTTTGATGCCTAAGTGTAACGCAACTTGGAGACCCAGAACAAGGGCCTCGTATTCCGTGGAAATCAAGCCGGAATGAAAGAGGCATAGGTTCAGCGTCGAGAGGAATGAGAACAATGCCGGCTCCTCCGCCACGCTGGCATTTAGATCCATCGAAGAAGAGGGTAATTTGATACAACTCTTCCCCGAGTGAAAGAGTGGCGATGAGTTCGTCGGGGAATGTAAAATTGGTAAATTGTTCCCCAGGTAAAGGGGCCTCCGCAAGTTGGTCTGCAAGAGTTTGTCCTTTGATTGACTTTTATTGTATAAACTCAAGGTCGAGGTCAGCGAGGAGCATGAGCCATCGAGCGATGCGTTGGTTTAGATGTGGTTTGGCGTACATATAATGAATGGGGTCCGTGTTGGTGATGACAAAAGTTTTGTGATTCAGGAGGTAATGTCGGAGTTTGGTAGCTACGAATGATAGGGCTAGGCACAATTTTTCTACATGTGTATACCTAGTCTCGTAATCCACGAGGGTACGACTTATATAATAAACGGCCTGTTCTTGACGTGCCGAGTCCTGATGTGCGAGCATAGCTCCTATAGCATGGTCAGTGGCGGAAAGATAAAGGTAGAAAGGGCGGTCGTCCTGGGGTGGGATAAGCATGGGTGGCTGCAAGAGATAAGTTTTGAGAGCTTCGAAGGCTTGGTGACACTCCTCACTCCATTGAAAGGCAACGTCCTTTTTAAGAAGGTGATGAAAAGGGTGACATCGATCTGAGAGTTGGGAGATGAAACGCCAGATGGATTGAAGTTTACCCTGCAAACTACGCAATTGTTTGAGGTTTTTGGGTGGAGGCATTTCTAGGATAGCTTTTACTTTAGATGGATCGACCTCAATGCCACGCAAAGAGACGATAAAACCAAGAAGTTTCCCCGAAAGGACACCAAAGACACATTTCTTTGGTTGAAGACGAACATAATATTGCAACAGGCGATCGAAAATAATGGTTAAAACATCAAGATGTTCACTGCGTTGTTTAGACTTGCCAAGAAGATCGTCGACGTAATCTTCAAGGATAGTGTGCATAATGTCATGAAAAATGTAGGTCATAGCCCGCTGATAGGTTGCACCAGCATTTTTAAGGCCAAATGGCATTACACGGTAACAGAAGGTTCCCCAAGGAGTTATGAAAGTGGTCTTATGTTGATCGGCGGGTGCGACCAAAATTTGATTGTATCCTGAAAAGCCATCCACGAGAGAAAGCATTTCATGGCCCGCAGTGAGATCAACAAGTTGATCAATACTGGGTAGGGGGAATTCATCCTTAGGGAAAGCAAGGTTAAGATCCCAAAAATCTGTGCATATCCGAAGTCCCCCCGTTGCTTTAGTGACAGGTACGATGTTAGAAATCCATTGAGGATAGTCAATAGGCAGAATGAAGGAAACAGAAAGGAGTCGTTGGAGCTCCTCTTTGACCAAGAGGGCAATGCGTGGATGCATTTTTCTCAATTTCTGTTTGACTGGTTTGGAATCGGAGTTTAGGGTGATGTTATGGACGGCAATGGTAGGATCAATTCCTGGCATGTCCGCGTAGGACCAAGCGAAAGCTTGGTTGCGGGTACGGAGGAAGGTAGTAAAGGCAGCTTGTTCTGATGTGTTAAGGGATTGTCCGATCTTCACAATGTGAGGATCCTTCTCCGTGTGGATGTTGATTTCAATAGTAAACTCGTTCAACATGGTTTGAGTTTTAGATGGTAAGGCGCGTTGAAGATAGGAGTCGTCCGCCCCAAGGTAAGTGAGGATGGAGTCGTCATCCTGGCACTCAACAACATTAATCGAAGGCGAATCCTCTTCGATCATGTCTGGATATAGAAGGGGAAGAGAAGATGGGTCCTCATTATCGCATTGATAAGTGAGAGGACCTATGAAGATGGCATTTATGAAAAAAAAAAGTTAGGAGGGATAGATTCAGGGTCTATAGATTCTGTGGGTGATGATGGCAAAGTGGGTGATGATGGTTTGGTAGGGGTGACGTCGTCTTCTTCCAGAATACAGATGACACGAGGTGTCTCATGTGTAGGTGTTTCAGGAAAACCGAGACCACTGCGATCATTATGTTTGCGTGTGGTGATGGGGATGAGCGTATGTCGGCCTTGTTCATAAAGACCAAAACCAAAGCCTTTCCAAGCACAGCGAGTCAAGAAAGTGAGGGCGAAGCGACGATTTGTCAGGTATTGGAAATCGGATTGGAAGGGAACCACACCAAGAGGAGGTTCAGGGGTAATGGAAGATGTGTCAACACCCCCATATGTTAGGTTGGTGCGGCAATGGGGTGGTCCGTAAGAGATTACTTCCCCCACGCGACGGTCGTAGGTGGGATGTGCATGTAATTTTCCGTACTCCTGCGGGGTAGGGAAAGAACTAACGTTATATAGGCAGTACTCCCCCAGCGTAAGGCGTTGAAAAACATCTACTAAGGGGTCGGAGGTTGGGATGTTAGCTGTGGGAAGGGAAGTGGTTTTTGCGACGGTGGTTTCATCAGTTGAAGGCATAGATGCAGTTGAGGTGGATGGTTGAGGTACATTTGAAGAGGATGGTTGGGTTGAATGTATGGGTGCCTTGATTGGTATAAGCACATCGTTAGGGCGGTATAACATATTGCAGGTTTTAAAGGGAGGAGGATCAGCTTTTACGGTGTAGGACTTCCCCTTGTACTCAAATTTTATGCATCTATGTAATGTTGAGGGAACGCATCCCATGGCCCGGATCCAAGGACGACCCAGCAATATATTATATTGGAACTCTCCCTCAAGGACATAGAAGAGTTCGGGTAAAGTACGCGGTCTGTTGGTCGTCAGATAGGAATTTTTAGAAGAGCAACAGTCAGGGGACAAGAAGTCCCTCCTCTTTAATGGGAGAGGTTCCCTTATTCAGAAACAAACTTATTTACAAATGTACAGAACATTGTTTTATGGTCGAACTTGGATTTATGAAAGTGTTTTCCACAAGGATCATCAATCACGCAAGGACTGAGGAAAGGGAAAAAGGAGATGAGCAGAATAGCAACATTCAGAATTATAGATAGCAGAATAATTCCTCCTGTATGCGAAGCTTCAAAGAATTTAAGACAAGATCATTTGCGTTGGCTGAATGAGATTAAATTTAAAGACACAAAGTTCCATAAATAACCTTCTTCAGATTTATTAATCAAGGACACAAAGTTCCTTCTTGGTTGTACAAGATCACTGTATTTGTAAAACTGAACAGTATGCAATCAGAGAGACTAACGAGTTAGGAACAAAATGATCTTCACGATATTAAAGGAAAACACAGAGATAACAAGAATTAGATAGACAAAGAATGAAAAGCCCTTTTGTATTGATTTCTTTAAGAGCTATTTACACTTTCAGCAAATGTTCCAAGTTCTTCCTCCTTTTCAAAATGGCGTGGAAAGGCCATTATATAGCTTACAAGTCAGTTACTCTTCGTAACCGTTTCTTTTAACTAAAGAATAGTTAAGGACCGTCGGTTACAATACCTTAACTGATTACAAAGAATACGAAAAGAAAGGGAAGAAGAGGAAAGAAAGGAGAAGGAGACAGGTGGCCGGTTACAGGGAGGGACCCACTGTCTTCAGAATCCGCTGCCTGAATTTCTTCAATGAATCAGCTATATCTCTGCCACGAGGGACTGACGTGTTGGCTGCAGACTGAGTCCAAAATCCCAGACATTTCTCCATCTCTTTATCAAACTCGACGTGAGTATGATAATCTTTGTTTGCTTCTTCAATGGCAGACTAAAGAGAACAAATTTCCTTCATCTTTTCCTTAGAGATGGAGCTTTCCTTGAATAGATGATCTTTGACAAAAGCTCTGAACTGAGCTTTGATTTCTTGCAAGGACAAGGAAGCACCAGAGTTTTCATCTTGAAGATGACAATGCATATCTTTGAAAGCAGCAGCTGCCAGTGTCTTGAAAGCTTCTCCCTTCTGCCAACTGTTCTTCATTTCTCCCACAGCTTCCTCCAGGACTTTGATTTTCCACTCTACGCTGTAGACCCAGGATTTTGATAGATTGTCTTTGGCATCATCGAAAATCTTGTTCGCCAGTAAGATGTTCTCATCTGTCTGTCCCATGAGGCGAAGGTCTACGATGCAACTGCTCCAGAGTTTAAGCTCTTTATCCATAACCCCAATAGTAGAGGATAGCTTCTGTTGCACATTGTCTACCTTTCCATGTAGTTTAAAAGCTTCATCGATGAAGTTTAGCCCAGCAACAAGCATGTCATCCACCATGGCTTCAATAGCTCGGCCATAGACAGAATACTTGTGCATATCTTTGATACTTTGCACTTCATCTTGGCTTAGAATTACAGGAGGTGGTAGAGCAGTCAAGGGGGTGGGGTCCAAAACTTTGTCCTTAGACAAGAGTGACTTGATAAAACTTGTGAGAACTTGGGCTTGTTCTTCCAGCTGTTCAATAGTCTGCTGCCCTTTCTCTACCCTTCCAATGACTCTTGTGACTGTTTCCTGGAGGTTGTGAATTTCACCTTCAGGAGTAGACTCTCCCATAGGGATCCTTGAAAGCTCTAAGTCAAATGTCAGCAAGTTTGATTTTGATTTGTCTACTGTAGGCTTAGCAATCTCCAAGAATTGCTGACCTTGGGCATCAGACACAATTCTGGAGGTGGTTCTGGCTTTCTTGGCACGAGAAGGAGTGGTGCCCAACAAGGCTGCTACAGCATCAAAATTTGGTCCCAAGCTTTGAGAGGAGGATTTCCTCTTCCTTTTGTCGACCAGAGGTTGCACCCAAGCAAAAGAGGAAGAAGAATCTGCAGGAGGGGCAAGAGGACCAAGAGACAAGGAGCTCATGACACTCAGGGTCTGCGCAGCTGTTGACTCAAGCTGAGACGTGAGTAGAGCACTGGAGGCAATGGCAGTAGAAGAATCAATAGTACTTGGAAGTTCAGTGCTCTGGACCTCCTTATCTTTATCTGCTGGATCTTCAGGAACATTTGCAGGAGTTGGCATCTCACTTTCTTCACTTTCACTGAGAACAACGATGTTCTCTGGCCCTATAGGCAACTCTACCTGTTTTCTTGGAGGATCATTCTCTGTAGGCTCCTTCTTTACCTCTTTGAGTTTCTTCTTGTATACCTGGGTAGATGGAGAAGGAGTAGATTCTACAGGTCCCTAAGCTGTTGAGGTAGGAGGGGTTTTCACTGGTGTTCCAGACTCTGGAACTGATGCCTCTCTTATGGGTGTCGAGTCATCTTTGGAGCTAGATTCTCCTGAATGCCTCTTGAATTCTCGGATCTTCTTACTGAACCAGACCCTAGTCCTGATTAAGACTGGAGCAAGAATCTCAGCCAGATCATCTCTCTCTTTCTTGTTCCAATCCAGGTCCTCCAGAGGGGTGTGCTTAATCACATTTTCATACTCATAAGAGTATAGCTCAGAATTGTCATCCTGGAGACCTTCAGGAACTTGGTACAGACTGAGTTCTTGGATCAATTGCAGGGAGAACCTGCCACAATGCCTTCTTCTGGCTTCAAAATCATCTGCACAGTTAGCCCAGTAGTCTTCTGTATCTGCCCTGTGATGATAGACTATCTTGATGTTCTGTTCAATGAACTTCTTCAAGTCAAAACAGGTTCTTGGCTTGAAGAAATGAACAGTGATAGGGACCAGGGCTCTTTCTATGTTCTGAGCATCCAGAGCTGTTTTGCATGTGTAGTTCCCAGAGAGATGGGAAAGTGCAAGCCAGAAATCTTCTTGTCTCTGCAAGTTCTGTGCAACTTGTCTAGTTGCCTGCATATTTCAATCAAAGCCATTTTATCATTACAGAACATGGGAAGCCATAGAGGAGTGTTTTCATAGCCAGCAAGCCTGATATAGGAAAATTTCCTAAATTGAATGAAATAGGCTCCATACTGCGATATCAGGTTCATGGCTTCATCTGAAAACCTTCTTGCAGGAACACCTTCGAGCAATCTGACCACGTACATGGTGAAAGCATCATTGACCCTTCTGAAATTGCGGTTGCTGGTCTCCAAGGTGAACTGCGGGCAATAGGCATACACTGGATCATCTTTGTGTGCATCTACATAGGAGAAACCAAACCACTGCCTGGATGCTGCTAGGGTATACATCAGATATGAAGTCATGTAGAACTTCTTTGTTTGCTGGACGTTGGATAGTTGCTCAGCCAAATTCATACTGATGATCTCTGCCTAGTTGATATTTTGTGTTCCCTGGCACACCATGCTGATGAGCGGGCACATCCAGAAATGAAACTCATTGGTGGAGGGCAAACCCATAACCCGAGCCAGCAGGATTATGAAGTCTGACAGTTCTTCGTTGAAATCTACTCGGAAGAGGGTTTTGGTTAGGCGAGAAGCACCTTTCTTAGGGTTTTTTAACCAAGACTTCGCCACTCGCGCCTTGTATTTGTCACTGTCTTGGTCGAACATAGCCTGTGCTTGATCCCAGGAGATGACTATAGCATTTTCCATCTCCGGAATTCTCAGAGCAGCGCCAATGGCAGCAGCATCCAGCTTGGCAATGAGTTCCCCATGTACATTTGTCAATTCGCTAGAATCGGGGTCGAAGTGAGCTCCACATGAAAGCACTGTATCAGCACACTGTACTGAGATTGGGAATCCTCCGGCAAAAGCTAAACCACTATCATTAATCATCTGTGCCATTGGTGTAGGGTTTGCATCTGTCATTCTTGCCCAAAAATCACCGAAGTCGAGATGACGAGCTTCGCTGTCCCCTATATTGCTAACGGCAGATTCAAGCGGAGAAATTTGCTCCTGTCCCTGGAACTTGATCTTCATGTTGATAGCCTCGGAGCTACAACCTAGACTTCTGGAAGGAATTTGCAAATGGAGTGGGAATCGCGCAGGTTTTCAAATGGCGAGGGTTCAAGCAAAAGATAGCATGGAAGCGATGCGAAAATGCAAAGTGGGATGCTCGTTATATAGCCGTTTGGAGAGAGAAATGACTTTAATGCGCATTGAATACACAACCACCAATTTGAAAAGTATCATACTTGGAGCGAGCGGGAAAAACTAAGTGTGAATGACACTAGGTACGCTTGGGACATGTGAGACGCGAATGCGCGAAACACGCGGCTCGGCCGGTTCGGGCGAAACAGGGAGAGGATGCACAAATGCATTTGGGACAAATGGGACGAAAATGTGCGAAGTACGCGATTCGGGTGTTTCGGCCGAAATTGGAACAGCGGGCCCGTTTGGACTTGGGACATTCGGGACAGAAAGTTCCGAAGTACGCGACTCGACCGGCTCGGCCGAAATTGGGAAAGCTCGCACTTTTTTAAATGGGGCAGTTGGGACAAAATTGCGCGAAGGACGCGGTTCGGGGATTTCGGCCGAAATTGGGAAAGCTCGCACTTTTTAACTTTGGGACATTTGGGACAGGAAAGTGCGAAGTACGCGGGAAGGATGATTCGGCCGAAATTGGAACAACATGCAAAATAAGTTTTGGGACACTTGGGACAGAACTCTCCGACGGGCCCGAAAATGGGACAGCTTCGGGGATTTCGGCCGATCGGAGAACAGAGTGCACTTTCGTACTTGGGACAGATGGGACAAAAAGTTCCGACAGGCCCGAAAATCACACAAAATGACCCAAAACACAGATTTTTCAATTTCACGACTTAGGCATTTTCAAAGGAAAACACTTAAACTCAAAATTTTGGAAATTTACTCTTATCAGAGCGGGAAATTTTGAGTAGACAACACGGTCCTACACGAATGTTGAGGATCACGGTGCCTAAGGTAGAGGTAATAGCGTCATTGAATGACCGCAACATGATGGGGTTGGCACACATGCAACTAGAAGGGATATTCATTTGTTGGAAGGCTTTTGAAGAGATGATGTTTAGGCTGGCGCCCCTGTCAATCATAACACGACGTACCCGGATATCCCGGACGTAAGCGGAGATGAAAAGGGCAGGATCGGGGTCTTCTGTACCAAAGTCAACAATTTCATCTTCCGAGAAACTGACTACAGCGGCTTGTTGTACAAAGACAGAAGTGGTTGGAGCAGTGGGTTGTTTGGTGAGAGAAGCAACGTGATTGGGTGTTAGAATGGAGGCAACATGCAGGGTTTTATTGGGTAAAACCTCTATCCCTTGAAGGATCTCAATGAGATCTTGTCGATGAGATTTAGAAGTCTGAATGAGATCATACAGTGTCATTTTTACGGGCGATTGATGAAGCTGTTTGATCATAGTTCGGTGGGCAACTCCATTAGAGACGGGATAGGCGGGTCCGCGAATAACCACTTTAGGTGGTGGTGTAATCGGGATGGTTGAAGGAGAAAGAGATACCGCAGGTGTGTTTTCTTTCGCTTTCCCATTGTTTTTCTACCCTCGAGTAGCGACACTAATCATATTAATCTCGTAGACCTGAGATGAGGAAGATGGTTGGGATAACTCATGGTCTTCAAGAGGTGGGGTTGTAATAATGATAGATCTTGGTGAGGCGGGGACAGATGATATAGTAGAGGGGGTTGAAGCTAAAGGTCTCTCCCTTCGTAAGTTGTCTTTCTTAACCTTTCTATCCGGGAGAGGTGACTGACGAAGGATGGTTTTTTAAGCTTTGCATCCCTCCACATCATGTCCTGGTGTGCGGTGATATGCGCAGATTTTAGACTCATCATAACCTATGGGTCGAGGTTTAGACGGGTCATAAGGTCTAAGTGGGGGTAGGGAAATGGTCGCATTCTCCACCAACATAGCAAGGATTTTGGCGTAAGATCCTTTGAGTGGGTCAAAATCGGATGAGGATATTGGTTGTGCGGGTTTTGGTAATGTTTGGGCGTGGTTGGTTCGTGCGGGTGGTGGTTTAGCCGAGGGGTGTTGACACGTGTTTTTCACTAAACGTGGTTTCTTTGGCGCAGAAGTTACGTTCGGCTGGTTAGATGATGAGGCTACAGATGACGTGGTAGCGGGAAACAACCACGGAGAAAGGGGAGTGACAGAAAATAAATCCTTTGATGATGGAGTTTGTTTAGGGTTGATGGGTGGACAGGATATGTGGGGTAACGGTGTTGTTATACCCTTTGATCTCTGTATAGGTGCGGAAGGCGTAGGTCATTTTGAAGAAAATGTAGGAGGTATGATATATTGATGTAAGGTGGAGGGATGAGGTCCCAATATGGAAGGTGGGTGTGACGATGAGGGTTTTGATTGTGAGAGAGGCACGGATTGAGTTTGTCTCCTAGGTGGCGGGGCGGATTTATTTTTGGATAAATCAAGCCGCTTAGGTGGGTGTGTTAGACTGGGTATGGGCAAGGTCCCAAGCGTAGGGGAAGATTTGGCTAAGTTAATAGAAGTGGACGGGGCATTTGGTAGAGGTGAGGGGGGTGAAGGTGAGAACATGGGCATTTTAAGCTTTTGTAAACACTTCGGGTATATGGTGGAGGCCTCAGAATCGGTCATTTGCATTTGAGTAGAATATGGCGTACTCAAACGTTCCCATAGGATTCGTCTATCTTCTGGAGAATGACAGTCTTCAGGTTTGAATTGTAAATTTGGTACGGAAGAGAGGTAGGTTGTGATTCCAGTCCACTGTGGGCGTGATACAGGGGGTAGATGAGGTACTGTATCAATGGATATTAAAAGGTTGACCAGTTGTTGAAAAGATTTAGGCGATGAAGGACTAATAGGCAGGAGGGCATGTTTGAGAGGGTCTGTCATGGTTAAAGAATTTAGTGATGCCGGTGTAAGAGATTTCTCGTCTAAGGATGTCAAAAGGAGTGGCGTACCCTTCTCTTGTGCAGCAAGAGCGGTAGAGGGAGACGTCTGGGAAATAGATAAATTAGATAACATTCGTTCGCAGTCTTGTAGGGATGTGGTATAAGAAGACTCGTTGATGGGAAGAGAAGTCTGGGTAGTTAACTCCTTTATAGGTAACGGAATGATTTCTCTTTGGCTTGAAGGTGGTAAAGGAGGTTCGGGCTCCCGTGTTAGTGAAGAGGCTTGATTCAAAATTTTCTCAATAGAGGCTTTTGGCTGGGTATCGAAGACTGCATAAATCTCATGAACACTCTCCTCGGCTAAGATATCCTGGTTTGTGTTACTGTTGGGAGAGTGATTCGGGAATGGCTTGTTGAAGATTTTCAAATTTCGGTTGGCAGGGGCGTTAGGATTATCGAGGGCTATATCCCCCCGCATCAACCATTTCCTGCACTATGTTTTTCAACATCTTGCAGTTCTCATGACTGTGTCCCTTCACGCAGTGGAAGTTACAAAAGTCATTTTCTTTGTACCAGGAAGGTATGGCGCGAGTGGAATCAAACCCGGAATGAGGTTTAATAGGAGGTAAAGTGATGGCTCCTGCTTTGAGCAATTTTTCCAATATCACACCATATGTCTCCCCCAAGGGAGTGTAGTTGATGGGTTCCGCTTTATATTTATAAGTGGTTTTTGGCGGGGTATTGGACGGTGGTTGGGATTTTACCATCACCGCGTGGACAGCTCCTTTTGATTTAGAAGAAGTGGACACGTGAGGAGTGGTGGTATTTGGTTTATTGGTGGAATCTGGAGTTCGGAAAGTGGAGTTTTTGTTGCGCAACCGCAATTTCTCTTCCTCTAAGGCTCGAATTTCTAATTTTCGAGCCATAGTAAAGGCCTCGTCGAATGTACGGCAAGTTTGAATTTGGAGGGTAGGGGAGATGTGCTTAGCGCAGGCCCGCGTAAATAGTTCGATAAGTTCGGTTTGAGGCAAGGCATACGTAAGTTGGTTGATAAGGCCCCGCCATCGTCCAACGAAATCTGCGATAGATTCATCTTCAAATTGTCGGATGACATAGAGGTCGGTAATAGATACTTTCTTGGCAATGTTAATGGAGAAATGATCCAAGAAATATTGGCCTAGTTGGTTAAAAGAGAAGATTGAGTGCTGGGTTAAAGCACTGTACCACTCCAAGGCAGGTCCTGATAAGGACATGGGAAAGGTGCGGAGTAACAAGGCATCATCATGGGCAATCAAATAACAAGCATGTCTAAATGATCACAAGTGTTGTTGAGGATCCTCTTTACTATTAAAACGAGTAAATTTTGGCAACTCCCATTGAGGAGGATATGAATGAAGGGGACAGAAGGGTGAATGGGCTCCCGACAAACTTGCTCGTATGTCAAGGCGCTACGACTTCCTGAAACAGAAGCCTCCAGGTTTTGCATTTTGTCCATCATTTGTTTAATTAGATCAGTAGTTGGATGAGATGATGGTGTGGTTGTGGTAAACGGAGGCAAATTGGACCAAGGACCACCGCTAGACACTGGTGGGGTTAAGTGTTGATAAGGTGTGGAGGATGAATATGTTGAGGCGACCGAATAGGGATGTCCCATATAGGATGTTGAGGTCACTGGATACGTGTATGGGAATGAAAAGGTAGGCGGAGCTTGAGAAGGAAAGCTCGTGTGGATAGGTGGCAGAGAGCAAGTCATGAATGGAGCAGTCTGCAAGAGAGATGAGGTAGGGGCAGTCAGTGGTAATGATATGTGGGGTCCAAGATTAACAAAAGGAAAGCTAATCGGGGTCGTATGAACCTCTGAAGCCGTCGGATTGGGAGACGGGGCTAGAGATGTAGGAAGCAAGGCAGTATTATCAGGCGAAGTGGGAGCTAAATGAGTAGCTATACTGATAGGCATACCGACAAGGAGCTGACCATCAGGCGTACGGTCAGGGGTATGAGACAAATAGTATTGTACAGCGCTAGAATTAGCATCCAGAAACTTGGCAAAGTCCTTATCTCCCACAGGAATTTTAGAAACCTCGCTAGTATCCGTAGGATTTCCCACAGAATGTGAAGGGGGTGATTCAGGCAAAGAAACAGAGCAAGCATGTGAAACCATAGCGGCGGCTTGCTTTCAAGTGATAACAACCATGGACAGAAGTTTACAGTAGGGTTTCAATCTGTCAGGAATAGAAACAAACTCAGACCGGTAAAATTGGTAGGTTGCTGGTTTGTCAGGAATTGGAAAAGACAGTAACCGATATCGGTCTAGTAACCGATGTCGGTTATACTATAGCCGACGTCGGTCAAGTAACCGATGTCGGTGTAAGAAGTCTGGGCTAACAAGATATAAAAAGGCTGCTAATTTGATTTTTAACAACGTTTAGTATACTTGTCCAATTATTGATCACAGAAGACAGGGTATGAGAAAGAAAGCAGAACTACAAACAAGCAAGATGCACACGCAAATCCAGAGACTAACCCTAGGGTTAATTTTAATTATCGTGGGCTTATGCCTTTAGACGTAGAATGATGTCAGAATCCTAAACAAGAGACTCAGGGGAAATGTCAAGTTGTTTTGGCTTATAAGGTTACCTCAATCGAGCGGAGGAATACCGCGGAAAAGGGGGGATGTTTGAGCTGTTGTGTTAATTGTGAAGTGATTCGGTATGTGTTGTGCAGTGAATGTAAGATTAATTTCTTGTCAATACCGTGGATATCACCCCCACGTGTACGACCTGTTACTTAATCTACGTTCACTAGAATTGAAAAACAACAAGCAGGAATGCAATGCACGTGTTTTAAATCCAAATCGAAAATTATGTTTGATGAAGCAAGAGAGATGACTTTCACTAATGCGAAACTAGGAAAGCAAGACAAATTCTTTACGAAATATATAACAAAAGCAGCAACAGCAAGTATGCTTCCTAAAATGAAAATAAGCAAGAGAAACAGAAACCCAAAATGGGTCCCACCGGGCGTGCCAAAATGCTTCACTCGGAAATGTTTCGTTCCTTTTAGAAACAGATAAGGTTAGGGGCTAGGAGGAATACCTGTAGAATGTCGAGATGGTGTGTGCGTACCGTAGAGAAAGATCAAGCTGACTGCGAAGAACTCCTTTTTGTCTTGGAAGGACTACCTGCAAATAAGAACACAAGACCACAAGATTTTAATTAGACAATAAATGAGGTAACTGCCTTGGGCCCAGGAAATATAAAACTTCCTTTCGAAGGTGGTCAGTTCCCCTGCTAATATGAATTAACACAAAAGACTGTAAGATATCAATTAAGTTGTTTCGTTGGACTGGGTAGGGGAAAGGCTGGTTTTCTGGTTTTGATCAGAGGAACCGATGCCGGTTACTGACAACCGATGTCGTTTACTGATAACCGATACCGGTGGGTTCTAGGATCTTCTTGGTAGCTATGGTGTTTGTAAGGCTGGTTTATGGATGATATTAGGAAATGAGATGATGAGGGGTAAAGGAATGACAGTTAGATGCAATGGCGCGTTGGGTAGTGGATTCAGAAACGGATTTAGGCGGACTGAGATTCAAGAAGCATAAGAAATGTTATAACAGAGGACATGCAAGATGTGACTTACTGGTTTTGACCAAGATGCAAGCTGATCTCCTTTGTTGTAAACACTTCTGGTATTTCCACTCATCTCTGCTTGGTCAAGTGAAGATCTGGACTCTGTTTCTTGCTCCCAATGCTCTCTGTTGATCCAGAAATCCTTCGACTGATCCTAAAATGAAATTCCGATCCGTTGTTTTGGTTTGGGGAGCCCATTTATAGGGAACCGATGGCGGTTGCGTAACCGACGGCGGTCGAGTAGGAACCGGCATCGGTAAGGAAAAAGTAGGCTATTTTTAGTAAAATAGCCCACCTTCCCTGCTTTTCTCCCAAGAGATCAGTTGCGGGCTTGGTCAAGTGGCTAGAAGGTCAGTTTTGGGTGCGAGTAAGGAGGCATTAGTTATGGATGTGAGTCTAGACCAAGTCATAGGTCTTAATTAGGTTAGTTTAGGGTTAGGGCTAGGTCATGACGAGGTGGCAAAATGAGGTGGCAGGTAAGGTGATGGGGATTTATCAATTACAAGGTAATTAATAAATAATTGTGTAAGGTTTAGGTAATGAGGTTAGGTTGCGAAATGGGATGCGGGTCACAAGGGGTCGTAAGACACGAATTTGGTGTCTACACTTCCACTTTATGATGAAAACCCTTTTGTGTGGCTTTCCTAGAAGGAAAAAAACCCTTTGAGTGGTTGGGTGAAGGATGAAAACCCTTCATATTGGCTTGGTATTGAAGTATAAAGTAGATTTGAAGAGATATTTATCATTTTCATATTGTTATTGGCTTCGTACATGTGGAGCGACCTAACTTGGTGTAGGGTTTGAGGGTTTAGTGAACTTATTTTTGCATTTCGAGTTTATAATCTGATTTTCCATAATTTCTAAGGCCAAAATATGCAATTTCATGATTTTTGGGGGTTTATAGACCCATAATTTATAATTTTTTTGTGGTTGCACTTTGCTAGACATTTATTTAATTCTAGCAGTGTGTTATTTCATATTTATCATTGTTCTTGGTTCTATTGGATGCATAAAGGATATATCTAAATTTTGGCAAGTTTATGTGAAGTATATTTGGTGTTTGGCATACATATTTAAAGAGTTCAATTTGATGATTTCTAATTTTCGGTATGTTGCAGTGAAAATCAATTTTCAATAATTTGGTGTTTGTCTACATTCCTTGGTTATTAGTCTAATTCCGTGAAAGGGTCATTTCACATATTTAATTATCATTATTTAAACTTGTGTTGTATTGTTACATTCTTAGTTAATTCTTGACCAATTACAAGTATTTTTTTATCATCTTGGTTCATTTGTAGCCATGGTGCATACATTTACTGTGTATATTGGACTTATTTTAGTTCTTGTCTTTTGTTTTACTTTTGACCAATTACAAGTATTTTGTTATCATCTTGGTTCCTTTATAGCCATGGTGCATACATTTATTGTGTATATTAGGTTTGTTTTACTTTTTATCTTTTTTTTATTGTGTGTGTGTGTTTGCTAACACACATATTGAGTTATTCTTCATGGTTCTTTAATAATCATGAATGCCAACTATGTTGTGTAATAACAAAATAAGTTTCTCTAAAAGTACAATATCTAAATGGAAGCTCAAGCTACGAGAAAAATCACTCACATTGAATCATCAATATCATATATATCAAATCATTAATCATATTAATGAAATTAACTATCCATCCATGAAACAAGTTACAATGTGCAAATCAATCAAACATCATCATCTATATACATCAATAAAATCAATTGTCCATGTAAAATGTTCAAAAGAGTGTTATATACATGAATATACATCAAAGTTCCATAATCAACATCTATACAAAAGAATATACCTTCATCATGAGGTGTTTACAATTTTTTTTTATAAATCTATCATACAAAGAGTCATTCATGCCTCTCTTTGACAATTGGACTACCTAATTCATCTCCTCCTCACCTCAGTGGTGGCATATGGACTGATCTAGCTGATTTAGATGGCCCATGTGATCTAGCTTGCCTCCCTAACCTCTTCCCTATCCTATAATTATAGCCTAGAGCTCTTTGGCTTTTTGGGATGACTGCCTCATATAATCCTCCATAATAACCCACATTGTGAGTCGTTATCAATAAGTCTTGTAATATATCCCCCATCTCACTAGCCTCAGAAACATAATGGGTCGCATCCCTCTCTACTATTACCTATTATAGTTATAGGGCTAATTGATATATCTTAGATGTCCTATGCTATAACTGTATCTGTAACATCAGAGCTATAATAAGAGAGGCATCTTTCTATTACACTACTCTATCTCTTGTGCCTGTGTTGCATGTAACTCTGCTATTGATAGACCTGGAGGCTATACTGGTGGAATATGAATCCACATGTCAACCTTTCCTCTATCTCCCCAGCCATCATCCCCATCTATTTGTCCATCAAACCCATTAGCTCATCCTCGTATACTAGGTACCCTATATGGAGAAATTAGTACATGTGCATCTTTTACTTGTAAATCTTATCCCACATGCGCCTATGTAGCCTATATATGTCCATGTCCATCATGTCCCTGCACCTATATATCATGTCTTTATACAAGGACCTGTGTAGCTTACCCATCAAATATCCCTCCTCAAACTTATCAGCGTCTCCCTCTCCTTCATACTTGCCTTTTATGTTATCTACAATGTTGTAGCCAAGCCTACTGCCATCATCACTTTCAAAGTGGTCAAGTGGATAGGTATTATGGCTGCATACCAAGATCCATATCCAACTCATGTTCTAGGATCCACGATACCTGATTGCACATCCCACACCTGTGGCATCACTCCTACAAAAGTGGCTCTGGCTATGCTCATCCTAATCCATGCTCTAAAAGCCAAAGTCTCCCATGATACCATAGGATACCACTGCTCAGCATCTAGTATCTCCTGCCTCGTGACTTTATCTAGTCTATAACACTCAAGGATATACAAAAGGACTTCCTATCATCTAATGCATTGTCTCAAGTGTCACTAACTTTGTTGCATTTATAGCCCATCTGTAGGGCCTGTATGGCCTCCATATCACTTGTCATAACTGCAAATCATCTAGGGCTCACTGGTAATAGGCTAAGTCACCCTAATATCCCTTGTTTGTAGCTCCGACTGTCTTTCATCAAAATAATGAGGGATCCTTTGGCTATTTGTCCCTTAACACACCTTCTGGCCAACCCACGGCTATGTGATCTCATGCCCAAATCTATAATAGTGAATCTGTTCCTAAGATCCTCTGACTCCTATACACTATCATGTGTAGATCCTTGTTTAAGTGAGATAATATGCATGCTCCCCATGCAAACATGGTCATTGACTCCAATAGCTCAATGAAAAATCCAATCAACCCTAACTGAAAGTGGCTCCTAGTCTTATCATGCAATAATAAGTCACTTATAAGAGCCATCAAATAAATGGGTATCCGATCAATAGCCTCATATGCCATACATGTTGCTAAATGTATCGTCATCCTCTATCCATAAATATCATCTCCACCAAACAATGTTTGTATATGCGCTCGAATGTGTGCTTGAATGGCATCCCACTTTACCAACCCCCCCTCATCGAAACTCTAAGAATCCTATAAATTTCCTCCAGAGTCACTGGCATCTCTCCTATTGTCAATCAGAATGTATATGACTCAATGTGTCACCTCTCTGCTAATGTTGTCAATAGTGAATGATCTAGTTGTGTGTTTGGCATCCATGTTGCATGCACTAGGCATTTTACCTCTCTCACTACCCAAAGAGCCCTCCTCTCAGCACGTGTCATCATCCTGTCATATGCTCTCAAATGAGAATGCCTCTCTCATGTCCAATGTACCTAACATCTCCTAAAAACATTCTAAACACTTGTTACACTTTGCTAACAAGCTTTTCCTAACTCATTTTTCTCAAAAAAATAACATTTTTCTATTTTTTCCCCTCAACTCATGCGAGCACACCTACTTGCACGTTAGCACATCTATCTTCATGCTAGTGCACTCACTTGCACACTAGTACACCTAATTTAACACTAGTTCATTTCACGCTAGCTCACATACTTAAGCACTAGCACCTACATGTACACTAGCACATTTTATAACACAAACACACTTAATAGCATGTTGATGCACTTAGTTTCACACTAGCACAAATATTTTCATGCTAGCACATTTCGCACGACATGCTAGCACACTTTCTTTCATGTGTTATCATTTTTTCCCTCTATTCTTCTACTCTAAACTAACATTAAATGCACTTTAATTTTCAAAATTCAAGTCTATATATTGTGACCTCGTCGTTAGCTCCCCGTTCATACAATTGTACTTGGTCTACGTGATGTGTACATGATGCAAAATGAGCCATCTCTCCCATAATCTCAAAGCTCCCAAATCATTCAAAGGAACAAAGGGCTCCGATATAAAAAATGACTATTAAGTTTTTCTACCCTCCCACCCTTCTATTTAACCGCTTATTCTAACCCTAATTTTGGCCTTTGCGTTTTCGTGCATAATTTTCTATGCCCATTTTTCCCATCTTTCCCATGGTAGTATTTTTTCCCTCATATCAAGTAGTTGTCCATTGCTTTATCACATCACCCATTCGCTTAAGGGGGCACTCCCTCAGCATAATCTAGACTCGTTGGGGCATCCAAATGCTTTACCGGGGAAAATCAGGTAGGTCCACCACACTTCGCTATCATCTACTCATTAATCTACACGTGTCTACTATCTTTAAAATTTTATTACTTTGTAATGATAATTTAAAGAGAAGAAAATGTAGACACCCTAAAAATACACACTGCTCTTTGCAGATTACTATTTAGATCATTATTCATTCACATCCCATTAGAATTAATTATATTCATCTACATCCCATTAGAATTAATTAATTAATTTTATCATCCATAAAATATACACTTACACTCCTTAGCTAATTTAATTAGCTATTTAAATAAAATAAAAAACTAAATATCCACTCACCTTCCACTCATCTCCACTTCACTAGTTCACTCACTCAAGTTCTAGAAAGCTACAAAAGAGGAAGTTAAATTACATGTACAATTGAAGAATTCAAGAGCCAATTATTCAAATGAAATCCTCTTAAATTATTATTCAAACAAACCAACTGCACAGACCAAATAAACATGTTAAATCAAGAAAATGCATTCATTAACCTACAACTCATTCAAATCTTGATCCTCGATCCATGGCCTCTCCTTCAACTATAAATAAGAGGCTCATCTCCTCACAAATCATCTTTGGAAACTTAAGGCATTTGTAGTATTACTCTATCCAATTTCCACTTGAATTCATACATTGTTAGGATTCACATTTGATCAACAATCTCATAATCAAGCTCATCACTCGTCCATTTGGTCATAGCACAAAGTTTCATCCATTCGAAGTCACTTTTGGAGCATTCACATGTAATCTATCAACGAGATTCAACAAGCTTGGTAATTCACTCCATGCCTCAGTCATCTCATCTGAGGTTGCAAGGAAATGTGAAGGAAGGATTTGGTTTTCATTTCATTACTTGTTCCTTCCATTATTATTTTTCTCTTGTTTACAATGAAAACTACATGAGGCTTCATCCCGCAATGAGGGTGTGTAGTCTAAAAATGGGATTGGTTCAATAACTAGGAGTCTAACCGCCAAGCATAGTCCAACCTCACCATACATGTATGCTTTCTTCTTATAGGTTGTTAATGATCTGGTGAAGGGTTTTACAGGTTATTATGGTTTCTACTTTATTGCAGATGATTATAGGTCATCCTAAAGCTATGTAAGCATGATTGGTGTACAACGAAGGTCACTTCCAAACTAGTGAAGCATATAGAAATTTATAGATCCAAACTATCAAAGGGTGTAAAACCATACAAATATAAGTCAGGATTGTGCATCTTAGGTATGGACCATACAAAAGTTGTACGATACTACCCCAGTTGGGTTTTCAGTTACAAAACTTTCACTGAAGCATCTAAACTACCAAATCATCCTATATCACTATTTTGCACATCCATATTCTCTTTGTCATGCCTTGAACAACTAAATTTATCTCTCCTCTTATGTATTTGAGCAAGTACTTGTCGTTTATAAATCATTTTAATTATTTCAAGTTTGAATGCATTATTAAGATTGTGGATAATTGATGTTGGAAGATAGTTAGATCGAATAGTCTACCTATTACAAACCCTTGCATCCTTTTAGTTGTTGCATTATAACATAAAATCTAACTAGGGTGTAAACATTTGGTGAACATGTTATTTGAATCAAATCTATTTCTCCAAACATTATCATTATGTCATCACTAATTTAGGTACATCATGGTTCCAAATCTCATGGATCATTGTCATCATCTATATCTCATAGAAATGAATTTGTGCCCTTTCCCTGATTACTCTAATCAGCCCACACCCTCTAATTATACACTTTCTATTTGTCATGAGTGTGCATATGATTTTGCTAATATTTTTTCTCATTCTGTGTTCGCAATCTCTACTAATACTATACACGTTGAGGGGTCTCATTACCTATTTGACAATCTTGTTTTATCATAAGATGAAGCAAAACATTTCACACATTTTTGCAAGAGAATCTTGACAATAATGAAATTATTCTATATACCGCTCATGTTCAAATCAAACATATTGTTATATATTTCACCATTGATCATATCCTCTCACCTCATCTATTATGCCTACATAAACCATTCATATATCGACAAGACCTATTTCATTAGGGACATCTAACCGTCCACTTCGTAGTATTGCCATGTCTATTCTTGTAAGCACTACTATACCTACATCTCCTATATTCAATCATAGTGCTTCATATGCTTCTTCTTATAACACATAGACTCTTGAATCCCTTGTTTATACCTTATAACCTCAAATCTTACAATTGCAATAAGGTACATCTACTTCTTCTCATACTATGGACTCTACTCAATTGCTTCATTAGCCACTTGCACCTGAAGTGGATTCATATCCTTTACCTATTGGCTTTGTCATGCCTAAGTTTCTTATTTATGATGGTAAGAGGGATCCTAAAGAGCACATCCAAACATTTCATTTTGATTTCTTGGAATACACCTTAAATGATACATTGCTTACCATGTTTTTTCCTCTGAGTCTCAATGATTTCCCTTATAATGGTTTTATGATCTATCCATAAATTTTGTAAGGATATTCACTCCTACAACTAGTCATATTCTTACAAAATTGTCTATCAACATTCACAACAGTATCTCATGCTCAAATGGATAAAATGTGACACGGTTCAAATGAGCCCATTAATGATTATGTTCTCTGATATAAGATTGCACTTTCCGAGATGAACAATTTTGTTGGTCGATAATGAATTGTAAGATCTTTTTAGACAAAGTCTCCTTATCCCTTTGCAAGAATCAATTATTTTTGACAAGTTTCATTCATTCCATCATATTTTTCATACTTTAAAATAACATGAAGTTAATATCCGTGACATAATTAAGCTCAAATATGATGCTCATTATCCTGACGTCTCTACTCAGAAATTTCAATCCAAGGCTACTGATGATAAACATAAAGCTAAAACCACAGTCAATGTTGTATCTTAACCTATAAAGCTACAATTACAACCTTATTGATGAATTTCACTTGTTTACCTTGTGCACCATAGAAGTGCTTCAACAATTAATTAAGTGTAACCTTGTATCTCTCCCCCCACCATTTGAGATTGATACAAACACACCTCATAGTAAGAGATTTGATGTTAATGTTTATTGTGACTACCACCGATGTATTAGTCACTCCACTAACAATTACTTTAAGATTTAGCATGTTATACAAGATCCAATTGATTTTGGTACTATAAAAAATGAGACTATACCCCAACCTAAGCCTATTAATGATAGTACAAAACTTAAAATCTTTAGTGACCCATTTTGGAACATGATGTTATTAAATCCACCCTAGAAGTCCAAAATTCTTACTATATTGTTCCACCTCCTTCGTGTAATGGTAACATGTTAAATGTTATGATTGGAACTATTTTCACCATGTTTATGCCAGTTATTACTTTTGATAGTACTAATGTGGCACACGATTTTGCTTCTAATACACTCTACATTCCTGCTTCAATTGATCAACGTCATATACACAACTTTTCAGTCGATAACATTACTCCTTATAATATGTGAACTTTTATGTTACTACGATCTCTTGGTTACATTAAGAAGGATTTCATTGTTGATCCTCAGAGACGCATCAGGTATGTCACACTCCCCCTCATAATTAGCTTGATATTACATTCTTAATGGCCTCTTCCCTTACATCACATAAAATGAGTTTAGGTTGCTCCTAGCTCCACACATTCATGAATGTACCTTCCATACTACATCAATGTGTTAAGTTCATTTGTAATAATCAAGTGGCTATAATTAAGGAAAATCCTTTCAAAGCTCCTACATCACCACAACTTGGTTTGACACATACGAACACTATCCTTAGTACTAGTACATATACAACTTCATCTACCATTTCTCATGTTATACCTCGTTGTACTTTCATACATAGGTCTCCTAGTCAGTAACATATGGCACATACTACTCATTGTCAAACACACTCTCCTAAATCTTTGACTTGATCATCTTCTACGTATATTACCTCTCGTGGGTCTTCTTACCCTAGCTCTCCTATGACACATACTACAAATAAATCATACATGAGCATATTTTGCATCTTCTGACATTTGTAGGGCCTACACACCCTCCACACCCTCATGTAATATACCTCTCCATGAGGCCCTTATCAGGTATCTCTTGCGTTATCCCTTTTCTTGTACAAAGTTATATTTAAAACACTTCTAAAACATTCAAAAAATCACATAATACAAAAACATTCAAATATGAGCAAAAATACAAAATCAGGACTTGTTCTAGTTTGCTTGATAGCATGTTACTCTATACATGATGTTTTTCATGTCAATTTGATAGATAACATATCTATTCATTGCACACATGTGTTCACAAAATATCTTGAGCTTGATGCAATACATTCACAAATCGTTACACAATGATAGGAGCCCGCTTGGTTCTTTACACTACTCTCTTGGAGGTATTTGTACGCTGGAAAAGTGACAAGCGAGCGTAGGAATCTACAAGTAACTCTTCCACATACCCGACCTCCTGAGGTCATGCCGAGACAGCCGGTGGGGGTGGGATATGCGTGGGATGCAGACAAACTAGTTAGGCAATCTAATGTCTTCAATACGCACTAGTGGAATTTGTGCATCTAAGGCAAAGAAGGCCCTTCTAACCTGAATTAGTGTGATAGATCGATCGGCAAGGATGACTGCTTGAAGGCTCCAATCAATATCGATCTCTGGCGTGATTCAATCTATGGGTTGTGGAATACGTGGAAAATGACCTGGGATAGTTTCGTGTATGTCTCCAGATAAGGTCATATGGTGGGTAATGAATACAATCGACTCTACGGACAATTCTCTGGCCTAGTCCAGAATTCTCTAGCTTTGTTAGCCGCTATATCTAGTAAGGATAACTGTTCGACGATGGTGGGTGGAAGTGGGGTAGATCTGAATACTAATATGCGTAGGCCAGTGTCTATATCTAATTGACTTATGGATTCCTTAGGTTGCGGGATTTGTGGATCACAACCGTAGACTCTTGGTTGTTGCGG
The DNA here is from genome assembly GCA_019776745.2 of Taxus chinensis. Taxonomy (NCBI): domain Eukaryota; kingdom Viridiplantae; phylum Streptophyta; class Pinopsida; order Cupressales; family Taxaceae; genus Taxus; species Taxus chinensis. The sequence goes on from CM034151.1 coordinate 19,716,245, forward strand.
TCCTGCTATGGTCATGAACAAAGTCAAGTCCTAATCCCTAGTATCCAATAATCATATGCTTTCTCAGCTTCTATATTTAGGATTAATAACTGTGTAATCTTCGCAGAGTACCTCACAGGCGTTCTTGCAACCTGGATTCTTAGGCTGGTATCTATATCTAGAAGAGTGTCTCCTGCATCTGGCTGTGGGACCAAAGGATCACAACCAAAGGTTTGTTCTCTTTCGAACCCTTCTACAGTCATGTGTATGTTTGCCTAGGGTAATCTATAGTTTGGTTGATTTGACCAAAACGTGTGTGCTTGGTCGTCTTCTATATTTAATCCCCTCAACTGAGAGCTGATCTGTCGTAAATCTGTTGTTGTTTGGAAGATTTGTATTCTAAGGTTTTGGTCTATATCAACTATTGCTGTGACGAGATTGGGTTGAGGCACAATTGGCTCAAATACATATTCCCTGGGCTCCCTGGGTCCCGTGATTGTCATACAAAACAATAATGTAAATCTAACTGCAACAAAGCAAATTTTAACTACGTGGAATAAATCTAGAACATATATATAATTTCTATTTTTGTATTTTCTGAGAAACTTTTAAGAATTTAAGAAAGCAGCTATTTAAACGTATCTAGAATTTGACAACTAAGATAAAACTTAAAATAAACAAAATAACCGAGTGTAGTTATTTGTCTGTGCAATTTGTAGATCTATTCTAAATAATGAAATAACTTGCTTAATCTATTTTCCAGACTCTCAATCCTACCTCAGAAGTGAGGAATGAATCATAGTTTCTCAGAAACTATCAATCCCCACAGCTTCCCTGGCAATATCGAAAGTAAACTTAACTGAAAAGAAGTGATTATCTACTCTATTTGATATATTTCTAACTTTAGAACTTTGAAAGCTAGAACCTGGATTCTGCAGAACAGTGGCGAATCCAATGGTGTGTGTGATCTTGTTCCCTCAGTGTGATCTCCTCGTTCCTTTGTGTTCACGTGAAATCAAAAAAGTGTGTAATGCTAGCATCAACAGAAGTAGATTTTGGGACAAAGGCAGCTCAGAATGCAGACTGAATATAATGCGAGTAGGAGAGGGATAGCGCAAGAGTACAGAGCTTGGCTTATGCAATTCCTAGCGGGATTTATTGCGGGTCATGCAACATAAAGCGTCCAGAACCTGAAACTATCATGTTTTGAGGAGCAAAACCTGCAACTTTAATGGCTTCCTAAGCTATTCTACTCCAATGGATTGGGTGAAATAACAACACTGCCTGCACAAGATGGATATGTGGCTTACCAACAGCTGAACAATGCTAACTAAACATGCAAAGAATTGAAACTATGGCTTCTAAGCAAAATGATAAACTGAACTATGGAAAAATGAGAGTATGAGAAGTGAATGAGGGGCCAGACCATTTGTTTGTGCATAAGCCATTTATTTATAGCTTTTCATTCACCCAAAGATCAAAACCAAACTGAACTCTAAAACTATAAACAATGGCCAAACACTATTCCAGGGGACCAAAAACATAAATGCAAGCCCAAGTCGGCAAAAAAAGTTGGTGAATCATTGATTTTTAAGTGAATCACGTTAAAAACGCTTTCTGGAAAACACATAAAGGACCGCCGCTCTGAGCAGGGCGGTGGTTATAGGACCGCCGCCCAGGCAGGGCGGCGGTTTCGTAACTGAAGTGCAAAAGGTCCAGAAAAGAGGAAAAGAGATAAAAACAAAGGACACAGGGGCTAAGCGGGGCATGCGGGATGTTAACGCACACTTGGAGATATTTTCCGGATCCCAAACACCTTGCGAGGAGACCTGTATCATCATTGGGGCGCTTGTTACGTTGTTCCGGCAGTACAATACCTTACAATTTTGGGTACGTATAGTATCCCTCCATGATATAAAATTATTTTTGGTTCATTATATGTTACTGTAGACACCCTAAAAATACATACTTATTTCTAGCTTATCTTCAGTTAATCACATCCCCTCTATAATTAGTTAATTTAATTAATTAATTCATACTTTGAGTATTTATCCCTTTAGGATTTAATTCAATTAAACCTATTACATTCCTTTAGAATTAATTAAAATTGATTCTAAACTATACTTCAATACCATTTAGCTAATTTAATTAAACATTTATTTAATTAAATAATTAATTTCCTACTGACACCCTATAGCTAATTAAATTAGTTATTAAAAATAGAAATAAATTTATTTTCCTACTCACTCCACTCCCACTCCACTTCTCAAAAAGGTGGAAGCAGTAAAATTGCACATACAACCACCTTCTCGAATAAAATACAAATACTCATTGCCCCTGCAAAGCTGTAACTGCACAGACCAAATCCACTTGTTAATTCAGGAAAATGCATTCATGATCTTGGAACACATTAGGGATAAAGTTAATTATTTTTATTTCAAAGTTGTATTTCGTTATCGTCTTGGCTCCTTTATATCCACGACACCTACTTTTACGGTGTATATTGGTTTTGTTTTCTCTTGTTTTTCTTTTGGACCAATTACAAGTAGAATGTTAACATCTTGGTTCATTTATAACCATGGTGCTTGCACCTACTGTGCATATTGGGTTTGTTTTCCTTTATTTACTTTTGTTTACTCTGTGTGTGTGTGTGTTTGTCTACGTACATAATGGGTTACACATCATGATTATTTCAAAAATTTCAAAATGCTTAAAAATCCTTAAAATAAAAAAATCATATATATCGAAAAATCATTGAAAACATTCAAATAATAAAAAGTCCTTAAAATTACAAAAATTTCATAAAAATCCAACAAGATAACACATTCAGTGAAATAAAACAATTCACTCCTACCTTTATGGTTGTTCCAAACTATCTTACAACTATCACACTTATTTATTTCCCTTGCGCATATCCTCACTTGGGTCAATCTCGACTTTCATTCTCTCTAATGCATGTTCAACATCTGTACTTGCGAGCAATGACCCTTTTTTAATCTCATATTACACTTCAACAGGATCCAATAAGAGTGTCATGAGGACTAGTTACTCCTCTCTTTGGTTTGATCCAATCCCTCTACATATATCGTTGCTTAGGGGCATTTACATATGCTTAATTATCATTGTGGCATGCATTATCGGCACAGTTAATTATCTTCTTTTCAAGTTGTGTTGCATTGTTGATATTACTTTTTGGACCAATTACATGTATTTTGTTATCATCTTGGCTTCTTAATAGTCACCGTGCATACATTTACGGTGTATATTGGGTTTGTTTTCCTTTTAATATTTTATTTGTTGTGTGTGTGTGTTTGTTTACACATAATGAGTTGCACACCATGATTCTTTCATAATCTTGGTGACAAATCTATTGTGCAACAACAAAATAAGGTTGTTATCACTTTCACTCTCTTAATGGAAGCTCATGCTACGAGAAAACTCCCTTCCATTTTCCTTCTTTTCCTCACACCCTTCCTATCAAGTGGTTGTTCATTGCTTTGTTGTGTCACCCATCCACTTAAGGGGGCATTTCCTCACCATCTATACTCGTTGGGGCATCCAAATGCTTCACCGGGGCAAGTCAAGACCATCCATCATGTTTTCCTGCCATCTACTCACTAGTCTACATACGTTTACTATCTTTAAAATGTTATTACTTCATAATAACACTTTAAAGAGGGGAAAATGTAAACACCCTAAAAATGCATACTTATTTCTAGCTTATCCTCAGTTATCTGTATCCCCTGTAGAATTAATTAATTAATTAATATTTTGAGTATTTATCCCTTTGGGATTTAATTGAAATAAACCTATCATATTCCTTTAAAATTAATTAAATTAATTCTATCGTACACTTGGAATTAATTAAAATTGTTTCTAAACTATACTTCAATACCCTTTAGCTAATTTAATTAATAGTCAATTTCCTACTCACGCCCCATAGCTAATTAAATTAATTATTAAAAATAAAAATAAATTTATTTTCTTAGTCACTCCACTACCACTCCACTTCAAAAATCCTACAAAGGTGGAAGCAACAAAATTACACATATAACCACCTTCTCGAATAAAATCCAAATATTCATTGCCCTTGCAAAGTTGCAACTGCATAGACCAAATCCAATGGCTATTTCAGGAAATTGTAATTATGAACTTGTAACCCATTCAAATCTTGATCCACTATTCATGGCCTCTCCTCCCATTATAAATAACAGGACATATCCTTCACAAATTATCCATGGAAGCTTTGTGTGATTGTAGCCAACCTCTGCCAAATTTGCCATCTACATCCTCGTATCCAATTTACGCATAGAATTATCATTCCTTCATTTGGAGATTAATTTAAAGCATCCACAATCCAATCATTCAAAGATTATACAAGTGTAATACTTTAACAAGAAAAACTATCATTGAGGTTTGTTTTTGTTATTTTCTTACTTCTGCTTTTGCTTGTAGTTTTCCTTGCTTACAATTACTTTACACCTTATTCATCACACTTGATTACATATTGTGGTTATTGTTACCTATTGGATCAACAAGACTAACATATGTGTCTTGTGTAAAGCTAACTTATCTTACTATATTTTTTGTTACTATTACTGTTTGCTACACTTGATTTCTACGCTATTGTCACTACTTGTTTGTGTGGATTGATTCCTTGATTGTTTACTATGTGGATTTACTTAATTGTCTTATCTGATTACGATGCTATGAATGTTTACTTTATATGACCTAAGGGACTTGTTTGTCTTGTGACACCATGGGTGTCCCGTGTTTTTTGTCCCATGTCTATCTTGTGTGTATGCACTTGTTTTTTTGAACATGACACAATGTGCCTTTTACTGCGATTGTCTTATGACATCGTGGGTGTCCCATGTTTATGGCCCTAAGCCTGCATATGACTTACTTAACTTTAAAATATTGTTTCTAATATTTCTCATGATAGGTTCACTGTTGTTATGGTGTTTTTATACTTGTTTCACTATCAGATACGAAGCATCTCCAAGATATTTCTAGCCAATTTATCCATCTGTCACACCCAAATCAATCTCCAAACTAGTCAAAGAGCCAAGTACAATCATCTTATTATCTTTTACACTATTTAGCACATGTTCTAATTGATCTATCTGTCAATGTTATTTATGTATGTGTAGATTTAAATGCCAATGATTAATTAATAATATGAATATACATCATGTTCTAATGTTTGACCTTCATGTTGTTAGTTGAGTACCTCTTGATTCTCATTGCCTTCGCTCACCTTTGTAGACACAAAATCATGCACTTGGGTACATTTCTAGGTCTTAAAAACATACTAGCATTTACATGATTCCTAAGCAAGAAAACTAATGGTTGACAACTATCTTTGGCCTCTTTTCTATGTTTCTTACTTTCTCTTTAGTCTTACACACCCTATAACCCAGTCAATATTTTACTTATTTATATTTTATGGCTTCGGAAACCAGTGCCCAGTCAGGACAACAGTGCCTAGGTGCTCATGTCCCTTCTGGGCACCCCTGACCCTTTCTTATCTTACTCACTCCTTTTGGGTATCTTTTATATTTTGGGCATAGTTTTTCATTTATGGGTTGTCCTTTCAGTTGTCAATTACAAAATTCAAACAAGGGAATCATATAAATACATAGTTATGTGTTCAAAATGAAGGACCAAACATTAAGCATATACTATCATCACCTAAGCTTGCATCCAAAGGCACTAAAGCACACTAAAGGCATCCATCTAGCATCCATTCAAGGGACAAGGGACTGCATATTCTGCATACACTGCATAGGTAGGGGAAGTTCATTCTATTCCATCTATACAGGCTATACATTTCTACATTCTAGATCTAGCCAGCTATCAAGTGTAACTTGCACTAGGGCATTCTAGGGCACAATTCCTACACACACATAAGAACTACATGGAGTTTAAGATGTAGTGTAGATCTCAGTCATGTAAGTTCACTCTCAAGGTGACCTCCGAGGTCAGTCTGACTCCCCATATTACATCTTTATTTTTTAGATTTGATGTGGTTTTTGGGCTTGTACAGGTGAATTTCTATTTTATAGGTTACAGGTATCATCAATGATCATAGTGCGAATAATAGGTGATCAAAGGAAAATAAGCAACTACAAAAACCTTGTGACACATACCATAGATCAGATTCTAAGCTCTATGCGTAGTCACTAGTGCCCATAAGTGGTCTCTAGCATTCAGGTGCCCCTTTCCCTATCCATAGGAACTCATGTCTCCTTCATTATTTCTTGTCATAGTTTACAAGTTCACAGTATCAATGCCCTTCCTAGTCTGTACATCACTTCTCTTTGTCCATATCAATCCTAGATTATGCATAAATTAGCTAAGTCTTCTTTCTCCATCTCTTACTAAGGGTTTTTACTTTACATGCTTATTTTCTTTGTCATATTAGATCTTAGAATCGGTGTATATCATTTTTTACATTAGTTACTCTACAATAGGGTTTAATAAAAATCTATTTTTGTTAAATCATTTGGATGAACCCATCACTCAAACCCTCCCTTATGAAAAATGCATCACAATTTATCTCCTTCTTATGAATTCATGGATCAATCTTCATATCCTTCTTTTACCCCAACCAAATTTTTTGGCATGGCTACTACTGCTACTAATTTTATGCGAGTTTATACACAACATCCTTCTCACTTTATTACTCCAATTCCTGATCCAACCATCAATGTAGTCACCACTCACCACACTCATCCTCCTATAGCTCCACCTATCTCTATTCCACTACCTATTACTCCTATGGTTCCTACCACCGCCTCTAAGGGTTATGACATCATTGAGAAACTTAAAAAGACACCTGCAAAAATATCTCTTTATCATCTTTTGCGCAGTGCACCTGATTGTCTTCATACACTAGAAGCCACCCTTTAGTTCATTCACATTGAAATCAATAATTCACCTGTTTCCTTTTCTCACCACATTGAATATCTCAAAAATCTACCATGTGTTATATCTTTTAGTGATGAGGATATCCCTCCTTGTGTTGTTGATGATCTATTCACATATTTTCTTATCACTGCTACTATTGGCGTGCCATCGTATTAAGTGTGTACTCATTGACAATGGCTATGCTATAAATCTATGTTTTCTATCCCTCCTTAGGAAAATCAACATTACTGATGATTTAATTAAAAAATCCTCTCAAGTCATTCGTGGCTATGATTCCACTACTCGCACATGCATGGGCACTATCACCTTACCTATACAAGTTGGGCCTAAATCTGTTCCTATTATATTCTTTGTTATCGATGCTTCATTTCAATTTAATCTCTTACTAGGTAGACCATGGATTCATGCAATGCACATTGTCCCTTCTATAGTTCATTGTTGCACTAAATTATTACATGATGGATATGAACATACCAATTGTGGTGACTCTGATCCATTCAAAGTTTTTACATAGACATTTGTTACTACTATGCCTATATCTCCATCACATCCTATTCCATATCAAAATATTAATACATATGATGTTGGTCAGTCTAGTGATTTGCATCCTTATTTTACCTCTATCTGTATGCCATCCATTCCTACTCATACTACTGATATCCTATCACCCACCATGTCTACCCCTATGCCTACTACTTCTCCATCTGTCATGGATCCTCTCAATGCTACATCTGGCTCCACCCCTACCAACATCCTTGATCATGCCATCCAACAGGATAACATTGGCACCAATGATTCTAATGATGACGAAGTCGAACACTGTAGAGCTTAACGATGACCATTACACAATTTAACTTTACTTCACTTGAAATTGATGAATTTTACTTTCAGGATACCTTTATTGTTATTGGCCCTGGTGATTATCAATTCAAAAACCCCTTATTCCACTAATGCCATGATACTATTTTAGGGATCTGTCCATACATTGGACATCATACCACCCTCCTCATCTCCCCAAGTACACTCTACATTGACTCTTCCTCCTTTCACATGCACTCTTTTCATACATGACTCTTATTGGCCTCACATTCCATTCGATCCTACTTGCTCTGAAATTATTTACACGCATGATGGCTTAGCCCAGCTAGGATTCACACTTGATGATCTCCTCCCGCCGCCTCACTCTCCTCACCTTTATCATGGATGTGTATTTGTTACTACTACTTATGGCCTCCGTGTCTTCCACTTATCAGTCTTTCTTTCACGTACTCCTTGTTCCTCTTCACTCACACTTGGGCAGTCTTGGCTTGACTATGTTGGTGGAACTTTGGATCCTAATCATACCGATATCACATTTCCTATGCCCTTTGGCCACATCTATATTTGTAATGATTCATTCCTTGGCTATACTCAAAATATCAACCACTAGTATGCACATGATTTTCCTCAAACCTTTCACTAATGAAGAATATGCTATGGGCATGTACACTTTACGTTGTAATGACTCTTTTTATGATCAACCCCACATTATTTCTTACAATTTTCCAACCCAAATCTAATAGGCTATGATCCTGACACTGATGATCTCTTAGATGAATTCACTTGATACTTCTATAATCACACATTTGGGGGCATTAATCTTTCTATTCCCCCTCATTATCATTATCAATCTCTATTGTTTCTACTTTTACGCTCCATGCTTCACATCCTAATCTTTCTCACTACTTACACACTTTTATGCACACCTTGTATAATCATTACCCTATGATGCACTCTATTTCCACGGTTCATACTCGATTGTTGAGGGTATAAACCTGAAATGAACCTCACCGCATTCACATTTCATGCTCTATGATTCATGATCTATCTTTCTAGCACACATTTTCAAACCATTTCCCGATGACCAGCTCTTGTTCTATGGTTCATTCTTGATTGTTGAGGGGTATTTTAAATGAACCTCATCTCATACACATCATTGGGGGCACGCTGACTCCTACCATTACATTCACACTTTGCATACCATCCCATCCCATTCATACATTGCATTTACATATCTTTGTTACATCTACTTTTGCTAGCTTATTTTGCTTACATTTTGCACTTTGCTTACTATGTTAGTCGGATACTCAGTATGTCATTATCTTTATCATATACACATGAGCATTCACTTGGTCTCTAGTTGTGAATGTAAATCTCTTATAGTTTTTTACATGTTGCAATGATGTTTGGCACTATACCTTTTACCAGTCCCACCGAGGCTCCTAGGGGCATCTACATTTCATACTCTCACACATTACAGGTGTTATTGTTTCATTATTTACTACTTCTACTTTCTAGCACATTACTTTCCATTGATACATACATGCTTTGACATAATTTTTATCTTTCTAACATGCTAACGGGTGCTTCATGTGTAGCATTTGCATTGTAGGACTATATGCCACCATGGTTATCTGATACACTTTGCTTGAAATTTTTGTCTATTATATGCTATTGTTTTTGGGCTATGCCCTATTTCTTGTTTGATCACTATTGTATGCTTTTGGCTCACTTTGGCCTTGATTATCTTGTGACATTGTGAGTGATGTCCCATGTCTGAAACCCAATTTTCATGGTATACGTTGTTTGCACACTTTTTTGATTACATTGTCTTCTATTTCATGAATTGCTACTTTTTCTACTAACACATGTTACTAGCCACTTTATTTGCATGTACCTTGGTTTCTACCATGCACATCCCCTTCCCCATATAGGGATATAGTACAACACAACATCAGGTCCTCTCTTTTGGGCTGCACACTCCTACAATCATCGCATGCACCCCAAATGAGGGGGGCATACATTGGGTGAACAAATCACCCCTAAAAACACAGAGCTACAATTCATTTCAGTATAATATAGAATCAACACATAAAAATAATCACAAAATAGCCCAGAATCAGACTTGGGTCAGAATCACAGCACAAACACCAGTGCCTAGACTCAGACATTAGCATCTGGGTGCTCCTGACCTCCCCTGGGTGCTAATTTCATGGGGGTAGATACAATTATCTTCTCATATCAACATAGTTCACATAAGTCTTCAGATAAGTTTTACAGTTACAGGCACAATCCTCCAGCAACAAAATGCATTTTATCTCCTTCAATCGGAACAACCAATTACAATCAGAACTAATTGGAACAATCAGGACAACATGAAGAACTAAATCAGGATGCACCATCTACAGTGGTGCTTATTGGGCAGAGTCATGGATGGAGAGTAACACTAGACCTCTCTCCCCAACACTTTCTCTTTGGCATGAGATCACCCAAAAAACTAGCACTTGGCATGAGATCACCCAAAAAACTCACACTTGGCATGAGATTGCCCAAAAAACTCGCACTTGGCGTGAGATCACCCAAAAAAATCACTCTTGGCGTGAGATCACCCAAAAAACTTGTTCTTCACAACATCACAGGACAATTTTCTATCCTTTACACTCTTTTACATTAGGTGCACACTTTCCTTTACTACTACTTTTACACACTTTTACATACTTTTGCATACTTTACACAGATTTTTCATATACAGAACTTTGACTACTCTTTCACTCTTCTTTTACAGGTCCATCCTTAATATGCAACAAGAAGCAACCTACAACAAAAAAATACAAGCACAACAAAAAGTAAAATGCAACGCATATGCTTCACCCCTAGGGTCACTTTCCTTTCCTAGTCTCCATGCTTCACTTTACATCATTTCACGCTTCACTTGTCCACTTCAGCACACATTTTCGCCACACACTCTATAGGATCATAAGGTACACATCTTTATCTACTTTATGTTATCGAGTATTCACTCAACAACATAAAGTGGGGGAAAATGTAGACACAAAATCACGCACTTGGGTACATTTCTAGGTCCTAAAAACATACTAGCATTTACATGATTCCTAAGCAAGAAAACTAGTGGTTGACAACTATCTTTGGCCTCTTTTCTTTGTTTCTTACTTTCTCTTTGGTCTTACACACCCTACACCCCAGTCGGTATTTTACTTATTTATCTTTTATGGCCTCGGACACCAACACCCAACCAGGACAACGGTGCCCAGGTGCTCGTGTCCCTTCTGGGCACCCCTGACCCTTTCTTATCTCACTCACTTATTTTGGGTCTCTTTTATCTTTTGGGCATATTTTTCACTTATATCAAAACTATAAGTGAAATGTTTTTTCATTATATTAGCCAATTTATGCCACAACTAGTCAAAATTGGCTCTATGCAAATGTTTTGTCATTATATCAGCCACCTCTTCTTTTGTAGACACATGTTCAAGCCTAATTCTCTGCTCATTGACTTGTTCTCTCATAAAATGATATTTTATGGGTATATGTTTTGTCTTTGAGTGCAGCACTGGATTCTTTGAAACACTAATAACACTTGTGTTATCACAGTATAAAGGAATGGGGCCTTCACTTTCCACTTTGTAGTCTTCAAGAGTTTGCTTCATCCACATCACTTGTGTACAACAAATAGTTACTGCAATATAATCAACTTCACAAGTAGAAAGCGCTACAAGAGACTAATTTTTACTCAACCATGACACAAGACACTTACCTATAAAGAAGGCTCCACCAGATGTGCTTTTTCTATCATTTATGTTGTTTGCCCAATCTTCATCTGTGAAGGCCTTAATATGAAATTCATTGCATCTTGGATACCAAAGACCATAATCAAATGTTCCCATGAGATACCTGGATATTATTTTGACTGCTTGGATATGAACTTCCCTTGGGTATTCTTGAAATCTTCCCACCAAACTAATTGCCTACATAATATCAGGTCTTGATGTTGTTGAATACAAAAGGCTGCCTATCATGGACCTGTATAAAGTCTGATTTACCTTTAGTGAGCTATCTTACTTACTGAGTTTGCACCCTACACTCATGGGAGTGCTTGCTGGCTTACAATCTTGCATCTAGAATCTCTTAAGCATTTCCTTAATATACTTTGTTTGTGAGATAAATATTCCTTCCTTATTTTGAAGAATTTGTAGCCCTAAGAAAAATGAAAGTTTACCTAACATTGACATTTCAAATTCCTTTTTCATTACCTCAGAGAAGCCATGTGACATGCTTTCATTGTTTCTCCGAAAAATGATGTCATCCACATAAACAACAAAATCAACAAGTGTTCTTTTTCTTCCTTTATAGACAAATTGCTATCAGCTACACCTTTCTTGAATCCTTACTCAATCAAATACTTGTCTAACCTACTATAACAAGCCCTAGGTGCTTGTTTGAGCCCATGAAATGTCTTTTTTAATCTGCACACATAATCCAAGTCATCAGTAAGAGAAAAACCATATGGTTGTTCAATATAGACCTCCTCATTCAAATGCCCATTGAGAAATATTTTCACATCTATTTGATACACTTTGAAACCTTTGTGAGCTGCATATGCTAAGAAGATCCTAATGGCTTCCACACTCTAGCCACAAGAGCAAATGTTTCATCAAAATCTACTCCTTCTACCTGTGCATATCCTTTACAAACTATCCTTGATTTATTTCTAGTTACTTCACCTTTTTCATTCAATTTGTTCCTGAACACCCACTTGGTTCCAATGATATTTTTGTCCTTTAGCCTAGGTACCAGCTCAAATGTTTCATTTTTTCTCAATTTGGTCCAGCTCTTCATTCATTGCTTTTATCCAATTCAGATCCTTACTAGCTTCCATTACATTCTTCAGTTCTATTTTGGATAAAAGAGTCATATCTTCTTGATTTTGAGAAATTTTCAGCCTCCTTGTTTGGATACTTGCTTCTTTGTTTCCTATGATTTGGCTTGAAGGATGACATCTTTTATCATTCCTTGAAGGTGCTTTGGTATCACGTCTTTCTTCTTCTTCTTAAATTTCTTCTTCATTTCCAACTTCTGAAATTTATTCATCATCTTGATTTGCAGTATATTGTGGAGTTTCTTTACGCTGAGTTATCTCTTTCTTTGAGAAAGATTCATCAACTATGACATTAGTACTCTCTACAATCTTATGTTGAATCTTGTTATAGCATCTATATGCTGAACTAACAGATGAATATCCTAAAAATATGCCTTCATCACACCTTGAATCAAACTTACCTTGATTTTCATCATCTCTCTTGATGTAACACTTGCTTCCAAACACTTTGAGGTGTTTCAAACTTGCAAGCCTACCTTTCCATAGCTCATATGGTGTCTTCTCATTGTTAATTCTGATTTGAGCTCTAATCAAAATGTATACTGATGTTCCCATTGCTTCTCTCAAGTATCCATCAGGAAACTTTGATTCATTAAGCATAGTTCTAGCCATTTCCTGTACAGTTTTGTTCTTCCTTTCCACTACCCCATTTTGTTGAGGTGTCCTTGCAGCTGAGAATTGTCTTCTTATTCCATGAGTCTCACAAAATTCATCAAATTCAGCTGACCAAAACTCTCCTCCTCTGTCAAACCTTAAACTTTTTATTTTTCCATTCTTTTCATTTTCACCTAGTGTTTTGAAAGATTTGAATATTTCCAGTGCTTTTGAATTTTCCTTGAGACATGTAACCCATGTCATTCTTGAGAAATCATTAATCAATAACATGAAATAACTATCACCTTGTATGCTTTCAGTTTTGGTTGGTCCTACAAGATCTGTATGTATCAACTCTAAAGGTTGTGTGGTAGAATATTCTTTTGTTTTGAAGCTTCTCCTTGTCTATTTCCCATGAAAACATGATTTAAAAAGCTTATCAGCTAGTTTTCTGATCTTAGGCATGTTCCTAACACACCCCATGGAGCTAATTTTGAAAATATTGTTAAAATTTAGATGTCCCAGTATTTTGTGCCAAAGCCAACTCTCATCCACTTTACTTGTGAAGCACTTTTCTTTGTTTACTTCCTTTATAACATACATATTATTTTTAGTCCTTTTTTCCTTTCCAACCACCTTACCTGATTTTTCTTTCTTTATGTCACAACCTTTATCATGGAACAATATTGTATATCCTTGTTTACACATTTGACTAACACTCAAAATATTGTGCTTTAATCCTTCAACATACAATACATTTTCAGTTATGGTTTTATCATTGTCAAGACTTAGCTTACCTTTTCCAATAATGTTATCTAATGTATTGTCCCAAAATATCACTGTACCAAAATAATTTTCCTCTAAAGGTATGAACTTGCTCTTGTTTCTTATCATATGGCTAGAAAACCCACTATCAATATACCACTTCATGTCTTCACTCTGAGAATGAAATGAAGTTTGTGCTATCAATCCTTGTTCTTTTGTACCTAGAGGATCTAATTTTACCATGTAAACATTATTTTTCTACTATGGAGGTATTTGATAATATAACTTGGATATGTGCCCATAATTTTGGCAATTGTAACAAATCAGCTCATCCTTCCTACTAGAATTAGAAATTTTCATATTTCTACCATGACCTTTCACATACATCCTACATTTTAAAGCTTTGTGACCAAATTCATCACATGCAAAACAATATCCATAAAACGAGTGAGCATACCTCATGGCATAGTGTTGTCTTCCTGGATGATGTCTCTTTTTGCAAACAACTTTCTCAACTTTAGTGGGTTCTTTAATTGTCTTGGTCACCTTCTTGCTTGTTGATTTATCATCTTCCTTCTTCTCTTCAAATCCCAAACCAATTTTATCATTTTCATCTCTTTTCTTACTTAGGAGGTCACCTAGATCAATCGTGCTCTTTTCAAACTTGTGATAGGCTTTTAATTTGGTGGAGGTATGATCCAACTGAGTTTGTAGCAGCTACATTTCAGTTTTGAGCTTTAAATGTTCTTCTTCCTTGATTTTGAAAGCTTCTTCAATTTTCTTGAATTGTGCTTCAAACTCCTTAACCATTTCTTCATGTTCTTGAGCTTATTTTTTATGATTTTCCTCAAGAAGGTTTATCTTTCCTTCATATACTTTCACCATTAGTTTCATTTTTTGATTCTTCTTCTTTTGATGCTTCAACTCTTCTAGAACACTTATTAGTTCAGCCTCAAGATTAACTTCTACTTCCTCTTCATCTGAAATTTCATACTGGGTCTAAACTTTGACTTTTGAATTACTTAGAACAAACACCTCTATAGCCATAAAAAAGGTTTCAACTTGTGTACCTTCATCATCACTTTCAAAGCTACTAGATTCACTTGATTGTGAAGAGATTGAACCTTCTTGTGTGTAGAAATTCTTCTTGTTTTTGAAGTATTTCTTTTTGCTTGCTTGCTTCTTGAATTTATTCTTCTATTTTTGAGAAGATTCCTCATCATCTTGGTTCCCCTTGTGTTTGTTAGGAAACTTTGAAGAAAAATGACCAACTTGGCCACAACTGAAACATTTGAATGGAATATTTCCTTTGTACTTACCTAAACCTCTTTTCAGCTTCCTTACAAACATGGCTTCCACCTTCTCATCATCTATCTCCATATCAAAATCAGTTGATTTCTTCTTTTCCTATGATTATTTAAGAGTTTTGAAGGCTTCCTCTTTCTTAACTGACTTTGTGTAACTGATTCTCATTTCATATGAATTTAATATTCCATGAAGGTCATCTATTGTTAAAGTAGTTAAGTCTTTAGCTTCCTCTATTGCTTACACTTTGGAATCAAATTTTGAGGACAAGGATTTGAGCACCTTCTGCACAACTTCACTTTCTTCTATCTTCTCTCCTAAGCCTATGATTGGATTTATGAGCTCATCCATACTCTATAAGTATATATCAATATTCTCACCTTCCTTCATTCTCATGCTTTTAAACTATGCTCTCTAAGTTTGTAGCTTGGACAACTTCACCTTATTGTATCCTTCATATATTGTCTTCAATTTTTCCCACATTTCTTTGGTTGTAGTAAATTACATAACCTTTATGAATTCAACCTCACCAAGTCCAAAGAGAATTACATTCATAGCCTTAGAATTGTTCTCACTTTCTCTCTTTCATGTTGCATCAGTAGAAGGTGTAGTTGGAATACTATAACCACTATTAACTAATTGTCAGATATCAAACCTAAATGACATTAGGTAGGTATTCATACTACCACTAAAGAAGGAATAATTTGATCCATTGAATAAGGGTGATTTGGAGGTAGAAAAACCACTAGCTGTTTGATTTCTTGTCATTGTCGAAATATGTGGATTTCTGTTGATCTGTTAAAATCAAAACACCAGGGACGGGCTCTCATACAAATTTTTAGAAAATGGAACATTGAGAGGGGGGTGAATTAGTGTTTACTTATACATTTTATCATATTTTAGAATGAGCAATAATTCACACAAACTAAAATTGCAATCACACACACGAGAGAGAGACATGAATTTTAAAGTGAGAAACCCAAATTGGGAAAAAAACCACTGAACCAAAGGAATATGCACATAGTGGTTACAAATGTGTTGAGCTACAACTCAACTAATGAAGCTAAAAATTAAAATTAAGCTACCAATTGATCAATCAAAAAGCTACAACTTGCTTAGAAAGCAAAAAAATTTAGATTATATTGAGCTACAACTCAGTGATATCACAAAATTGATCACTCTAAAATTTTGACTACCCAAAAATGAGATTGTTATCCTAAATTTTCAAACTTTCCTTCTCAATTTACTTGAAACTTCATCAATAATTCAGACCTCTTTACACCTATTACAAGAACTCTAGTATTCTGACACATTCACTCCTTCTTGACTTACAACTTCAACACTTTGTTCATTCTCTACAATTTAGCACCTAGAAATTTTATCAAGCTTCACAAGTTGTAGATTCTATCTTCAAAATCTTCCAGATGTGTCATAGTCAACAAAATGCATAGATATAACATTGTTTATCTTTGCATAGTACGCTATTCAACTATACACATTCTCTTTCTTTCACACACAAATTTGCATTTCGAATTTTATAGTCATATACACTCTCACTAACTTATTTGTTTTCTTCTCTTCACTCTTTCATCAACATATATGTCATACATACAAAAACCACTATATTTATTTTTAACATATTACACCCATTCCATCGATCTCATCTCACAAAGAGACTTTGTCTCTTCAAATTCTTGTCATTTTGTGTAAGTAAGGTCTTTTGACTTGTTCATCTTCTTTTCAAAAAATAATTTTTGGCCTTTCACCTTCTTATTCAAGATTAGTGAGAATATTATAGTCTTGTAACTGGCCAATAACTCTTTCATTTTCATCTTCCCTTCGAGTAGCACTCCATAAGTCACTATTTCATGCCTTTTGAGCTCATGACTTTTGAAAAAAGACACACAGTTTTCAAGGCCAATCATCTCACCCCCGTTTTGAGAAAACACTGAACCATTGAGTCCATGAGTGCATGTTAGGTTACTAGTGTCAAACATTCTTTGAGGTGTAATAGTCCATACTACAACATAGAAACATTCTCATGTAGACAAGGCATTCTTACATAGTCCACTCTCACTATCAAATGTCCATACTTGTTGTCACATGCCAATGTAAAGTGTTAAACCAACCTTCAACTCAATTCATAGCCATTTAAATATCAACTGAGTTCACTCTATAATGCTTGGATTGATTTCATAATATTTTAGATGGATAATGTGGAGAAATTTACACAAAAACCTAATTTTCTAGCTCTATCATTGTTGAGTGAAGGATCTTAGGAAAACTGTCAAAGAGAACACTCTTTTCCCTCAATGAAACCACCTAAATATATTTTGCATCTTACTTGTACCATGTAGACAGAGAAATATACAAGTTTTAAGGAATTTTTACTAGATGAAATTTAAGATTTGATCAAAATGTCTTTCAAACCCTAGAATCATGGTTACAAACACTTTGAAGACCCAAGGCTCTTTAAAAATGAATTTCTCACTCAAATATCATTGAAATTTGAATATTACATTTTATGAGGCTTTGTAGAACTATTCTCCATATTTTCAAATCAATTAGCAAGTGTGAATCATCCAAAAATACTTGCAGACATGAAAGAAAAAGTGCACATTCGTCTAAAATAGTGACAGAGAAAGTTTTTTAGTCCAAGAATGGTAATAAAGGGTATATTAGGAGTATTATATTTACATGGAGGATGGATAAGACATCTTTCACCTCCTTAGATCACCAAAAAAACCATTTACACAAATATCACACACCTTTAAGTAATAAATTCAACTTGGACAGTGAAGTCCATGCACATTGTCACTGTCTATAATGGTATACACTACCTTCTTACCATTTTGATTTAGTTTTCACATTTGAGACACTTAATATTTTCTAACTATACTTCAAGAGGAACAAGATGGATCCATTCAAGGTATTGAGAGAGAGAGAGAGGCTTCAAGGATAAAATTCTTCAAACATGCTCTTGTGCAGTATTTTCTTTGCAAAACAACCCATGACAGTGTGGATACATGAGGTTTTTACTTTACAACTTACTACAATAACCAACCAAGAACTCCATCAACTCACCACTGACCTTTATAAGAGAGTTAAAGCCACTTTTCATTTCAATCAACAACTATGAGCACTGTGACCTAATTATGCCTTTCAGTTACATGATTGTATGAGACTGCCCTTTCAAGGACTGAGATGAATTGGATTGAAGAAATGTGTTTTGAAGTTCATACATGTCATCATTATGACATGAAGAAATCCTTATTTAGTTTTGAGTCGTAGAATTACTTCACAAACTTGGTTGGAAACCAGAACAACTCAAACACCTCAAGAAGCAGACCATACGAGAGAGAAAACTTGCTAGTAGAATGCTCACAGCTTCTTTGAAACTTAACCAATTTGCCTCAATATTTCGCAATACCTCAGGATTGGAGTTCTCTACAAAATCCTTCTATGATTTATCTGAAGAAGACTCCATTTTTTGCTTGGGTGCTAAGAAGATAGGCAACTCATTTTGCACTTCTTAAAGAACCGGTTTTAGAAAAAACTTATGTTGAGCTGAGGAAGTACAACTCAATGATGAAAATGCATAAGGACTGGGCATGTAGGAACATGGCGCATGGACACGTGCAGAAGTATAGCAAAGCAGGAGCGCGCCTAGAAACAGGTCGAAAATGGGACTTAGCCACTTTTGCAGATCAAGGCTATTTTTGAACATGGAGTGTAGAGAACGTAAAGGTATGAAGACTTGCAGGCTACACAAGGCTATTTTGGATAAGTGGAAGATTGAGCACCATGCAGAGTTTTGAGCTAATAATAGGATCTGTACTAGGAGTTAACTATAGGAGATTTATTTTTAGCACTTACATGCTTTTGTATTCTTATGTAAGGGTGCATGGCTATTATTAGCATGTAGCCTATTTTTGGAAGGTGCATGGGTGGTGAAGGGAAAGTCCCCACTTTTGTGTGTGTGTGTGTGTGTGTGTGTGTGTGTGTGTGTGTTTATTTACACGGTTTGGATATATCATTTTATTGTAGAGTTATGTTGTGGAATTGTTAGCACACATGACTATGGAAACTAGATCATGATGTATGAAGCTTCTATGTTTTATGGTATTAATATAATGGATCTTATTTATTGGATATTGGTGTTAGAAGTGACTGAATATGGTTCTTACATGGTAAATCTCATTATAGTCATTGTTTAGGCAATCTTCCATATGGTTAAGCTCTAGATCTGGTTTATGCATTGTGGAATGCCTTAATATATAATATAATATATATATATATATATAATGCTAAGATTCTGGATAAGCATCCCTAAAGAGGGGCATGGTACCCTTGCACGCTTTGAGTAAGCACTCAGTTCAGTTTGAGTGATGTGTCAGCGCACCTTGGGATTTGTGGGTATATTTTAGGCTACATCAACTTACACAACTTTCACATACCTCTTCAGAACTTGATGAAATTTGACATGGAGCACCACAACTCACCCCTCTACATAACCCATGAGTTTATTTGTCATAAATATTCTTATACAAATGATGCAAGATCATCAAGAATAAAGCACAATAAGGTCATATAAGACCATTAGGGAATGAATTCTAGGTGTGTTGAAGTTTGAAATGTTGTAAAAACACCTTGACATGTTGTCAAAGGTGAATAAGTGCTTTAAGAAAGTTGTAAGAGCGAACTTGACTTGGTAAAAGAGGATTATAGGCAAAATAAAGCCATGTCATCATATGATAGTTGTCATGTATGACCTAGGTGAGTGTATTAAGCTATATTTATCTGATTTCCATGTAAGGAGGTTGTTGAGCCTTCATAGGAAGAAGTTGAGTCAATTTAGGAGTTGGATAGACTCTAAACTTAGCTAGTATACACCTATTCATAGGTGTTTTCAAATGTAATGGAGCAAAGTAGATGTTATTGAGGTTGATTAATGAAGAAATATAGCATGAATGGTGATTTGAAGTGGAGATAGACCTTTGTTTTGAACGAAAATGCATGCTTTCAGTTGACTATGGTAAAACCCCTGGCAGGATAACAAGCTCAAACCCCTTGATATATGGAAGTTGCAAAAAAATGTCTGACTGTTAGAATAGAAATATTCTACATGCCTTAAGGAAGGCAAAGGTAATTTTTATAAGGTTTGAAAATGTGTGATTTGATTGTATTGGAAAAATGTGTCTTTTCGAGCTCAATCTAGGGCACCGTATATCTTTGGATTGACTAGATGAAAATTGTTGAAACTTACACATCATATCTATTTTCATAAGTTTTATCAATCCCCCAAATCTAATGATGAATGATCAAGTATAATGGAAGATATTAATTGACAGTCCCTTGAGCAAACCTGGCAAGAAAACCATTGCATAGTTAGTAAAGGAAACATGCATATTTTACATATAACTTGATAAATCATGAGCTTAGATGCATATGGAAGTGATATCAGGGATGGATGACATGTTTGTATGATCTTATGGGCTCATTAACAAGGAAAATTCCATTAACTCAATGAATTCAGACTGTACAAAGCCTTTAGGACTGTATAAAACCATTTTGGAGATCAATAAAGGGGGCAAGAGCAAAATATGATGAAAACCCAATGCATACAAGTTGAATGACATCTAACTAGGTATGATCGAGGTGTTTGAGTGATTCTATAATGATTCCTATAATGGATTTGTTTTCATTTGAATTGAGCATGACTATATGATTGTGCCTAGTCATTGTGAAAGGCTATGTAGAAAGAAGAAGAATTAACAAGGTTAGCCCTAGAACTAGCATAAGAAAGATCTTGGACACTTGAATCATGATTAGAGAGGTCTGTAGAGTAGTTAAAAAGAACATGGAAACCCTCTAATTCCATTGAAGACCTTAATTTGGGCATATATGACCTATATGAACCCTTGGGGCAGAGTTTTGAGGTTGGAGAGAAGAAGATCATTGCTTGAGTAATCATAAGGAGGTCTAAAAGATAAGTTGGTATCTTGAACATGTTGAAACGGGAAAAGAGATCCTGTGACTACATATGAAGAAGAACTCCATGTGGGGTAAAGTGCATGGTAGAGAAGTCAAAGGGTACACATACTAGAAGCTCGTAAGTACATCTTATAGCCTGAAACAATCTTGTTGGTGTACATCATGTGGTTATAGGAGTCTTGGCACATCTATTAGATAATGATTCAGTGATCACATCTCTGGTAAAAAAACATAGAACCTCTCTAGTTGTTTGTCCTTCGTACATGATCGTAGAACCTCTCTAGTTGCTTGTCCTTCATACATGATCATGCGCTAGGTCTCAATTGCACTTCAAAGTGTTACAAGCAAGGGTGCATAGAACCTTAATTAGTGATCCTCAAGCAGGGGTTGGTTGGTTTCAGTTAGAGAAAGTTTTCAACTTTATGTTCTTAAGCCTTCAAATCATTTTATAGGTCAGGGTATTAGCATATACCCCTATACCAGTTTGGCATTAGAGCAGAGGATCTGATTGTTGAGCACATTTATTTGACAAAAGAAGAAGTATATATGTTTGTGCATGTAGGTATCTAGGAGCTATTGAAGGAGATAGAAGTTGTGATTACAATAAAAATTAAGATGGTGCAACTAAGAGGAGAAGGAGGATAGTCCTTGGAAGAAAGGTTAGAATAAATAATGAAAGAATTATTGTTGAGATTTAAGGATACAGAAGATGGATAGATAAGCATAATGATGGAGATAGGAGTCTTGAAGGAAGCAATGATCAGACCTATGGGAGCACAAGGGTATCAAGTTCAACACAAGAAGGTTGTTAATAAAGGTAAGGTTGTCCAAAGTACTTATTTTAATGGAAATTGCTTTAGATGTTAGAGATATGCAAGTCATAAAGCTAAAAAGTCTGAAAGAATGAATCAAGGAGTGCCTATTATGAAGGAGAAGAGAGCAATGGCTAATGGAGTTGAGCTCAGAGAAGGTAAGTCTCTTTTGATGAGAAGAACGATGTTTAAACAAAATAATGTGATGGATCTAATCACTCAAAGAATGAATTTATTCAAAACAAAATGCAAAACTCAAGGAAAATGTTGTGATCTGATTATAGACAATGGAATTACTGAGAATTTGGTGTCTACAAAAATGGTAGAAAAATTGAAATTGAATAAATTCCCTCACTCTAGATCATTTAAGATGTCTTGGGTGCAAAAGGGTCATCAGTTAATGGTGGATGAGCAATGTCAGGTTGAATTCAAGATAGGAAGCTACAAGGATCAGGTAACATGTTATATTGTGCCAATGTATGTATGCCATGTCTTGTTAGGTAGGCCCTGGTAATATGATAGGCAAGCAACTCATAATGGGAAGAAGAATACATGTGTTTTTGAAAGACATGATTGAACATTCTTTGATACCTTTGAAGGGAGAAATCCAAGAAAGAGGAAATAGGAGAGTAATGGTGATTATGAAAGAGTACTTGAACATGACAAGAGAAGAAAAGAGGAACAATTTCATAGAGACAATTGAGCCTCAAATTTTCAATTTAACAAATGATGTTGTATACAGGTATTCAGGTATGACAAAACAAGAAGATGACCAGTCCAATGATGGGCAAACAATGTTGGATGATGTAGCTCTAGAGAAAGAATTCATGCAAGTTCTAGATGACAAAAAGAACAAGAGACTTTTGGTGGAAGAAGAAGTGATTGGGGCATTCTTAGCCTCTCTTGAAGATGAAGAACAACAAGATAAGGTAGAAGTTGAACCAGCTGACAAGGATAGTAGTCCTAAGTTTGATGAGGACAAGGAGGAGTTGGATAAATGTGTGTTGGAAGAAGAGTTGCAGCTGATAGAAGAGATGCTCAATTCCTAGGATGAAGAAAGGGAAATGAAGTGTGAAGAAGGAACAACTATGACATAAGGGAGAGCTAAGGAAGCTCAAGGTTTTCAGTTTAATTGTGATTTTCGGTGTGTATTTGCAAGTATGGGAGATGAAACAATATAAGAAGGTAATTGCAAGGCTAGAAGGAAACCAAAATCTTAGACAGAGGATGAAGAGCAACATAAAGAAGGAATTAAGATCCTTCAAACCAAAGACAAGGAGTAGTATGAAGATGGTGTTTGCTTAAGACAAGTGATGAAAAAGCTCAACTCACAAGATGGAGCAAGAAGAAATGAAAGCATAACAGGTCCATGGTGCATAATGGTACCTCAAGAGGATGTAAAATTGCATGAAAATCAAGTTAATGAAGTGATAAGCATTCAAAGGTCCAGGAAACAACTAGCAACCTGAAATCATATCAAAATATACATGTAAGACAAGTAGGTACAATTTTAAGCATGAAGAACCTTCATTTTGCTGGCATAGACCTTTGGAATGGTATGTTATATCAAGATAGTGTGTATAAGGATGAGAGGAACATGAAACTTAAAGAGTTCATTGCATGGGAAATGGTAAATCAGGTAAATGAAACAAGAAAAGACTGTGAAAATGGCTTGATTATAGCTATAACATGGACTGAAACAAATTTGAGGTTTTATAAGCATAAAGAAATGAAAGCAAGTCCTTCATATAATCTTGAATCTATTGTATATGCAAGAAGGAGAGTTATGAAAGAGAGGAGCATCAGTTCAAGTTTGGAGATTGACATAGTAGTTCTAGTAGCGAGGATGATGCTTGGAAATCGGACAAAACATGATGTTCAAACAGTCATAAACAATCCTAAGCTTACAGTGATGTTCATCTACAGTCATAGGGTCAAATTGATAATCATTCAAGGAGTCATAGCATGCCAGGAAGGAGACCAATTAGTGCAAGATCAAGGAATGCCAGGTATAGTCCAAATTGAGAGGAATACAATGCAAGATGGAAGCAAGAATGGTAGTGAGCAAGATAGTGACAACCAATTGCATGAAGAGACAACTAAGGAGTCATATAGAGTGGCACATGAATTACATTTTAGCATAAAAGATTTTTGTTTTATTGACAAGGTTAAGCAAGCTTATGAGAAAGCTATAGGTGAATATGAAAAAAAGATGGTGATAAAACAAGTTGAGGAAACAATAAGATTCTATATTTTCATATCTAATCTTGACAGAGTGCATTTACACAAGAAACAAGAGACAAGGCAGAGGTCCTATGGAGGTCTAAGATGGATAAAATTGAAGAAGACATAATGACAAACATAAAAATAAAGACCATGAAGAGAAAGATGAAGCAAGAAACAAGTAAGACGAACAAAATCAAGAAGAAACAATACAAGGGCAGCTATAGAAGATAAACTATAAGTGTCAATCAAGCAAGAACAACGAGGATGAACTAGAAATCAAGAAAGAAGACAAAGTATTTGAGCAAGAGCTAAAATTCTTCTCTCAAGGGCACTCTAATGTAGGAGCATCAAGTTCAAAGCACAATAAGGTCATATAAGACCATTAGGGAATGATTTCTAGGTGTATTGAAGTTTGAAATGTTGTAAAAACACCTTGACATGTTGTCAAAGGTGAATGGGTGCTTTAAGAAAGTTGTAAGAGTGAACTTGACTTGGTAAAAGAGGATTATATGCAAAATAAAGCCATGCCAACATACGATAGTTGTCATGTACAACCTATATGAGTGTATTAAGTTATATTTATCTGATTTCCATGTAAGGAGGTTGTTCAGCCTTCATAGGAAGAAGTTGAGTCAATTTAGGAGTTGGATAGACTCTAAACTTAGCTAGTATACACCTATTCATAGGTGTTTTCGAATGTAATGGAGAAAAGTAGATGTTATTGAGGTTGATTAATGAAGATTATAACATGAATGGTGATTTGAAGTGGAAATAGACCTTTTTTTTGAACGAAAATGCATGCTTTCAGTTGAATGAGGTAAAACCCCTGGCAAGATAACAAGCTCAAACCCCTTGATATATAGAAGCTACACAAAAATTCTTGACTGTTAAAATAGAAAGCTTCTACAGGCCTTAAAAAAGGCAGAGGTAAATTTTATAAGGTTTGAAAATGTGTGATTTGATTGTATTGGCAAAATGTGTCTTCTCGGGCTCAATCTAGGGCATTGTATATCTTTGGATTGACTAGATGAAAATTGTTGAAACTTACACATCATCTCTGTTTTGATAAGTTCTAGCAATCCCCCAAATCTAATGATGAATGATCAAGTACAATGGAAGATATCAATTGACAGTCCCTCGAGAAAACTTAGCAAGAAAACCAGTACACAGTTAGTAAAGGAAACAAACATATTTTGCATATAACTTGATAAATCAAGAGCTTAGATGCATATGGAAGTGATATCAGGTATGGATGACATGTTTGTATGATCTTATAGGCTCAATAACAAGGAAAATGCCATTAATTCAATGAAGTTAGATTGTATAGAGCCTTCTAGGAATGTATAAAGCCATTTTCGAGATCAATAAAGGGGGCAAGAGCAAAATATGATGAAAACCCACTGCATGCAAGTTGAATGAAATATAACCAGGTATGATTGAGGTGTTTGAGTGATTCTATAGTGAGTCCTATAATGTATTTGTTTTCATTTGAATAGAGCATGATTGTATGATTGTGCCAAGTCATTGTGAAAGGGTACGTAGAAAGGAGAATTAACAAGGTTAGCCCTAGACTAGCATAAGAAATATCTTGGACACTTGAATCATGATTAGAGAGGTCTGTATAGTAGTTAAGAAGAACATGGAAACCCTCTAATTCCATTAAAGACCTTGATTTGGGCATATATGACCTATATGAACCCTTGGGGCAAAGTTTTGAGGTTGTAGAGCAGAAGATAATTACTTGAGTAATCATAAGGAGGTCTAAAGGATAAGTTGGTGTCTTGAACATGTAGAAACCAACAAAGATATATTGTGACCGCATATGAAGAATAACTCCATGTGGGGTAAAGTGCATGATAGAGAACTCAAAGGGTACACATACCATAAGCTCACAAGTACATCTTGTAGCCTGAAACAGTCTTGTTGGTGGACATCATGTAGTTATAAGAGTTTTGGCACATCTACTAGATAATGATTCAGTGATCACATCTCTGGTAGACATCATAAAACCTCTCTAGTTGTCTATCCTTCATACGTGATCATGCGCTAGGTCTCAATTGCACTTCAAATTGTTACAATCAAGGTGCATAAAACCTTAATTAGTGATCCTCAAGCATGGGTTGGTTGGTTTCAGTTAGAGAAAGTTTGGAACATTGTGTTCTTAAGCCTTCAAATCAGTTTATAGGTCAAGGTTTTAGCATATACCCCTGCACCAATAACTCAGACCTATCTCATTTGAATCAACCTACACCATCAGTCCTTAGGGCTAACTTTGGTGAATTTTTGAAATTTGCCTCCAGGAGCTAAAAAAAGCCTTGTTGTTGCTCACACATGACCTGTGCAACATTCCTAGGCTCCTCCCATGCTCATATTATCTTGTCATGACCTGTACCAAACTTCCACACCTCATCAGGCTTTAGAAATAAGCTTAAATAAGTTAGTTTGAACTGAGACTTCCACCAAATGACCTAGAACTCACTGTAAGAGATCTTACCCATGCTTACATCATCATATATGACCTGTAGAACCTCTGACCCAAACATGTCAACCTACACTCTACCTTCAATGATCAACCACCTCACTGTTTGAGCTTGTAGTACCCTGAATCCACTCTGAAACCAACCTAAAGTCTCCAAAAACCAACTTAAATCACTGAGCACCACTAATAGACACCTACCTGCATGCCATTTCACTCATCCTTTTCCATTAATGCCATGTGACATTAATGACAACACCAACCAATGCAACAGGGTTCAACACATCATCCCCAGGCACCCTTACCCTAGTGTGGGATCCTCTGTCCAGTATTGTTTGTGAGCTCTTGAATTTACAGAGACCTGTTACAATGTTGTTTACCTCCCGTTCAACACTTTTCCCATCAGATCGGTCCTAGGCCGAGTGTAAATCAACTAAGTCTTCTTTCTCCATCTCTTGCTTAAGGTTTTTACTTTACATGATTATTTGTTTACGTTGTATTGTATCTTAACATCTATATAGCAATAATTACATCAGTTACTCTATAATAGGGTTTAATAAAAATCTATTTTCTTTAAATCAACCTTATTAAGGCCATAATCAAGGATATTGACGGTGTCGCTAAAAGGAACGATAACCAGATCGTGCCAAGCCAAGAACTCAGATGCTAATCAAATATCACAATCAATAAGATGAAAGCAATTCACCAGAATAACTTTACATAAAACTTTGCAAACAAATGAGCAACAATATCATATATTATTATGGAACTCAATGAAATACAATGAGAATGGGCCTTGCTTATATAGGCAAGGAATACCAATCTAAAAACAATTCAAGGCCATAGATTAAGCCATAAATCAAGGAAATAACTAGTTAAGTCCATAAATTTAGGAAAGAACTAGTCATCAAGGATCTAGTCAATACTATAGATCAAGGAAATAACTATACCTAACAACTAGATAATATCCTCCTAATATCTAAATAGATAACAATAAATATCCACACATATCAGTGGGTGACGATAAATATAAAAAAGGTAAATAAATTACCTATGTGAACATGAACTAAGGTAAATACCTACTCTAACACCCCCCTCAAGTGAAGCTAGCGGCCAAAATAGAAGTGGCATGTCAATAATATGAGTGTCCCGATAATTAGGCCTGATGAGGGTACTCATGTACAATATATCCATGAATAAATATCGAACCAAAATAAGGAAAGAATCCTACTAAAAGGAAAGAGAAAGAAGAATAAGAAGGAAGATGTTATCACGAACAGGTCCCCCAAAAACAACTTCCAAAACCCCAAGCATGCCACACAACTCAAGGTAGTGAGGTGATGCAAAAGGCTTTGTAAAGATGTCTGCAACCTGCTGCTGAGTTAGAATGTACTCTAAGAAAATAACTCCATCTTGAATGTGCTGACGAATGAAGTGTATGTGTATCTCAATATGCTTGGTCCGTTGGTGCTCAAAGGGTTACGAGAAATGTGAATTGCACTTTAATTGTCACACCAAAGTACAGTCGGTGAATCCTGTGGGAATCCAAACTCTATCAATAACTGTCAAAGCCAAAGAATCTGTTGACTCACTATAACTGTGCCATGTACTCTACCTTTGAAGATAAAAGTACGATAACTTGTTGATTTTTGCACACCCAAGCAAGTGAAGAAGAACCAAGACAAAAAAGATAGCCAAAAGTGGAACTCCTGTCATCAATAGAACTTTCCCAATTTGAATCTGTATATCCAACCAACTGAGTATAACCCCTAGTGTAGTGTAGGACAAAGTGGGAAGTGCCCTGTAAATAGTGCAAAATCCTTTTAGCAGCCTGTCAGTGACTACTATGAGGAGAATGTGCAAACTGAGATACAATCCCTACTGCAAATGAAATATCAGGGCAGAGTATGGGTCAAGTACATGAGACTTCCAACCAACTACCTATACAATGTAGGATCACAAAGTGGAGTGGTACATGTGGAAGTAAGAGTAACCCCATACTGAAAAGGAGATGGAATTGGCTTGCAATCAACCATATCAAAGCACTGAAGAAGATCATGGGTGTACTTTTGCTGACTTAAATGAATGCTTGAATCTTTATGATAAATCTGCAATCAAAGGAAATAATGCAATAACCCAAGATCTGTCATGTCAAATTATGTAGAAAGAGCCCTCTAAATACTATGAATGTGGGAAGAAGATTTTCCAGTAAGTAAAAAATCATCAACATACAAGACAAGTATCACAATATAATCAACAACATGTTTTAGATATACTATAGGATCGGGAGTGGCAACAAAAAAAATGATTAGATAGAGGAAAAGAATCCATCTTCTCATACCAAGCTTGAGGGGCTTGTTTGAGACCGTAGAGAGACCTTCGGAGTCTACAAACAAGAGAAGAATCCTGAACAAATCCAACATGTTACTCCATGTATATTTCCTCTTGTAAATATCCATGTAAGAAGGCACTCTTCACGTCCATCTAGTATACGGGCCACCCCTGTGATGCAACAATAACAAGTACAAGGCATACAAAATCCATCTTGGCAATGGGTGCAAAAGTCTTAGAGTAATCAATACCTTCAACTTGTGAAAAACCCTTTGCAACAAGATGAGCCTTATACTTGTCAATGGACCCATCAGCTGCATATTTGGTTCGGTATACCCACTTACACCTAACCATATTTCTTCCTTTAGGAAGAGATACCAAATCCCAAGTATGATTCTTCATCAAAGAAGAATACTCAGCTACCATCACATCATCCCACTCCTGTATCCCATGAGCCTTTGAAAAATACTGTGGATCCTCAAAAACTTCCTGACACAAAAGTCCAGAACCTATAGAATGTGTGTGATGATGCCTAGTGGGTGGAAGATCCTGTATGAAAGGTGTTGCCTCAGAAACTATAGTACGAGCCCACTTAGGCATAGTGACAACATCAGTGGGAATAGGATCCTCAATGACATCTATAACCTCCTTATCAACCTCCTCAAAGAAAGGATCCTCAAGATGAGATGAAGAAGAAGAAGTAGGCATGGAAGAAGATGAAGAATCATGAGGTGTGAAGCGCTCATCAAATTGAACATGTGTTCAAAAAAGAACCTCATGAGTATCAGAATCTAGAAGTTGATAAGCTCTCATGTCCTCACAATACCCTACAAAGATCAAGGGTTTTCTCTTCTTATCCAAGGATTTCCTTTTCTTCTTTGGCAAAAAGGCCCAAACATGGCTCCCAAAGACTCAAAAAAATGAGACATCTGGCTTAGTGTTGGACCAAGCTTCCTCTAGAGTCAAATGCTCAAGTGCTCTGTGTGGTGTGTGATTCTGAATGTAGTTAGCACAATTAACTACTTTTTGCCCAGTAGATAGGAGGTAAATATCTAGAATGCATCATATAGTTAGCCATTTTCTTCAAAGTTCAATTATTTTGTTTTTCTAAGCCATTATTTTGTGGAGTATGAGGAACAAGAATGCTAGTGAATAATGCCATAAGTTACCAAAAATTTAGAAAAACTCATTGCTGAAGTACTCCCCCCCATTATCAATGTGAAGGTTCTTTATGCAACTAGAAGATTGTTTCTCGACCAAAGCCTTGAAGACTTTGAAGTGTGAAAAAATATCACTTTTGTACTTGAGAAAATAAACCCAAGTACGCCTCGAGAAATTATCAATAAAGGTAAGTGCATACTTAGCTCCATTGAAAGAGGGGGTAGGAAAAACCATCAAGTCACTATGCACAAGCTCAAGTGGTGAAGAAACTCTCTTGGAAAAATTCTTAGGAAATGGATCTTGGTGTTGTTTCCCTAATTCATAGCCATGGAAAACTCCTTCATGAAAAGAAAATATAGGAAGACCATTAACCATACCATGAGTTCTCAACTCCTTCAAATATCTGTACATTGAGATCTCCAAATAATATTCGTGTCAAAGCTTACTCTCTGAGTATGCATGAGAAACCAATCCTATCCCTATAGAGGAAGTGTCATCAAAACCCTCAAAGTGACATAGTATAGAAACATGATTAAAATACCTTGAGCAATAAGTGAATGAGGCTCCAAAAAAGTTCATACTTCTGCCCCATGTGGTGTAAAAGTCATTATTTTTCCTTGACCAGAATGACAAATTTGATATACAAAAAGCAACATTTATGGTGATGTTAGGAACATACAGTGCATCTTGGATATTGCCACCATCAAGGTGTATGTCATCCTTTTCCCTTAATAGAAAGAAAGGAAGAATCTCCAACCTCAATTTTGGAAGTAGAACTCAAACCTAGAGATACAAAAGACTCGTATAATGTTGAAGAAGTCCTTGAAACACTATGGAAGAAGTCATGTGATGAGAAGCACCAGAATCTATAACCCAACTATCTACAAGTGGTGACTGAGATGATCCCAACAACATCAAGTGTACTTTTCCATGTTGATTAGAAGGAGGTGGAGTGGAGATAAAAAAATTGTGTTTCTTGACTAGCATCCTCTAAGGTTTTCATTATACTTATAACACCTATGTTCTTCATGACCAATACCCCCACAAAAACAGACATGAAAGGCTAGACTTATTCTTGAGATTTAAAGACTCAATTGGGTTTAGATATTGTTTTCTTTGGGTTTAGGAGAACTTTGAGATGGAGAAGGGGTTGATTTGGTTTTACTTTTTGGTTTTCCATTACCCTTAGTATTAGATGCAACTAATGCCTTTTGAGAGGTGGAAGACTCAAGGTTATATAAATTTGGATTCTTTCCTAGTAAGTCTTTTACAAAATGTTTCTAAGTCAAACATTTGGAATATGTCTCGTAAGGCATCCATGCTAGAGAAAAAGGTAGAAGAAAATATTTGGAATGGTCCTCTCAATTTGGATATAATTAAGTAAAAACACTCTTCATCTTTCTTATCTCTTCCAATTCCCTTCAATTGTGTCAAAAAATGCTTGAACTTGGTAAGATATTCTATAATTGACGGAAAATACTTCAGGATTAAGAGAAGTGATCTCAATTTCAAGTTATATGGATCTCATGTGATCCACCTTACCAATTAAACCCTCTAATTTCTCCCATATTTTGAAAGGAGAGTCACATTTTTCCAAATGAAACAAATGACTATCACTTACATAAGTTTCCTATCAAACCCATACACTCATCAAATTTACACTTGGTATTGAAATTTCTCATATTCTCTAGTGAACATTGGTTGTTCTGAAGAAGTTAAAGCCCACAATCCTTTCAGTGCTTAATTATTGTTTCCATTCTTGGTTTCCATAGGTGTGGTAATTATGTGTTGTTAATGGCTCAACATGATCTAATGTAGAAGTAGATAAAGTGCATCATTCTCAAAAAATCACTAAAAGAAATGCAAGAACCAAGCAATGCAATAAGAGCCCCCTAGATTTTGACACTTTATAATGAGTGTGTGTTACAATATGGAACTTTATAATTATAGTGAAATTCTCAAAATAAATATTTCCAATGGAAAAGATCATGAAAAAACAAGCACTTTTGCAAAAAACGACACTTAAATCCGAGTTACCAATCAAAAGATACAAGCTTTTCAATTTTATGCTCTACTATTTATTTTAGTTGCCACTAAAACAAAATAAAATGCTCTTACCTTCACCACACAAATAAAATCAAAGGGGGCTAGAGTTAAGTATCACTTGCTAGTCACAAGTTTTGGCACCTCATACCATACCATATAACCGGGGGCTAAGGATTTCAATGGGTATAAAGGAAAAAAATTTCCCTCTAAAAAATCGGCTCTAGGCAACAAAAAATGTTGCAGCACAGAAGAAACAAAACCAATTTGGATCTCGCAAAACCCATAAAAAACAAGAAACCGTTCCTCTAGGTCTTCTTCCACGCTGACATGAATTCCAAAGCAAATCAGTACGTGCTTCTTCCTCTGCAACAACCAAAAAACCGTAAAAGTGATTACCTCCAAAATTGGTCAAGTTTACATTCATTCTTAGGGTTTTGACACCTTCTAAATATAATGGAAGACTTTGTTAAAAATAAAAAATAACACAACAACAAAATACAAAAAAATACCCTTATGAATATACGAAAAACCTTATTTGTAAAATAAAACTTACAGATGGATGTCAACATCAATCTCCAGCTTTGATACCATAAAAGGAATGATAACCAGATCGTACCAAGCCAAGAACTCAGATACTAATCAAACACCACGATCAATAAGATGAAAGCAATTCACCAGAATAAATTTACAAAAACCTTTGCAAACAAATGAGCAACAATATCATATATTATTATGGAACTTAATGAAATACAATGAGAATGGGCCTTGCTTATATAGGTAAGGAATAACAATCTAAGAACCAATCAAGGTCATAGATCAAGCCATAAATCAAGGAAAGAACTAGTCATCAAAGAACTAGTCAAGACCATAGATTTACGAGAGAACTAGACATCAAGGATCTAGTCAATACCATAGATCAAGGAAAAAACTTGTCAATACCATAGATCAAGGAAAGAACTATACCTAACAACTAAATAATATCCCCATAATATCTAAATAAATAAAAAAAGAAATATCCACACACATAAGTGGGTGGGAATAAATACAATAAAGGTAAATAAAGTACCTAGGTGAACATGAGCTAAGGTAAATACCTACTCTAACAGTCGCTACTCAAGAAGTCGACGAAACTTTCCCCCTGCTCACGTTGGCCTTCACCTGCCAAAGATGATAGCGTTGATGTGTTTGACATAATTAGTGGTGGTGGCGATGATTGTGGCCCTTAGGTACTACCTTTTCAAGACAAGTCTCCCCCTTGATTCTTGTGATTTTCCTAACTAGGCAGGTCGAGGAAGAAAAGAAAAGAAATGATAACGATGGTTGGGGAACCCATACCTAACATGATAGATCCTCCTAGTGATAGCGGTTGAAGTATCAACCCTGATGACCCTCCACCTTTTTTGGCTCCCATTTTCACTTTTGTTGCCTAACACTTCGTGCCTTGGTATTTGTGTTATGGGTGATCCTTGCATTTATAACTTTTTTTGAAAAAATATTTTCATTAATTATATAATTTCTCTTGTCATGACTTTATATGAATTTTTTTTTGGGCATATTCATACCAAATTGGGCATTACTAATGACATTCATAGTAACATAGGTGTGAAACAAGGTTGTCCACTATCGCCTACACTTTTTGGGCTCTATATTGATGAATTAGAGGATCCTATCTCCACAGACTTAGGTACCATGAATGGTTATAGCCTCCTTGGGCTCTACATTGCTATTTTATTGTTTGCAGATGACATTATTTTGCTTTCACACACAATTACAGGACTTCAAAATCAGCTTGATGCATTGAGTGATTTTTGTGATAAGAAAGGCCTAGAAGTAAATCTTGCAAAGACAAAACTCATGACATTTAATACAACCAAGAAAGTGGCATCTACAATGAATTTGTTGTACAAAGGAAAACAAAATGAGGTGGTGTACTCTTACACCTACTTGGGTGTGGTTTTCTCTGGTCCACCTTTTAGCTTTGTTCCGGCAATAGAAGCAAGACTAAGCAAAGGGTATGCAACATTGACGGTCTTGGAAAGACAATGTTTTCAGCTCCAATTTCAAGATATTCTGACAAAGATTCAAAATTTTCATACATTGGTTACACCAACACTTTTATACGGATGTGATGTTTGAGGTCCATATTTTAGACAAAATGATTTCAATTGTATGGAAAGAGTTTTCATTTCCATGTTATCAAAGAATATTCGAGCCAAAAGAACAATTCCTCACTCAATTATTCTTGCCGAGTTTGGGGTATGTCCTCTCTTTATCTCTTTGATTTTCAATGTTATCACTATGTTGCATCAGCTTCAATGCATGACAAATTCATTTTTTGGTCAAAATAGGTATTCATATTTGGCACTTCAATCTTCTGTACAACTTGCCAAAAAGGGTTGCAAATCTTGTTGGTATGCAAGAATTACTACTCTCCTTCAGAAGCTGAATATTGATATAGATAGACTCCCTCCTCTTGGCTTTTCTGTTAATGCTCCTCAACTTACTAAACAAGAAGTTAACATGGGTATACGAGACGAGCTCACTAAGTCTTATTTTAAAGTTACATGGTTTTCTCCAAAAGAACCTTTGAAACCAAAGCTTCTTCACTATTTTCAATTTTATTCCCGTTTCCATGAAGATCAAAACAAAATTCCAGAATACATGAAGAGGTTTTTACCTTCATGCCTAAGGATCCCTTTAGCTCAGTTTCACATTTGCTCTCACCCTCTTCGGATGGAATCTGATCATAGCCTTCTATAACATGAGCGGATTTGTCAGTTGTGTTTTCTAGAATCTGAAAGTGAAGAGCATTTTATATTCAAGTGTCCCATCTACTATGAAATCATTGTCTTTTAAGAGATTCCAATGGATCTTTAAGGAGTCTCATTTGATATGAAGATCAGAAATGCTTAGCTTTATTTATTCGTGAGATACTTCAAATTCGGGAGAGAACACTCAAATTGCAGTCCTCAAATACAAATGAGTACAGAAATATCAGTTCTTACTTCCATATTACTGATTTAAGGAATCTTAAGAGATCTCATATACAGACAACTTGGTCCAGATGTGTCAGACAACACACTTTTTATTGGTTTCAAGATCTGCAACCTTGTAGCGGTTGATTTGTTGTTTCCTTTTTCTGGAGATGTTTTGGCACTCCCTTTATGTTTTGGTTTTTGGTTTGTATTTTCTGTCCCATAGACCATTCTTGACCTTCTGTGGACATTAATATCCAAATTAAATTAAATTAAATTCCACCTATTATTTATGAATACCGCTTCCAAATTGAATAAAAACAAACTTATAAAAAACAAAGAAACACAATCACACCCCCCCCCTCACATACTTCCCAACCTCAACTAAACCCTCCCGAGTCCCCACGAACTTTGCAACCTCAACTACAATGCTACGATTTGTAAAATCAAATATACACAATTTTGCCTGCAAATGATTGGAGTAGGGCGATTATTGAGGAGTCAATTACGAATGACAACGGAGACTCGACCCTGTGACCTCTGGTCTTCGTAAAGCCATTCTTCATTACGGCTGTACCATACCATAGAGGCCACTACTGAGAAGTCAGGTACAATGACATCCTATCTTACAGTATCTGCATTGTGCAGGCGATCTTTCTTTTATTTTTTCCCCAAGTTTGTGCAGCTATCTAGCAATATTCATTGGCCCCAAATTGCATAGAATGGTTATCAAGAATGCAATGTCGAATTCTGAACAAGATCTTTGATAAGGCTTCTTTATGTTTTTAGGTTTTCTCCCTTGCCTTATTGTCTGGCACGTCCCCAAGTTGATGTTTTGTTGACCTGCGTGGGTTTGTCAGTCCCACTTAAACTGTTTTTTATGATTTTTGAAGTTATTATAAATAAGCATTATTTAAGCATGGTGTTTTATAATTGCATCATTTGTGTATGGGTTATATGTTTTCAAATTTGTTTCCTCAGCGAATTTTCCTACATCCCTGGATTTTATGGTTTCTTAGGGTTCCATAAAAATAGAGATTCTTTTTATGCTTTGAATGTCCACCCTATCAGCAAATGAAGGATCATTTGCTCTTTCAAATTAATACCTTTAGTCCAATGGGTGTGGATGATGGCACCTCATCCAATCCACCAAGGTACAAATCCCCAGAGATACAGAATAAAAAAGGGTGAGGCCGGGTTCAGGTTCCAGGCGAATTTAGTGGAATGGACACCCTCAGTCCTTGGTACTAAGCCTGAGAAGGCTGCAAGGTTCCACATCAAGATATTTATCCTTCAATCAAAATGCAAAATTAGTACCTTTACGTCTGTAGAGTTAAAATGATTAAAATGGATATAAGTTTATTGAATACTTTTTAATTTTTCTTCTTTTGATTCTGTAATGCCCTAATTCTTTTCTTTTTTCTTTTTAAGGTAATCTTTAGGTAGGATATGGAGGATACTCAGGCATCATCCTCTGCATCATTACAGGGGAACAATGTCCCTCCACACGATGCATGGCAGCAAGCATATCACAGGGTTGCTCCTCAATGGCGCCAGTGGAAGAAATCACAGGTTTGTGGTTTCCTGTGCTTGTTATATCGCAGTAATTTTATAATAAGAATGAAAGATGCTCATGAGATTTTAGCTTTTGATCTCATGGTTATTTAGAGAATTACTATTTGAGAATTTCATTTAAGATTCAGGTGTTGAAACATATGCATATACTGCACACTTATATTGATGCAATTTAGGGTTTGAAGTCAAGGGTTCCAGAACTTGTGGGTTTATGGATATTTTATATTTTATGGTGGCGATAATTGGGGAGGCATGGAGTGATTCTTTGAATCTTATCTGCAGAGACCCATTATTCAAATACCCATATCAAGAGTAAACCAGATTGATGCTGGCAAACTTGATGTCGAAATCTCAGCTATGTTGAAGGAACAGCTCGTCAAGGTTTTTTCTGTTATAAAGGTATGCATATGCACATTGTATATATATGTTTATGCCAAAGTTTTTATTACATGTACTTGGAGATTGATTTTCTGAGTGATATAAGGCTGGAATAGATTGCTGGGTGATGGTGTTTGCGGCAATTTCAATTTTGGAAACTGTGAAAGAGGTTTATAGCTTCTTCTCAGCAAGGCAAACTGTGTTTTTATTCTGTCTAGCCAGGGTGGTTATTTCGATATGAACCAGAGCTAGATGCTTTTCTTCAGTTCCTGATTTGGCGGTTCTCAATTTGGGTTGATAAACCTACTCCAGGAAATGCACTTATGAACCTGCGGTATAGGGATGGACGATCAACAATGGTGGTGCGAAAAGAGGAAGGTTAGGTGGTGAAACATGCTTTTTTTTTTGGTTTTCTTTCTAATCAATCAGTAGGCAGGGAGTGTTTTTGTTTTTCTGTGAAGACAACCAGTTAAGCTACGATGCCAAACCTGGCATAATGATATTAGGCAATAAAATTTGTGTTTTTGAGATTTAGGACAGATTTTCCTTGACAGTAAGGTAAATCCAAGGGCCACTTACTCTTTTAAACTTTTTTATATTAAGAGTGTTTTTGTTTTTCTGTGAAGACAACCAGTTAAGCCACGATCCCAAACCTGGCATAATGATGTTAGGCAATAAAATTTGTGTTTTTGAGATTTAGGACAGATTTTTCTTGACAGTAAGGTAAAACTAAGGGCCACTTACTCTTTTAAACTTTTTTATATTAAACTTATCTGATTATATTGATAATCCTACATGTTATAGAATATATGTAATGGTTTGAGTTAGTTGGTAGCTTGGCAACTAAGAGGTATAGTTCATGGTTTCAAAATCAGTTGATAAACATTTTAAATGTAATGCACACTTGAACATCAACGAATGAAGCACTGCTTCCTCGTCTCTCTCTTTTTCTAGTGTTCTATTTCTTCGTTTCTTTATGGTATGAAAGCCCAAGGAGACGGGTCTTTGGATTTGAAGGTTAAGGTCAGAGTCCACGTGATATCTGATTTGTGTGCAGCTGCGCAGGTGCACACACTTATCCTTTGCGGCTTTGCCTAGTTTGTGCACCTTTCAACTTAGAGTTCACTTTTGCACGCCTCTCGCAGTGCGTGCACTCACATCTCATGGCTGAATTACACTTGCTCGTAATCCTGTGCAGAACTTGTGGTCACGCAAGTCTTGCAGCCTTATGTAATGTCCCCATTCCTACCTCCACGGTCTAGTGACTGGTTTTCCGTCTTAGCCTTGGTCATACCCAAGGGGCTAGCGGCGTAGATGGTTGTTGGGTATGGTTTTCACCTACATTTCACTTATATGTTATGTTTTGGCGTTATGCATGTACTTTATGATGACTTAACTGAAAAAGGTGGGGTAATGTTCTATTTCTTCGTTGGGGTCACTTAAGTGGGCCTTTTTTTGGCCTAGGAGAAATAAAGTCACTTTAAGTGACGATTAAAACATGACATATCTCCAAGGGGGGTCGAATTAGGGTTTTATGGGCACTTTTATGATGGAAAAAGTTATAAAAGGTGGTGTTTGGGGAGGAAAAAGGATCGGGGATCATTTTGCCATCTTATGTTGGAGCTTTCAACTTGCTTTCCTTGCTTGTGGAGGTGAAATTCCGCAGGAACCTTAGCTTCGGTAGTGAAAGATCTACCCCTAGCTAGTAGAGCACTCTTCAGTGGTGAAAGATCCAACCCTAGTTTGCTATTGTGGAGTTTATTCAGATCGGGTTGTTAGATTCAGAGTTTCAGAGGCTTGTTGATCCAGTTTCAAGTCCAAAAAGAGAAGACAACCATATTCAGTAAGAGAGATCATCTATTTTATCAGTGGAAACTTCTTGTTATTGCATGTCATTGCATGTTGATGCATGTTACTTGCATGTTAGTTTAATTGCAATAAAAATGAAGATATTGGTTATTTTTTGATTTTATACCTTGCTGCCATAATTGTACATTTGGTGTCATATTTTTCTATATACTGCTGTCAGAAAAATCAGATCGTTATTTGTGAAAATTTGGTTGGAAATCTTGAATATAAAATAAATCCAGAAAAGGGATATTTCACCTTATTGTGCTTGTTCATATTACCTCATAGACTTACACCCTGTGCAGAGGCTTTAGAGCCTTGCATATCCCATCGACATATTTGCGCCCACCTGCAAAGCTTCCCTCATAGTCTTGTGACACACTTTTGTATAGTTCCTCACATTGTACACGCTGGCATCCTTTAGCATCCACGTGGAGACTCCTAGTTTTTTATGCAGCTTGCTGAGTGGCACCTTGTGACACGTTAGAAAATCTCACTATGTAACTGTCAGAGCCAGAAGCCCAATTGTCAAGAGCTCAACCGTCACGCATGGAAGATGGAATGATTTGTAACTACGTCCTTTCAATACCGTGTTATGTTTTAACTGCCTTCTCGCATTGTTGTTTAAATATTTGGTCTACACAATTGCGTAAGGGTTGGTTATCATTCACAAGTGGACACCCTTCAGAGCGGAACTAAATTGTAGAAATACTTGCATGCTTTGTGTATCTTGTAATTCCTGCACTACTCTGTATTTCATTCCAGTCTAGGCAAATGAGTCAGGAAGCATTTCCCTACTGATCACAAGAGTTGGCCCTCTTAGCCTTGTTGTAACATTGTACACCTCTGTACTTATTTTCCCTATTGTCGATTAATGAATAGAAGTTGCTTTTCTTGCAAATAAGACTTTCACTACATCATCGTGTGTTTGGTTCATTACACTAATAACCTTCATGCACTTTTATAATCCTTGTTGCCATCTCTTGTCCCCTACACATGGTCTAGGGCAATGTGGTGTGTACTGCCGATATCGAAGCATCACTCTACCTTTATATGCATGTAAAGACATGAACAAAATAACACAAGGAAGGAAATGAAGTTGGTTCTATTTCCATCTACCCCAAAGAATGTCATGTCAAGAGTAAGATGGCTGATGAATAGACAAACATCCAAAAGCTAACTAAGGATAACTTGGAAGCACATTGCACTGAACTCTTTGTCTAGTTCTGTGAGTTGATGGCTTAACTCAATTCAACAGATTCGCCTTATTTCTCTCATTTGTCTCACACGTGATTTCATAATCAAACCCCTGTCAAGATCCAGGAGAACCTTGACATTCTAGTATTTGAAGGCAAGATTGACGCTGCAACATTGGATAAATAGCTTCGCCAACTTGAGGCTTACTTCTCCGTCAACAACTTCATTGACAAAGAGAAGCTCACTTGCGCAACATTGAAGATGGCCATTTTAGTGTCACATTTGGTGGAGACATTCAACATACGATGCGACAAGGAGTTCCAGTCCATAGGGACTTGGAATGACTTCGGATGCGCTATGCGAGAGTACTACCCCCTCAAAAAATGAGGATGAATGCATGAAGTTTTAGGAGTCGTGACAACTCAAAGAGCAATTTTGAACATACCAACGAGTTCCATGACTATGTTTTGCACTTGTGTGAGGACCTCACATAGCAACATAAGGTGTTGAAGTACAATAGTGGACTTTTACCTTATATATGTGCAAAGATGGAGTTTTTGACATTTGACTCTTTAGGTGAAGCACACCACAACGACACAAAGATGGAGGCCAAGGCAAAGATTAAGCAACACGTTGCATCTTCATCTAGTGGGGTGCATAAGAATTTGCTGGTGCACAATGCACCATCTCAATCCCTTGCTCAAACAAATAGAAATCTTCGTGCCAAAGGGAACAACATAAGAAGGTTGTGCAACAAAATCAAAAAGCTCATGTGCTTTCTAACTCAGATAAAGGCAAGAAGAAATGAGGTGGCAAGTATTGTCATTGACATTGCTCGCACACCCACGACGATTTTGAACGCCACGTGCGACAATCACTGCTTGTCAAGTTTTGCACAAACAAACGACATTGATCTAGATAGTTCTTGTTTGAGCATCAATGCAAATGTCAACAATGCTTTGGAGGAACACGAACATCTATTCACGCGAAGTTTTGGGTAAGAGGACAACTTCCCCATGTCATCATCAACAATGGGAGTCAAAAGAACAT
Source organism: Taxus chinensis (assembly GCA_019776745.2). Taxonomy (NCBI): domain Eukaryota; kingdom Viridiplantae; phylum Streptophyta; class Pinopsida; order Cupressales; family Taxaceae; genus Taxus; species Taxus chinensis. The sequence continues at coordinate 19,757,606 of CM034151.1, forward strand.
CATTTCTCAAGGCATTGACGATCTCTTGAACCAACTCCGACGTGCACATTACATCACCAAGATTGACTTGAAGTTAGATTATCATCATGTTTCAGTCCATCTCGAAGAAGTTCAAAAGACAAATTTCAAGACACGAGAAGGATTGTACGAATGGTTGGTTATGCCTTTTGGCTTGATCACTGTCCCAACAACATTCACGTGCTTGATCGATGATCTACCCAAGTCCTTCCTCAACTCCTTCGTCATTGTCTACTTGGATGACATCCTCATCTTCAACAAGACTTGGGAGGAGCATGTGGAGCACATCTTGTGCATCTTAGACACCTTGCACAAACACAAGGTTTAGCAAAGTGTACATTTGACACACATAGATTCGATACTAGGCTACATCATTGACCGCAAAAGAATAGATGTAGATCCAGAAAAGATCAAAGTGCTCCAAGTTTGGCCTACGCTGCACTATCTCATAAAATCAAGGAGTGTTCTTGGACTCACAAATTTATACCGTGGGTTTGTCCTCGATTTCACGCACTTATCATGGCCTCTTAGCTAGATAACACATGTAAAAGCGATGTTTGATTGGACTCATGTGCAATAGTGTGCTTTTGAGGTTATCAAGCAATGCCTATTCTTGCAATACCTGACGTTGAACACTTGTTCGAACTACACACCAATGCATTTGACTCTATGCTTGATGCATTACTTATACAACAAGGGCATCCATTCTCATACCACTCAAAGATGTTTTGTCACATGGTGCAAAGGTATTCCACCTATGAAAAGGAGTTGAATACTATTGTGCAAGCAATTAAGTAATGACACACTTTGGGTAAGGAGATAGTTATTAATTTTGTTCATAAGCCACTTCAGTTTTTGCAAATGCAAAACAAGTTGGAAAATGTGTGACACATGACGTGGATGGCTTACCTACAATAGTTCCATCTCATGATAAAGCATAAGCAAGGTAAGTATAACAAGGCAACAAATTGCCTTCGTCAACTGCTGGTACATGCGCGGTCACAAATTTTTAGATTGAGTTTCTTTTTACTCAATTGATAAGGACTTTGGAGATGCATATACAATTCTTGTGTAGGGTGAACAGGTTCGGGAGTTCTACCTAGGTGACAAGCTTCTCTACAAGCTTGGCCATCTCTGTGTACTAGATGACACACCTTGCTAGAGACTCATTTGGGAGGCGCTTTGTGCCAAGACATCGAAAAACTTCAACACTACAAAGACTTTAGCCACATTGTAGTCGCATTTTTGCTGACAACACATGTGCACAACTGTGGAGCACAAGATCAATTCTTGCATTCCTTGTTGCATTGCCAAGCCCACAAATAAGAAGCTAGGACTTTATACATCTCTAAGTTCCATCTAGACCATGTAAACCCATCAACATGGACCACATGACTAGATTGCCTAGGACAAAGTGCCAAAACAATGCAGTGTTTGTTGTATGGGATAGGCTTTCAAAGATGGCCATCATGGTTCCTTGCGAGAAAAGTATTGGCAAAGTTAGTACTGCCTGCATGTTCTTCACCCACGCACAAGTTCACTTTAGACTCCCAACATCCATTGCATCTGATCGAGATCCTCGTTTTGTTTCTCATTTTTGGAAAACACTACGGGAATAGATGGGTACATAGCTTGATTAGTCAATGATATTTCATCCTCAGACAGATGGACAAACAAAAGTTGTCAATTGCACTCCAATTCATCTTTTGCATATGTACAACCGTGTGGATGCTCGCACTTGGGATGATAACTTGCCTTACATCCAACATGTTTACAACAGAGCTATTCAAGGTTCTACGGGGCATAGCCCATTTCAAACATGTTTTGGATTCCCACCAACAACACCTCTTGACATTTCCTATTGTGTACTAGTAGACACTATATCATGTATTTAGGAAAAGGAAGCAAACAAAGCATAGAAGTTTTTGGACCACATACAATTTTTCATTATCAGGTTTAACATTTTTTTTCGCACTCTGTGATCTGGATGAGCACTTGGAGCAAGACCGACCCATGTCAGCATTCAAAGAAGGATGTATGAAATTCTAGTTTTAGAAGGTACCGAAATCTATTTTAGTAGTGAATGATTGAGATGAGTATTCAGAGCAATATCAACAATCAAAGCTAGATTTCTAAAAGTCTATGTTTTAGAAACTCCTAAAATCTATTTTTAGTGGGTTTTCAATAGCTTTTAGTATTTTGCATTTTTGAGGGTCTTTGGAGAATTTCTAGGCTTTGGACGGTATGATGATAGCTGAAGTACCATCATCGTAGCGACTTTTTTCGAGTTCGTTCCATCATCTTTCCTACGGATCTTGCGGTTAGGAAATTGGGTCAATGGGCTAGGAGATATGACCCCAACAAGGAGCACTAAAAATAATAATAATATAATTATACTGTTATTTTCGGATTTTGGCTTTTTTGCTCATTCGAATTCACCCCCAAGGTGGATGCATGTCATCTCCATGTAGGATGACCTTTCGGTTCCCATTCGGAACCCTTCATTTACTATTCCTAGCAACCTTCCATTTTCTACATTGTTTGTCTATAAAGAAGATGGTTTCGAATAGAAACATGAGTTTGCAAGTTGAAAGTTTTCATAGGCATAAATTCTAGGTTTACAAGTTTTGAGACACACATCTCTCCTATAGAGTTTGCCATTTGTATACATCCTTATTTGCAGAGGATTGTGAGGCATACATCTCTCCTACAGAGTTTACCTTTTTGCGTATATTCTTGATTGCAAAAATATTCGTCATACATCTCTCCTATAGAGTTTGCCTATTTGTATACATATTCACTAAATTTATTTTATTTCTACTATTACATATTGATTTTTACAACCCAATTCTGTTTTAATTCTGCAATACAGTTCTTTAATTTTGCAATTTAAGTGATTTCATTATGAATGTATTGCCATAACACATTACACACCACCGTTAGTGTGTTGCCCATCGAATTCCAAAAATAATTCAGATCACTCCCAACATAAGAACAAAGAGTGCCATGATGCACATCACATACCTCACGCATTCCAAGTTGGTGATAAAGTCTATTGTACCTTCAAAAGGAACTATTGAAGGGTCCACACCAAAAGATCAAGCCTATGCGCTATGATCCTTACACCGTTTTACGCACAACTTTGGAGAACACCTTTATTCTTGATCTTTCCTTGTACTGTGGCATGCACCTAGTATTCAACGTGGAACTCCTTAAGTCGTACTTCCCTTCTTTGCTTGAGTCTGTAGTAACACAAAATCCTTATGATTTGGATCCCGAACATTTGCACTCCTCAGATAAGGATCAAATTATTTAAGTAACAGACACACAAATCCGCTGAGGCACACATCAACTTTTCAAAGTTGTCAAGGCTAGGCAATATGCTGATCAAGCTCAATGTTACAACCTTCAACAACTTCAAGTGCAGTTTCCATAGCTCAACACAAACGCAATGGTGACCATTGTTTATCAAGAAAAAGCGAATGGTATGTGCATTGGCATTCTCACTTCTCCTTTGCACCCTTGCGCATCTTACACACTTCTCAACTTGGAGTTCATTTTTACATGCCCCTTGTAGTGTGCGCACGCATAAGTCTCACAGCCGAATCACAGTTTCTTGCAATCTCGCACAGAACTTGTGTATGCACAAGTCTTGTGGCCTTTTCGTACTTTCTTGCAGTGCCACAAAACTTTGTGCCCTGTGCAGAGCCTTCAAAGCCTCACAAAACTAATCAGCATCTTTGTGCCTGTGTGCAAAGCTTGCCTCACCTCACAGTCTTGCGCCATCTTTGCAGCACACTCTCGCACAATTCCCTGTAATGTGCGCAAGGACATCCTTCATCATCCACGTAGAGATCCCCGGTTTCTACACAGCTTACCAAGTCGCAGCTTCCCAATTCTGTGGCCTAGTAGAGAATGTCATTGCGTAACCGTTGGAGTCAAAAGTACAGTTGCCCCACACATCTAGAGGAAGTTCAACTGTCACACATGGAAGATGGAATGACATATAACTCCTCTCCTTAATTACCAAGTTCTGTTGTAACTGCCTTCTTGGATTGTTGTATAAATATGTAACATACACAATTGCCAAAGTGTTGGTTATCATTCGCAAGTTGACACCCAGCGGAACTAGATAGTAGGAATATTTGCATGCTTTGCTATCTTATAATTCTCACACTACTTTGTATTTCATTCCAGGCTAGAAAAATCAGCTAAGATGCATTCCCCTGCTGATCAAAGACCTTGCCCTCTTAGCTTTGATGTAGCATCATACGCCTATGTACTTATTTTCCCTATTCTCCATTGATGAATAGAAGTTGCTTTTCCAGCAAATAAGACTTCCGCCATATCATTGTGTGTTTGGTTCATTGCGCTAAAAACTCATGCGACTGTTAAAGTCCTTGTAGCTCTCTTTATAGTATGACTGTCCCCTGCAAATGGTCCAGGGCTATGTGGTGTGGATCAATATTTGAGGAGTCATAGATGAGGTGTGACGGGAGGAATTAAGGCATTTGTATAGAAGAAAGAGAGAGACCCAAGATGAAAGAGAGTTAACTCAAAGACAGATTGTAGAAGCAGCCTGAAGGATACTACAACTGATTTTTCTGACATCAGGTAGAAAGACTAGACATACAGACATTCAGAGAAAAAATCATAGATGCTTCTGCATTTGATTTCTGCTGGAACTTTCTGCATAGCACTTTGGTAAGAAGAGAATTCCATATACAATTGTTTTTTTAAGTCAAAGAAAAAGAATTACGAAAAATTTCTGATCCTTTTTGTTTTGAGTTTGAGAAAATTATAATAAGATATATAGCTCTGATACCAAGTGTAAAAACCACCCAAAATGCACCTGATTTTTTTTGGTTTACAACAATTTAATGTCCCTTGTCACATCAAGTTACTAATTAAATGGCAAGAATCGACAAGGCAAATAGACAGCAAGGGCAATTTTGTAATTTAAGAGACAGCAAGTTCCTGCTTACTCAGTTGGGTTAAGTGGATTATCAAAACTGAATATTTATAATCCTGTTAGAAATGATGACTTTAGGAACCTCATGAAGTCTGACCACCTCCTTGACAAACTGGCAGGAAAAAATAGGCTGTCAAGTTTACAGCGATAAAATGCACCACCTTGGTGAGTTTATCAACTACTGCAAGAATGGTGTCGTGCCTATTCTTCAATTTAGGCAACACTGTAATAAAATCCATGAAAATAGTTTCCCATTTATCTTTTGGAATGGCATGTGGGTAGAATTGTCCCCCAGGGTGACAATGCTCAGCCTTCACTTGCTGACATTCAAGACACTTGGCCACGAAATGAGCTACATCAAACTTCATTCCCGGCCAAAAATAAAATATTTTTAATTTGCGAGTCATCTTTGTGACTCCCGGATATGCAAAATGCGATGCGATACAGACTTCTTCCAATACTTTCTTCCGCAGATCACCCAAAATCAGAACAAAGATTCTTTTGAACAGTCTAGGTAACCTGTCTGAATCTAGTGAATATCCCTTGCATTTCTTACTCAAAGGGTCCCATCCAAATCTAATGATATCCCTTGCACTTCTTACTCAAAGGGTCGCTAATAAGTTTGACTATGAATACTGGAAACTCAATATTCTAGACCAACATACCAGTTTGAGCGGTCTAGACGGGTAAGGTCAGAAACAAACCTTTATTTGAGAGAATTCGTTCACGATCCAAGAAAATAATTTTTGAAGAGATAAACCAAGAGCAGAGAGTTGTGATCAGAATCTGAAGACAAAGTACTCTGTTTTGATCACCGATGTTTTCTGTGAAGTCCCGAGGCACCTTTGAAGTTGGACAAAGGTGTTCTTGAGTTTTCTAACTGATACAAAGACAGTTGTGACTTTTGAGAGGTAATAGAAAGTCAATCTGTTTCTTTCTGTTATCAGAAGCAATTTCTGTTTTTTATTATCAGCAGTACAAAGTTGGAAACCTAAAGAAACTTATTGAATATAAACAATTAATTTCTTTGTAATGGAATTACAATAATATAAATGAAAAAAAAACAGAACAGTGATTATATATCTGAGCCACTTCGAGGAGGCAACCTCCAGAACTTTACAATAAGACTATAATTCACAATATGATAATACGGGAAAGCTTTGGTGATCCTTATATATAAACATAATTAGGTAGGTCACACCCCTCCATCTTAGTTAGGTTGGTCTTAAGGAACAATTAACTAATGAAAGTAAAGAAACATTATGTAAGCCATAAGTCAGACCACACATAACCCTATACATGATAGGTTAAGGTTGTAACATGCTTCTCCCCTTCACTTTGCTCGCATTTCCTCCTTAGTCGGTTGCACTTCAAGAGTTTTTTTTAGAAGGCAATCTATAGCTATTCCCAACTCATCCCATGTTACTACTTTTTTCACATGGTCACCATCCCGAATCCCAAGTCTCCCCTCTCCAATCTGCATGTTAAACCTCGCAACCCTCTTTTCTATAGTCTCAATCTGTGCATTAGCCTGTGGTTGAGAACAGGGATGGAAGCCTGATAAATTTATTAATATGCAAATTTTAACTTACAATGAGAAGAATGGCTGCAATATTTATACATACTGCACAACCAAAATTAAATAACAAATATGGTTGTACAATTTAAACAACTTAACCAAAATACAAACAAATATAATATGGGAATATAATTCCCACAAACAAACAAAATTATATTCGTAACTATATAACAAACTAACCTACTAATGGTAAATAGTAAAATATGCAAAATTACTATTACCCTATAGTTTATACCCAACATTCCCCCCCTTAATTCTGCATTGTTTCAAGCGAATATGAGAGAAATTCTCTGAATGTCTTGAATTTATCCCGTGCAAGTGATTTTGTGAATACATCTGCTCGCTGTTGCTATGTTGGAAAAAATAGAAGCTGAATGTTGTGTTGTATAACATGTTCGCTAATGAAATGTACCTGTACCTCACTGTGCTTCGTCCTCTCATGAAACATTGGATTGTGAACAAGTTTTAGAACACCTTCGTTGTTAACGTACAAGATGGTATGTTTCTCTTGTGGTAGTCCAAGTCCCTTAAGTATGTGATGTAGCCATATCGTTTTGCAAACTCCACCTGTAGTGTGATATTCGACTTCTGTGGAAGATCGAGAAACAAAGTTTTGTTTCTTGCTTCCCCATGGTATTGGACTAGATCCCAAAATGAATACATATCTAAAAGTGGATTTCATGTCATCAATGTTACCTGCATGATTTGAGGCCGAATATCCTGTCAAGGAGAATTGATCATTCTTCTTGTACTCTAGGCCAAAGTCCACAATTCCTCTAATATGCCTCAGGATTTGCTTTGCAGCTTTCCAGTGACAAACTCTTGGTTTTTGCATGAACTATGAAAGATAGCTAATTGCAAAGCTGATGTCTGGCCTCATGTAACTCAAGTAAATGAGACTCTCGATCAATTGTCGATAGAGAGTTGCATTTACCTGTGGTGATGGATTTGTACGAGACAATTGAAGTCTTGTCTCCATAGGTGTGGAAATCAGAATAGAGTACATCATCCGAAACTTCTTGAGCATAGTCTTGGCAGATTTCAATTGAGATACAAAGATGTGATTCTCTTTTTGCCATACTTCCAAGCCAAGACAATAGTGCATTAGCCCGAGATCTGTCATGGCGAACGATTAGTTAAGATCTTACTTCGTTGCATCGATCATCTTCACTGTGATGCCAATGATGACTAGATCATTGACATAAATAAAAATAATCACAATATCCCCCTTGTTTTTTGAGGTAGAGATTGGGGTCATAAGGATTCCTTTGGAATCCTTGTTGAACGAAATGCTCATCATTTTTGATATACCATGCCCGGGGAGCCTATTTAAGACCACAAAATGATTTGACGAGTCTACATATCTTTTTTTTTTCCAGGTATGACAAAACCTTCTGGTTGAGATGTAGACTTCTTCCTGCATGTCTCCATTGAGAAAGGAACTTTTCACATCCATCTGGTGGACTTTCCATCCAAACTATGCAACTAGAGTAAAGATCATCCTGATTGTCTTGATCTTAGCTGTGGGAGCAAAAGTCTCCTTGTAGTCAATGCCTTCCTTCTGAGCATACCCCTTTGCTACTAGTCTCGCCTTGTACTTGTTAATGGTCCCATTGCTTTGTACTTTGTTTTGAAAATCCATTTGCATCCAATGGGCTTCTTCCTTGGTGGAAGATCAATAAATTGCCATGTGTTGTTTTTCATTACTAATTGATAGTCAGCCACTATGGCATTTTCCAAGGTTTGGACTGTAGGGCTTCTTGAACTGTAGAGGGCTCAACAAATTCAACAACTTTACTTATTAAGGAGAAGTTTACCTCATCACGAGCCTTGTTGCGAGTTTGTGGTGCAGGAGTGGATATGTCTGGAGGACCATTCAATTAGGCATCTTGTATCATAATATTATACCATTTAATCATACGTTGTGTTGTTCTCGTGGGTTGTGGTCTTGTTAAATTTTCACCGTCATCCCCATCATCATTGTCTTCATAGTGGGAACATCATCTTCTGTCTTCACAACAAGGCTGCTTTGGACATCTGGCGAGTTTGTGGAAGGAGCCTCAATTTCTTTCTTCTTAAAAAAACTCAACATCCCTGCTTGTGTACACTTTTTTGGTCTTCAGATCCATTCGTCTATATCCAAGGGCTTCTTCGCTATACCCTATGAAGATGTATTTCTCATCTTTCATGTTAAGCTTTGTTCTCTTCTTCTTGGGAATGTGCATGCTCACTTTGCATCCAAAAACTCTGAGATGTGCAATAGATGGTTTCCGTCCCGACCATGCTTCATGTGGTGTTACCCCATCAAGAGCATTAGTGGGAACTCTATTTAGCAAATATACTGCTGTTTTAGCTGTTTCGGCCCAAAATGTCTTTGTGAGTCCTAACTCATTGATCATACATCGCACCATCTCCATGATAGTACAATTCCTTCTCTCGACAACACCATTTTACTATGGTGTATGTGGAGGAGGCATTTATCAATGAATTCCACGAGTTTCCAAGAAGGCTTTGAATTCATTGCTGATGTATTCCCTCCCTTGGTCTAAGCGGAGAGATTTGATCTTTTGACCAATCTTTGTTTCAACTGCAATTTTGAACTTATTGAAATACTCAAAAGCTTCATCTTTAGTATGAAGACAATAAATCCACATTTTACGTGAAAATCATCAACAAAGAACATAAAATAGTGAAATCTAGAATGACTAGGGCCTCATGGGGCCCATACAGATTGGTATGCACTAGATCAAGCTTATCTAGAGCTTGAAATGTATTTCTCTGGAATGGTGCTCAATGTTGTTTACTTGCTAAGCAATGTTGGCGCTTATCTGTATCCTTGAGAGGAGCGATCCTCTCACCATGTGACACCGACAAAGTGTGTTGAGATATTTGAAACTGATGTGGCCAAGTCTCCGATGCCACAATTGTGTGGAGGTGTCTTTTGCATCAAGTGCCTGATCATCTCTTTGGACAAAATCAAGTTGGAACGGATTGGACCATCCGTCCCACATTGGAAGCTCTTGCAACAATTTTCGAGCTTCTAGATTCATCTCTAATTAGACAATTTTCTTTTCCTTTACAGGCAAAATCAAATTTCAAATTGTGATCTGAAAGCTTACTGATTGATAACAAATTCTTTGTTAACCCAGGGACATAAAACATTAGATAGTCTACAATTTTGTGTACCAAGGGGTTGCTGATACCTTAGACACTGTATGACGAGTCATCACCCAATGAAACATGATTCCTAGAGGGTGTCTTGCATCGAGTAAAACCAATCCTTGCATCCGGTCATGTGTCAAATGGCACCCGAATCAATGTACCAGATTGCACTTGCAGACGTGGTTGCTTCACTAGATTGGGCAACATACACGAAGTCTCCATCATCTGAGTTATCTTCCTCTTCAACAACATTGTTTTCATGTTGGGGTTTCTTCCTCCAGTTCCTCTTTTTCTGCCCTTGCTTATTGCTTTGTTGTCCCTAATGCGATTGTTGGTTGTTCGGCTTCTCATTGCTGGACGATCCCTTATGGAACGTATTATACCAACAATCCTTCAATTCATGGCCATTCTTGCCACAAGTCAAACATTTTTTCTGCTGTTTGTCTCCTTGTTGATGATTATGCTTTTGGGACTTATTGGAAAACTGAAATTGTCTCTTCTCTTTTTGATGAGAAGCTAGAGCTGTTCTTTAGGCTCTTCTGCTGTATGCAGGGATTCCTCCCGCTGTAACATATTCACCAAGTTTTCAAAAGTCAGTGTTTGACCCATTACATTCAATGTGGTCACAAAAATTCTGTCTGAGGGAGGTAACACTCTCAAGATGATGGGTACAAGAGAGTCGTTTGTCATATCCACTTCTAGTGTCTGGAGTGATGCCCTCAATATCGCAACACGCCTTAAAAAGGCCTCAATTTTCTCACCATTCTTCAATTTGAGGCAATGTAGCCGACTTTGGAGGTGCAAAATTGTGTTTCTATTTTTGGCTTCATAGACTGTGCTTTTTTTCCACGCTTCTTTGGCCGTTTTGGTATTGCGAATTTGGGGTTGCACCTCATCTGAGACTGCAAACAATATGATCAATTTGGTCTTCTGATTGGTCCTGTCAAATTGTCATTGCACAACAACATCATTTTCCGGACGAACGAGAGTACCTCCACTACACTCTAGATGTCTTCAAATTTGAGCTGAGTCCGTATTTTTGTCTTCCATGCGCTATAATTGTCGCCACGTAGAAATTGTGAGTCAGGTACAAAAAATTTGGGAGCATTGTTGGCCATTGTGAGAGGTTTACTAGTTTCCCTATTAAATGGCTCGTTAGTTCAATTTTAATTAAAATATACTGAAAAAATCAGTTAGCTTCCTTTCTTGAAAAAATTGTTTTGCAGGCAATGTTTTTTTAGTTTTGGGCATGTTGGCCTCTTACCCCTTACAAACGAAATTTAAATGTCGAGTTCTGCAAAAATTTGCAAAAAAAATACCTATTTGGGCTTTTGGGCCTCTTGTACTTAACAAAAAAGGCAATATTTCACTTTTTGAGCAATTCGGTAGATTTTTTTAAAAATCCTAGATAGCTTTTTCTCAGCTAAATGTAGCTAGTTACAGCTAAAGGGGTTTAGCGGGGTCTAAAGTTGGCTGTGCCACAACATGTGGCGGATCGTACTAAAAGTTGAATGGGTGTTTGACCACTTGACCCTTATGTTGCAAATCTTTGCAAAAGACTATGATGGCCACTATAGCGCACTTAAGTGCTTAACTTATAATATGACCCAATATTTATTTAAGCTTTAAAACAATAGCAAATGCTTTTAAAAATAAAAACAAGTTCACCCACTTATGAGGAGAGGCTGCCACGTGTTGCTGTGAGGGAGAGCACGTGGAATGCTAGGGTTTAAGAGTTTTATATGGCCTGTGCTGTTGAGTATTTTGCTGGCCGCTGCTTTGTAATATGCTTTTATTAAATTGATTGGTCTAGATGCCTCTGCAATGCCCAGGTCTGCGAACGGAAATGTGGTTTGGAAAACTTTTTATTTTCCTTTGCCACGTTTGTAAGCCCGATCTGGCTGTTTAGATGCAGGTCTGTGGACTTTGGCTGCTCCAATGCCTCTTATACTATCTGATTGTAAACACAAATCGCCGCCTTTGTATGGGCTTTGCCATGCCGAGCTGTGATGTGGGAGTGGAGAGTTCGGATCGGGTTTTGATATTTGCTTGTGCCTCCACCAATGGACGCCGTTTTAGTGCAGAGTTGATTCTTTGTGGTGGGCTGACTGCTTGTGGTAGGGCCTTTGCCTTTGAGTGCTACGAGGAGCTCGCCGCCTTCAACTTTCCTTGCTTGGCCCGAATGCCGACAGACTGATGTCAGCGCTACAAGTCACTATGTCTTCAATGCAACTCGCCTTTTTCTCGGTTACTATGGACTCAAGATACCTTTTGTGAGCAAATCTTCTCCAAAGATTTGTCCCAGTATGCAAAATTAGAGAATGCACGGCTGTTAATGCAAAAAAAGCTCCAAACACAAGCAGTCCCACCAGATTTAGTCATTACTAAACTGGTATCTAGATTTAGAGAAAAAACCCATAGAGGGAAAAAGAATTTCTTTTCTGATTTCTCTCAATAATTTGCAGAAACCTGCAACTAAGCAGGATATTTTTAAAAATTTTCTTGAATGACAAACAGGATTTATGGACAAATGGGGGTGCGTATGCATGAGTTGGGATTGTGGGATTGCAGGTGGCTCCTGTGGCTCACTTCAGCAAATTTTGCCCTCACAAAATGCTCCTCAATTCTCTGAAATTTCCTTCACCTGTATTTTGCAGAATGATCCTGCTTTGATACCAAACGTGGTTGAGAACAGCGACGAAAGCCTGATAAATTTATTAATATGCAAATCTTAACTTACAGTGAGAAGAATGGCTGCAATAGTTATACATATTGCGCAGCCAAAAATAAATAACAAATACAGTTGTACATTTTAAACAACCCAACCAAAATACAAACAAATATAATACGGGAATATATTTCCCATAAACAAACAAAATTATATTCCAAACCATATAACAAACCAACCTACTAATGGTAAATAGTAAAATATGCAGAATTACCATTACCCTATTGTTTTTACCCAACATAGCCCTTATCAAATTGTCCCACTCGTTCTGTAGCTCATCAAAATGTGATTGACCTTTTCATCCCTCAATTTATATCTAGCCAAAAACTCAATTGCCATCTTTATCATCATCAATTCTAATCTTCCAAAGGTCAACTTGCGTGGATTACAAATTCAAGATCCTTTTGCTAAATTATCTATGGTGTCACTCATCATCATTTTACACTACATGCACCCAACTAATATTCATATCTTCGTCGTAGTGGCTTCCAACCATCTCTAGGAACCTTTTTTTTCCTTCCCTTCAACTTCTTAAACCTTCACACATCTTCATGCGTCAATGTTTAAGAGTTGACGCTAACCTCAATTCCCTTCCTCTTACCCATGGTTGTGTCTCTCTAGGCCTGCACATCGCCACCTATAGCCTCATCTATTCTCGACAAATTGTTATCTATCCCCACTTTTACACGTTTCCCATCCCGAGACTTCTTCCATGCCTTTACATCACCCTATGTGTCGTCTTCCACTTTGTCTTCGGCATTTGGTCCTTGACTTTTGGGGTCAACAATACACGGTTCTTCAGTTTCCATAGGTTGGTGACCTTGCCTGTTATTGACATGTGGCCAAATTTTCACATTCAGTTCAAAATTCAACAATTTATCGAGTCTCTGCTCAAGCTCATCCAATTGGTGATTGATTGTGGCCATAGCCTACATGTTGTGCACATTATACTCAGGCTGGCTCACTTAGTTACCCAACGAAGGAAACATCATTTTTGAAGTCCCACTAAATTCTAACTTTGATTCGATATCATCTTTATAAGGACTTTTCCTTTGTGTGTATGAATGTTTTCCCCATCTTCTAGTTTGCGGCCTTGGGATGCTCAGGCTTGACAGTGCAAAATTTAATTTTTCCTTTGAGTGGATGATTCCCAACTCAAGTCAGTCTTAAATCAAAAAATTCGAAGAACAGACCCCCAATGAATTTTGTGAGCTTTCGAGAAATGTAAAGAAGTCAGAATAATTCCAAAAATTAAGGCATGTAGAATGAATATATGAAAAACCCAAAATGCATAATAACTTAAAACAGATCACAAAACCATGAAATTTTTATTGCAGCGTTCTTGAATGAATCCGCAACTTCCCTAAAAATATTGCAGAAAAATTCACAATGGTCTGTGGGATATAAATTATTCTTCCAAACTAGGAGTTCACCCATGCTGTTGCCCAAATCGAAGCTCTAATACCACTTGTAATGGAATTACTTCAATATAAATGGAAAAATAGCAGAGTAGGGAATATATAACTGAGCCACTTGGAGGGGACAAACTTACAATAAGACTATAATTCACAATATGATGACAAGGGAGAGTTTTGATCATCTTTATATATAGACATACTTAGGTAGGGTCCTAGCTAAGGAATGTAAAGATAAATGTTATATAAGCCATAAGTCAGCCCACACATATCTCTATACATGATATAGGTTAAGGGGAAAACATTCTTACTGAATCTCAAAAGTTTAATGGGAAAAACTGTAATACTGTAAGAGTAGAATGGCTGTAATTCTTTAGTATAGGGATCTTATGGAAGTTGTAGAAAGACAACCTAGTAAAGGAGGAGCGGTAGATGGGCGTGAAGAACATTGAGATCTCCGAAGTAAATAGAGAGAGGCCTTGTCACTTTTGAAGCTCAAAGTGACAAATAGTTGCATCAGAAGTCTGGAACAAATTGAAAGAAACATACTAGACTTTCGATAGAGGGATGACCTTCTATTGTTAGGAATATTTGCTTTAATGCTCACATATATCATGTTTGTATGGGTTAGAATAACAATGTGTGAGTAATTATATTGTTGTGTGTGAAAGCAAATAAACACAGAGCAAACCTCAATTGCAGCTTTCTTGCAAACCTCAAGAAGATTTGTGAAGCACTTGGACTTGTAAAATCTTAAGATTTGAATGATTGTGGGTGCTCTTGATTAATTATCCAAAGGATGAATGCAAATGCTACGAGCTTCAAAACACAAGGATGCGGATGTCAAATTGGCAGAAGTTGGCTACAATTTGTTCAAAGCTTCCAGGGATGAGTTTAAAAGGAATGGCCTGCCATTTATAGCTGAGGGTGAGGCCATGAAAAGTGAATCAAAGTTTGAGTGAGCTTCAGGTTAATAATTGTAATTTCCTGGAATAGCAAGTAGACTTAGCTTGTGCAGTTACAAATTTAAAGGGACAATGATTGTTTAGTTGACAAAAGTTATATCTGGGAAGGTGGTCGTATGTGCTTAATTGCCCCCACCTTTTTAGGATTCTAGAAGTGTAGTCCAAGTGGAGCTGATTGGGATGGTGAAGTGGAATCCAAGTGGAGTCCAAGTGGCAGTTGACTAGGAAAATAGGTGTATTTTCCTAATTAAGTAACTAATTTAATTAGCTACAAAGTGTGTAAGATAATTAATTAACCATTTATTTAATAAATGTTAATTAACTTAGCTAAGGTGGTGTTAGGAACTAATTTAATTAATCCCAAGGGGTGAATGTGCATGAATTAATTAATTTAATTAATCAATCATAAGGGGATATGAACTGGGATAAACTAGAAACAAGTATGTGATTTTGGGGTGTCTACATTTGCCCCTCTTTAAAGTGTTATTATGAAGTAATAACATTTTAAAGATAGTAGACATATGCAGATCAGTGAACGGAAGACAAGAAAATATGGTAGATGTTTAGATTTTCCCCGGTGAAGCATTTAGATGCCCCAACGAGTAGGATGGTAAGGGAATGCCCCCTCAAGTGGGTGGGTGATGCAACAAAGTGGTGGACAACCACTTGATAGGAAAAAGACAAGGGATTTGAACAAGGATGAGAAGGACTGTGCTCATAATATGAGCGTCATTTAGAGAGTGAATTTTAGAGCAACCTTATTTTGTTGTTGCACAATAGAGTTGTCACCATAATTATGAAAGAATCATGATGGGTAACCCAGATGCGCGTAAACAAACACACACATAGCAAAGAAAAGATAAAAAGGAAAACAAACCCAATATACACAGTAAAAGTATGCACCATGGCTATGAAGAAACCAAGATGATAACATAATACGTGTAATTGGTCCAAAAAGTAAACATCAACAATGCAACACAACTTTGAAAAAGAAGACAATTATCTATGCCCCTAATGCGTGCCACAATGATGATTAAGCAGATGCAAATGCCCCCAAGCACTAAACTTATGAAATGCATTGGGATAGGATCAGATTGAAGAGTGGAGTGATGCTTAGATACTCCTAATGAAACTCTTGTTGGATCCACATTGAAGAGTGATCTGAAAGTTGAAAAGGATCATTGCCTCCATGCAATAAACTTATGAATTAAGGGAGAGGTAGAATGAGAGCCTAAATTGCCCTAGGTGAAGTTATATCATGAAGGAAAAATAATTGATTTGATTTTCCCCAAGCATAGTTAGTAATCATGTAAAGGGAAAAAAGTGATAGTCGTAAGATTAAAACGATCACTAGGGTAGTAGATAAAAGTTTTATCTTATCAAGATTTTCTTGAAATGTTGAAATATTCATTTCATGGGTTTTCCAATTGTGGGATTTCTACGATGATTTGAATGTTTGTTTGAATTTTTTATAATTTTTTTGATTTTTTTTTTTTTTGAATTTTTGAATATATGATTTTTTTTAATTTAGAAATATAAATACAAAGTTTTTAAAAAAAATAAACAAACTGAATACAAATGCAAAAAAAGGAAAACATGTTTGTTGGCTGATTTATTATGGAAACACAACACGTGCAAGCGACACAAAGACATAAAACAAACATGTCAAACAAACCCAATATGAACAGGAAGGAACTACACCAAAGTTATATGTGAACTAAGATGCTAATAATTTTCCTGCAATTGGTCTACAATAACAAAGGAAAACAAAGTACAACAAAATAACAAACTAACAAAAAGCAAAAACATTGTCACAATGTTGACAAACCGCAACAACACAACACAATTTGCAATAACGACATCTAATGACACTCCTAATGTGTTCCACATTGAAGAATTAGACAGATATGAATGCCCCCAAGTGATAGCTTAGAATGTGAGAGGATTGGATTGGGATGAAGAGTAGAGTGATGCTTAGATACTCCAAAAATACTCTTGTCAGATCCCATTGAAGTTTGATCTGTATTGGATTAAAATGTGAAATCCAAGTGTGCCCCAAGCAAAGTTATATTGTGAAAGGGTAAACAATTGATTGCCTCAAGCATAGATATACACCATGGGTAAGAAAAGTGATTATCGAAAGATGATTTGGAATGATCATGACGAGCATTGTCAAATGGCGAAATTGTTGAACTGTGTTATTCAGTTGCTGAATTTGTCAAACATTTTCTGAATGTTTTTTTTTTGCCAGTTTTATATTGTTTTTAATTTTTGAAACATATTTGAATGTTTTTTTTTGAAACATATTTGAATGTTTTTTTAATTTTTGAAACATATTTGAATGTTTATTTTTATATTTGTGAAACATATTTGAACATTTTTGAATTTTTGAAACATATTTGAATGTTTTTGTATTTTGAAACATATTTGAATGTTTTTTTATTTTTGACTCGGTAAAAGGGTGCACTGTCTGAACTCATGTTCAAACAATTGTAAGCATTTCATTCCATTGGTAGAATGTAGATGATATAATGATAGGATGTCTCACTCCATTCGTGACTCCATGTAACTAGGAAGATGCGAGGGCTCATCACCGAGAGCCAAGAAGGACGTGAGAACTAGGTGAATAATGATATGAAAATGAAGATGATGGATGCTAAGACACAAGGTGTAACAATGATCCATGTGAGAAAAATGTAACTCATCTCCATTCAAGATTATCTGACCAATTCCAAGATGATTTCACTTTATAGGTTTTGACTAGACTTAGATCCATTGATGGCCTACTGATTGACAAGATCTGGTTGAAGGAATTGTTGTCTCTCTTAACATAAACAACTTCTTGGGATGTTTTTGATTAAGCACTTTTGATTCATATTTTCTAAAGGATTTATTTTGTTTGATTTTTTTTTTGAAAGGACCCCCTACATTTTGCCCCATGCCACCAGTAAGAGGCAAGGGCTCAACACCAAAGACAAAATGTAGGCGAGTAAGGATACCTGCCTCCATTCCTAGTCTCATACTACTAGTAAGAAGTATGGGCTCATCACCAAAGACTGTGAAGGATGAAAGGTGTAATGATTTATTTCTTTTGTATTTTATATTGATTTTTCCTTGTATGTTGATATTGTGCTTGTTGGGAAGGAACATTCTGCCCCCAAGTCTCAGCTACATGCGACTAGTAGGATGCAAGGGTTCAACACTGTAGACTGAGATGGACGGTCAAAAAGGTCTAGGTAAAGAAGTTTGTGCTTTCTGTTAAAGAGAGCTTATTTGAAAGGAGGATTTTCCATCAGTAAGCTTCGAGACAAAACTGAAGGTAAAAAGATCTAGAATGGTAGAAACCATAACAAGGATGAGACACAAAATGCCCAATAGGAACAAGGTTAACCTGTGTTGTATAGGTGAAGAATGTGAAGATATGATAATGTTATGATTAAGATATCTGCCAATGGATGAAACAATTAAAATTGTTTGTTAAATGAGTTAACCGTGCAAGCGGCCTTCCCTAGTGCAGAGAGTACTTGTGGAAGAATATGTTTTTGCTTCTACGTTTTTGATGTTCAAACGGTGCTTAAGTTTGATATGGATTTTATTCTCTTTTTACGCTTTTTAATATTTCTAAACTTTGGCAGATCAAGGTTTTGGACTCATTGGGAGATGAAGTTTGTAATGGACTCATCGGGAAAGAGGTCCATGTTTATGAAAGTGGAATGGTCCTTGATTTATGAGACTTGGGCAGATGAGGTCCAAGTCAACGGAGTGAATCAAAAGATTCAAGGAGTCCTAAGTTACGAGACTTGGGCGGACGATATCCAAGTCAAAGAGGGAATCAAAAGGGGATCCTGAATTTATGAGACTTGGGTGGAGAGAAATCCAATTCAATGAGGATAGGAAGATTAAGTTCAATTCATGATTTAATGAGTCCTATTTAGAGACTTGGGCGGATGAGATCCAGTCAAAGGAGTGAATCAAAAGATTTGATAAGTCTTGAAGTACGAGACTTGGGTGGACAAGGTCCAAGTCAACAGGATGTATGATTGGATAAATCTTCGATGAGATCAAAAGACCTATGTGATGTTAGAGGTAAGCTGTTGATGCGGAGAATATGTTGAAATTCATATTCACCCGTGAGTGGAAGAATGCGAGGAAAGAAGGATTGATCTCTAGATGTACATCCGAGGCTCCTTATAGGCCGTAGAGAACAAATATTCAATGTTGCTCCTTCGAGGTTGTGGATTAATTGATTTGATGAAAGATTTGCAATTAAAGCTTGAAATGGTTGTGTAAGGATATTCCTTGGGTATACGCACCTTGTAGAGTGCACGCATGTAGATGTCTTGACATGTAGGAATCATCATTGATGAGATGCCTGTAAGATTGATTGTTTGAGGTATTATGGACATGGAAGGTTGCATTGTCGCAAGTGTCCAAACTTGTTGTGGTTGTGTTTCTACAACAAGGCTAGAGATGTCGGGCATAAGAGCCAACATTGAAAGAATAGAATCAAGCTCAACGGTGCTTGATGATGGACCCTCTTCTTTAGAGTCTTTGTTTATATCATTGGTTGTAAAGGAGTCTTGCAGCTGTAAAGATTTTTTTTTTTTTAGTTTTGGGGGACCAGAACACTCGAATTCCTCGCCAAAGTAAGCAGAGGTGCCAAGGGTTATATCGAATCCCTTCTTGTTGTTTGATAAGGGATTAAGGTCCCAAGTTCCGAAAAATTCTTGGATGGCCTCATCATTCTGAAAGATGTCCATGGAGATGTGACATTGTTGGTCCTGATGTATGAGGGATGGGTAGATGATATCAAGGATTGGAAAGGAGTCTTGAAACAAGTTCAAGCTCTCATTTGATGTTTGAAGGTTGTTGTCCAAAATAGGTTCAATGTTTGATTGAACTAACGGAAGAAAATCTGGAGAAGAGATTGATTGGTTATGTTTTAGAGATACTTGACCTTTGTCGTCTTGATCTCATTGAGTTATATTATGTACATGATATTGGACAACGCTCAACTCTTCATTAGAAGTTGTGGTAGTTGACGTGTCATCGTTTTCAATAGCTTCGTCGTCGAGTTCTATAGAAATGACTCCATCGTCAATTAAGTCTTAGACATAATGGCAGAGTTGCACACATTTATCTGTTGAGTGGCCATCAATGCGATGAAAATCGCAATATGTATTGGGTTTATACCAATATGGTATAGGTTCCCCTTCATAGAAAGGTTTTGTGATTGGATATTTTATCATTTTAGCCTTTACTAATTGATGAAAGACACTAGAGAGACTTTCTCCAAGGGGTGTAAACTGACATTTGACTTTGTGGAGTAGTGTCTTCGCTAGGTTATATAATTGGTTTTTTAGTTGACCATCGTAAGTTTTTTAAAGTGATATTGTCGAAATACGGAGGTAGTTTTGCTCCCATTTCGAAGAGCCGAAGCAAAAATTGGTCTTTATTTTGTCGTAAAAGGTTTTTGGTTTCTGTTTGTTCTTTGAAGGAAATATTTTCTTGTTGGTTTTCGTCCTCTTTGTTGGAACTAAGATGGAAATGATGTCCGTCTTGTCTTCCGAAGGGACTATAATAACGATGTCTTGTTCCCATCATGTTGGAAGAGGGGGAGAACGAAAAGAGGAGATAGAAAAACTCAACCCTTAGCAAAGTGAATGCTAAGATAGCAGAGGAGAAAATGTTAGAATGCTCAACTCGTAACAAAATGGGTGTTAAAAGAGAAGAGACTTGAAAATGTGATGAAGGTGCTCAACTCTTAACAAGATGAGTGTTAAAAGAGGAGACTTGGAAACACAATGAAAATGCTCAATTCTTAACAAAATGAGTGTTAAGAGAGGAGACTAAACAATGGAAGGGGAGCACTCAAATAACGACAATGTGAATGTCGAAACAAGAAGTGAAGAAATGATGATGAAAAGGTCCGAATCTCACGAAAGTGGAGATAAGAGACGAAGGGAAAGTGATTGATTAAGGATCTCAAATTATAGCAAAGGGAATGCTTTAAACGAGAGGAGGGAAAAAAATGAGGATGTCAAAAATTCAACAACGTGAATGTTAAATTTGACGACGTAAGATGGTAGAATGCTTGAAGTTCAACAATGTAAATGTTAAACTTAAGACTTAGGAAGATGATAGATCAAGGTGATCGTGATGGTGCTTGACCGTGATAAAGCGAGTATCACAATATCAAGACTTAGATAGAAGGATGATTGTGCTGAAGTTCGGATACAAATGTTCACAACTCAAGACTTAGACTTGTTTGCAAAGTGACAAGGTGGATGAGAGAGAAAATGTGCACGAGAAGAGTGGGGCACAAACTTTACTAACACGTAAAACAAAGAAAATAAAAGTGAAAAAGGATGTATTTTTATGGAAGGTGGGTCTCTAACTTAGATTAGCTTGCACAAGGCATGGCTTCTTAGAATAAACTCTCTTCCTAAGTGTCAGTGGTATATCCGAGCGAGCGCGGTACTATTGCTAGTTGTCGGCTTTACTTTACCCCCTTGATACGATAAGTCGGATTTTATTCCGCTCAAAGGATCAAGCTGAGGTTGCCACTATGGATATCCGTGACTCTATCCTCACATAAAGACATACTAGTCGGTTGAGTGGGGGTACCTATTTCGTTAGCCAATTCACTCAAGGCGTCGACTAGTTTGGGGTTCCTATGGTACTCCTCACGGCGAGTTTATGGCCCCTGGCCATGCACTTCCCATAGTTACAGTTGGAAGAAGGTAATAATCCCAACTCCGAAAAGTTTAAATTAAGGTTAATTTTATAACGTTTAAAAAAGTGATAAGGGGTTTGTTTGATCTGCGAACAAGGCAACCTGCAATTAGTAGTTTGAATGTTTTAACAACCTTCTTTAGAGATGGTCTTGCAAACAATGGTTAGAAAGTTTTCCTGTGGTGAAAAACACACGAGAAAAACACGAAAAATAAACAAATAAATACACATTTATGATTTTCAAGATCGCTTATATAAGCGCAAGAAAAGAGCATACACGTGTAGTTTATTGCGATTAGTTTCACAAAAAAATGATTTATGATTTCCAAAACGTAATAAAAAACCTCCAAAAAGCGTTGATGACGTTGCAAAAATGGTTAAACGTTTACAAAATTCCCTAAAAAACAAATTAATTAGACGAAAAACATCCAATAATCCCGCATGTGAAAGTTTTGCAGTTTGTCTATTTTTAATGTAATGGACGAATAATTAACTAGAAGGTCCTAATTAATTAAAAAAAGACATAATTAAAATAAACTAAATAAATTAGACTAAATGAATGAATGAATTAAACGTTTTTTTTTTTGACTAACTTAGACCTTAATTTTTTTTATTAGATTATGTAAGAAGTAGGGATCGGCTCCCAGAGGCCTTCCATAAAGAGATACATCGTGAAAGCATACAAGGAGAAGCAAAAAAGAGAAACAAGACCAAAAAGAGAGTTAAACAGTCTTAACTTGAGAGGAACCAGGTCCACAAAACCAACAGACAGAACCAAACAAAACCCAACAGTTTGCAACGCAGGCAGACACACTTCAGAAACAGTCGGCAAAAAGCCTAAACAAACAACAAAGATACTAATTTTTCTTGTGACATTTGGAGGGGCCGCCGTAGGTACTGGTGGAGTCTTTCTGCTGATGATCCCGATCCAGGGCTTTCTGAGGCTCCTTCTTGCCATCTTCCTCAGTCGAGCTGCTCAAATGAAGTTGGAACTTCCTCTTCTTCATACTCGATTCCACCGTATCTAGCCTCTTTTGCAACTCCTTTACAACATTCTCCAGCTCTGTCATCTCCCCTCTCATCATCCGCTGAGAAATACATATCCTTTTAGAAGTTTCAATGCAATCTATCATTCTATCCCTCATAACAAAGTCAATTTTCTCCATGGTTTCCACTATTGTTTCCAGCTGCTGAATTTTATGGTAGAGGTTTTCAGTGTTCTGCTCCCCTTCCTCCCGAATTTTTCCTTTCCCCTTGGAGGGGTCTTCCCTTCTACTGTCCTCCAAAACCCTAGTCTCCGATCAATCTTCCCTCGTAACCTGGTTATGGGAAATTTTACCATTTTGCATTTTAGTCAAACACTCAGCTAGGGTAATGTCATCCTCGAGCTCATCCCCTGTTGAGCCAACCTCCTTGGGAATAAGGGGTTTACCATCCTGATAAAGGAGGAGGATAAGCCCCTCATGAATGGGGGATTCCAACTTCCCATTCTGAAAATCATTTACAGAAGCAAAGAGTGACAAATACAAGAAGAAAGGGATGCTCATCATGACATGGTGCCTAAACATATTCAACAGTGAAAGATGATGCGTGTATATCTCACGAAACTTGCCCTCTAGAGTGATATAATTCATGATGTGAAGACAAACTTCATTCCAAATACCAGGAATACAGGACCTCGCAATGCCATCAAGGAGGAAAAAAACATTTTCCTTACCTTTAAAAAATGTATGGATTTCATGATTCCTTTGATTGCGGTCCTTGAAAATCTTTAGACCTTCCATTTCCATGCTCGTGACTTGTGCAATAAACTGCTCTGAGACTTCCAATTCCATTCCCCGCACCACAACATTGCCTTTATCCCAAGCCTTACCAAACTCCACGGTGAGAGAGGGGTCATGTCCTTTTAGTTCAGAAATATATTCCCTGAAACCGCCAATTCTGAGAATGTGCCACACCAATTGATTGTTGAGTAACATTCCATGGCTAGACAGCTCAACCCGCACTCTCCTTCCTCCCATAGTTTCACAGTTTGCAACGAAAAACCATATCAGACGGTAGAAAAACACAGAAGACTCGAGATGAAAGAGAACCCCCGTAGAGATTTCACACCACTTAACCCCCTTGCCATGAAAATCAATAATGGAGATCTCCCTCGTGTGACAAGAGATGTCAAAATTATTGCCTGTCATGGGTAATAAGATTATTAATTGGAAAGGGGACTTCACGCTTAGCCCAATTTTTTGAATCATTACAGGATACCCCTAAGTTAGCCAACCCATTGGCGCATTTATTTCCACTTCGGGGTGTATGAGTAACGCTATAATTATCAAATGCTTTTAGAAGTTCCTTAGCATCTTGCAGAATGTTGCCAAGTGTCCAATTCTGAATGTGGTTCATTTTAATGGCATTCACAATGAGCAATGAGTCACCCACAATTTGGATATGTCTAACACCCCTCTCCTTAGCTAGGTTAACACCCCACAACAAAGCTCTCGCTTCATCAACATTGTTGCTATGAATTCCTAAGGGGCCAGCATAAGCGAAAATCCAATCTCCCTCATGGTTTCTTAGGATCCCCCCTCCACCAGCCAAACCAGGGTTGCCCTTCGACGCACCGTCAAAATTCAACTTAAGGCAATTCACCTCCGGTTTTGACCATTTGATCACCGGTTGTTGGGCTCTCACAGAAGGACTAAGGGCGAACTATTTAAGGGCTATAATTTCTGCTCTGGGACAAGGAGCTTTAATCTTACCTTTGAAGAATTTAATATTTTCCTTGATGGATGAGCACAACCGAGCACTGACCCTCTTAACATTAGCCTTTTGCTCCCTGAAGATACGACCATTCCTTTCCTTTCCTTCCATAAGTATCCCTGAAGATACTTAGACCTTAATTGATTAACAATCTAATTAATTAATTAAAAAAAAGAATAAAAATATTAAAATAAACTAAACTAAAGTTAAAACTTAAGTCTAAAAAAATGTGACCTAATTTTGAAGGTCTTTTAAACTATACAAAACCCTAAAAATGCTAAGTTTTTTTTGTTAAGGATTTGGGCTTGTGGGTGTTTGTTTTGTGCTTGTGTTGCAGGGTTTAAAGGGGATGGCTTGGCGATGTGAGTGCAGGGACTTAGTGGTGGTCAGGCAGATAGCTCGGGGACTGCAAGGTGGAGGGGTCTAGCTCGACAGCAATGCAACGGTAGATCGGTGACATGGCAGCAGTGGGATCCGGGTTCGGTGGTGGTGGCTTGGTGTAGGGGTCATCGTGGAAGGCAGGGCGATGCGGGTCGAGGCCACAACTCGGCGGCGATGCAGCGATAGGACGACTGTGCGGTGGCAATTTAATGAATACTTGAAAACAATATTTGACACAGAAGCTTTACACAGAAACAAGATGGTGCTTGTGTATTTTATTAATATCAAAATCAAGCATTACAGACAAATGAGAGAGCTGCAATATTTATAGATATTGGACAACTTCTATCTCATCCACAATATATGGAAACAAATCATCTAATCTGAGCAAATATGCAGAAATAGCATATTGCCCCTAACTGCCCCTATTGCCCCTCATGGAAATCATCTGGGAACAAAATATGCAAGATAGAACATGATCCCACAAACATTGGGATGAGAACACTATCACTTAGTTAACTAACAACTAAGGATAACTAATACCTATTGACATAAGTTTAAAGTATTTAAATTAAATACTTTAACTTATTACATTTATTCAAATATCAACTAATGATGAATTAAGCTAAGTTTTATTCCTAACATTCCCCCCCTTAATTCAGCATGGTCTCAAGTGAACAAGAGAGAAATTCTCTAAAACCCTCAAATTTACCTCGAGCAAGTGACTTTGTGAAGACATCTGCACGTTGCATATCTGTTGGGCAATATTGGAGCTGGATGTTGTTGTTCTGAACATGTTCGCGAATGAAATGTACCTGCACCTCAATGTGTTTGGTGCACTCATGAAAAACTGGATTCCGAACAAGTTTTACTACTCCTTCGTTATCAACATGTAGGATAGTTGGATCTTTCTGTGGTATTCCCAATCCTTCAAGTATACGTCGGAGCCATATCACTTCACAGACAGCTCCACCTGCTGCACGATATTCTGATTCTGTGGAGGATCTTGAAACACAAGTCTGCTTCTTACTCCCCCATGATATCGGTCCAGATCCCAAAAAGAATACAAATCCTGAAGTGGATTTCCTATCATCTATGTTTCCTGCATGATCTGAATCTGAATATCCTGTCAAGAAGTTATTATTCTTCTTGTATTCTAGGCCATAGTCCATAGTTCCTCTGATGTACCTCAGTATCCGCTTTGCTGCTTTCCAGTGAGAAACCCTTGGTTCTTGCATGAACCGTGAAAGATAGCTGACTGCATAGCTGATATCCGGCCTAGTGTAAGTCAAGTAGATGAGACTCCCGATCAACTGCCGATAGAGAGTTGCATTTACTTGTGGTGATGGATCTGTTCGAGACAGTTGAAGTCTTGTCTCCATAGGTGTGGAAAATGGCTTACAATCCATCATATTGAATTTCTCGAGTGTTGTCTTGGCATATTTCAATTGTGACACAAAGATATGATTTTCTCTTTGCCAAACTTCAAGTCCAAGACAATAATGCAGAAGCCCGAGATCGGTCATGTCGAATGATCATGTTAGATCTTTCTTTGTTGACTCAATCATCCTCACTGATCCTCCAGTGATGACTAGATCATCGACATATACTACAACGATCACTATCTCCCCCCCTTGCTTTTTGAGATAGAGATTAGGATCGTATGGACTCCTGTTGAATCCATGTTGAATGAGATGCTCGTCAATTTTTATGTACCATGCCCTGGGAGACTGCTTTAGACCATATAGTGATTTTATGAGTTTACATACCTTTTCCTCTTTACCTGGTATGACAAAACCTTCTGGTTGAGTCATGTAAACTTCTTCCTGTAAATCACCATTAAGAAAGGCACTTTTCACATCCATTTGGTGTATTTTCCAACCAAATTGTGCAGCTAGAGCAAATATTAACCTGAAAGTTTTTATCTTAGCTGTGGGAGCAAAAGTCTCCTCATAATCAATGCCTTCTTTTTGAGCATATCCCTTAGCAACTAGTCTAGCCTTATGTTTATCAATTTTTCCATCTGCTTTGTACTTCATTTTGAAGATCCATCTGCATCCAATCGGCTTTTTCCCTAGTGGAAGATCTGTAAGTTGCCATATATTATTTTTCATAAGTGACTTATATTCTGCATCCATAGCATCTTTCCAAGGTTTAGACTGTAGGGCTTCTGAAACTGAGGAAGGCTCAATAGTTTCAACAACTTTACCCATTAAGGCCAAATTGACCTCATTTCGAGCCATACTGCGAGTCCTCATTCCAGTGGTAGATGTGTCGGGGACACTATCCAATTTTGCATCTCTAATCATACTTGTATACCATTTAGGCATACTTTTTGTGGTTCCTGTGGGAGGTTGAATTTCATTATCTTCCCCATCATCACTGTCGTCATCAAAGTGATTACCATCCTTTTTTTCACTGTAGGGATGATTTTTTCATCATGTGAGTATATGAAAGGAGCATTTGCGTCTTTCTTCTCAAAGAACTCAACATCCCGACTAGTGTATACCCTCCTTGTTTTTGGATTCATAAGTCTGTAGCCAAGTGCTTCATCACTGTATCCCAAGAAGATAAGTTTTTCTGATTTCATATCAAGCTTAGTTCTTTGTTTCTTAGGAATGTGCATACTTGCTTTACATCCAAAAACTCTAAGGTGTGAAATAGATGGCTTATGCCCTGACCATGCTTCTTGTGGTGTTACTCCATCAAGAGCTGCAGTGGGAACTCTGTTTAGTAAATAGACTGTTGTTTTAGCTGCTTCGGCCCAAAATGTTTTTGATAAACCTGCATCATCAATCATACATCGCACCATATCCATGATAGTACGATTTCACCTTTCAACAACACCATTTTGTTGCGGTGTGTGAGGAGGAGCCATTTGACGACGAATGCCATGTGTTTTCAAAAAATCATTGAACTCATTGCTGGTGTATTCTCCCCCTCGATCTGAGCGGAGTGTTTTTATTTTCCTACCAGACTCTGTTTCAACAAGGGCTTTGAACTTCTTGAAAGTTTCAAAAGCTTGGTCTTTTGTAGAAAGACAATATATCCACATTTTTCTTGAAAAATCATCAACAAAGAGCATGAAATATTGAAACCCAGAGTGGCTAGGTCTCATTGGTCCGCACAAATCGGTATGCACCAAGTCAAGTTTTGCCTTAGCCCGAAATGTACTATGTTTGAATGGTGCTCTATTTTGTTTTCCTGCCAAACAATGCTGACATTTATCTGTACCCTTTTTTAGAGGTGGTAAACCCCTAACCATGTCGTATCGACGAAGTGTGTCAAGATAGCCAAAACTCACATGTCCAAGTCTTCGATGCCATAGTTGAGTTGATGATGTATCCTTGGCTACAAGTGCTTGATCATTTCGTTGAACAAAATCCAACTGAAACATTCTTCCCACATTCGAAGCTTTTGCAACAATTTTGGAGCTTCGTGACTTATCTCGAATTAGGCACATCTTTTTACCGCCTTTACAATCAAAGTCAATTTTGAGATTGTGATCTAATAATTGACTCACGGATAACAAATTTTTTGTTAAACCAGGGACATAAAGAACATCTGTAATTTTACAATTATGATGCCCAAGTGGTAGTGAAATGGAACCAATTCCTTCAACATTGTATGATGTATCATCACCCAAAGAGACATGATTTTTGGTGGGTGTTTTACTCATTGTGAAGAACCAATCTTTCTTTCCTGTCATGTGTCGAGTTGCACCCGAGTCGACATACCAAATTTGATTTGTAGAATTGGATACTTCATTTGACTGTGCAGAATATAGGAAGTCATCATCATCAAATTGATCTTCCTGTTTGGCTACATTTCCTTGTTGAGTTGGTTTCTTCTTCCACTTATTATTTTGTCCCTGTTTACTCTGTTGTTGACCAGATTTTGTTTGTTGGTAATTAATCTTTTTACCACTTGATGATCCTTGTTGGAATGTGTTGTACCAACAATTTTTTAACTCATGTCCTTTTCGACCACAAATAAGACATTTTTGTTGGTCCTTTTGGCCTTGTTGAGTATTACCTTGCTTCTGAGGTTGTTTACTAGACTTAGCCTGTTTTTTTCCTTTTTGATTAGAAGCAAGTGCCTGCTCTTCAGTTTCAGTAGTTGAGTGAATAGCTTCCTCTTGTTGTAGCATATTCACTAACTCTTCAAAAGTTGTTGTTTGACCAGTTATGTTTAACGTGGTCACAAAAATCCTATAAGGAGGAAGAGCTCTCAATACTATAGGCACGAGTGATGTGTCAGTTACTTCTTCTTCCAAAGCTTGAAGTGATGCACGCAAAGTTGCTACTCTTCTCAAAAACATTTCAACTTTTTCAGTTGGTTGCATTTTCAAGTTCAATAGTTGACTCTGGAGATGAAGTATTGTGTTCTTATTTTTTGACTCATATATTGTTTTCAACTTGTCCCAAGATTCTTTTCCTGTTGTGGTCTCACGAATATGAGGTTGTACCTCATCTGAAACACTAAACAAGATTATTAACTTTGCTTTTTGATTTGCACGATCAAATGTAGCTTGTTGTGTAACATCTGTTGCAGATCTTGTTAATGTACCAGAAACAACGGACCATAGATTTTCAAAATCAAGTTGTGCACGAATTTTTGTTTTCCATGCTGGATAATTATCAGAACGCAAAAGTTGAGAATCTGGCAAAAAGAATTTTGGTGCCGTAATTGCGGCCATTGTGAAAAGTGATAAATAGTAGAAGAAAAAATTGAACACTTTCCCCCCTTAAAGCATGTACACACCCCCAAAAAATATTATTTTATTTATTTTGGGCTCCTTTTTCAGCCGTGTACAATGAATTTTTGGCACTATTGGCCCTGTTACAAATTTGGCTCTGTGGCCGATTTGCAAAAATAAAATGGCTCTCTTGGCCGATTTGAAAAAAATAAATTTTTGGACTCTTTGGCCTCTTTTGAAATATAAACAATCTCTAATTTGTTCAATTTTTACAAAACAAAGCTTATTAAAAACTGGACCAAGACGTAGAGCTCGCAAAAACACACACTTAAAAAAAACGACACCTCAATCCGAGGTACCAGTTGAAAGTTATGGCTCTTTTAAGTTACGAAATCAATATCTTTCCGGGCCCCTTTCCAAAAATGGATTTTTTTTCCGCGACGTCCAAAAATGGAATTTTTTTTAAAAGCGAATTTCTTAAAACCGAACGCAGATATTGACTTACATGCATGTGTAGTGCGTTTTAGGGCGCAACAACAGTTCAACCGCTTTGCCTAAGCGTTATTATAACCCCTGGTTGCAACGTTTTTTTATTGTTTCTCTTTGTACGCAGGTATTTTTTTTCCTTCGAGGCAACTTCTTCCTCCTTTCAATGCAATTTTCAATGTTGAATCTTTTGCAGGCACATATTTTTCTTCTCTTAAATGCTCTTGATCTGTGAATGCAATCTCCAATTTGATTGGAGGCTTCGGGATGATGCTTTGGACATAGATCTTCTCACAGGCACGTAGAATTCTCTTGCCAAATATATGAAAAGACAAAGCACAAAGAAGAGGAAGTAGAAGTTATGTGGGGAGCTTGAAAAGCTTGGGTCCCCACAATACAAAAATATTGTATATATATATATTTTTAAAATGCTTCCAATTTAAAAAAAATGCAGGTACAGGTAATTTAAAAAAAAGAAAAAATACCAGAGAATGAAACAATGTCACCTTTTGCAACAGATTTGCATCCAGGTCTGCAAGGGCCTGTGATTGCACTCCAGGTGTTCTTCAACTGCAAATCAACCATGAACCGAGGTGTGGATTCGGGTAGGGGCTGTGAAATGGCTGGGGGCATCTATGGCTCCTCCTAGCTCTGTAATTTCTCCAGATATCCCTAAACTTCCTACACTCCTCTTTGGATCATAATATTGCTCTGATACCAAATCTTGATAATGAATACTTGAAAACAATATTTGACACAGAAGCTTTACACATAAACAAGACGGTGCTTGTGTATTTTATTAATATCAAAATCAAGCATTACAAACAAATGAGAGAGCTGCAATATTTATAGATATTGGACAACTTCTATCTCATCCACAATATATGGAAACAAATCATCTAATCTGAGCAAATATGCAGAAATAACATATTGCCCCTAACTGCCCCTATTGCCCCTCATGGAAATCATCCGGGAACAAAATATGCAAGATAGAACATGATCCCACAAACATTGGGATGAGAACACTATCACTTAGTTAACTAACAACTAAGGATAACTAATACCTATTGACATAAGTTTAAAGTATTTTAATTAAATACTTTAACTTATTACATTTATTCAAATATCAACTAATGATGAATTAAGCTAAGTTTTATTCCTAACAAGGGGCGAGTTGTGGGCTGAACGTGAGGGAGCTCAACTCGACCGAGTTGGGGCCGAGTTGGGCAGGGTAGGAATAGTTGGTAGATAGAGAGTTAAAGCAGAGAGTTGAAGCAAGTTGTGAGAGGGTTAATTAGAACAACCTTTTTTTTCAACAAATGTATCTATAGCTAAAAACCATCACTAAGTTTAGTGATGAAACACCTAATTTGCAAAATGTTTTGTTACAAATCTGATTCTTTTTTGTTTCCATATTTTCTCAGAATACCTACACAAATACATGAACAGTAAAACAACAAAGACACAATTTATTTTTAGTGATTTGTATAAATTTTGACTCCCGTTTTGAAATGCTCCCAACACTCTACAAAACACCTGCACAAACACAACAAAACAAACAACAAAAACACACCAAACACAAATGTTAATCAAATAAAACCACATTCACACAAATGTTAGTAAAGATTAAAATCTGCACTAAAACATTTAATGAAAAATGAAACAAAAATGAATGAGGTGTGGGTAGGTCCCATTGGGCGTGCCAGAATGTGAGTAATGAAAACTAAAGACAAGCTGAAGTAAGCAAATAAACACAAAGCAAACCTCAATTGCAACCTTCTTGCAAACCTCAAGAAGATTTGTGAAGCACTTGGACTTGGAGCTTCGAAACACAAGGATGCGGATGTCAAATTGGTAGAAGTTGGCTACAATTTGCTCAAAGCTTCCAGGGATGAGTTTACAAAGGAATGGCATGTCATTTATAGTTGAGGGTGAGGCCATGAAAAGTGGATCAAAGTTTGAGTGAGCTTCAGGTTAATAATTGTAATTTCCTGGAATAACAAGTAGACTTAGTCTGTGCAGTTGCAAATTTTAAGGGGCAATGATTGTTTAGTTGGCAGAAGTTATATTTGGGAAGGTGGTTGTACGTGCAATTTAATTGCCTCCACCTTTCTAGGATTCTAGAAGTGTAGTCCAAGTGGCAGTTGACTAGGAAAATAGGTGTATTTTCCCAAGTAACTAATTTAATTAGCTACAAAGTGTGAGACAATTAATTAACTATTTATTTAGTAAATGTTAATTAACTTAGCTAAGGTGGTGTTAGGAACTAAGTTAATTAATCCCAAGGGGTGAATGCACATGAATTAATTAATCATTCATACGGGAATGAATAACAGGACATGAACTGGGATAAATTGGAAACAAGTATGTGAATTTGGGGTGTCTACAGAATCAAAGAGTCTTTATTTTTAATACAATCTGAGTATTATATTGTGATTTAGTTTGCATAGACTCTGACCAGTTTTAACATCTAGTATCAGAGCATGGTGGTCAAACATGTGATCACTATGGAGAATGATTTTCTATGTTGTGTGTAGTTCTATTCCTTCTATTTCCTGAGGTGTGCGTGATAAGTCCTGCTCAAAATTTCTACCAGCTAGAGTATCTACGTTTCATTCAATGTGTAGATGCATGATTCTTGGTGAAGAGGAGATAATTAGATCTAATTGCATGTATTTTAAATTCACCAATTTTATGCTAGAACCAGATGAATTTTTTTGATGCAGTAAAAATTCAAATATTGTCTTATACGTGGCTGCAGTTTTATACTGAGTGTGAGGACGTATTGTAGGCAACATAGCCAGCATTGGATTGCTCTATATTTGGCCACAACACGTCTACAACTGCTTCTTGATCAACCTTTGCATCATCAAACTCCACCATGGCTCCCTGCCTTGCATAGATCTGCCCTCGATTTTATCTTGTTCGACCTACGACCCTAGGTAGCATCCTTAATGTGTCGGCTCTACAACTCCCGCTTAATTCCACAATGGAAAGCACGACTCCTTCCTAAAAGGAAACTGTAAACATGCATTTCAATGTCATTTAGCATTAGAGTTTAAAGATTAGGTCATATTTATTGTTATATGTCTCGGTCAAAGGTTGAATTTTGAGAATGATATTAAGTCTTAGGTTATTTAAATTACTTGTCTAGTTTATTGTTATTTGTTAAAATGTCTAGTGTTTTCCTATAAAGTCTTTTCAAAATCATTACTTTGTGTATTGAGTTTAATATTGTAATTTTCTAGTTATATTTGTTCTATTTGAGTCTTTATAATAAGAGTTGTCTTTGTTGTCAAGTGTTTTGTTATCGTCAAGTTAAAAAGTAATTAAATATTAATTTTTCGTTACAATTGTTCAAGTTACAATCTAGTCGTTTTGTGTCGTCGGCTAGAGTCATTGTCAATCTTGTAAAATTAATTTTTTTTTTCCTCACTTTTAGCCAGACGCATTTTCTGTGGAACCCGACATCCGATTTGTAATTGAGCTCCATGATTCAATTCGACTGAGTTAGGAGCATCACAACGAAGGCAATGGAGGAAGGAGGTCAACCAACGACCTCTTGCCAGCCGCAAGTGATGGGGCCGTGCAATGAAATTGTGGCGTTTTTTCAGTTGTGTTTAATTTCTGTTGTGTGAAAATAAGAACAAAAGTACATTCCTGTTCAAAATTGTGATGTGAGCATTTCTTGTATTTTCCATTGAATGTAAGAAGGTGACGAGAACTAATAGAGTACTGTAAAATCATGATATATATGGTTGTTGGTTAACCACATGTAAAACCATCCTTTGTTTGTAGGTTGTTGGTAAACCGAGTGTAAAACCGTCCTAGTAGTTTGTAGGTTGATGGTAAGCCAAGTGTAAAACCATCATGGTTATTTGTAGGTTGGTCGTTAGCTGAGTGTAAAACCATCATTTGAGTTGGTTAGCAGTATAGGATAATGTTTTCCCCATGTTCGCAGTAAGGGAGGAATGTTAGGAATATTTGCTTTAGTGCTCACATATATCATATTTGTATGGGTTAGAATAACAATGTGTGAGTAAATAATGTGAGTTGTAATTCATGTAGATAAGTGTTTCTTGAGTATTATTTGGGATAAAGGCTTGTGGGAGAGTCTATAGGGAGTAGTTGAGAGATATGTGTAATATGGATTAGTGTTGACTCCTATTAAGGAAGTCATACATCTATATAATGTATTCTCTCAAGATGAATAAAATGCCTGAAATATATTGAGTATCCCGTATGAATCAAAGAGTCTTTATTTTTGTATACAATCTGAGCATTATATTGTGATTTGGTTTGCATAGAGTCTGACCAGTTTTAACATCTAACTGAAGAACCTGTTACTCTCTTGCAGCCTAAAAGAGGTAGATTTTCCTGCTGAACAGTACATTAGCAGGTACTGCCCTGGAGGCCCCTGTACCCATCCTAGTAGGGTTCTGGTAATGTTACTGGTCCGGGTATTTTCCGGGTTCTATTATTCTGGCTACCTGATTGATACAATAAAACATAATAAAAAATAGTGTCAGTTTAGATATGACAGTCATCTTAATATAAAGATTAAAAATCCAATAAAGAACATTTAAAAAACACACAGCTTACTAAATTGCTGCTATTCCTACTGTATCTGGTTCTAATGAACAAATAGTTGATTTGGACGCTCTCAATGAAGAGCAATATGATGTTCACCTAGGTATTGAGTTTGACTATGACCATTGACTGTTCTCCTATTTTGCACAGATAATATAAACATGTGTGATTTTATGACTCATTTTTAAAATTATCAATTATTGGTAGTGTTTTGTTATTTTTTTGTTTATTTCATGCACAAAACATTGATATTATGGTTAATTAATTTTTTTATCCATACTTTTTATACTTCAATTTTATCTTGTACAGACGTGCCCAAGCTGTACCATACCTGTGCTAAAAAAAATGCAAACCCATGTACTGAATTCTGTACCCATACCCGAATCTATATCGATTACTTAGGCTGAACATCAAAGATGTTAGGGGTCAATTGGCTACCCTAGTCAAGAAGATAGAAGAAGAGGATCTCATTGTGATCACTCTTTAAAACCTGCCTTCTTCATCTGACAATTTTGTTGAAACTTCTTATCAAACTTCTAAAGATCTAGTATTACTATTGACAAGTTGTGTTATAAGCTTCTACAGAAAGACAAGTGATGAAGCAATTTGGCAAGAATGATGATTCTTCAGAGAGTACCTTTGTTGTCAAGGTCAAAGGAAAAGTGAAGATGCAGTTGCAGCCTCAAAAAGCAAAGTAACCTGCCGAGGCATCTAGTACATTTAATTCTATCTACAAAAATAAAAGGTGTTATTTCTGTTGTGTGATTGGCATCTAAAGAAAAACTTTAGGAAGCGAATATGGCTAGCAAATAAGAAGAATTTAAGTCCAACAATAACCAAGTCAATATTGTTTGTTTATTGGAAGGGATTTTAATGCTGCACTGATCTTCAGAAATTTATGAGATGAGCCTATTTAAGGCCAATATTGCTGAGATTAAGGACGAAAATTATGAATACGACTTAGTTGTTTCTCAGCTTCATAACAATATTACCAGTTACTGCCGCAGAAGCCCTTGTATCTGTACCATACTAGTCCAGGTACCTATGGTTCCATTATCTTGGGTACCAGTCTGTCATTGTAAAAACACAATGATAAAACAGAGCTGGTATGGGTAAGATAGTCGTAATAAAAGCAAAAAAAATAAAAATAAAAAACACAAATAAAAGATAAAAAAACTCAACTAAATTACCTTACTGCATCTGGTTCTAATGAACCAATTGTTGATGTGGATGCTCTTGATGAAGAGCAGTATGATGATCTGTTCATGTAGCTCTTGAGTTTGATGATCATTGATTATTTTCTATGTTGCCAGGAAATGAAAACGGAAACGGAAACGGATACGAAACGCGGAAACGGCAATTTTCAAAAAACCTTGGATACGAAACGTTAGCGGAAACGTCCGTACAATATATATATATATATATATATATATATATATATATATATATATATATATATATATATATATATGCATAGTACTCATTTTATAATTGTAGACCATAAGAGATAATTGATAAAGCACTCAAAATATTTTGTATTCATTGAAATTTGAACTTCTAAAGAGTCATGACTCATCATTCAACATGGTTACAATTTCAATGATTCACATATACATGATAATAATCTAGATTCTAGAATATATCATCCAGATTTTCCTCATAATCATCTCCACGAAAACTGAATTTAACAAGAGAAAAATGAGAGTGTGATTTAGAATAGACCCAAGATGTCATTATATAGCTTTTAGGAAGTGTCTTTAGCAAGTTTAGGTAGGTAGATTAGGTTTAGGTTCATTAAATGCAGTTATTTTTTATTTTTAATAAAATTTTGATGCTTTAAAATTTAAAAAAACATTGGAAACGTTTCCGGAAACACCTGTGACGTTGCCGTGTTTCCGGAAATGCCTGCCACGTTTCCCCACCATTTCCCTCCACGTTTCCGTTTCCGAAACGTGTCTGGGGTGAAACGCCACCCTCCTAGGCATTTCTTGGCATCACAGATTATTTTCCTATTTTGAACAGATAATACAAACCGATGTGTTTTGTTAGTTCTTTTTTTAACATGGATATTATGGTTAATTTTGTCTACAATTTTAATATTTTTGTATGGACGTACTCAAGCCGTACCATACTCGAGGTCCAAAAAATAATGGTGAACCTTTGTACCTGAAACTGTACTGGAAAGTTCACTTCAGAAGAATATTGTATGGTACGGTGTACCTTGATTTTGGTGCCAGTCAACATGACAGGCATAAATGATTGAATGTATCCTTTGTTGCATATAATACAAGGCCTAAATATGCGAGTCTCGGTGATGGTGGAATGCATTTTGTAGAAGGTTGTCAAAATGTTGAGATAGTACGGCAGGAGATGAGAAAATCGCATTTCAGAATGTTTTGTATATTCTTGGCATAAAAATAGAATCTATTGGCTATTATTCAAATTGCCAGACAAGGACATTTAAAGGTAATATTTTGCGCAAATAGAAGTTTTGCGAAGGATAAGAGGAGCAATAAGGTTATGGCCTCTGGTGTTAGAGAACATAAATATGTACTGGTTTCGTGAGGTTGACCTTTGCATTCACATGCCTTGGATGCTATTGCCAACATTGGAACGCTTCGGCTCCATTGATATGGTCATTTGCATTTGCAGTAACTTTCTACTTTGGAGAAATGTAGAATGGTAAATGGATTACCTCGCATTCAGGAAACAAAAGAGGTTTTCGCTACATTCTCGGCAAGGAAACAATTTCAAAAACCTTTCGAGGAAGGGAAAGCTTGGCAAGTGAAGCACTATTTGGAGTTGTAGGGTGATATATGTGAATACTGTTTTGGTGCCACATATTTTCTACTGCTTGATGATTATAGTTGGAAAATGTGGGTATATATCTTAGAAAAGAAGTCAGATGTTTTTGGGTTCTTCAAACAATTAAAGGTTTCTGTTGAAAGTGAAATCAATCCAATGGTTCTGGGTTCTTCTAACAATTTAAGGGCTGTTGAAAATAAAATCTGTGGGAGGATAAAGACTCTCTGAACTACTAATGGGCGTGAATGTGCCTCTTGGAAGTGTGCTTATTTTTGTAAACAAGAGGGGATACATAGGCAATTCATAACACCATATACATCTTAGCAAAATGTTGTGGTGAAGAGATGGAAACAAATGGTTATGAACATGACAGGAGCAACTTGAAAGGAAAGGAAGTTTCATATAAGTATTGGGCAGAAAGAGTTCATACCATTGTCTATCTGCTCGACAAAAAGCCCTTGTAAGGCACTTCAAGTCATTACACATAAGGAGGCTGGAATGACAAAAAACCGGAAATAAATTATTTCAATTTTTTTAGCTCAAATGCTTGTCTTTGTTCCACATGAAAAGAGAAGTAATATTTTTAATTTAAGAAAATGATGTTTGTTGGTTACAGTGATCATTCTAAGGCATATAGGGTGATGTCACTACCAATAAGGTGACATTTAGATGAAAATGAAAGTATTTTCCAGTCAACTTCAGATTTTCAGCCTAATTCAGATTCGCCATGCTCGATTAATGCTAACATAACAACAAACAAGGAGGTTCAGGGTAATGTGTGGGAAGCACAGAGGCCACATGATGATAACAGGATAAAAATGCCTCACATAGGATGTTGAGGCTTAATTGCTTTTGATTGAGACTGATGGCAGGTCTGAACAGCAAGTTGTTCTTCTAAAGAATAGACCCAAGTGACACTATTCTACCATATTAGTAGCCAAAGAAGGTGAGCTCTCTCAAGTCAGTTTTAGGCAGAAGTCCTTAATGAAAAACAAACCTGGGTTCACTGAGTTTTGATGATAATTCAACATTTTAAAACTTTGCGTTGATGACTATCATTGTATGTGTGCCTAGTTCTTATGATGAAGCAAAGTGTAATCAGGAACGGGAAAAGGCTTTGCAGATGGTGTATGATGCCTTAATGAAAAACAAACCTGTGTTCTTGCTGAATTATCTTTAGAAAAGAAGGCCATTGGTTGTAAATGGGTATGTAAGATGAAGTACAAGGCAATGTTGGTTGTAAAGGGGCTTTCCCAACAGGATATAGACTGTGAGGAGAACTTTTGCTTCAACATCAAAAATAGTGACAATCAGGGTGGTTCTAGGCATTGTGCTGCAATTTGGTTGGAAACTCTACCATATGGATGCGAGAAACACATTCCTTCATGGAGATTGGAGAATGAGGTGGATATGACTCAGCCAGAATGGATCAGAGCTGCATGTAAGAAACATCTTATGTATAAGTTGGTCAGAGATCTTTACAGTTTGAAGTATAAAGTAGTTATCACAACAGGGAAAGCAGTTTAGTTGAGGAGGTCACTCACTGATTTGCAGGTGATTTAAATGGGAGCAACAATGATTCATTGTGCCAGTCAGAGCGCAAAACAAATGATGAACAATCCAGAATTTTATGCACCTACACAGCATATTGATGTACATTTTTCATCATATCCACACCACACCAACACTAGAGAGATAAAGTTGCAATATTGCACAGCTTAAGAACAGACAGCTACCATCTTCACAAAATCACTTTGAACATGACAAGTTTGTCAAGTTTAGAGATAAGCTTTATGTTGTACAATGCATGACCGTTTAGGGAGGGTATTAAAATTTATGGAATAGTGATAACAATTATGGATTGGTTGGTGAGTATGAGTGAGTTGGTAGTTATAAGTTAGTTTACAGTTTCTAAATCAGTTGATGAAGAACACTTAAAATTCAATACACATTTGATCATAGATGAGAGAAGCATTTCTCTCTCTTTTGTCTCTATATTCTCTAGTGTTCTATTTCATTCTTTCTTTACTACATTGGACACATAAAATATACTGATAGAGGTTAATTGAAAGTTTGAATAAATCCTTTGTTTTCTTCATTTCTTAAAGTAGCCTGTAAACTACGTACGTTAAGTTACAGATTGTTAATCTAGATTAATCTATCTCAAATTGTTGACATGAGTCCTGAAGACACCGAATGGAATCAAAGTGTCGATTGATTAAATGTATAATCACTAGAATTGCAAAATGTTTCACAGGCATTGGAAATTTGGAAGTTTGTTTCAGCATTGACTGAAATATATTATATATGAATCAATCATGTCATTTTCACTAACATATGAAAGCCTTTAGGTCTAAAACAAAACACGGAAAAATTAAATTTCATTGCAAGAACTCAAATGTGGACATGGATGTTATAATGTCAGAGTGAAGGGTTGAGTAACTTCTAACATGCAGAATGATAAGAGGGCATCGAAGGGGTAATTTAATTCTATGGTTCAAAAACATATTTGATATTTCCTAAACCAGCAATACAAATGATGGAAACTTTGGGTTAAGTTGAGAAGGAAAATGGACTCAATGTAGTTTGATTGTGATGCGTCATACATTGAAACGCTTTATATTTTGACAAAGACAACTCTCACAACCAAGCTTCTGTTTTTCTGTATCATCTTTTCTCAAATAGGAATTCTGATATCTAGCCGATTATAATGTATCACATGAAGTATGATATATGACGAAGGCATTGGTGAACTGGTTTGGATTTGTATTATGTAACTTGCCATTTTACTTTAAGTTACAGATTGTTAATCTAGATTAATCTATCTCAAATTGTTGACATGATTCCTGAAGTGACGAATCAAAGTGTCGATTGATTAAATTTATAACCACTAGAAATGCAAGATGTTTCATACACACTGGAATTTTGGAAGTTTGTTTCAGCATTGATTGAAATATATTATATATGAATCAATCATGTCATTTTCACTAACTTATGAAAGTCTTTAGGTCCCAAACAAAACACAGCGAAAAATTGAATTTCATTGCAAGAACTCAAATCTGGACATGGAGGTTATAATGTCAGAGTGAAGGGTTGGGTAATTTTTAACATGCAGAACACTAAGAGGGCTTCAAAGAGAAGTAATTTAATTCTATGGTACAAAAACAAATTTCCTAAACCAGCAATACAAATGATGGAAACTTTGGGTTAAGTTAAGAAGGAAAATGGACTCAATGAAGTTTGATTGTGATACTTCATACATTTGCACATTGAAATAATTTATATTTTGACAAAGTCAACTCTCACAACCAAGCTTCTGTTTTTCTATATCATCTTTTCTCAAATAGGAATTTTGATATCTATCCAATTACATAATGTATCACATGAAGTATGATATATGATGGAGGCATTGGTGAACTGGTTTGGATTTGTATTATGTAACTTGCCATTTTCTGTATTATTTCTGGAGATTGACAGGACTGAGGCAAGCAAACAGTATAGCAATTTTATTGTAAATATATTTATGATCGGTTTCTGGTATTATGAATTGCATTTTAATTTGTCTATTTGTTTGATAGTTTTTAACTGTAAAGATCTAGTTTCCATGAAAATCTTATAGATTTCCATTACAAGGTTCGTTACTATGGATTTTAATTTTTACTCTTTCTTAAATCTTGATTGCTTACTAGTGCTTTTTGTGGCAGTGATTAAAAAAATTCCTTAACAATTGTGTGTTGTTTTTATATTACGAGCTTGATTTCAGTCAGGACAGGGTTGGAGGGTCCTGGTCTTACCCGATCTCAAAAGCTCTGGTATTGCTTGGCCACAATTGGAGGTCAATATGGATGGAACAGGCTGCAGTCCTTTTCTGCTTTTCGAAGCTGGGGTGACAGTGAACATGTATTTTCTAGGTTTTTGCATGCTGCACAAGAGAGTTTTTTACCTGCAATAGTTTGATTATTTATTAAAACATTGCAGTATATTCTCATTTGCATGGTTTGCTTCACAGAGGTCGTGGACTCGTCGAGCATGGGTTCTCCTTCAACGAGCAGAAAGTTTCTATCAAGCTGCATTATTTTTAAATCTCCTTACATTCCTTTACACAGGAAGGTATTACTTCTCATCCAATTCTCAAGCAGATCTGACTTTAAAAACTCCAAGATGATTATAAAAAGCAACAGGGAGTCGGGTATTAGGTGAAGCCACAAAGTGTCTTGTGAATTAAATGTTTATTTAGGGGAGCTTGCTCTATGGACATTTTTTGGAAACAACAGCTAGTAATAACTGTAATTGACAGCGAATGAAAGGGAGCTTTGCCTTTTTGAAAAAAGAAACTGAAAAGGCATGTTGGATGCAGGTACAGGAATATTGTTGAAAGGTTTTTAAGAGCTAGGCTTGTCTATGAAAGACCAAATATGAACCGCAGTGTCAGCTTTGAATATATGAATCGCCAGCTAGTATGGAATGAGTTTTCGGTATTGGACCTTTCTTGTTCTCTGGCCTGTCCTTATTTTATTTCTTTTAAAATAAATAGCTGTTTGCATCATTGTTTATATGTAAGATTTTCCTTTTTTCTATCCTCTTATTCCCTTCTAATTGTTTGATGGTATCGTTTTTTATCAGGAGTTAATATTATTAATGTTGCCTTTGCTGAATACAACATCAATAAAGAAAATCTTATTTTTTCCCTTCTCAAAAGATAAATCAGATGGAAGTTCTGTGGAGGATGATGCCTGTCCAATTTGTGGGGCAAATCCCATCATAATTTCATTCATGGCTGTTCCGTGTGAGCACAAGTATTGTTATTACTGCCTTCGTACTCGTTGTGCATCCAGCTCACCATTTCACTGTTTAAAGTGCAATGTCCAGGTTATGGCCATG
This sequence comes from Taxus chinensis, assembly GCA_019776745.2. Classification (NCBI taxonomy): domain Eukaryota; kingdom Viridiplantae; phylum Streptophyta; class Pinopsida; order Cupressales; family Taxaceae; genus Taxus; species Taxus chinensis. The sequence goes on from CM034151.1 coordinate 19,799,779, forward strand.
AAACGAAACAGCACACGTGTAAATACCATAGAAGGAACTTAAAATCACAAGTGTGATGTTTCATTTTCATTAGTTTCTTAAAGGCAATGCATATGCAGACTGTAAGCTTGTTTGCTGCTTTTTCTTGTATTTTTATTTAAGCTTTATTACGGTTGCTCATGTGATGGCATTTTTGGTGCGGCAAATTTGCATCATTAGTGACATTGAACTTCAAATATGATATTTGAGTAAAATTTTCCTTCCAAATTTGCATTTTCAGTGTCATTGAAATGTAACTTCTATCTTACAATATCCGTACCAAAGGTTGTTCATGATTTATGATAAGAGATTCAAAATGTACTTGATCATGGGACATGATCGCCTTTGGCTTAGTGCCAAGGTACTGAGGGGTATCTACTCTGCCAAAGTCTCTCATGGCTTGAACCTGACCTATTTTGGTACCTCTGGGAATTGGGAACCTTAGTGGGCTTTTTGTAGGCAAGCATTCTCCACTAATTGGACTTCACACCCTTTGTTTTCACATAAATTTTCAATCTTATGCATCATAAAATGCACCCAGCGTACAATTCTATTGCACGTGTTTGGGACACAATGAAACTTGTAATGCTTACAAGCTATTTTGAGAGCTTGTATAATTATCTCTGCCATGATAATATGACTGAACTTGAAGCCCTTCACAATGATGGTGAAATATGCCTTTTTGATCTTTGAATTGACTCTCTATGGTATTTTCATAGCATGTATACAGTTCTGACTAGAAGAAATTACTCAATTTTGTCTTGCTACAGGTTAGGAAGAGTAAGAATACAAAATAAATGTTTTTTTTTTTCCTTTTTCTCTTTTTGATTTCAAAAATAAGATGGATATATATATATATATATACACACCTGATTTTTCACTTACGATTTTACTTTGCAACATGTTGGTGCATTAATACCCTCGAGTATGTGCTTTAAGGGGTGTATTAGGCGTGGGGTTGGGCCAATTCATAGCACATCGGGAGAAATAGCTGTGGCACTTGCACTAACATGTCTCAGCCTTCCTACTACCACTTTACGACCTCTTGCTATCCTCGATATTACCACCTTCATACCGCCAAGTGTCGTGCTCCACCCTCCCTTGTCTCTCCTCCACTTAACCTTTTATGGATTGTATGTGGCCGAATGCATTGATGGACAATGCAATTTGGTAGACACCTCTTTCCAACCAATTGCATCAACCCTTCAGTGGAGTGATGGCTTTAGTTTACGTTCTCCTATTTATGGGAGTCATTATTGTCATTTCTCAAAGATATCATCGAATAATTTGCTCTGCTTGTACTTACAAATATGCCCTTAAAGGTTAAGAGGTCTTAGGTTCTAATGGAGCTTATACTTGGAGGTCATTATTGGAACATTGGGTTACTATAAGGATCAAGAATAAGCCCTGCACTAACGAGGTCTACCTTACTCTTTGGAGCCCCCAACTTTCGGCTACTTAGTTCTTTTGCCCATCCCTCATGTGATCCACTCGTAACAATCTCTCACAAGGTGCCATTAACCTAGGCGGGGGAGTAATGCTCCTATAGTATCCACATGAAAGTTAGTATTTCTAACCCCAAACTATTTCTTTAATGTTGGTTGGTTGATTATTTAATGTATCACGTATTATACTTGGGTAGTGTAGCATATCTTTGTTTACTACATTATTGCTCTCTTTATAGAATATGTTTGTTGCCTAATGACATTACAACCTTTTTTTAGTATTAACTTTCTTACAACCCTTAGGATCATAATAAGACCCCATTCCATATATTAGACATAGGCTTTGGAACCCTATACATTCCATATGAGTGTCGGCTACTCTTCTAGATCCATGACTATTACACCTCTTGGTTATATATATTTTTGTGTTGGTCCTTGTATGGTATTGTGCTTATAGCCTAATCTATATTAGAGAGAGAGATGGTAATGATATTGACCATCGTAGCTATCATACGTGCTTGTGAACCTGATGTGAGTTTTACTCCACTCTTGAATTAATGTTATTCACATTTTTCTTCTTTAGCTTCTAAGCTTTATCATAACTTACTATCATGTCACACTTGGGGTTTTATGGTGAGCCTCTACCCATTCTGATTTTATGTGTTAAACCCTTCTCTCTTTAGTGCCGCCATCGAGGGAAACTATTCATGGTGCACCTCCTCACAATCTTAACCTACTCCTACCCATGATAATATGATAGGGATTATTGGAGATAATCCCATTAATATCATCAAAGATTTGGATGATAATGCGTTCCTCACCCCTAATAAGGATGGATGAGTAATTCAAATCTCTCAAGACAATACCTCCATGGTAGCAACATCAAATAATGCCTCATATTAACAATATCAACATCAACCAAAATCCACCACTAGATAACAACCAAGTGTTTATCAAATTGTTGGATCAAATGGCTCTAATGTAAACTAATATAACTAATCGAGCCTAGATGCAAAACAAAAATTTGTAAATGACATCTTAACCTCAACAAGTCATTGCAGGACCTTCTAACAAATGTCCTTCCCCTTTATTGCTTTGGGATGTTCATATGAACCAATCCTTCAACCTCCAATCTATAAGAATGATCCTTAAACATTACAAAATGAACCTTTAGTACCTTACATCTGTACCATTGACATTGAAAGGATTTCACCAACCATTTTAAAGACGGATCTGCCAATCCCACTCTTAAATTAAAAACCTTTAGAAACTTTTACAAAGTGTGGATAAAAACAAACACTATTAGCAAAAACCCTAACATTTGATGTTTTAGAATGGTATAATCAACTTATCTCTCATCCAATCACCAAATTAGAGGTTATAGTCAATGCTTTAGTAAACAAATTTCAACAAAATGATCTCCCTAAAAATGCCATAGAAGGATTCATTAATGCAAAACAACTAGTCCATCTATTAATGCAAGGTGTTATAAAGAGATGTAAATACTTAGCAAACAAAGCTATAACCATAACACTGATGATAACATCCTTCGCATATGTCTTACCGCTTTAAATCCCAAGTTGCAATATAAAACAAAGTCCTCCCCCCGCACCCCTACCACCAACACATTGGAGGAATCCCTTGAAGAAACTAAAGTGTATGACTACCAATTCACGCAATCTCAAAAACCAACCAAAGATACATTTAAAGCAACAATTAATGCTATTAATTCATCATTGAAATAACCTTTTCCCAAAGGGTAATAAATAATGTTCTCTATCAAATGATTGAAATTCGAGGAGATCCAACACTATTTATGATAACCCACATTGTTTGCCCTTGAGTAACCAAGAACTCAAGCAAATGATGCCAACACCTAGGTTACATCATCTTGATGCTAACAAACTCACGCCTTCAACAAATTTTGGTGGTGGCATCCTAACATTGGGCATGTTTATGAAAATTGTTGTAAACTCAAAAAGATCATTTATGACCTCATGTTAGGTGTTAGTTTTGATCATGATATAATCACTAAAGAGCACACAAAAACTACAACAATACATAATCCCAAGGGGGCATCCATGAACAACTTTGTGGGCACCATTGAAGGGCATTATAACCAAAACTATCTCAATTATCAATATGTGAATGCAACCAAAGACAACTATTGATGAAAGCCCACACTTAAAGAGCCCATCCGAAGACAAAAATACTTCATCTTCCAATGATCAATCGAACAAAGATTTCGCTCCACCAATAAAGCCTCAACCTAAGAAGAAAGCTCCTACAACTAAGGACAAATCTCCTCCAATCATCAAAGCTCCAACCATTTATCCTAATTCTCAACTTAAATACCATTATGGATCTCATAAAAAACATTAATGGATTTTCCTTAATGAACTTAATTCCATGCCTTGTAACATTCCTCTTATTGAACTTATGTGTACATCTCATCATAGAAAATTCCTTATCCAACAATTGCATACGTTAGAGCATTTCTCGACAACCATCGAGGAAGATTGTTCTAATCACTCTTTGCATACCATTGAAGTACATGCAATAGATTTTGGCTCACCACAACGATAGAATCTAAAATGGTAAGCACTAAAGTCATGATCTTAGACCTTCAACTGTTATATAACTTGTTACTGGGTTGAATATGGACACCGCATGAGAGTGATTACACCCTCTAGAAGCTGGTGAATTAAAATCATTCATAATAACATGTGGTACACACATGCAGTTGATCCCAACCCATGTGATATCCTTGTTGCAAATCCTAAAAAGGTTTTTTGTATACTTCTTACAAAAACCATCCATAGTACACCATTACTCAAATTTATCGCTACGAATCTAGATTTAAAAGTTACCATTGTGGATTTTGATGATGACGATCCTAATGAACTCCAAAATACATGCAACACTAGGTTACTACAATGTGTCACGAAGTGGCTTCCTCCATCTCTCGTACCAAGAGATCGATATTTGCCTATCTTTGAAGATGAGAATGAGAGAGGTCTTTCGTGTGACACAAATGAAGCCTCTTACGATGAAGATCTCTATGAATGTTATGAGTTTGAAATTGTCAAAATTTTCAAAGATCTTCTGCTTCTCTCTCCCCAAGATCTTTTAGTCAATCTAGGCATCATTGCCAAAGAAACTTAAATTGAAACTCAACATCTCAACCATGGTGATGCCCATACATGCACAATTCAACCCTCTTATGATGAAGATTATATTGTTTCCCAAGCACAATATATACACTTAGATGTTCATTATCGAAAGAGCTTGGCCCAAATGCATGCCTTTAATCACGAAGCAAACATGATTATTGCTTCCTATGACCAAGATTGTTCCCAATTTGACACTAAGGACGATGAAGATTAGGAAACTCTACCCTAATGTCTTCTAGCTAATTGTTGGCGAGAAAATTTATCGGGTGGATTAACTTGTGGGTTTCTTGCCAACGCTCTGGGAGTCTAAGTCCCTCTACTTAACTGGTGTAGTTGTCGCATGTCCATGCACGAGTAAAAGTGGATTTATGTGATGGCCTTTCGATCGAGGATCCAACAGGGGCACTCTACTGACCCTGCGACAAAACTAGCAATTTCTTGCTAGAGAGGACTTTGTCTGTAAAGCGGGAAAGGGGAGTGAGAAATGAGATAGGAGAACTAATGTTGTAGGTAGAAAATCAGATTCCTGCATACACACTAGTTAGAAATTTTAACACATGCATTTATGAGAAGAAACAACTCTGTAAATAGCAACAAGACCAAATGGAATTTGATGAGCACAGAGTGTCAAGAAATCCCTTAGTCAAAGAAAGCTAGAAACTCCTTCTTGTATTGATTTCTCAAACCAAAGTTGTACATAGTGGGGAAATAGAGGAAATTGGAGAATGAGGGGGAATGGAAGAATTTGGCTATCTCCTTTGTTCTCTCAATGCACTCTTGAGTTTACAAAATCAATCACCAACCCTTTGAAATGGAAATGGCTTTACAATTTATAGAATGAGATATGACTCTTCATCTACCCCTAATGCCTTTTCATATGTCCTCACACAACTTAAAAATTTTCAACTTCCTAGGAAACTTTTAAGTACCCTTTTATAACATAAAGATGACTTATTACATTAGGAACATTAATACATATGAAAAAGTGCAACTCCAACGCAAAATTATAACATTGAGAAGAGAGAGAAAGTTGGGGGAAGAGGAGAGAGAAAGAGCAAGAGAAGAAGAAGAGGAGATGTCATTCCCGATGAAGTCCATTGATCCTCGTTGATGGAAAGCTCAATGCAATGAAACTCTGAATCTTCAAACTCATGTAAAACTCCTTCCAATTGGCTCACATATGCTTTGGAATGAGTGTTTAAAAACACTGTTGAATGGTTCCGCCGATGACTGTAACTTCCACCTTGCACAAGATACTCCTGCAACTCGAGCCACGAAGTGAGTGTCGGGTGACACTGTTGAATTCCTTGAGATGAGCCTCGAATTCCCTATGAGCAATGCCCGTGGATGATCCAAAATGATGGTGTTGACTTGAATGATCATCCCTCTATGTCCCATTGTGCCAAACTTGCCTTTTGAGAACAACCTACTATTTTTAGTAAGTACAGATGGGGAAACTTACTATTTTTAGTAAGTGTCATAGTTAGCTTTTCCCAACCTCAACCAGCTATGGTAGCTTGAATTATTTCTTCTTTTTGTGTTCCTCTCACTTTTTGGGACAATTGACTATTTATAGTAGGGGCTTGCTGAACCACTTACTATTTTTAGTAAGTGTTAATTGCGAGCTGAGATGCCCTTTTTGATGACTTTTCCTACGATACTCCCTCTGTGTTCACTGTCTTCTTCGTAGCCTCTTCAAATGGTGGCTTACCCAAAGCAACAAACCCCTATGTAGGAAGACATGCTATTTTTAGTAAGTGCACCGTGGATGTCAGATTGTGAGAAAACAAGTTTTGAAAATCTAGGTCTTATTCCAGGATTCCACGCTCTAGATTTTGAGTAATTCCTTCCTCTGAACAAGTGAGAAAATGAGATTTTCACCAGTGGGGGCATAATACTAACAAAAAACACAGCCCTCCATACCCCTAAAAATAGGGACTTCATGGCATGAAAACTAGTTTATGTGAAACTAGATTTTTCAACGATCGTTCCCTCCAATTTTTGCGTGATTTCGCCCACTGGAACCCTTAGAAGTGAAGAGGTAGCTCGCTGCCTTTTTCGCAGATGTTCTTCATGTGACATGGAAAAACTCTAATGAAAACTTAGTCCTCCACATCCCTAAAAAATAGGGACTTCATGGTGCAAAAACTAGTTCATGCGAAACTAGATTTTTCAACGATCATTCCCCCCAATTTTTACGCGATTTCACCAACTAGAACCCTGCAAAGTGGAGAGGTAGCACGCTAATTTTTTCCACTACTGTGTTGTTGGCTAGATTTTCTGCATAGCATCAAACCTAGGCAGTCATGAGATAAATCTCCCTCATTTAACCGGTGAGGCTCCTATGTCAGATTTGTCAATATAAATGTGTTATTATCTATCAGGGGGTTTTACTTTAACCACTTAGTTCATGAACCATAACTAAGAAGTTTTGCAGCAAGTAAGCAGCTGTTTAAGAAAGGAGAATTATAGATGAAAGAAGTAAAGGAAATGCAGAGAAGAAATGGGGAAGATGTGCATCCCAATTAGTAGATAACAGAGCTAATTGCATACACATAGAAGAAACTTAATAGATATGAACACACATAATTATAAAGCAAAGGCAGCTCTAGATCCAGATCTAAAATAACACAAAGTTTATCAAGAGATCTAAGATTCAAAGCAAGAAACAAAGTACATCGTGACACAAAGTTCTTCGGAAACCTGCTCCTTTGTATTCCTCTGCTTCAAGTTGCTCTCAGGGGTTCAGCACAATGTCTAAAACACAAGATTGCTGCTTACAAATTCTGATCGATTAACCCGAAGGTTCTTCCTCTACTTATAGAATGTAGAGGGGCAATTACAAGTTGAAATCTTTAGTTGAACTGACACATGTGGAAGTCGGAAAGAAACAACTGGCAATCTTCCTCCTAGAATTCCTCTTTGCGTGACATGTATGATTTGCAACTGAAAATAGAAGCTTCTATTTTGCATGTCCGCCACCTATCTCCAAGTAGTTGACTTCTTCAAGTAATGGCTTTTAAACCAATGAATTAAGTTGTATAATTGAATTGATCGCTCAATTACTTTGTCGGAGGAAAGAAAAGGGAAGAGGAAAGCTGACTTTGTCCTTTTTCATGTCTGCATGCAGCTGATTCAAACTGGATCTAGAAGCAGATGGATATGGAAACAAGCTGGAATTGCAAGCTATTGGAATTGGAAGCAAGCTGAAATTTTGCCTTCGCATTGTCTTCTCTTTACAGGCTGCATTCGAAACAAGAGGATGAAACCTTTGTGACAGGAAACTTTTGCAACTATGAGATATGGATCTGGATCTGCATATGGATTTGCATCTGCATCTGCATCTGGATATGGATCTGCACCTGCATAACAAACTTTGGCAACTGGGCTATGGATGGAAAAGCTACAACTTGAATAATTCCATTGCTTTTAATCTGCACGCATGAGTGAAGTTTCTCCTGCACGCATGAGTGAAGTATTTCATGCTATGGATCTGTCTATCAATTCAGCAAGAGGTTCCGAGCCTAGATCCGTGTTTCCAATATCTGTTAATTTAGAAGTGATGCATGACTCCGCTGTGCGTTCTTTTTCATCTTTCTTCACCATAGCTTTGTCTATCTTCGTCTGAATAATTCTTTTTCTTCTTACTTGGCCGGATTTCTTCAATACTGGTGCAGATCTGGACAATTCTTCAGATTTGGAGGATATATGCAATGTATTGGACATTGATAAAAGATTATTTTCCTTTGTAAAGCACCTGAGCTCCTGTAACACCTGTGCAAACAATTATGCAAACAAAGATCAACCTCCTTCAAAGCATGCGCCAAATTTGGAAGCTTTTTAGCCTTGTTTCCACCTTGCTTGAGCAAAATCCTTCTTCAAATGGGGGCGCACTTTTCCTCTTGGCTGCAATTCTTTACCTGTGAATTAAATAATTCACTCATATGGCTGCCCATGCTTATATAACCCTCACAATTCTATAATTAATAATTGCCCTAACAATTAAAGGCAATTAATTAATTAAAAATCATGCTCTTCTCTTTTAAATATAGCATGTTTAAGGACAGCCATCCAATCAATTAAATTAATCCAATTTAATCCTTCACACATCACTTCACTCAAGCTTCACAGTGTGCTTTGACCATAGCCACTGAAAATAGGAATTAATATAATCATTTAATACTTTAAAAAGTATTAATTCCTTCTCAAAGGGGCTGCATTAAATAAATTAAATTTATTTAATTTTAGAATTCTATTTCCAATTGATTTATTCCCCTTTGCTTTTGTTGACTTTTCCACAAGCCTGGGTGCCAAAATTGGGTGAATAAATATTAACAAATATTTATTTAATGCATTATTATTCACCCAATGTGGGTCGCACTTTTTTGCATACTAAAATTCTATTTTTAAGAATTTCTGACAATGGGATTATTTACCCTGCAAGGCAGCCTCGGAAATCCCATGATCCACTTAAGTGATTTGACTTTGACAATGGGATTATTTACCCTGCAAGGCAGGAAATAAAATCCCGTGATTTCACTTAAGTCACTTTTCTTTTATTTCACCATGGGAATTTTTACCCTGCAAGGCAGGGAATAAATTCCCGCCTGCTTGCATCATCTATTTTTCCCATTGCAGCTTAAGTGAATTTTCTATCATGGGAAAAAGTACCCTGCAAGGCAGGCAATAAAATCCCACTTGCCTGCTGTTTCTAATTTTCCCACTGCAGCTTAAGTGAATTTTATATCATGGGAAAAAGTACCCTGCAAGGCAGGGAATAAAATCCCACTTGCCTATTGCTTCTATTTTTCCCACTGCAGCTTAAGTGAATTTTATAACACGGGAAAAAGTACCCTGCTAGGCAGGTATAAAATTCCTATCATGCCTGCGGCTTCTATTTTTCCCATTGCAGCTTAAATCCTTTGTTTTCCAAAAATGCACCCATCCCCGCAGGGGCTTTTCTGTGCACGACTTCGCTTTTTCCCAGTGATCCGGACCTCCGATGGTGACTTCCTCCGGGCATAATGTGCGTATATGTTTTCCAACTGCTCCAGGCCAAAAATCGGGCTTACCCGGCAAAGGAATTGTTCTAGAGAAATTTTACACAAAAAAAAACGAGACATCACAAAAACACGAAAAATTGCCAAAAGTTACATATAAAGCCCACAACTTATTCCAAGTTAAAACCCTTCTGGCACATAGGAATAATAACATATTCGCTCATAATAGAGTTAAAATGGAGCGCAAATAACCTCATACAGGGCTCAAAATAATTAAATACAAATTTCCCGCAGACAAATCCCGATGACAGAATATAACAACTTTGGACATCTGGGTATTTGGCGAAAAAGGCTAATATGGCTATTTGGGAATATCTTGACGCAATACAAGAACTTTCAGGCAATAAAAACATAAAATGACCCATTATTTTAAAAGTACGAAATTTTTTCGGATAGGGTAGTCGTAAATTTCAGGATGAAATCTGGGTGACACCAGTTGGCTCCGTCTGTGGACATCTTTTTCTCTTGTCAGAATGACAAGGGAAAAGATGAGATCCCAACATCTCTGGTTTCGTGTCTTGTTTTTTGGGCACACTGTCAGGCAAACAAACACAACACAAAAGCAAAAACAAAACAAGGAAAAACAAACAAAGTTTTATTTATGTACATACAGGTTTTACCCTGCTTCTTCAGTTGATGAACAACTTCAGATGCTGCCCGTTGAAAGGTAGTGGTAACTCAATTCCATCCCGGTAGGCAAGGAAGAAAGTATCCATTCATGTAGCTCTTTTGATCACGAAGGGCCCTTTCCAGAGTGGATCAAATTTGTCGTGTATGCCCTTCAGTTCATGTCTCTTGTCCCACCAGAGTAGCCAATCTCCAATCTTGAACTTCCTTTCTTTGGCCTTCTTGTCAAAGACTCTGGGCAAGTCTTTATCAACTTCATTTGGTGGTGGGTCATCCTTTCTTCTCTCCGTGGTGGGCAAGTCTGCATCAACTTGCTCCGTTCCCAGATTTATTTGCTGCATTTCTGAGGAAGAACTATCACCATATTCTTTGTTCTTCTTCAGGTACTGATCATGCTTGTTGAAAGTCTCCAATAAGGAAACTAAACCCCTGGGGATTTTGTTACCTTTTGGTTGGACTACACTATTGTCATTATAACCTGGATCATCTTTTCCTTTGACTGTTTGTCGTGGTGGTGAATTACTTCCTTCAACATGCAGACATGCAGATGTTTGTTCAGGGACTCTGGGGTGGTAGACCATCTCCACTTTATAGTTTCCTTGTCTGAATATGGATGGTGGTCTATCTGGATTCCATAGTACAGCTGTGACTGCCAAAGAATCTGCCTTGGAGTTTTGATTTATTGGAATGAAGTTAATAGAGAAGGCTGCAAAAATTGAATGTGGCGGAAATCACTTTATTTCTGTAATGCTCCAGCTTATCTCTTTTGACTTGACTTTGCCCTCGAACCTGGTTTACCAGAAGTTCAGCATCTCCTTGGGTTTTGAGGAGTTTACTCCTTTCTTCTTAGCTTGTTCCATTCCTAGAAGAAATGCTTCATACTCCGCCGTATGATTGGTGTTCTCGAACATCAGCTTGTGAGAGTATGGAAATACCTCATGATCTGGAGATATTAACATAGCACCAGCTCCTGATCCAAAAGAACAGCAAGTGCCTTTAAACTCTAGAGTCCAAACTTTTTCTTCTTCTTTTGCTGGCTCTGGTTCTGGTTGAATTTCTGGCTCTAGAACATCTTTATTCATTTCCAAGAAATAGACCCCACGGTCAGATTCCTGAAAAAGAATCTGAGATCTAGAATCCTCAGATTTTGTAACTGTGTACCTGGACTTCTTTTCCGGCTCCAGCTTATGGTTAAGCCCTTTGATAGGAATGTGCGCACAGGACCAATCCATCTTTACTTCTCCTCCCAGCTCTTTGCAGAAGTTTCTACTCAGCAGCATCCTGTAGGAGACAGGAATATCTGCAACTAAGATTGTCATCTTTAATCTCTTGTCAGGCAAAGCTGCCAGAACAGCTTGCGTATCTTTGATTTGTCCGATTAAAGGGACTTGTCTCTCCATGGAGTAGCACCTTTTTATGGTCTTCGTCAGGGTAAGCCCAAGAGCATCTGCAACTTTAGTTGGCATGATATTATCAGAAGCATCTGAATTTAAAATGCAGTTGCTTAATTTGAAACCATTAAGCAATAAGGAGACATAGAAAGGTTCTACTCTTTCAGAAGATGGTGAGGATTTAACAACTGTAGTGTTGTTTTGTGGAGGAGTATCCTTGGGCTTAGGCAAAAGGCCTTTTGATGCATTGCATTGTCCTGGTGATTGTAGATATTTGACTGGCCTATTTAACTGCTCAAGAATGGCTCTCAAGTGTCCAGCTTCTGACATTTGAACTTTAGTTTTCTTGGCATGATCAATAATGTCAAAAGAAGAAATAGATTCAAATACCTGAGCCGCTTTCTGTGGTTGAGATGAAGAACTCGCATGCTTACTTCCAGGAGCTAAGGAAGAAGGTAAAGGGCTGCCCCTTCTTCGTTCGTCAGCTAATGCCTCAGCTTGGCGAGTTTGTGATTTTGTAAATACTGCATATATATGACCATGATCATCTTCATGAAGTTTCTCATTGTCATGTTTAGATTTGTAGTTTAAGAAATTAATGTTGGAGTCGCCAGAAGGAGCTACAAAATCATCATTCTCGAACTGATCAGCATCAGCTTCTTGGTCTTCTTCATTCATCTCCACGTTGTTTCTGGGAGCAGCTTCAATTGCTAATCTTTGGGAACCAGCAATGCAGTTTCGGTTGTTGTTGAAATTCCGAGCAGGGGCAACATTGTTTCCCTGAGCCATTTGAGCCATTTGTTTCTTTATCTGTGACATCTCATTTGCTAACTTTTGCAATAGCGAATCAGAAGTAGTAGCAGAGGATGAACTTTCAGCTCTAGAAGCGTTGCTCTTTATCTTTCCAGCCATGATGAGGTCGTCTTCAATTTCAACCGCCATGTTTTGAGCTGCTAACAAATCAGCAGGACGTGCTCTTCGCAGTTGATAGCTTACTTCAGGAAGCAAAGCATTGATGAAGAACAACTTTTGATTCTCGTCATTCAGAGAAGCAAAAGTTGGAATTTTGTACAGTAATCTTTGGAATTTTGCAATAAAATCCCGCATGTGCTCATGTGGCTCCTTCTTCAGCTGAGTCAGTTGGGTTATCAAGGTGCTGGAATCTTTGACTGCCGTGATTCTTTTCGGGAACGCATCCCGCATAGTAGCCCAGTTGGTTATGGTGCCAGGAGCTAGCCGGTAGAACCATTCTCCAGCCAAGTCATGCAAAGTCTCTATGAAGAGTCTAACAGATACATCTTCATGCTCGACTGCAAGCACTCCACAGGATATGAAAAACGCAACCAAGTGGTCATCTGGATTCTGCTTGCCATCTCCAAAGAATTTTGGAAAATTCTTTCTCGTCCCTTTAGGTAGATCATGCATAGGAGGAGTCAGATTCAGAGGTCCAAAGGCTGCACCCCATGGAACAGGCACTGCAGGGGCAAGTGGATGATTCTGCATCATGAAAGGAGCACGTCTTCTTTGAGAATAGACTTGATGAATAATTCCAGCTGCCGGATTATGCTGAAGATGATCTGGATCTGGATGAGCGTGCACTCTTCTTCCTGGTGAAAGACTGGATCTGCGGCTTATAACTTGAGGAGGATGATTGAAATTGAATTGCTCATGCAGTCGGAAGAAATGATCAGTCCTTCCTCGCACCTTCACAGATCGGGTGAATGGACGTTCAGACAGGTTGAGATTTGTATGGAAAACACTCTGATCTTTAAGAGATAAGCTTTGATCTGCATAGATAGTTGTTCCCCAGCGGAGTCGCCAAAAACTGTTGGCTAGATTTTCTGCATAGCATCAAACCTAGGCAGTCATGAGATAAATCTCCCTCATTTAACTGGTGAGGCTCCCGTGTCAGATTTGTCAATATAAATGTGTTATTATCTATCAGGGGGTTTTACTTTAACCACTTAGTTCATGAACCATAACTAAGAAGTTTTGCAGCAAGTAAGCAACTGTTTAAGAAAGGAGAATTATAGATGAAAGAAGTAAATGAAATGCAGAGAAGAAATGGGGAAGATGTGCATCCCAATTAGTAGATAACAGAGCTAATTACATACACATAGAAGAAACTTAATAGATATGAACACACAGAATTATAAAGCAAAGGCAGCTCTAGATCCAGATCTAAAATAACACAAAGTTTATCAAGAAATCTAAGATTCAAAGCAAGAAACAAAGTACACAGTGACACAAAGTTCTCCGGAAACCTGCTCCTTTGTATTCCTCTGCTTCAAATTGCTCTCAGGGGTTCAGCACAATGTCTAAAACAAAAGATTGCTGCTTACAAATTCTGATCGATTAACCCGAAGGTTCTTCCTCTACTTATAGAATGTAGAGGGGCAATTACAAGTTGAAATCTTTATTTAAACTGACACATGTGGAAGTCGGAAAGAAACAACTGGCAATCTTCCTCCTAGAATTCCTCTTTGCGTGACATGTATGATTTGCAACTGAAAATAGAAGCTTCTATTTTGCATGTCCGCCACCTATCTCCAAGTAGTTAACTTCTTCAAGTAATGGCTTTTAAACCAATGAATTAAGTTGTATAATTGAATTGATCGCTCAATTACTTTGTCGGAGGAAAGAAAAGGGAAGAGGAAAGCTGACTTTGTCCTTTTTCATGTCTGCATGCAGCTGATTCAAACTGGATCTAGAAGCAGATGGATATGGAAACAAGCTGGAATTGCAAGTTGTTCGAATTGGAAGCAAGCTGGAATTTTGCCTTCGCATTGTCTTCTCTTTACGGGCTGCATTCGAAACAAGAGGATGAAACCTTTGTGACAGGAAGCTTTTGCAACTATGAGATATGGATCTGGATCTGCATATGGATTTGCATCTGCATCTGCATCTGGATATGGATCTGCACCTGCATAACAAACTTTGGCAACTGGGCTATGGATGGAAAAGCTACAACTTGAATAATTCCATTGCTTTTAATCTGCACGCATGAGTGAAGTTTCTCTTGCACGCATGAGTGAAGTATTTCATGCTCTGGATCTGTCTATCAATTCAGCAAGAGGTTCCGAGCCTAGATCCGTGTCTCCAATATCTATTAATTTAGAAGTGATGCATGACTCCGCTGTGCGTTCTTTTTCATCTTTCTTCACCATAGCTTTGTCTATCTTCGTCTGAATAATTCTTTTTCTTCTTACTTGGCCGGATTTCTTCAATACTGGTGCAGATCTGGACAATTCTTCAGATTTGGAGGATATATGCAATGTATTGGACATTGATAAAAGATTATTTTCCTTTGTAAAGCACCTGAGCTCCTGTAACACCTGTGCAAACAATTATGCAAACAAAGATCAACCTCCTTCAAAGCATGCGCCAAATTTGGAAGCTTTTAGCCTTGTTTCCACCTTGCATGAGCAAAATCCTTCTTCAAATGGGGGCGCACTTTTCCTCTTGGCTGCAATTCTTTACCTGTGAATTAAATAATTCACCCATATGGCTGCCCATGCTTATATAACCCTCACAATTCTATAATTAATAATTGTCCTAACAATTAAAGGCAATTAATTAATTAAAAATAATGCTCTTCTCTTTTAAATATAGTATGTTTAAGGACAACGATCCAATCAATTAAATTAATCCAATTTAATCCTTCACACATCACTTCACTCAAGCTTCACAGTGTGCTTTGACCATAGCCACTGAAAATAGGAATTAATATAATCATTTAATACTTTAAAAAGTATTAATTCCTTCTCAAAAGGGGCTGCATTAAATAAATTAAATTTATTTAATTTTAGAATTCTATTTCCAATTGATTTATTCCCCTTTGCTTTTGTTGACTTTTCCACAAGCCTGGGTGCCAAAATTGGGTGAATAAATATTAACAAATATTTATTTAATGCATTATTATTCACCCAATGTGGGTCGCACTTTTTTGCATAATAGAATTCTATTTTTAAGAATTTCTGACAATGGGATTATTTACCCTGCAAGGCATCCTCGGAAATCCCATGATCCATTTAAGTGATTTGACTTTGACAATGGGATTATTTACCCTGCAAGGCAGGAAATAAAATCCCGTGATTTCACTTAAGTCATTTTTTTTTTATTTCACCATGGGAATTTTTACCCTGCAAGGCAGGGAATAAATTCCCGCCTGCTTGCATCATCTATTTTTCCCATTGCAGCTTAAGTGAATTTTCTATCATGGGAAAAAGTACCCTGTAAGGCAGGCAATAAAATCCCACTTGCCTGCTGTTTCTAATTTTCCCACTGCAGCTTAAGTGAATTTTATATCATGGGAAAAAGTACCTTGCAAGGCAGGCAATAAAATCCCACTTGCCTGTTGCTTCTATTTTTCCCACTGCAGCTTAAGTGAATTTTATAACACGGGAAAAAGTACCCTGCTAGGCAGGTATAAAATTCCTATCATGCCTGCGGCTTCTATTTTTCCCATTGCAGCTTAAATCCTTTGTTTTCCAAAAATGCGCCCATCCCCGCAGGGGCTTTTCTGTGCGCGACTTCGCTTTTTCCCAGTGATCCGGAGCTCCGATGGTGACTTCCTCCAGGCATAATGTGCGTATATGTTTTCCAGCTGCTCCAGGCCAAAAATCGGGCTTACCCAGCAAAGGAATTGTTCTAGAGAAATTTCACAGAAAACGAAACGGGACACCACAAAAACACGAAAAATTGCCAAAAGTTACATATAAAGCCCAAAACTTATTCCAAGTTAAAACCCTTCTGGCTCAAAGGAATAATAACATATTCGCTCATAATAGAGTTAAAATGGAGCGCAAATAGCCTCATATGGGGCTCAAAATAATTAAATACAAATTTCCCGCAGACAAATCCTGATGACAGAATATAACAACTTTGGGCATCTGGGTATTTGGCGAAAAAGGCTAATATGGCTATTTGGGAATATCTTGACGCAATACAAGAACTTTCAGGCAATAAAAACATAAAATGACCCATTATTTTAAAAGTACGAAATTTTTTCGGATAGGGTAGTCGCATATTTCAGGATGAAATTTGGGTGACACCATGTGTCATGGCAGCCATTAATGGAGCTTGAAATTTGCAGGTATGGTTTTTGTCTCCGTTCACAATGAAATCAAATCTATTGCGATAGGTTTTTTCTTCTTGTCTCACTGGTGAAATTTCTCTTTGATCCGGTTACTGGTTTGACGGGAAATTGAGCTTTGATCTTCGGGGAGCCAGAAGTGAAATTTCTTCGCTGTTAGCACTCCTTGCTACGAATGGAAGGTTTGAAGGTGATTTTTTAATGGTCTTTGAGAGTGAAGAACTCAACAATAGACGATTCTTCGTTTCATGCATTGGCTTGCAAGATATGTTCAAATCTTCGTCTCACAACAATGGAGGTTTCTGAATAATTCCTTCGTTCTTTTATTTCATTTGTTGATCCTTTGGATATTTCGATCAATATTTTCTTTCAAACTTGTGCATATTCATGGAGTGGAAGTTTTGGTTGCTATGGTGGAGCTGGTTCGGAGCAACAATGGTGGACTAAAGTGTTCTATGCAACTTTGCTTCTGGCAGTGAGAAGCAACAAAAAACAACAAGAAGCGACAAACAGTTAATTTTTTTTTCAAATTTTAGAGTTTGAGTTGGGTGCATTTTCATGTCCCTGACGTCTCTCACCTTAAAGAGATGTGAGGGACATCAAATTCCACGGCGAGCAAGGCAATGACATGTGGCGAAGATCCAATGATAGAGTATGAAGGCTAAAAAATCAGCTTTAAAGCACTAAGGGGCTGGAAGTTGGTCATATGGGTGACCAAAAGTCTTTTTAGGGGATGGATGAATTTTTCCGTGTGTGATGTCCTTGACCTTGAGGGACGTGCGGGACACAAAATTCCGCTAGGCTCCTGGAGCTGACACGTGTCCTCCCAAAATTTGACTAACTCCCGAACTCGCTCTAGGAGGACAACTTTAAACGACGATAACTTGAGCTCCTGATGGAATTTTTTAATGAAATTTTATATGATCATGACTGGAAATGACCGTTTGAATCCAATGATAGGGGTCACAGATATTTATTCCTCCATTTGATCCTTGAAAAAGTGGATTTTTTTATTTGGTACTCCACATGTGCATGATAAAACTACTTGCAGACCCAATGCGCCAAAGTGTTATGAAAATAATAATTTGACCATCTTGTAGAGCTTGGAATTCCCTTTCCGACGATGTTTTAATTTTCTTCTAACTCCATTCGAAGCTCCCAGAATCACCTTCGGAAGCTCAACAACTGTTTTGACCTGTGCACTGCCTAGGCCTGTGAACCGTGTTTTTGATCAAACTGCTCCAAACTCTCCAAATCTTCCATGAATCTTCCAAAATCAATTCCATGATGTTTCTAGGCCTTCAATTCACCTCCATGTTGGATTTGGCTCCTCCATTCTGCTTCAGGAGGTTGCTCCAGTCCTGGGAAGGCCAATGATAGCTCTTCCCAACACTGCCCAAAGATAGCATTTTTCAAGAACTCCTAAAATCACCTAGGGGGAATGAATGATCTTTCCTAAATCACCTAGGGGATGAGATAACATCAATCGAGAGATTATTGGACTGACTGGGTGGACTTGGTGTGCCTGGGAATGATAAGACATGAAAATTTTGGCACAAGGGTATAGTTGTCGTGCTCGGAAATTGTCCATTTCCCTGTTGCACATTTGCACAACAACACTGATCCACCCCTAGAAAACACCAGCTGGGTGATAGAACAAAGTAAAAATTTTACCTAAAAATCATAAGACTGAAAAATCAAACAAATATCACTGTATCCTATTGAAAATCTCAATGTTCAAGAAAACTCAAATCAATCAAACTACATCGACCAATCTGTCAAAAAGCCCAATGGCATTTAGAAAATGCAAATATATCAACTTGCATCGGCCAACATGAATGAAATAGGCTTGATGTCATTTTAGAAAATCTTGCCATAGACAACTACATCAGCTAGCTTGAAATAGAAATAGAAAAGATCGATGGTGTAGAAATCCCTATTGAATTTGTTTCCAAGCCATTGAAAATCAGTCTCAATGCAAAGGTTACAAATGTAAGGCAAATTTGATTAGAAATTATGTGTAACGGTCAAATGTACATTTGTTTCAAACTTGATGTTGAGTACCATGTACCTTTACCTACTTTTGACGATGATAAGGCTATTCTTGAGCTCTTAAATGCACGAGAAGACCAATTACCTTGAAAAAACCACAAACTTGGTAATTTTACCACAAAACCCCCACAATTTGACAACTTTATTGCTAATGTCAAATCAATAAGCAACAAAATTGATAAATTACCTACTACTCCTTATGATTTTCAAGACGAAAACTTCATGCTTGTTGAGCACACCTTTAATGTCAAACATGATGATGACGATGACTCCCACAATTATGATTGGAGACATGAAATCTTCATTAGAAACAAGGGAATATTTGCTTTGAATTATACCAACATGCCCAAAATTGATCCCTATACTGTTAACAACATCATCACTTATCTCGATGTTATTCATGTTCGATAAAAGCAATTAAAATTCTCACAAGAAGTTTCCAAACTTTGTCATAAGGACTTAATCAAACTTTTAGGGACTATTTCAAATGGGTCTCCAAATATTGTCCCTGTTTGTAAGAAAGCCACCATAGCCATTTGCATTTGTATCAAATTCCACAGCCTTAACCTTGCTTGTTATACGGATAACTTTCCTCTACTATCCATTGACACCTTAATAGATGATATAACCATATATGAGATGCTATCCTTGGTGGATGACTTTTTTACCTATAACCAAATCCAAATATCTCCCAAAGATCAACATAAAATTTCCTTCACAACCAAATGGGACACCTACTACTATGTGAAAATGCCTTTTGACCTTAGAAACACATGGTCAACTTACCAAAGTGCAATGACCCACATCTTCCATGATATAATACAAAAAAACAATTGAGGTTTATGTCGATGATCCTAATCAAATATCGATGTGTAGAAGATCATCCGGATGACCTCAATGAAGCCTTTGCACATCTTCACAAATACAAGGTCCACCTTAATATTAGGAAGTGCAACTTCAAAGTGTCATAAGGAAAATTGTTAGTGTTCATAATGTCCCAATGAGGAATCAATGTTGACCGTACAAAAATTCAAGAAATCCTAAACACTCCTAAACCTAACTCCATTCATGTAGTCCACACTTTCTTAGGAAATCTTGGGCCAATTCCGCGGCTCATTCTTGAACTAGCTCTCTAAACACACTCCATCAATGCTCTCCTAAAAAAGGTGCCAATCTTGATTATAACAAGGACTACTAATAAACATTTGATTCCATGAAGAAATTGTTTCTCTATATACCTATGCTACGATCCCCTTCCCTTGATCGACATCTCATTTTCTATACCTCATCTATCTTTGTATTCATTAGGGAAATGATGGCTTAGGAGGAAGAAAAATAAAGGGAAGATACAATCTATTACATTAGCTGAGCGTTACTCGATTATGAAACACATTATGCACAAGTAAAATGTGCTTGCTTACCCATCTATTTTGCTACAAATAAGCATCAACATTATATGCTAAATTAAACACCTATGTTGTTTTCCATACTGACTGACTTCACCGCTTCTTCTCCACATTAGTCATATCTAGCAATCATATTGGAAAATGGATGGTGTTCCTCACGGAGTTTAACTTATGCATCGTCACTTAAAAAGTAGTCAAGGGGTATATGAATGCATTTCAACTTGCATCCGCCCCAATACTCTTCAATTGACACATCCATGACGTCCTACTTGATGAATATGTGCTCTTCATCAAAAGTGTGGATTGAGGCCTTACTCTCAAAAACTAATTTCACAACTTCATTGTTGAATTCGATGCTCAAACCCTCAAAGAACTGAAATCAAACCTAATCCTAAAAAGCAAGGAGTTAAAATAGAAGAGATAAAAGAAGTCACGGTAGACTTGCATGAGGAGACTTGGACCCTCCACATTGACAGAGCCAAGTGTTTACAAGAAGCCCGATTAAGATGTGTTCCGTCATTTCGCTTTAACTTCAATGCCAATAATGAAATGGTTGAATATGAAGCTCTCATCCTTGACATGAGGGTATGCATTGCTTCTAACATCACTTAGCTTTATGATTCGTGTGATTCACAACTTGTTCACTGACAAGTATGCGATGAATACCAATGTAGAAGCGAAAACCTTAAAGCCTATGATGATGTAGTCATGATCTTGCTAAAGAGTTTTCATCATTTACAATCGAGGCTATCCCTTAAAAGAAAAATTCTATCGTAGATTCCCTAGCCTCTTTGACATCTCTCTTTCACCCTCACAAATCCCTTCATGAAAAATAATTCAAGGTACAAATCCAATAAACTCCTTCAACTTTAAAACCTCAAGAAAACTCTCTTATATGTCACATAGAGGCAAAGGCCTTGGTGCAATGATATTATTTGATTCCTTGAGCACCAAACTCATCCCTTTGGTGCCAACTATCAAGAGAAAACCAAAATCCAAAAGAAAGCCTTCAAATAAGTATTTAAAAGTGATGTTCTTGACTATCATAGATTCAAGGATACTCTATTCCCTTGCATCATTGAGGATGAGGCAACTCCTTTCCTTGAGCAAGCATATGGGGGCATTTGCAAAGGCCATTGTAATGGACACACCATTGGCCCAAAAATGCCTAAATATGGTTACTATTGGTCTACGTTAGAGATGAACGCCATAATTTTTCTAAGTACAATCCTTTCCAGTTGTTTGATGATCTTATTCACTCTCCACCAGACGAGCTCCAAGAACTTGAAGCTTCCCCATGAGGGGATTAGATCTCATTGGTAAGATTCCTTGTTCATAGGACATACCTTTATTAGTATAGCTATAGAGTATTTTATGAAGGGGGTGAAGGTTGTGCCCCTCACTAACATTACTAGAGACATAAACACAAAATTCATCTTTAACCAAATCATCTACCGTTTTAAAATTTCCCAAACCATCATTTTCGACAATGATGAGAATTTCAAATGCAAAGAATTGAATCAACTATGCTATAAGTTCAAAATCATGCATAAATTCTCCACACCTTGCCATCATCAGTGTAATGGCCAAACATAATCTACCAAAAAAAACTTCAATAAAATCCTCTAGAGGATCATTGAGGTCTCTTGCATTGATTCTCACCTTAAGTTGTACCCCATTTATGGGTGTACCACACTATTATTCACATTGTGAAAACTTATTTCTCTCTAGTCTATGTCTCTGAAGCTGTCCTCCCACTAGAAGTAGAGTTTCCATCCCTTCATATCTCTCTTCATGCGATCATTCTCAATGAGGATATCCGTGAATCTTTCTATCACGCCATTGATTTGGTTGATAAAAAACACTTAAACAATCTCCAACATAATTGTCAATACAAAGCCCACATTGCCAAACAACATAAAAAACACATCAAAGTTAGGGCAGTTGATATCAAATCAATGATTCTAAAATTAGATTACACTCATGATAAGGATTGCAAATAATTTTAAAAATGGTTCAAAATCAATACCTAGTCAAACATATCTTAGGACCAAATACTCAGTGATTAGAAACTAATGAGTCACATTTTCAAGGAAGTGACAAATTCCTAGTTCCTAAAAAAGTATTATGCTTGACTTGTTCCATACTTCCACTTCTACATAGTTTTTACTTATATATATACATTTTCCCATATATATATAGAAGTAAAAATTATGTGTGTGTGTTTATATATATGTATTGTTTTACATTCAAGAGCTCTATTGATCTAAAATAACAACTATAACATAAAATAATTTATGAGAGTAGACAAAAATTGCAGAGCACAAATTTGATATAAAAACCAATCTGATTATATTATTCATGTAAAGAGGTTACAATATATAGAAGATTGATCTTCTACAAAGGAGGAGTCAAATTCAATCATGAAACCCTCTTATCTCTCCATGATCCACATATCTCTCACACAACTCCAAATAGCTACATGAGATTATATCTCACAACTATATTATTCTATCTTAATATTATGAGTTGTTGTGACAACTCATAATATATTACAAACTAATATGAGTTGTAAATACAACTCATTATTTGCACACACTAAAGCACTTTAATATAATAGTATTACTAATGGTCATACGAGGACATAGTAATTCCTAACAATCACCCCCTTAGTGTGAACATGAGGAAAGCTTCATCTTGTACCTTCTCATGTTGAAGTATGGTTTTATAATTTGGTTTACCACAAACCACAAGAATATTTTCGAGGACAACCAATAACCCTGTAAAGAAGGTTTTCAAGGACAACCAACAACCCTTACAAATGAAGGTTTTCCATGGATAACCAACAAACACTACATAGCAACGTACTTTTTAGCTTACATCATACATATACAATGAGGATTACATAGGAATTTCATGTTATATCATGAACATGTATTATTCTTCAAAATAAAAACACACAACATGAAATAAAACACACTGTTGGGAATAAATAATCCACCAATACATATGTGGCCCCGTCGTTCGTGACTAACGAGAGACGTTGATTAGCCTCCAAACTCCAGAGCCTCCATCCTCTAAAGAGATGCTTAGTTAATATATGTATTCATAGAATCATACCCACATTCTTTGTTTTCTAGTTCTTCTTCACGATCAGATTCCTCCTCAGTAATTACATTGGCTTCAACCATTACAAAATTAGAATCACTTACAAATCTGCAACGATTTACTTTTGGTTGGGATAAAGCGAATGCTAGTCATGGAGTAGGGAAGGATGTACCATGCACTGCTTTTTTTCTTTTCCAGAACCATATTTTGATTTCCACTTTTCTCTTAAAATAAAAAACTAGGTTTTTGTATTTTTTGACAGAATGTTTCTAGAATACAAATAAACAAACCCAAAACATTTCACAAGATTTGGAATCTGGGTTTTTGAGAAATAATCAATTTATCATCCGTTTTTATTTAAAAACAAAAAACTTTAACTCAACTTACACAGACATATAGGCACACCTACAGGATAAATTTGAAGATGATGTAAACTGCAATATTGTGCATCTTGGTCCTATATTTCCAGAAAAAAATGAGACATTAATCTGATGTCATATGAGTAAAATGTGTTCTTTTTACTACGAGGTGTCTGTTGGAAATTTTTTCATAGGATTCGTTCAACCATCTTCTTCTTTGCTACTACAATTGCACAAGGAAACCTGCTCTGATACCAAATGTTCTACATTCAAGAGCTCTATTGATCTAAAATAATAACTATAACATAAAATAATTGATGAGAGAAGACAAAAATTGTAGAGCACAAATTTGATATAAAAACCACTCTGATTATATTATTCATGTAA
Source organism: Taxus chinensis (assembly GCA_019776745.2). NCBI lineage: Eukaryota > Viridiplantae > Streptophyta > Pinopsida > Cupressales > Taxaceae > Taxus > Taxus chinensis. The sequence continues at coordinate 19,823,900 of CM034151.1, forward strand.
AGAGGTTACCATATATAGAAGATTGATATCTTACAAAGGAGGAGTCAAATTCAATCATGAATCCCCCGTATCTCTCCATGACCCACATATCTCTCACACAACTCCAAATAGCTATGTGAGATTATATCTCACAACTATATTATTTATCATAATAGTATGCGTTGTTGTGACAACTCATAATTTATTACAAACTAATGAGTTGTAATTACAACTCATTATTTGCACACACTAAAACACTTTAATACAATAATATTACTAATGTTCACACTAGAACATATTAATTCCTAACATGTATATTCTGTGTGTGTGTGTGTGTGTGTGTGTGTGTGTGTGTGTGTGTGTGTGTGTGTGTGTGTGTGTGTGTGTGTGTGTGTGTGTGTGTGTGTGTGTGTGTGTGCGTGTGCGTGTGCGCGCGCGCGTGCATCCGCGCGCGCGTGTGTGCGTGCATGTGCGTGCGTGCGTGCGTGCGTGTGTGAGACTATTGCAATACTAACAATATGTTGTTTCCTCTTATAGTCTTCATTTATTAGTTTAATACGCTTTTTAGTTCTGTACATTTCAAATTTTTTGTCTGCTTCTTGGCTCTTTCCCTTGCATATCGAATTTGCATTATAATTTTCTTCTCACCTCTTGGTTTTATATACTTCTTAGGTCTTCACACCTTACCTTGTAGTCATCTACACCTCTTGCATTTTACCTATTCTCAACCTATTTTACATCTTTAGGTTTTAAACGGTTCTTAGCTTTGACATATTATCTTTATACAGAGGGATTTCTACATACTATCTTTATACCACTTGATTTTGTACGCCTTGTAAGTTCTACCTACTTATATTACACCTTTTTGTTTAAGACGTTTCCTAGATTTGACATCCTACTTTTCCTATTGAATCTTACTCTCATATCTATACCTCTTGGTTAGTAAGCCTCTAGGCTCTCACTGTGTGAGTTGTATTATAAGACCATAGGGAATAAACTGGGCCTTTCTCACAAATGATCAATTCCTTAGATCACCAACTTGTTATCTTAGGCTCCAAATCATAGCTAGATGTTTTCTTAGAAAGGAATAACAATTGTTGAGAGTGTCATTTTGTCTCCTAAAGTCAGTTGTACTTTTAGTAGCTCAACTAATACAATCTACCTACATGTTTCTCATCTACATTTTACCCTCTATTGTGACGAAAGTCTCAAATTTTTCCATCATTGCCTCCATTCCTTTATACACACTGAGTAGGGAAACCTAATAATTATTCATTATTTACTTTTATTTCACACTCCTTATTGAACTCACCAAGGTCGATTTAAAGATTGTATTCTTCTATAAGGTGCAAGTTTAGGACTCTCTACGACTCATGGTTTGTAGGTTATCCTCTAAGCGGCTAGGTTTAAGCTCTCCAGTGTTAGTGATATTTTATACCCATTGATCAACCTTCCAAATCTATATGAAGGAGGAAGATAAAAAGTCAAAAAATTCAAAAATCATAATATTAAAAAAATCAATCAAAAGGCAACTTAAGTCAAAAGTACATAAATAAAAAAAAGATGTGATCATGGCATGCCCCTATCATAGTTGAACGCTCAAACTCCACGATTTCTTCATAATAGAGTCTGAGCTCCTTAAGGGTGCGATATGTTTTTCTTATTTGTGTAGGAGGCTACATATCTATCTTTTGTGCCCATGCCTTTTCATGCAATCACTTAATCCTCACAGTTGGCTAATGGCTCCTTTAGGTCATGGGGAATGAGGAACATGTAGTGGGAAGGTAGGAAATTTTTCTTTTCTTGCATCTCATTGCTGACATGGGATACTCTTATACGTCACTAGTTAGTCCAAACAAAAACTTGCATATTTGGGTTCTTTCACTCCTCGATGTCAAAAATTAGTAGTCTCATCAATCTGGTCAAAGTCTCTTGATGTTGGTAAAATAATTAATTTTTCCTTATTGATGCCAAAATTTCCCTCACTTTTCATAATTTCTCCTTGTCGAACAAAGCTAGTTTCTAAGTCTTTCCCATTTTTGTGCATCATTTTCTAGATCTATTTTAGTATAATGATAAGCATTAAGGTTTAAGGACATACCCTCAAACCACCCCTATTTAAGTATTTAGTGCTCTCTCAATCATTTGTATATTATTCCTTAGATTTATCTTAGTTATGTTTGAGATTCTAAGTGTTAAATTATGCTGATTCATTTTTGTGGCATGCTAGACCAATGTTATCATTTCCTGTCTATGCACCTATGGGCATCTTTAAGGTATTCTGAACCCAATTTAGTCTTTCTTAATAGGTTATTTGGACCTAACCTAACGATATTAGCTTTTTTTATATTCTTTTGTTTAACCCTTCTAGATAAATTTTATCTTCTGTCTATGCACCTTATGACATCGTATAGGTTCTCCAAATGCAATTCAGTCTTTCTTTATAGGATATCTAGACCTGACATAGTCTTATTATCTACTTATTTTACCATTAATTTATGGGAGTAACTCAATACTCTCACACTAGGTGCTCTTTAACATGGCATTATCATATTCAATAAGCTATTATACAACACAAGATTGGATGACATGTTTCTCATTGTATATTTATAATCCATATGATTTTACAAAGGGAGTGTCTAGGTTTAAGAAGTCTAAAGAGGTTGTTTCACTCCTATCCCTTAGTTGTTGTGATCAACCTACAAAATAGGAGAATCCACTAAATATGTGCACTCAACAATTTGTTCATGCACAATTAGTTTCAACTCCAATAATATAGAAACAACTCCATAATTTAAGCTCAATTCTTGTTGTAGTGTAAACTAACACAAAAATATGATAAATAGATAATAACCAATTGATATAATCCTAGTTTGAACACACAACTCCAACACCTTCCCTTAAACATAAAATTAGGGAGAGAGAAAAGAGAAAAAATAGAAAACATATCCTTAAATATGGATCTAGGAAACTAAGCCAAATCATGTACCCATTTACAAAAAATCAGGGGAAAATAATGATCGTGGGTAAAATGTGCCACCATAAAGTTTCCCCCAAAACTAATAACAATAGCTAAAGTGGAGAGAGCTAACATACGATGCAAGGTGTTCCAAGAATCACGACCCAATACTCAAACACAATGCTAAAGTAAACGTTTGGTAGACAAAAAGTTAATTAAACTCAATTTTACACTAGTGGTATAGATCCACTTCTCTATCATTGAAAAAAATTCGTAATTATATTTTTTACTAGAATATATTCATTCAATGAGACTATCAACAATGGTCAGTGTAAGATTTCAACTAACTTAATTCAATCAATCACATGAAATATATATGTTCCAAGGGTTTATAAATGACATAACACTTGAAGAACTAGGATTAGCACCACCCCCATATTGTTGATTGGGTGGAGTGACACCACAAATTTATATGAGTGGATGTAGCCTATTACTCCAACATGGACAAGCTAAAACTGTATGCTCTCCCCTTTTACAATGAGCCCAACACTCCAATTTATATAAGAAAATAAGAGAAAATCCTTATGAAAAGAATATTGTTAGTATGCTGAATAAGTTCCAAAGCTGAAAATTAAAATATCTCTCAAGAAGATGACCCTAGTGGTGATGGGAGAGTCATGCAACTGAAGTAGAGAAAAAAATTCTCAAATTGAAGCACACACACATGATGGTAAAAATGGTTAAACAATAAAACCCTTTAAAGCTCTATAGACTCAATGCGACTACAAAATGATCGTGACTTTTGGCCCGGATGTCCCAAACTGCGTGAAACAAGACAAAATGATCCCACAAAACAAACAAACCCACTAATTGATGTAGTAAAATCGAAATGGTTGTCAATATTTAGAGGATAACATTATTCATAAAAGAGTTTCTCCTAAGAAAATTTCAAAAGAAAATTCCAACAAACTAAAGAGCATCAAAAGGTAGGAAGAATGTTAAGCATACTAAGAAAATAAATAGTGGAGGTGTTATGTTTGTAGTGCACTCACCAATAATTCTTATGGTGTTTCCAAAAGTGATTATAAATCTATCCTAATGAATATAGATGACAGAACAAGATGGCTGCATATGATTTGATGCGAAGTGCACAACTGGTGCATGTGAGGATACATCTAAATATGTGTTAGGTTGATTATGCCTGACAACTATAATCTCAAGGTTCCCAAGCTTGAGTTTAGGTGAAATATATCTCTCATGTTTCTCAAATTCCTCATGAAGAGTAGAGCGAAAAAAATGGAGCTTTTGTCTTTAAATGATCTAAGTGAAATACCTTCTTTAAAACCAATTCCACGGAAAGAATTCCAATGAATAGGTTGGATAAAAGAAACAATACCCTATGAGTGTTTTCCAATACCTCCTCCAATATTACCCATGGAACAAAGCATGTGAGAACTTCAAGAAATAATATGCTTCTCAAAAGATCCAAGGAGATAACTAGATAGATCTAAATTGGGGTGAGAAAAATGTGCAGTAATAGGAGCAACACACTTAAAATAAGAAATCATATCAATAGGAGCATCAAAAATAAGAGAAGGCTACGAAAATGACAAACAAGGGTCAGTAGGTGTAAGAGAAATGAATACACGAGGACTAGGATTATGGGTATGTAGGTCCATAATATTAATCTAATTCTCTATGGTAATATTTTTTTTTCTGTTGGGAGTGAATAAGGGCTCCTTTTTGTGAATGAGGGACTACATAAGAGAATTTTGCATCTTGTTTTTTTGGTTCTCTTCAAAAAATTCAATCATATCCTCTTGAAGTGAAAAATTTAGATGATAAAATATCATTTTATGGCTCTAGAGAAAGGAGGTCAGAGAAATAATCTATTGCATAAAGCAAGAAGGAAGGAAAAACATAATAGAAATCCATTTACATATGAGGTGTCTAACTGCTTGTTAAACCATACCTCATGCTCAAGTCTTTGACAATTAGAAAAAGTATGTCACTAAGTAGAAATTGCACCCCATGTGAATTGAACAAGGGGCTAGGGAGTGGGGGTTTGGGGGTGGTAATCCCTAGTGGGTTGGAGGAGAAACGCCCCTTGTGGGGTTCAGGGGAAGCAATTTAGAACTTTCACGACCTTTGAAATGGCCTAGAAACCACCATTTGCAAAAATAATACTCCCAAACATTTCCCTCACTAACTAATAATAAATCACCCTTTTACAATAATTGAGTTTTCCTTCTTTACAAAAGAAATCCCTCCTTATTTTAAATGTTTTGCCTCTAAAATAAATGTACTCCCTTTTATTGCAATATGGCCCTTAGAAAAAATATAAATCGCTTTAAGAAAAATTTCCCCCACCTTTAAAGACTCCTCATAAAAGGGTTTTTCAAAAATGATAAGGGGCGTGACCCTTGGACCTTTCAATATAAAAGTTTCAACAAATAACTCTTTTGCCAATCGAGCATACTATATTAGTAATTAATTAGTTAACAAGTAATATTATGTAGTTTTAACAAAATGAAATTAAGATTAAATAAAATTAAAAGTATTTTGATTCTGTTGGAAATAAACTAACACTTAATTTATCATATGAGTTAAAATGATACTGTAATAAAGTAGTTTTTTAATTACTTAAGTTAGCTTAGATAAAGTCAATTATTAGTGAGTTGTCTTTTAGTTGTCTTATCCCTTGGTTTGTGGGATAATGTTCTATCTTGCATATTTTGTTCTCAGATGATTTCCATGAGGGGCAATAGGGGTAGTTAGGGGCAATATGTTATTCCTGCATATTTGCTTATATTAGATGATTTGTTTCCATATATTGTGGATGAGATAAAAGTTGTCCAATATCTATAAATATTGCAGCTCTCTCATTTGTTTGTAATGCTTGATTTTGATATTAATAAAATACACAAGCACCGTCTTGTTTCTGTGTCAAATACTCTTTTCAGGTATTCATTATCAAAAGATTCTTCATTGGAAGGAGCAAATAACCTCAACCTTGTGTCGGTGCTGAGTTGGAATGGTTGGTCAAGGAATTGAGTTGGTACAAAGTGTTATCCTAGTAGGTGAGAAGGCCATGTAGGAGTGGCCAGTAAAAATGTTTCAACTCAAAAAAATGAGTAGTAGTTTTCCGGAGGGATGAAGTTTTTTGAGAACTGAAAATCAACAACGATTTCCAATGGAATCAACAATGAGAGCAATGGTGCCATAAAAATCGTTGAGTTAGCGTTGGATGTATTATGGAGTGTTGACTTCCTATAAAACAATCTTCATGTGAAAGGATTCTAAATGAAGGAAAAACTCATGGACACTATACATAGATGACCATAGGTTATAGACACTCAAATTTGATAACTCATCTTTTGTCAATGACAAGCTTGGCTATGTTCCCCTGTTAAGATAAACTCTCACATTCTAAGTCCGATCAATACATATCTCTAGCTCTTTCTTGACTTTCTCATCTCCCACTTTTCTTTGTCACAAACTAAAGAATTATTAATTGAGAAAAGAATTAAATCATCTTTGTGCATCATTCCCGAATCTTACGCTTTACATCACAAATTCTTTATTCAAAACCATACATTTTAGTTAGGATAAGTTGTACGACCTTGTACTACGTGTACATCCTTCCCTTTTGTATTTTCCAACTCTAATTTCAATTTGAATATCTTTATTGCGTCATTTCATCTTCCTAGGGATGATCTTATCATAATATGTCACCTAGGAAAGGAAAAAAGGCAAGTCAATGTCACTTTATTACTCACCTAACACCTTCAATAAGATCTTATTGCAAATATCAATCCAAAAGCACTCAAGAATCTCCTAAATATTCCTAAAATATTTGCACATCATTTTGACTAGTCACTACTATAGGTCTGAAGCACTCAAATAGGTCAAAGAGCCTAGCTTCCTTTATTTCCAAGTATGCAAAGGTCATAGAGCCATGTTTTAGAAAGAGCAAAGTTACTTCAAAAATTGTCATGTGTTTTCAAGGGAAAAAGGGTTTAGTCTAACAATTAAAGCACTTTGAATCACACTACTATCACATTAGGTACACTCTCTACTCTACAATTATCTCACTATCTTTGTGTAAAGATACATGAGGGCACTCATAAGGGGGTTCGTTTAAATACCACTCACGCTTTCATAAACACCTAGGAGAAATTTATGAGGCTTGATCCCACTCGAGGGAATGTAGTGCAACACTTGGATTATTTTAAAAATAGTTGCGCACCAAGGGTAGTCCATCCTCCTCACACATTGATTTCTTCTTTTGTTATCTGATGCTTATATAAAGGGTATTGCAGGCATATATGGTTTCCACTTTGTTGTAGGATATTACTGATTTTGCAAACGAGAGTGACATACAATGAAGCATATTTTCAGGTGAGTCAAACATGTATAAATTAAAAAATCTTATGGTAGAAGGTTCCAAGACCACATAAATCCAATTATGACCATATAAATTTATGGGAAGACTGTATAATAGTTGCACATTCCTTCACTAGGTTATTTTCTAGCTCCAAAATAAAAATGAAGCATCTCCAGTCTCTAATCAACCTATTTCAGCTGTTTTCACATCTATATCTCATTTGTTGCATTATATACAAGTAAGTTTTCTTCTCATATTGTGTATTTGAGGTATTTCTCAATCATTTATCCCTGTTGTAAGTCCTAACAGATTGTTCTGAATATGTACGGTTAATTTTATATTAATTAGATCATAATAATATCATATAACAAACCCTTGCATTCTATGTATTATTTGTGCATATCACATTTACATCTTACATTATATAATTATGGTGTAAACAAAGGAAAAAACTTGACATAGTGGCATGTAACTATAAAAGACAAGTTCATATAGGAGAATGAAATACTCTCACAATAACTCCCACCTAATATTATGTGGACCAAAATATTCCATCTTGACAACTATTAATCTCAATAAATAATTCAAAAATGTAGTCCGTGGTAGATAAAATGTTGCAAACAAGGAATCTTATATGAATTTCTTTTAGTGTAGCAAAAGATGACCTTAGTATATTATGCTATAACTTCAATGCTTCAACCGACCCTTTCACTGCTATAAATGTGCAACTTCCAACACTAAATAAAAATGTAGAATTTACAACAAACCTATAGGTTTGTAGGTTAGAAACAACTTTCAAAAATAGATTGAAAGGAAATTTCCACTTAATACAAGGAACGACGAAGAGACCAAATTGTTGGGTGAGAAGGACGAATTGGTGGAAAATATATGTATATTTTGTGGTGGAAATGTTGCTTGGCATTGGATTTGATTGAGCTAGAAAATTTAAGTGAATCCATTAAATATTTGAACTAAACAATTTTTTTCGTGTATATTTAATTTCAACTCAAATAATATAGAAACAACTCCCGAATTCAATCTTAACTTTTGTAGTTTGAACATAAAATTACTAGATAGCCTTTTTGTTCACGGTATGGTCCCTTCAAAACCATTTACCATTAATAAAAAGAAATTAGTCTAGATAGATAAAACTAGTTTTTCTAAGTCTAATGTGAACAAAAATTTCCAACATATTTATAGGACTATTATATTAGATATATCTCCCATCTATGCACCTTATGACATTTTGTTGGTTTCTAGAACCTAATTTAGTCTCTTCTCATAGGCTATATTGACTTGACCTAGTATTATTTTACGAAAATTCCATAGGCTATCATGAATTAGTCCTTTAATTTGGAATGGACCTAGCATCCTCCATTGACCTCTCTTCACATTTTATTATATTTCCATTTTGAGACTCACTTGTATACATTTGCATTATTTATTCTCCTTAGTATTGTATCTTCAAATTTCTTTAAAATATTTTCCCCTCCATGATCAAGACAAGAGATTCATCATGCATCTACTCTTCCAGAAAAATAATTCTAGGTAAGTATATATCATTTGGTTGAATTATCATTTATTACTCAATTTACAGTTATTTATTAATAAATTTGGTTAGAGTTTGCACACAATTACACAATAAAACACTCTCTTCCTCAATTATCCAATAATAAGAGTTACATACATATAGCTATGGTATTTCCTAAAATGGTGGAGTCAAACCTTATCATGACAACTTTTTTAATCCCTAAAATATATCACACTCCTTAATCACTTCCTTGAATTTATTTGTAATGATTATTTGTCTTTAATAAGTCATTATAATAATATAATGCTATATTTTTCTCTCACAAATGAACTCAAACCTAACTAATATTAACTCATAGACATGTTTACTCACACACATATGAGTACTAACACATAAATTCCTAACATTCCCCTCTTAACATTAACATGTGAGAAAATGACTACAACATGCTGCATTGATCGTGCTCATGAACTTGACTCACACACACTACATTGGAGCTTGTGCATACAAAGGTGCCTCATTGGAATTATGTGAATAACTCCACACTTACATACGTGTCACATCAGGGTTACACTTATACTTAGATGTATTGTGTTAGACTATAATTGAATTTCATGAGAGAAAACTTTAACCATTCAGGTATGAACATGCATCCACTCATGTTTTCATCCTTCACATTTTTCATAGATGATTTTTATAGGGGAGAAAACCGAAAACTTTGTTGTACCCAACACACACCCACTCTTATTTTGAAAATAAAATGGAGCCCTCCTTTTTCATAGCGAGTCATAAACACGAGTTTGTAGCTCCTCAAATTGAACTACACAAGATACATAGAATTTGATATTTTTTTGTAACCTTTGAAGAAGTGATGGAAAACTATGACCTAGCTAAGAAAGCCTTTGTTCTTCATCTCTAAATTAATCACGAGAAACATCAATTTATTAAATGATAGCTCAAAGTTATTCTTGTTTATGATCTTAAAATGCTTGCAGAAGGATTAATTCATGTTGTTCATACTTTCAGTGCTTTAAATTGATCAAAGTTAACATCGTTAAAAGTAATTTTCATGGTTTGTTTTAATATTTATCATGTGAGCAGGAAAAAGAGGGAAGAAAATCTAGAAGTTTTCCATTTTTTGGGTAATAATGGCCTTGAAACATTCAAATGAAACTGAGTTTCAAGCCTCAAATTGAACTACACTAGATACATAAGACTCGATAATGTTTTGTAACCTTTGAAGAAGTAATGGAAAAACTATGACCTAACTAAGAAATCCTTTGATCTTCATTACTAAATTAATCATGAGAAACATTAATTTATTAAAAGATATCTCAAAGTTATTCTTGTTTATGATCTTAAAATACCTGTAAAAGGATCAATTCATGTTGTTCATAGTTTAAGTGCTTTAAAATGATCAAATTTAATACATTTAAAAATGATTTCATGATTTGTTTTAATGTTTATCATGTGTGCAGGGAGAAGAGGGGAGAAAATATAGAAGTTTGCCATTTTTTTTGGGATAAAAAAATGGCCTTGAAACGTTCAAATGATTTTTGATCCCTTGTTTTACATTGGATCAACTCTGTTAAGTTCAATGGATTAAAGAAGGTGCCATTTCATTCAACGGAGACTAAAATCCTTGGACTTAATTCATTTTTTATGTTTTTCAACACTCCAGTGATGGATGAAAGAAAAGTGTCTAAAGATAACATGCGACACTCATCGGTCTTCCAACATATCACTAAGTTCCCTGAACTTAAGTGTTTTCAGCAACCTTGATGGATGCATGCCAAGGCACGTGGCGACCATCAACAATTTAAGACACACGGCGACCATCAACAATTTACACTGCTGCAATCCTTAGTCTCCCCACTGAGCATGCCGAGGCATCAATGTAGAACATGTGGCATATGGACGAGATTAGTAAAACCTTGATATTCTCTACAATGCTGCTTACGACCTTAAATTTGACGATTTTTCCCAATGTAAAAATGAGCTCGGGGACGTCATAGAGAAATGAAAAAAGGACTAGTTTTCTGATCATATCTGTTGATTGAGACCTCCATTTTGCATGAGACACATACCATTAGGAGTATAATTGAAAGAAATTTGATATGAGCTAAGTTTTAGTGAAAATGGTGAAGGGATATGTGATATTTTTAAGACACAGTTTTGGGCATCTTTTGCTCGTTGTTTTAGTCTAATGATACCTAAATATTCGTCATATGCTTTTAGGTTAATATTTTCACCTTTTAAGATTCCTTTTACCTAGATACCTAGATATTCCATTCATAGGTCCCACTCAAATAAAGATCAAATAGATAAACAAGTTTTGAATCATAATTGAGTTGTTATACTGGTCCCAAAGTGTAATAATGGTTGATTAGACGAATGACACCTTAATATTTCCTCATTCCATTGATTTTATGAGCTTGCATTAATGCTTTCTATGAGATTAATTTGTTAAAATATAATATTTGTGTGCTTCTTGCAGGTCAAGGCATCAATTCTCAGATAAACTAATTGGGGTTTAAATTGAACTCATAATCATCACATTTTGCAAGTTGACATAAAGGGAAAAACATGATTATTATTATGAGAATCTTTTGATTCGTTAATGTAGGAACATTAAGTAGGATTTTGTTGTTTCCAAGTGTGAGTAGGAGTAGGATGATATGTGGTCGTTGTTAAAAGGAACGATACACAAATTGTACAAATCCACGAAGAACTCATATGCTAATTAAACACCGCACTCAATAAGATGAAAGTAATTTGCCATAATAACTCTACATAAACCTTTGCAAACGAATGAACAAAAATATCATATATTATTATGGAACTCAATGAAATATAATGAGAATGGGCCTTGCTTATATAGGCAAATAATATCAATCCAAGAATCGGTCAAGGTCGTAGATCAAGCCATAAATCAAGGAAAAAACTAGTCATCAAAGAACTTGTCAAGACCATAGATTTAGGAAAGAACTCGTCATCAAAGATCTAGTCAATACCATAGATCAATGCAATAACTATATCTAACAACTAGATAATATATCCCTAATATCTAAATAAAATAAAAAAAATATCCACACACATAAGTGGGTGAGGATAAATACAATAAAGGTAAATAAAGTACCTAGGTGAACATGAGCTAATGTAAATTCCTACTATAACACCCCCCTCAAGTGAAGCTAGGGGCCCAAAATAAAAGTGACATATCCACAGTATGAGTCCCGACAACTGGGCTTGATTAGGTACTCATGGTACTCATGTTAGGAATAAACTTAGGTTAATTCATCATTTACTAAGTTGTAATGTTAAAGTAATTAAATTTAATTATTTTAACTTAGTTATCTGTTAGTTAGCTATTATCTAGTTGTCACATCCCTATATTAGTGGGGGCTATACTATTGTTATTTTATTGCTTTGGAATGTTCTTGGATGTTCCCGGATGTGATTGGTTAGGGACAATATACTATTTCTGCATATTTGCCATAGTTAGTATATTTGATCCACTTTTCGTGGATGTTGTTATAGTTGTTCAATGTCTATAGACATTGTAGCATCTTCATTTGATAACATGAAGGGTTTCCAGAATATTACATTGTCAAAAATATCCACACACATAAGTGGGTGAGGATAAATACAATAAAGGTAAATAAAGTACGTAGGTAAACATGAGCGAAGGTAAATTCCTATTCTAACACCCCCCTCAAGTGAAGCTAGGGGCCCAAAATAAAAGTGACATATCCACAGTATGAGTCTTGACAACTGCAATGATCAGGTACTCATGTACAATATATCCATAAAGAACTCTAAAACTAAAAGTAGGAAAAAATCTTGCTAGAAGGAAAGAGAAAGAAGAAGAAGGAAGATGTTCTCATGAACACCTCCCAAGAACAAATTCCAAAACCCCAAGCATGCCGCACAACTCAATGTAGTGAGGTGATGCAAAAGACTTCGTAAAGATGTCCGTAACCTGCTGCTGAGTCAGAATGTACTCCAAGAAAAGAACTCCATCTTGAATGTGCTGACGAATGAAGTGTATGTGTATCTCAATATGTTTGGTCCATTGGTGCTCAACAAGGTTGCGAGAAATGTGAATGACACTTTGGTTGTCACACCAAAATACAATCAGTGAATCATGTGGGAATCCAAAATCTATCAATAATTGTCGAAGCCAAAGAATCTACTGACTCACTATAACTTCTGCCCTATACTCTGCCTCTGAAGATTGAAGTGTAATAGCCTACTGATTTTTGCATGCCCAAGCAACTGGAGAAGAACCAAGACAAAAAAGATAGCCAGAAGTGGAACGACCGTCATCAATAGAACCTACCTAATCTGAATCTATATATCCAACCAAATGAGTAGAATCCCTAGTGTAATGTAGTCCAAAGTGGGAAGTTCCTTGCAAATAGCGCAAAATCCTTTTAGCAGCTTGTCAATGACTACTATGAGGAGAATTTACAAACCGAGATACAAGCCCTACTACAAATGAAATATCAGAGCGAGTATGGATCAAGTACATGAGAATTCCAACCAACTACCTATACAATGTAGGATGACAAAGTGGAGTGGTACATGTGGAAGTAAGAGTAACCCCAAACTGAAAAGGAGATGGAATTGGCTTGCAATCAGCCATATCAAAGCATCGAAGAAGATCATGGGTGTATTTTTTTTGACTCAAATGAATCCCTGAATTTGTCTGAGAAATCTGCAATATAAGGAAATAATGCAATAACCCAAGATCTGTCATGTCAAACTGCGTAGAAAGATCCCTATGAATACTCTAAATATGGGAAGAAGAGCTGTTAATAAGTAACATATTATTAAAATACAAGACAACTATCACAATATCCTCGCCAACATGTTAGAGATATATTGTATGATCGGAGTGGCAACAAACAAAACCAGTAGATATAAGAAAAGAATCCATCTTCTCATACCAAGCCTAAAGGGCTCATTTGAGACCGTAGAGAGACTTTCGGAGTCTACAAACAAGAGAAGAATCCTGAATAAATCCAGCAGGTTGCTCCATGTATATTTCCTCTTGTAAATATCCACGTAAGAAGGAACTCTTCATGTCCATCTGGTATACGGGCCACCCCTGTGATGCAAAAATAACAAGTATAAGACGTACATAATCCATCTTGGCAATGGGTGCAAAAATCTCAAAGTAATCAACACCTTCAACTTGTGAAAAACCCTTCACAACAAGATGACCCTTATACTTGTCAATGGACCCATCAACTGCGTATTTGGTTTGGTATACCCACTTACACCTAACCATATTTATTCCTGTAGGAAGAGATACCAAATCCCAAGTATGCTTCTTCATAAAAGAAGAATACTCAATTTCCATTGCATCATCCCAATCCTGTATCCCGTGAGCTTAGGAAAAATATTTTGGATCCTTAGAAACCGCTTGAAACAAATGTCCAAAACCTGTAGAATGTGTGTGATGATGCCTAGAGGGTGGAAGATCCTGAATGAAAGGTGTTGCTTTATAAATTGTAGTATGAGCCCACTTAGACATAGTGATAACATCAGTGGGAATAAGATCCTCATCCGCATCTATAACCTCCTCAAAGAAAGGATCCTCAAGATGAGATAAAGAAGAAGAAAAATTAGGAATGGAAGAAGATGAAGAATCATGAGGTGTGAAGTGTTTATCAAATTAAACATGTGTTCGAAAAATAACCTCATGAGTATTAGGATCTAAAAGTCGATAAGCTCTCATGTCCTCACAATACCCTACAAAGATCAAGGGTTTTTTTTTCTTATACAAGGCTTTCCTTTTCTTCTTAGGCATAAAGGCCCAAGCACGGTTCTCAAAGACTCAAAAAAATGAGACATCTGGATTAGTGTTGGACCAAGCTTCCTCTAGAGTCAAATGCTTAAGTGCTCTGTGTGGTGTGCGATTCTAAATGTATTTAATACATCATGCAGTTAGCCATTTCCTTCAAAGTTTTATTCTTCCGTTCTGCTAAGCCATTCTGTTGTGGAGTATGAGGAACAAAATTCTGGTGAATAATGCCATGAGTTACCAAAAATTTAGAAAACTCATTGCTGAAGTACTCCCCCCCCCATTATTAGTGCCAAGGTTCTTTATGCAACTAGAAGATTATTTTTCGACCAAAGCCTCGAAGACTTTGAAGTGTGAAAACACATCACTTTTGTACTTAAGAAAATAAACCTAAGTACACCTCGAGAAATTATCAATAAAGGTAAGTACATACTTAGCTCCATTGAAAGAGGGGGAAGGAAAAATCATCAAGTCACTATGCATAAGCTCAATTGGTGAAGAATATCTCTTGGAAAAATTCTTAGGAAATGGATCTTGGTGTCGTTTCCCTAATGCATAGCCATGGAAAAATCCACCAAGACAAGAAACTCTAGAAAGACCATCAATCATACCACGAGTGCTCAACTCCTTCAAATATCTGTAATTGAGATGCCCAAATCTCTCGTGCCAAAGCTTACTCTTTGAATCTGCATGAGAAACCAATTTTGTCCCTATATAGGAAGTGTCATCAAAACCCTCAAGGTGATATAGTCTAGACTTATGATCAACAATACCTTGAGAAACAAGTGAATAATGCTCCAACAAAGTTCACATTTTTGCCCCATGTGGTATAAAAGTCATTATTTTTCCTTGACCAGAATGAAAAATTTGATATACAGAAAGCAAATTTGTAGTGATGTTAGGAACATATAGTGCATCTTGGATACTACCACCATCAAAGTTTATGTCACCTTTTCCTTTAACATAAAGAAAATAAGAATATGTAACTTGAATTTTGGAAGTAGAAATCAAACCTAGAGATACAAAAGACTCATTGGAAGAAGTCATGTGATGAGAAGCACCATAATCTATAACCCAACTATCTGCAAGTGGTGATTGAGATCTCCCAACAACATTAAGTGTTTTTCCATGCTTATTAGAAGGAGGTGGAGTGGAAATAAATTTTTTGTGTTTCTTGACTGCATCCTATAAGGCTTGCATTTGCTTATAACACCTATGTTCTTCATGACCAATACCCCCACAACAAGAACATAAAAGACTAGACTTATTCTTGGATTTAGAAGATTTCTTGGGTTTAAAGTTGTTTTATTTGGGTTTAGGAGCACTTTGAGATGGAGAAGGGGTGGATTTGGTTTTACTTTTTGGTTTTACTTTTTGGTTTTCCCTTTCACTTAAGATTAGATGCAATTAATTCCTTTTGAGATGTGGAAGACTCAAGGTTAGACAATTTGGATTCTTACCCAGTAAGTCTTTCACAAAATGTTTCTAAGTCAGGAATTTTAAATGTGTCACCTAAGACATCCATGCTAGAGAAAAAGGTAGAAGAAAAGATTTGGAATGGTCCTCTCAACTTGGATAAAATTAAGTAAACACACTCTTCATCTTTCTTATCTCTTCCAGTCCTCTTCAACTATGTCAACAAATGCTTGAACTTGGTAAGATAGTCTATAATTGATGGAAAATCTTTAGGATTAAGAGAGGTAATCTGAATTTCATGTTTCATAGCTCTCATGTGATCCACTTTACCAAATAAACCCTCTAATTTCTCCCATATTTTGAAAGGAGAGTCACATTTTTCCAAATGAAACAAAAGACTATCACTTACATAATTTCTATCAAACCCATACACTCATCAAATTTGCACTGGTATTGAAATTTCTCATATTCTCTGGTGAACATTGGTTGTTATGAAGAAGTTAAAGCCCATAATCTTTTCTGATTAATGATTGTTTCCATTCTTGGTTTCATGTTAGGAATATTCCTTGGATTAGTGCTCACATTATTGTTTGTAATAGTTAAATGTGATATTCATATATTACATTAGTATGTTAGTGTGTTAATAAGATATTAATATTGTTATATTAATATCATATTTGTATGAGAAAAATAAAATATTGTAATATTATTAATATGAGTCATAAAACAACTCATTATTAATAATATAGGATATTGTATTAGTTGTGAGTTTGTTGAATAAACAACTCACGTAGATTATTGTGTGTGGAGATATTAGTGGGATATATGAAAGAATAGTGGTGAGTGATCATAGGAGAGATTCTCTATGAGAGATTAGTGGGATGATATTGGTAAGCCTCATCTCCTTGTTTATAGGAAATGGAAAGACTATATATTGTAAGTTCTCTCACCATGTAATTAGCTCCAAAATTATTCAATCAATAATATAGTGTGTTTATTATATATTTGTGCTCTAATTTTGTGTTTATGTTATTATCTTCATCCTGTAACATTATCTTTTATTGATTTGTATAATTATATAATGTAATTTTTGCTTATTTATATTAGATAAGATATCAATTTCACATCAGTAATTATGTGTTGTTAATGGCTCAACATGATCTAATGCAAAAGTAGATAAAGACGCCATTCAAAAATCACGAAAAAATGCAAGAACCAAGAAATGTAATTAGACCCCCCAAACTTTGGCACTTTATAATTGTGCGTGTAACAATATGACACTTTATAATTATAGTACAATAGGACACGAAAAAACAAACACTTTTTCAAAAAATGATACTCAAATATGAGTTACCGATCAAAAGATATAAGCTTTTCAATTTTATGCTCTACTATATATTTTCGTTACCATTAAAACAAAATATAATACTCTTGCCTTCAGCACACAAATAGTATCTAATTTTTACTAATTTTTATGATACTACAATGATGATACTAGTTAATACCATAGATCAAAGAAAGAACTATACCTAACAACTAGATAATATCTTCCTAATATCTAAATAGTATCTTCCTAATATCTTCCTAATAGTGAAGTGTGATTTAAATGCCATCATCATTGTATGAATGTTAAATTTTAAATTAATAAAAATTAGATACTATAATGATGATTCTTCTTCAACAACTCAACATTCTAGTATTCTTGTTCTCTTCCTTTCTCTTCACAAAACCTTTTGATATATATTCATTAATCACTCCTCTCTTCTCACTCTCTTTCTTTTTCAAATTGGCATCATAATTCCTTGAGTGCACTTTTGAATTTTGCAATTGGATCCATTTATATACCATGTTCATTTCATGAACAAATATGAATTTTCCATGAGCTGACATCCTTTTGGATATTCAACATTAGTTGGCTTTAGCAGACATTGAAATTTGAATATTTGAACATTTTCAAGACTCTTGTGGACTTCCCCTATTTTTCTCTTGGACCCACAAAAATTCATGACCATAGCAGATAGTTCTAGACTTCCTGCATTTTTTCTTCATTGCACGAATATCCTCCATTGTATCGCAACACTTCTTGAATGATGAGACTTCTTCTTCGTTGCACAAAATATATCCTTTGTTGAGTGGTATTAATTCAAACCCGCAAAAACACTTCAGTATGATCCTTTAATGTGAGGCATTACTACAACCCATGATACACCACAGATACCCGCAAAACCCTACCAAACTCGCAAAACACCATAGACATTCGCTGACATTAAAAAACTCGTGGAACACAACAAAAACCCGAAGAACACTAAAAAATAGTTTTCTTTGTTGTGCGGTATGCAGAATTAAAAAAGAAACATTTTTTTCATAAGAGGCACACATATGTAAACGTCAATGAAATTTTTTCTAACATATGAGATACTTATCAGTATTTCTTTTGACATCAATGATAATATTTCAAACAATGTCCCCCTTTGTCATTGATGGCAACCAACCATCTCGCATCACCTTTCATCTTGATCAATTGCTTGCTTTGGCTTTAATTCTCCCCCTTGATGTATTACTTCTCCTGACTTTCAATTCTCCCCCTTTGACATCAATGGAAAAGGAAAAACTCTCAAAACACTCTCCCCCTGAAATTATGCTTCCATTTAATGACTTGCTGAAAAGGATATCACTCCCAATTTTTGTCTGAGATATTCAAATGTTTCTTTTGGAAGAGGTTTTGTAAAAATATCAACAATTTGTTCTTTTGTGGCAATGTATTCCAACTTAACCTGTTGATCTGTAACTTTCTCTCTCAGAAAATGATATTTAATGGGAATATGCTTTGTTCTAGAGTGCATAACTAGATTCTTTGAGATATTTATTACACTAGTATTATCACAGAGTATAGAAATTAGAGAATCAAATTCTACCTTGACATCCTTCAATGTTTGTTTCATCCAGAGAACTTGTGTGCAACATGATACTGCAACAATGTATTTTGCCTCAGCTGTGGATAGAGAAACAAAAGCTTGCTTCTTTCTTAACCAAGATACTAAACTATTACCCAAAAAGAAAGCACCTCCACTTGTACTTTTTTCTGTCATCAATACAACCAACCCAATCTGCATCTGTATATGTTGTTAAAGAAAAATATTCACCTTTTTGATGCCACAAACCATAATCCACCATACCTTTCAGATATTTGAATATTCTTTTGATAGCTTGCACATGAGTTTCTTTTGGAGCAGCTTGAAAGCATGTTACCATGCCTACTACTTGCATCACATCTGGTCTTGATGTAGTTACATATAATAAAATTCCAATCATTGATCTATAAAGAGTCTGATTTGCTTAGGAGATTCATCATCCTTTCTCAACTTACAACTTGTGACCATGGGTGTACTTATTGGATTACAATATTCCATTCTAAACTTCTTCAACATCTCCTTAATATACTTGGTTTGTGAAATGAATATGCCTTTGTTAGATTGAGAAATTTGTAATCCAAGGAAAAATGACAACTCACCAAGCATGGACATTTCAAATTATTTTTGCATTTCCTCATCAAACTCTTGACACATCTCATCCTTACTTCCTCTAAAAATGATGTCATCAACATAAACAACAACAATCAACTGATTCTCACCTTCAGTTTTGATGTACAAACGGTTGTCAACAATACCTTTCTTGAACCCCTGTTGTTGTAAATACTTGTCCAATCTTGAGTACTAGGATCTGGGGGCTTGTTTCAACCATAAAGAGATTTATTTATCTTGCAAACATAGTCCTTATCATCTGATAATATGAATCCTTCTGGCTGTTCAATGTAAACTTCTTCCAAATTCTCATTCAAAAAGGATGATTTGACATCCATTTGATAGACTTTAAAGTTTTTAAAACAAGAAAATTCCAAAAAAATTCTAATGGCCTCTAAACATGCAACAAGAGAAAAAGTTTCTTCAAAATCAATACCTTCAACTTGTGCATAACCTTTGCAAACTAACCTTGCTTTATTTCTTACAACTTGTCCATCTTCATTTAGCTTATTTCTGAAAACCCATTTTGTGCTAATCACATTATTTTCTTTTGGTCTTGGAACTAGTTCCCATGTTTCATTTTTCTCAATTTGGTCTAACTCTTCTTCTATTGGTCCAATCTAGTGCTTTTCTTCACTTGCTTCAGTAAAATTCTTAGGCTTATATTTTGGATAATAAAGACATATTTACATGTTCTGTTGCATTTTACCAGTTTTCTTCTGGTTTGTACTCCAATATTTTTGTCACCTATAATCTAATTTTCTGAATGATTCTTTTGGAATGATTTGGATGGTGTTTTTGTTTCCTTTATTTCAACTTCTTCCTTTTCATCTTCATCTTCCTTTTCTCTTGTTGGCTTCTTCAGAATAATCAATTTCTTCATCTGCTCTTTTTATACTTGATATCATCTACCTTCACATTTGCACTTTCAAAAATTTTGAATGTTCTCAAATTGTAACATCTATAGGCCTTGCTCATTTAAGAGTAACCAAGAAAAATACCTTCATCAGATCTAGAATCAAACTTACCTAAGTCTTCATCATCTTTCTTGATATAAAATTTGCTTCCAAATACTCTGAAGTGTTTGACAGTTGTTAGTCTACCCTTCCATAGTTCATAAGGTGTCTTGTTGTTATTTACTATGATTTTCCGTCTATTCAGAATATAGACTGTTGTATTGACAACCTCTCTCCAAAATTTTTCAGATATTTTGGATTCATCTAGCATGGTTCTGGCCATCTCTTGCATAGTTCTATTTTTCCTTTCAACAACTCCATTCTGTTGTGGAGTTCTTACAGCTGAATAATGTATTTTTATTCCATGACATTCACAATACTCTATGAATTCATTTGAAGTGAATTCTCCTCCTCGGTCAGATCTTAAACACTTGATTTTCAAATCTGTTTCATTTTCAACCAATGCTTTGAATGCCTTAAATCTTTCAAATGCTTCATAATTTTCTCTTAGAAAAGTAACCCATGTCATCCTAGAATAATCATCAATAAATAACATGAAATACCTCTCACCTTGCATGCTTTGAGTTCTTGTAGGCCCACAGAGATCAATATGCACAAGTTCCAATAACCTTGTGGTTGAGTACTCCTTTGTCTTGAATGAGGCTCTTGTCTGCTTTCCAAACTGACATTGTTTGCAAAGGTATTTACTGGTTTAGTAATCTTTGACATGTCTCTAACATATTGTTTGGAACTAATTTTTACTAGATTATCAAAATTCATATGACCCATTCTTCTATGTCATAACCAACTCTCATCTATTTTCCCCATGCAACACTTTTCACCTTTAATCTCACTAAGAATGTAAAGATTATTTGTTGTCCTGCATGCATCAACAACAACCTTCCCTATACTTTCCTTTCTGATTTCACATCCTCCAACATAAAATGTTACTGTGTATCCCCTATCACTCATTTGACTCACACTCAAAATATTATGCTTTAGTCCTTCAACATACAATACATTTTTCAGTTTTTGATTTACCATTGTTCAAGCTAATGGTACCCTTACCTGAAATTATTGCAGTGGCATTGTCTCCAAATTTTACAATACCTCCATTTACCTTTTTCAAAGTGAGAAACTTACTTTTGTCTCCAGTCATGTGGCTTGAGAAACCACTATCAATGTACCATTGATTTTCTTCATTTTGTACATGAAATGTTTGTATTTGAACAATCATGGATTTTTCTTTGTTTATTTCTTTCTTTGTTTCTCCTTCCAAATTTTGATGACTCATCCTTCTGATTTTCTTTGGTTTCCTCATTCTTAACTACCTGGTAGATTCCACAAACCAACTTCTACAAAAATGAGCTTTATGCCCAAAGTTGTGGCACTTATAACATTCAATATTAAAATTCATCAAAGGTGCAAATGAGTTGTAATTTCTATTTGAGGACACATATGAATTTAAATTTTTCTTCCTATCAAAACTTCTTACATGAGGTTTGTAGTCTACTGCCCTGTGACCAAACTGATTACATGAAAAACAATAGCCATAAAAGGAATTTTGAAACCTGATTTTGTAATGCCTCCTTAGAGGAAATGATCTTCTTGTTGTATCCTTCTTTCCCTTTGGAGTACTATTATTTTGTGGAACATGAATTTATTTCCTTCTGCTGCTTTCATTTGAAGTGCTTGTGTATTGAGGGTCATGTACTTCTTCCTTCTTGTTGTTCTCATCTCTGGCAGAAATTTTAAGAGCATCTGCATAGCTTCTTGATTTTTGTAGACTGGTCATCTTTGGAGACTCTTTGGGATTTTCTTTTGTAGACTTCTCATTGTACCCAAGACCTATTTTGATAAATGGTGATCTCTGATTATTGATAATGTCTTCTAAAACTTCAGAGCTCTTTTCAAATTTGAGACATTTGTTCAACTTGGTAGTTGATTTCTCAAGTTCCTTTCTTAAGGAAACAACTTCACATTCAAGTTTCTCACAATCTTCTTCTTTCTGTTTCAATTGTGTTCTCACATCCTCATCCATATTCTTCATCTCTTCTAGTTGAATCTTTAGATCAATGATGATTTTATTAGACTCTTCAAGGTCATGTGTCACTTTGATTTTAAGGCACCATACTCATCTTCTAGTTTCTGAAATTTCTGTTTTCATTTTTTATTTTTCTTTCTTCGACTCTTGAGTTCTTCCAGGGCAGAAATGAGTTCTCCTTCAAGATCCACTTCAACTTCAAATTCAGTATCTTCTTCATATTTTGAATCCATCTCTTCTTTGCTTTCTTTAATCTCTAAGGCCATGAGTAGTGATTCATCTTTATCACTAGCAGAGATGCTTTCATCACTTTCTTCAGATGAGTTACTTTCCTCCTTGGTATAAAGGTTTTTCTTGTGCTTGTAGAGATTCTTCTTACTTTCAGATCTTCTTTGCTTATGGTTCTTCTTGGATTGATAATACATGTTACTCTCCTTCAAGTTTTGTTTTTCTTTATCATCCTTGTTTTTATATGGGAATTTGTTGGCATAATGTCCTATTTCACCACAATCAAAACATTTGAATGGTAACTTACCTTTATATTTTCTAGACCCTTTCTTCAACCTTCTGAAAAAGTGAGCTTCTTCTTCATCTGAATCATTACTTGGATAAATCATGTGGTTCAAGTTTCTTTCTTTTTCACCTTATTTGATGCTTTGAATGCAACCTCTCACTGTGATGATTTATCACCTTTAGTTCTCATTTCATATGCTATGAAAATCCCATGTAGCTCATATATTTTTAGGATGGTTAAATATTTCAAATCGTCAATAGCAGATACTTTGGCATTAAATCTCATAGGAAGAGATCTTAACACCTTTTGCACAATAGTTTCATCCTTAATTTATTCACCAAGTCCTCTAATAGTATTGACAACTACATCCACAGAGAAGGTAGGATGTAATGTTTTCATCCTCCTTCATCTTCAAATTCTCAAATTGACCTCTATGTGTTTGGAGTTTTTCTTTCTTCACTTTTCATCTCCTTCAAAAATGTTCTTGAGCTTATCCCAAATTTCCTTTGCTGAACTACAATGCATTACTTTGAAAAATTTTACCTCACACAATTTGCTCAAGATTGCATTCATAGCCTTTGCATTTCTCTCACTTGCTTTCTTTCCAGCTTGATCTGTTGGAGGAGTTGCTGGAACTGTATAACCATTAACAACATATTGCCATATATCAAAACCAAGAGCCATTAGATAGGTGCACATCCTTATACTCCAAAAGGCATAATTAGTTCCATCAAAACAATGGAGCCTTGTTTGAGGAAAAACCTTCTTGACTCACCATGTGTGTTTCTGAGATCTACCTTCCAGTGGTTAGACTGTTCAAAAGGAACCCGCTCTGATACCAATTGTAGAAACACACTTATACTGGGGGGGGTGGTGAATCAGTATTATCCGATTTTTACTAATTTAAACCTTAACATTCATAACATCAGAAATTATATAAGGTATAACTATTACACAACACAATATTTATGTGGAAACCCTTTCATGAGAAAAACCATAGAGAAAATAATGCTTGGAGCTACTGCCCAAATCCAGCTACAAAATTAATTATTTTACAAATGTTTGTAGGAACCAACCTACTGGATACACCAATCCCCAATGTCGAGCACCAACTCATCTTGATTCATGAGCACCAACTCACTAGAGACACCAATCCCCAAGGTTGAGCACCAACTCAACTTGATTTGTGAGCACCAACTCACTGGAGACACCAATCCCCAAGTATATGAGGCACCAACATCAATAATGCAACGACCCACCAATTTTAGTTGCTTCCTCAACCTAATGATGGCATTTATATTATTCTTCACTTCTTCTTATTATTTCTACACATTTTACACTTTGCTTCATGCACTTCTGTGTAGCTTGCTCTTCGTTCTTCTTTAACAACTTGACATTCTAATCTTCTTGAGTTTTCTCTTCCTTCCTCTTCACATCACCTTTTGATATATCTTCATTAATCACTCCTCTCTTATCACTCTCTCTTCTTTTTCTTTTCAAAATGGCATCATAATACTTGAGCATGCACAGTTAAATTTTGCAATTGAATCCATTTATATACCATGTTCATTTTATGAACAAATATGAATTTTCCATGAGTCAACATCCTTTTGGATATTTATTATGAGTCGGCTTTAGTAGACATTGAAATTTTAATATTTGAATATTTTCAAGACTCCCGCAGACTTCCCCTGTTTTTCTCTTGGACCCACGGCAATTCATGAGCATCGCAGACAGTTCTGGAAATTTTGCAGTTTTTCTTCGTTCTGCAGAAATCCTCCTTTGTATCGCAACACTTCCTAACTTCTGCGGCTTTCTCTTCATTGTGTGACATTTATCCTTTATTGAGTGATATTAATTCAAACCCACAAAAACAATTCAGTTTGATCCTTTAACACGCGAGGTACTAGAACAACCCATGATACATACAGCTACCCATGAAACCCTACCAAACCCGCAAAACACTATAGACACCCGTAGAACATTACAAAACCCACAAAACACTACAAAACCCGTTAAACACTATAAAATAGTTTTCTTTATCGTGTGGAATGCAAAATTCAAACTGAAACATATTTTTCATAAGAGGAACACATATGTAAAAATCAATTACAATATTTCTAACATATAAGATACTTATCAACATTATTTTGAAATTAATTAAAATATTTCCAACAATGTGAAGTCATGTAATTTAAATTTAGGCTTGTAATGGTGAGTTATAAGTTTTCCCTTCAAAAATGTAAATTTGTAAAAGCAATTTGAGGGATCTATTAAAGGTATGGTGTAATATAAATATTTAGGAAGGTATGTAGGAGTCTTATGATGTTGGGGCATATGTGTTGAAGGAATCTCATGTCCTCATTTGTCATGTATTGAGACATCTTGGTTTAATGCTAGAATGAAGACAAAAATTGGGAACATGAAGAGTCATGAGAGATAAAAGGCCAAAGGGTATGCCAAGGTGAGGAAGAAGAAAGGTTGAGAGGCATGGGGAGAGTCATTAAAAGAGTATAAAATATATATTTATTCTTTTTGTATGGATGAGGAAGCAAGAGGAACAAGTAAGAAGTAATTTTAGTAAGAAAGGATAAAGAAATACTTGTTTGTAATCCATTTCAAGTAGCAAAGTCAATATAGAATACTTGTTCAAGATTGTGTATATGTTGAGACATCTAATGTAAGTGTGTTTTATGTGTTCTTGCATGTATAATTTATTTTAAGTTCATTCTTTTTCTAATTGGTTATGACGAACCATGTTTTAGAGCATTTTCATGCATACATAGCTGATAAAATTGAAATAAATTAATCTAAGAGTTAAGTTAAGGTTTGAAATTGATAGGGGACCTATAGAATGTTGGAACAATCCCATAAATTTTTTTTAGAAAGCTTTGAAATTCCATTAAATTCAAAAAATGCATTTTTTTAGTGCTATCAGCCTAGTGAAACTCCCACATAGGGTTTTAAGAGTAAATTTGTATTTCTAGGATAAGGAGCCACCCAAAATTCATGAAATTTGGTAGGAAAGTGAATTTTGATGTGCTCTAACTAATTTCAGAGGTTTCATGTGCATTTAGAATGTGTAGGCGGCTCAAAAATCCAAGACACATTCTTTAGACTTAATTAGGCCTAATAAAGTCCGAGTTTTTGCATTTGGAGAGGTTTAATGATCTAACAAAGCCAAAGGAGAGTTGGTGGAGATGAAAATCTATAAAGGTGTCCAAAAATGTATTTATTTTTTCTTGGTTTTCCCTAGAGTAGGCATGTCATGTCCCTTTTTGCAGGTTGATTTTTGAAGACCTTAAACCATTCTTCTCCCTGTGGGTTTAAGGAAGAAAGCAAGAGGAAGACCTGGATTACATTCTTATGGTTAGCTATGCAATTATTTTATTTATTATCACGTATTCTATTAGGAAGCTTAACCCTCTAATAGGACTTAAGTAGTTAGGAAATAAAGGTATTTTGAGCATGTAGGCTCAAAATACCAATTAAATATTTAAAAGCACTTTATCTTAAGGGGTCGGCCATCAAATTTATATTTGTAAAACACTCATTGGGTTATAAAAGGAGGTCTCTTGGCCATTAAAGAATTATGTTTTGGTGAATTTTCATATCTTGGTTAAGGTTTGCTAATGAAACACCTTATTGTTAGGAAAATTAATGTTCACATGATTGTGGGTGATTTACTGTAGGGTAAAATATAAATTAGTTATATATGTTTGTTGTAATATGGTTGTGTTTAACAACAATATAACAATAGTTCAAACATAGGAGTTTTCTATTATATTTTACGTGAGTAGAGTTGTTGAATTAACTCACGAATATAAGAGATTAGGAGATATTGTAGGATTGAGTGGTTTTAGGAGATTCATTAATAATAGGAATTCCTCTCCTATATATGTAAAATGTTTACAATAGTAAAATATACTGAAGAAATATATTATTGAGTGAGAAATTATTGTGTTACTTTACATGAATGTCTGAACTAAGCTCTAGATTTGGTATCAGAGAAGAAGGTTCATATGGACCACTAATTTGTTTGTAGGGGTAGCCTTAGTCTCCATCATTTCCCCTATGAATGTTAGAAATAAAACTTAGCAACATCATTAGTAGATATTTGAATAAATGTAATATGTTAAAGTATTTAATTTTTTACTCTAACTTAAGTCAATAGGTGTTAGTTTTCATTAGTTGTTAGTTAACTATGAGATAGGGTCTCATCCCTATGTTTGTGGGAAACTTTTATTGTGTGTGTACCCAGATATCTCCCGGAAGTAGTTACTAGTAGAAATTAGGGGCAATAAGCTATTTCTGCATATTGCATAGTTTAGATCATTCGAATCCATTTTTTATGGAATGGATAGAAGCTGTTCAATGCACATATACATTGTAGCACCTTCTGTTATTTTGTAATCTTCATATTTGCATATCAATAAAATTGTTAGGCTCCGCCTTGTTTGGTCAATAATATTTGGTATAAGAGCTGCATTCTAATCCAGGGATAGTGTATGAAGTTTTAGGGAAGTTTAGGGATATCTGGAGAAAATACAAATCTAGGAAGAGCCATGGAAACCCCCAACCATCTCACAACCCCTACCCAAATCCACACCCCGAATCACAGTTGATTTGTAGCAGAAGAAGATTTACATATTTCAAATTTGCAACAACAGAAAAATTCAGATTTTAGTTGAAGAGCACAATCACATGCCATTTATAACCTGGATGCAACTCCATTTGTAAAGGTGAAATTGTTCATTGTTTTGAAACATTTAAGTCTCTTGAATTGTTTAGGAAAAAAAGGAGTTTTACCTCTAGTTTTAGAGGTCAATTTAGCAATAAATTTTGTTAAATTTAAGAGGACCTACAATTGAAAATTTGGAGGAATTTGAAAACAAATTGTGGGGACCCGAGCTTTTTAGGCTCTCCACATATCTAAATTCTTCTCCAAGGCGGTATGTTTTTAGATAGATTTAAACATTTGCAAAGGATAAAGCTTTTATATAGCTGTGCAAACCGAGTTCTTTACTGGGTCGAGCTGGTAAAATCGAGTCACATAGCTTGGAAGCGAGTCGAGCCCACAATTGGGTGAGTTTCACAGATATGTACATGTTCGAGAATCACTGGTACCCTGCACCGAGCTCTTAATCGATCCAAAGAGACCCCTTTGCAAAAGTCGACTATGTTCCAAACCGTCCCAAGTGACATGAAAAATACACATAATCAGTTGCGGAAAAAATCAATGGATCAAGTGGCCAAGCTCTTACTCCAAACGAACACAAATTTTTTTTTTTCAAAGAAAGGTTGGACGACAGAGTTTAAAGCAACCTAAGTGGCGACCAGGCTTGGATTTTGCAAGGCGTTTAGACGTTTTTAGTCATTTTAGATGTCAAAATACATGCACTTTTAAAATATGACCGTCATGCTTGACAGGTAAAATTATAATTTAAACGTCAAAATGACATGTACATTACAAATTTAACTGTCAATTATATATATATATATATATATATATATATATATATATATATATATATATATATATATATAGCTAGCTAGTTAGTTAGTTAGTTAGTTAGTTAGTAAATTACTTATTATATTATATATATTTTGAAATTCATCAAAAATATAATATAAATCAAAATCAAAATTTAGAAATATTTAGAGAAAAAAGAAAGAATCTTGCAGATTTGCAGTTGCTATCTTTTTCATGAGTATGCAATAGAATTAGAAACTGCATAGTGCAGATTATTAATTACTACACACCTTACTCAGAGTCACAATTCAAAAATCCCTCCACTCGTAGACTACAGTCGCACTATGGTGAATAGTAAATACTAATATTAAGAGCCCATCAAATTATCAATGTGGCGGAACAAGTTTGGAGAAGCTATGGTCAGGATGGGGACTGGGAGCAATAGCATACAGGTGTCCACTGGATCTCAGGGTGAAATCAGAAAGAACTGCCTCATCGTCTTATGAACATCTCTTGTTGCTTTACAAGGATAGATTCTTTCATCATGTTGCTCGCTCTTGGCACTGCAATTCTTTCATTCTTTTGTTTTATGCCAGGTCAAATATGACAGCCACGAGGGAATCGAGTGAATAATGCCAGGCTCAGCAAATTTTGCTACCTTAAATACAATATATGTTAATTGTATGCGACTCTTTCCTTTGTTTATTATATGGATTGGATATATTTTTTAATGAGCCGCTTATCTCTTGGCTATATGGAAGGGATGGACATTCCATCATTTGACATCGAGGCTTGTAAAAAAGAGTTGCATCAATTTATTGATACAGTCCACTCAGGGTGTGAGGGATTTTCTATTAGAGAAGCATGGAGATTTTTTGTATTTCTAAAAGTTGGCAAACCAACTTTTCAAACATGTTAAAACTATGGCAGAGTACACTTGTGATTCCTGCAAGTACAACAGCATGTGAACGAGGGTTTTCAAAGCAAAACCTAATTAAAGATATAAGAAGATCAAAGCTAGAAATCATAACATTGGATGCACTCATGTGAGTATCACTAAATGGACCCGATCCTTCTATAATTGACTGAGAGAAAGTGTATGACATTTGGAGAGGGGAAAAACAAAAAAGGTCACAAAATATTTTGTGAAAGCATGGTTGATCAATGTAAGTTTTAGCTCTTTGATAAACTCATTTTATTTAAATAAAATTTGTAGTGATGTTTTATTTCACATGATGTTTATATTCTACTAAATATCTTGAAATATTATGTATTTACTTTTATATTATTTATTTCAATTTCATTTTAGAAATTTATTTAAAGTTATTTTTTCAATCTTGTAAATGTAAAATTTTACTCAATTTTTTATTTTTTTAATAGTTATTATAAAAATAAATTTGACGTGCATATTATATTTTGAACGTCAAATGACATCCAATAATTTTTTAGACCGTCAAATAAGATTATTGTGACATGTAACATTGAATGTCAAAATCCAGCACTGGTGGCGACCCAAACATGCAAAAGAGGGATATGAGAATTTAGCGATGGTTAAAACAATCAAAATGCGTTGAATGATAAATAAATGGATTTCAAACCACGAGTTGCATGCACATCGCCTTCAAAACAACCATGTAGACCCTCTAAAATAGTGCCAAGTCACATTTATAAAGGTAAGAGATTTGTTTTTTTTTTTAAAATTAGAACAAGTTATTTATAACTAAAATATCCTCCATTTCATAAGCAAAGTGCTTTAGGCACTCCCTTGGCTAAAGGAAGTGCTTTAGAAAGGGTAGGTCAAGAGTTCAAAACCATTTCAAGATCTCTTTTTTCTCAAATCGAATTTGGAGGTAGTTTAAGTGGAAACCGCCAAATTTAGTAGCTCAAAACCCTCTAAATCACTTAGTCAAGACTAAAAGGGCACCTGAATTTAGTTGTAAAAACCATGTTTAGAATAATTTTTTTTTCGTGTTTGATTCGAAAAATTATTTGGGGAAACTTTTGTAAAGGCCAAAGAACCCAAAAACAAAAAAAAAATTACCTTGGGAGGGACATGTTGTGCACAACGAGCAACTTTCATTCAAAACACCATAATTTTTTTTTGTCCAACAAAAAAATGTGGTTTTTTTTTTGAAAAATTATATATTCTAATACGGAAATAATAGAGCTGGTTTAGAGAGATTATTGTGCTTATAATTTTTGTAAAAAAATTTCAAAGGTTGATATCAGGTGTAAAATCACGTATTTTTTCAGCAAATTCCCAAAATTTGTAAAATTGGCCATTAGTGCCTATTGGCAAGAAAATTTGTTGGTGGAAAAATTTGTGGGTTTCTTTCCAATGCTCTAGGAATCTGAGTCCCTCTACTTAAATGATGCAACTTCCGTGTTTGAATACACGTGAAAAATTCAATGAGGATCCAACTTCCGTGTTTGAATACACGTGAAAAGGTGGATTTCTGTGGTGGCCTTTCAACTGAGGATCCAACAGGGCCACTCCACTGACCTTGTGGCAAAGCTAGCAATTTCTTGCTAGAGAGAAATTTATTTGTAAAGTGGGAAAGGCGAGTTAAAATCCTTAGCCCTTGGTCATATGGTATGGTCATATGAGGGCTTAAAGATTGTGATTCCTACTAGTAGGTGCTTAACTTCAGCCCCCCTTTATTTTATTTGTGTGTTGAAGGTAACAACAATTTATTTAGTTTTAGTGGCAACTAAAATAAATAACAGCGCAAAATATAAAAAAACTTGTATCTTTTGATCGGTAACTCGGTTTGTTTTTTGCAAAAGTGCTTGTTTTTTCGTGTTATTTCCATTGGAATTATTTATTTTAAGACTTGAACTATAATTATAAAGTGTCAAATATGGAGGAGTGTTGTAATCAATTGTGGATGCAATTTCGGTTGAGCCTGACGTCCTAAATTTTTGGGAGTTACAGTTTGTACCTATCATGGATTCTGAGAATGATATGCTTTTCTCTGAAGTATGTGGACTTCAAGAGGATA
The DNA here is from genome assembly GCA_019776745.2 of Taxus chinensis. NCBI lineage: Eukaryota > Viridiplantae > Streptophyta > Pinopsida > Cupressales > Taxaceae > Taxus > Taxus chinensis. The sequence goes on from CM034151.1 coordinate 19,855,494, forward strand.
TTGTAAAATTTGTGGAAGAAAATAGATCACTCAAGAAGCAAAATTCTCTTCTATAATCACTCATTCACGATAAGGATACAATAATACACTTCCTGCAGAACAAACTTGCTAGCCTACAACATCACCATCATATTGTGGACAACCATATCCATGCTCCTAGTCCACTTGCAGCTATTGCTCCTGAACCCACGAACATTGATTTGCCAGTCTTTGAGTCTTGAACCTGCTTTTGATGCTTCATACACCTATGAAGCTTGTTACCACATGATCTTCCACATCTGTGCCTATTACAATACCACATGTTGTGTATTCTACTTCTGCTCAGCTGCATGGATTTTTTAAGAAGCATACCACTGCATTTAGTTCTCGCATGCTCCATTCTATGGGTCTCACTAGCAGAGTCATTGACAGACATTCACAGGGTATTGTTTCCTCTATTCCACATGTTAAGTGGAATTCTTGTCATGACATTGGTTTTCGAGCAGATACTTCATTGGGATCACACATTGACAGAGCTCCTTTTTTTGTTCACTTGACTCTTTTTGAGGATCATGAGCAACACATGAGTTCTACATCTTCACTCAGGCTTGAGAAACCTGAGATTTCAGCTGTTAGACATGATCAACCTGACACACATTTTGATGTTCTTTTGCATGCACCCATTGTGCATTTTACACCAAGTCATATGTAAGCATCTTCTTCAACCATCCGTGTTGATTTGGGGTGGATATTTGATCACTCGTGGATGTGACATAGGCATTTGTTGAGAGGACTCTACATACGTGGATCCTCCACCATTCGACCTCTTACTCCACTTTCTATACCTTTTGCATTGTGATGCTTCTTGTTTTGAGAATTTTTCTTTAGCAGGTGTAGTGTATCTCTCTTATTTGTTGAGATATTTTGTATCTGTATTTTTGACACTTTTGGCATGTTGACAGTATCTCTTATGGGGGATCTATTCTGGTGAAGTCCAGTGTTATTTTGTTAGTGTTCGAGTAGTTGATTTTGGGCAACTCATACAGATTTGTAGCATCACTCCACCCATTCAACATTATGGGAGGGTGTGGTATTGATCCTGCTTCTTCGGGTTTCGTGTCCTTGCCTTATTACCTTGGCTTTTCTTGGATCATGACACTCTGGAGTTTGTGTCCTTGCCTTGTTGCTTTGGTTATTGTTCTTGGATCATGGCACACCTATTTGCAGCAGTTGATTGAATTATGTTTGGTATTCTTTTTACACTTTTGACATCACTCCGTTGACAGTCTCCTTGTATGGAGCTATTCTGGTGAAACCCAGTGTCAGTTGTTTTTGAGTTTTGTGATCGAGCAGTGGATTCAGACCACAGTGCACACCAAACTTCTTCAGCATTGTATGATTTTTTTGAGCCGAGCTTCTTGGGATGCCTTGGAGCGGGTCTTTACTCTCTTTACTTTGTTGTTACTGGTTTTGGGTACCTTGCGGTGTCCCTTTTTTTCCCAGTTATTGTACATGAGTACCTCATCAGGCCTAGTTGCTGGGACTCATACTGTGGACATGCCACTTCTATTTTGGCCCCTAGCTTCACTTGAGGGGGGTGTTAGAGTAGGTATTTACCTTAGCTCATGTTCACCTAGGTACTTTATTTACCTTTATTGTATTTATCCTCACCCACTTATGTGTGTGGATATTTCTTTTATCTTATTTAGATATTAGGAGATATTATCTAGTTGTTAGGTATAGTTATTTCCTTGATCCATGGTATTGACTAGTTCTTTCCTTGATCTATGGTATTGACTAGATCCTTGATGTCTAGTTCTCTCCTAAATCTATGGTCTTGACTAGTTCTTTGATGACTAGTTATTTCCTTGATTTATGGCTTGATCTACGACCTTGACTGGTTCTTAGATTGTTATTCCTTGCCTATTTAAGCAAGGCCCATTCTCAATGTATTGCATTGATTTCCATAATAATATATGATATTGTTTCTCATTTGTTTGCAAAGGTTTTATGTAAAGTTATTCTGGCGAATTGCTTTCATCTTATTGATCGTGGTGTTTGATTAGCATCTGTGTTCTTGGCTTGGTACGATCTGGTTATCATTCCTTTCAACATATTCTTTGGAAAGAGTGTTTAAAAACATTGCGGAATGGTTTTTTCGATGACCACAAACACGACTCATGAAGACTCCCTCCAAAGAGATAGGAGCTCAAAACTAGCCCTGCCAAGTTGAATGAAATGTTTCTGCCGATGCTCGCAAATTCAAACTTGTGACCTAAACCATGTAGTGAGTGTCGAAAGACACTGTCAGGGTCTCCCGAGATGAGTTTTGAAAGATCCATGAGAGACACCAAAGATGTTTCTTGCAAAAATTTTACGACCCACTGGCGAAGATAACATACAATAGAGACGGGCATCGAATCTCAGTGGAGACAATATTAAGTGACAATGCCCATTCTATAAACTTGAGTCCCGTCATCTCTTGACACTTACTATTTCTAGGAAAAACAACTTACTATTTTTAGTAAGTGTGAAAATTATTCTCCGAACTCCAACTGTAGATGCCAATCTGGATGTTTAACTCTTAGAATGCTCCTCTTGTGAAAATCACCCTCTGGAGTGACTTACTATTTTTAATAAGTACCAAAATGAATTACTATTTTTAGTAAGTATGAAAAATCAGATTCCTCCGATCCTCAACTAGAAGTTGCAACTCATGATTTCCTCTTTCTCCGTACGTTTCTCTCACCTTCTAGACCAATTTTCTATTTTTAGCAAGATGCTTGTGAGACCACTTACTATTATTTGTAAGTGTCTAAATTCTGGACCAAGCTGACCATTTCGATGAATTTTCAATTGCAGTACATCCTCTTTTGTGTTCACCGCCTCCTTCGTAGTTTACTCAGTTGGTGATTTTCCTGAAATAACAGTTCCATATGTAGAAGACATGATATTTTTAGAAAAAGTGAGCTTCTAGTGGTCAAATCACTGCATAATGAAGTTTTTTGACATGGGTTTTTGCCCAATATCGTCCCTTTGAAATCTTGGACTTACTTGATCAATAGTTTGGGAAAGTTTAAACTTTCAAAAAATTTGACCTAGCAGCACCTTTGAACACAACACCCTTTAATGAATTTTGAAAATTACAGGTCTGGTTTTCTTCTCTATTTTTCAATAAATATTATATTTTTATTGTGGGTTTTTATCTTCTTATTCTGCCGGTGAATTTATTTTTCCTTCAAATTGATTGTCAATTTGATGGAAAATCAAGATTTTTGTCTTCGTATGAGCCTGAAGGAAGAGTTTATTCATTGTGAGTGGTTTAATAGTGAAATAGGTATTTTAAGGTGAGGTTTTAATGGATTTTTGAGAGAGAAGAACATAAAACATATGGTTCTTTGTTTCGTGCTCATTGGTTAGCAAAATTTTTTAGAAATTCGTCTTATGGACAATGGAGTTTTCTAAAGAATTCCTTCACTTCTTCTCCTTTCATTCTTCGATTCCTTCAAATCTCTTGATCAATCATTTATTCATGATACCTGTTTACATTATCATGGAGTTTTAGAGGTTTATCTACCATGTTGTAGGGAGCTGGTTTTAGGTAGCATTAATGGTGTATGAGGTGTTCTCAAGTAACTTTCTTGAAAGAGTATGGAGAGTAGGAGTTTAAAGCAATAAGAAGCGTGACAAAGGATTTAAAAGACATTTTCAAATATTTAAGATCAGGAGTTGGTAAAATTTTCACTTCCCTCATGTCCCTTAAGCATTAAGGGAAATGAAGGGTTATCAATTTTCACGTCGGTTTGTGGTCATGCGACATGGCGGAAATCCAACGACTGAGCACTTTGAGCTCAAAAAAGCTTGCTGAAGCACTTGGGGGTTAGAAACTAGTCATATAGAGGAACCAGGAGGATATTCCTTGGGTGGGGCACATTTTTATTTCCCTATGTACCCTAATAAAATTTATGGACATGACGGTACATCAAGTTTCATGTCGTACCTTAGCTTGACACTTGGCAAATATCTAACTCGTCCATTTAGCTCCACTAGCTCCTGGGGGATGAGAAATTGCACTAGAGGGGTCACATGGCTGACCTGAAGGAATCCTTGGGGCTAGGGAAATTTTATGTCGCTCATTTACCCCAAAAAAAAGGGACATGAGGGTCATCAAATTTTCACGGTACGTTCCTGGTGCTTGACACTTGTCACAAATCTGATGGTGAAGGGATGAGCTCCGACAAGCACCTGGGGGGCTGAACTGGCGATTTGAGAGGATGTCCATGGTGACCAAAGGACTTATCGGGGCTTGGTAAATTTTTATTTTCCCTCATCCATAATCTTGAGGGATGAAAGGGACAAAAAATTTCTTCAGGCTCCTAGAGCTGACACGTGTCCTCACTGAAAATTGACTAACTCCTAGAACTCGTTCCTTGAGGGAAACTTCAAACGGTGATATCTTGAGCTCCCGATGGAATTTTTTGGAAAATTTTTATATGATATTAACTGAAAATTGACCTTTTGAATCTAATGGTGGGGGTATAAGATCTTTATTCTTCCATTTAGTCCCTGAAAAAGTAGATTTTTGATCTGGTTCCTTACATGTGCATGGAAATAAATAAACCTATTGCGCCAAAGTGTTGTGAAAACTATGATTTCACCATATTATAGGGGTTGGAATTCCCTTTCCTATGATGTTTTTTTGACTCATAACTCTATCTAGATCTCCTAGAATCACTTCCTGAATCTTAACAGTTTTTTTGATCCATGTGCACTACTCTAGGCCTATGAACATTGTTTTTTATCAAACTTCCCCAAATTCTCCAAATAATTCCTAAATCTTCCAAAATCACATTCCATGATATTTCTATACCTTTAACTCACACCTCATGCATTGTATTTGGATCCTTCCGTTCTATACTCCAGGGGCTTGCACTTGTCCTGGGAAGGCCAGTGATAGCCCTTCCCATGACTGCCCAAAATTTACATTTTCTCAAGAACTCCTAAAATCACCTAGGGCGATTGACTTGACTTTCCTAAATCACCTAGGGGACTGAGTTATCATCAACTGGGAGGTCAATGGACTGACTGGGTAGACATGGGGTGCCTCGGAAAGGTAAAAAATTTAAAGTTTCGATACATGGGTATAATTGTCATGCTCAAGATTTTTTTGTTGCACATTTGCATGACAACAGTTCCAAATTTGTTGATTATTGTAAATTGGCTGATAGTGCCAAATATTGTAAATGACCAAAAAAGTGATCCTAAAATCAATAAAATATATTTGGGGGGGGGGGGGGGGTTGTGCATGCTTTAAGGGGGGAAAAATGTTCAATTTTTCTTCTACTATTTATCAGTTTTCACAATGGCTGCAATTACGACACCAAAATTATTTTTTCCCAGTTCTCAACTTTTGCGTTTTGATAATTATCTAGCGTGGGAAAAAATTCGTGCATAGCTTGATTTGTAAAATATATGGCCCGTAGTTTCTGGCACATCAACAAGATCGGTAAGGGATGCTACACAACAAAGTACATTTGATCGTGAAAATTTAAAAGTAAAGTTAATAATCTTGTTTAGTGTTTTAGATGAGGAACAACCTCATATTCGTGAGGCCACAACAACAAAATAATCTTGGGACAAGTTAAAAATAATATATGATTCAAAAAACAAGAACACAATACTTAATCTCTAGTGTCAACTATTGAACTTGAAAATGTAACCAACTGAGAAAGTTGAAATGTTTTTTAGAAGAGTGACAACTCTGCATGCATCACTTTAAGCTTTGGAAGAAGAAGTAACTAACACATCACTTGTGCCTATAGTGTTGAGATCTCTTCCTCCTTCATATAATATTTTTATGACCATGTTAATCATAACTGGTCAATCAACAACATTTGAACAATTAGTGAATATGCTACAACAAGAGGAAGCTATTCACATAAATAGTGAAACTTAAGAGTAGGGACTTGCTTCTAATCAGAAAGGAAAAAAATAGGATAAGTCTAGTAAACAACCTCAAAAGCAAGGCAACACTCAACAAGGCCCAACAAAAATGTCTTATTTGTGGTCGAGAAAGACATGAGTTAAAAAATTGTTGGTACAACACGTTCTAACAAGGATCGTCAAGTGACAAGAAGAGTGATAACCAACAATCAAAATCAGGCCAACAACAAAGTAAATAGGGATAAAATAAGTAAAATTGGAAGAAGAAACCAGCTCATCAAGGAAATGTAGCCAAACAGGAAGATCAATTTGACGATGACGAGTTATTGTATTTTGCATAGTCAAATGAAGTGTCGAAATCTACAAATAAAATTTGGTATGTCGACTCAGGTGCAACTCGACAAACGACATGAAAGAAAGATTGGTTCTTCATAATGAGTAAAACACCCACCAAAAATCATGCGTCTTTGGGTGATGGATACCCAGGTCATACCAGTGTTGAAGGCATTGGTTTCCATTTTCCTACCACTTTGGGCCAAACACTACTTATAAAAATCATAGATGTTCCTTTATGTCCCTGGGTTTAACCAAAAAAAATATGTTATCCGTGAGGTCCAATTATTAAATCATAATCTCAAAATTAAATTTGATTCTAAAAAGAGGTGAAAAAGTGTGCCTAATTCTATGATTAAGTCACGAAGCTCAAAAATTGCTTGCAAAATCCTTTGAATGTGGTAGACTAGAATGTTTCAGTTAGTTTTTTTTTCAAATGAAAATGATCAAACAATTGTAGCCAATGATACATCATCAGCTCAACTATGGCATTGAAGACTTGTACATGTGAGTTTTTTTATCTTGACATACTTCTTTGATAGTACATTTCGGGCTAAGGCAAAACTTGACTTGGTGCATACCAATTTGTGTGGACCAATGAGACCTAGCCACTCTGGGGTTTCAATATTTCATGCTCTTTATTGATGATTTTTCAAGAAAAATGTGGATATAATGTCTTTCTACAAAAGACCAAGCTTTTGAAAATTTCAAGAAGTTCAAAGCCCTTGTTGAAATAGAGTCTGGTAGGAAAATCAAAAACTATTCTCAGATCGAGGGGAAGAATACACCAACAATGAGTTCAATTTTTTTTTGGAAACACAAGGCATTCGTCATTAAATGGCTCCTCCTTATACACCGCAAAAAAATGGTGTTGTTGAAATGTGAAATCATACTATTATGGATATGGTGCGATGTATGATTTATGACGCACATTTATCAAAATGTTTTTGGGCCGAAGCAGTTAAAATGGTAGTCTATATACTAAACAGAGTTCCCACTACAACTCTTGATGGAGTAACACCACCGAAATCACGGTTAAGGCATAAGCCATCTATTTCACACCTTATAGTTTTTGGATGCAAAGCTAGTATACACATTCCTAAGAAAGAAAGAACTAAGCTTGATGTGAAATCATAAAACTTATCTTATTGTGATACAGTGATGAAGCAATTGGCTACAAACTTATGGATCCAAGAGTAAGAAGGGTATACACTAATCAGAATGTTGAGTTCTTTGAGAAGAAAGAAGCAAATGATCCTTCCATACACTCACATGATGAAAAAATCACCCCTGAAGTGAAAACGAAGGATGGTAATCACCTTGATGACGATGGTGATGATGTAGAAGATGGTGAATTTCAACCTCACACATAAACCACTCAAAGTATGCCTAAATGGTATACAAGTATGATTAGAGATGTAAAATTAGATAGTGTCCCCAACACATATACCATTGGAATGAGGACTCGTAGTATGGATCGAAATGAGGTCAATTTGGACTTAATGACTAAAGTTGTTGAAACTACTGATCCATCCACAATTTCAGAAGCCATACAATCTAAACCTTGGAAAGATGTTATGGATGCATAATATAAGTCACTTATTAAAAATAATACATGGAAACTTACAGATCTTCCACCATGAAAAATCCCATTGGATGCAGATGGATCTTCAAAAATAATTACAAAGTAGATGACAATATTGATGAATACAAGGCTAGACTAGTTGCTAAGGGATATGCTCAAAACGAAGGCATTGACTATGAGTAGATTTTTTCTCCCACAACTAAGATAAAATTTTTTAGGTTAATCTTTGCTCTAGCTACACAATTTGGTTGGAAAACACACCAAATGGATGTGAAAAGTGCCTTTCTTAATGGTGATTTACATGAAAAAGTTTACATGACTCAGCCAGAAGGGTTTTTCATATAAGGTAAAAAGGAAAAGGTATGTAAACTCATAAAATCACTATATGGTCTAAAGAAGTCTCAGAGGGCATGGTACATAAAAATAAAAAATCATCTCATTCAACATGGATTAAAAAAGAGTCCATACGATCCTAATCTTTATCTCAAAAAGCAAGGGGGAGAGATAGTGATCGTTGTAGTATATGTCAATGATTTAGTCATCATTGAAGGATCAATGAGGATGATTGAGTCGATAAAGAAATATCTAACACGATCATTCGAAATGACCGATCTTAGACTACTGCATTCTTGTCTTGGATTTGAAGTTTGACAAAGAGAAAATCATATCTTTGTATCACAATTGAAATACACCAAGCCAATGCTCGAGAAGTTCAATATGATGGATTGTAAGCCAATTGCCACACCTATGGAGACAAGACTTCAACTGTCTCGAATAGATTCATCACCACAAGTTAATGCAACTCTCTATCGGAAGTTGATCAAGAGTCTCATCTACTTGACATACACTAGGCCGAATATCAGCTATGCAGTCAACTATCTTTCATGATTCATGCAAGAACGAAGGGTTTCTCACTGGAAAGCAACAAAGTGGATACTAAGATACATCAAAGGAACTATGAATTATGGCCTAAAATACAAGAAGAATAATAATTTCTTCTCGATAGGATATTCAGATTCAGATCATGCAGGAAACATAAATGTCAGGAAATGCACTTCACGATTTGTATTCTTTTTGGGATTCGGACCGATATCATGGGGCAGTAAGAAGTAAAATTATGTTTCAAGGTCATCCACAAAATCAGAATATTACACAGCAGGTGGAGCTTACTGTGAAGTGATATGGCTCTGACGTATACTTGAAGGATTGGGAATACCTCAGAAAGACCCAACTTTCCTACATGTTGACAACAAAGGAGTAGTAAAACTTGTTTGGAATCCAGTTTTTCATGAGCGCACCAAACACATTGAGGTGCATGTACATTTTATTTGCAAACATGTTTAGAAAAACAACATCCATATCGAATATTACCCAACAAATATGCAACGTGTAGATGTATTTAGATAATTTCTCTCCTGTTCACTTGAGACCATGCTGAATTAAGGGGGGGATGTTAGAAATAAAACTTAGCATAATTCATCATTAGTAGATATTTGAATAAATGTAATAACTTAAAGTATTTAATTTTTTTACTTTAACTTAAGTAACTACATGTTAGTTGTCATTCGTTGTTAGTTAACTATGAGATAGGGTCTCATCCCTATGTTTTTGGCAAACATCTATTGTGTGTGTACCTGGATATCTCTCGGTAGTAATTACTAATAGAAATTAGGGGCAATATGCTATTTCTACATATTGCTTAGTTTAGATGATTTGATCCATTTGTTATGGACTGGATAGAATCCGTTCAATGCCTATATACATTGCAACTCTTTCCATTATTTTATAATATTCATATTTGCATATCAATAAAATTGCCAGGCTCCGCCTTGTTTGGTCAATAATAGCTAATGTTTAGTTTGACAATATCTTCCTCTCTCATAGAGTCAATTTGTGTGCTAAATATTTCCAAATTAGTATGTATGAATTTTGATCTTCCCACCTTTAGACGTCTCTTGTACATCTAATTTCATAAATTTTGTCATTGATTTCTGATCTGTAGTTTACCTTAAATCGTGGATTACATTATTTGGACTCTCTCCCAATCGAACATTTCAGCTTAGCTTGCCAACAGTATACAAAGCGCTTTCATAATATTTATCCAACTTTAGCTTGTGTATTAACCCAATTAGTTATCACCCGTGTTAAAAGCCCCGCTCAACAGATTTTTCACCATTATATGAATTATTTACAAAAAGACAACACAGAAAAGAATATTGGTGGGAGTGTTTGCGTTAATTGTGTGTGCAACAAAATCATGGTTTATCAAGGTTTGATCCTCAGACATGGAGCTATGTGTATACTCCATTTTTCTATTGTGTTGATCCGGTCATCTCTTTTTTTTATTCGCTCAAAAGAATTGAGGATTTGTATTGAAGAATTCCAGACCATGGGCTATGAGGGGAGTCATTCAAAGAAAGGATAACCTTTGAGAAAAGTTCCCATGAGTAAAAGGAGTGAACAGGTAGAACATTTTGACTCCAACATTGTTTATGCATTGGAATCGATTGTATGTTATGCATATAGCTTCTCGCCACATTGATCCTCCCACCTCGGCATCCTGAAGCTCAGCCTTTGGTTTTAGTGTTAATTATAAGTCATTTCTTAAAGTATTTGGTGATAAAGTGGTGTTAGGGTCAATATAGTTTTGGTTTTAAATATCACTCTTATATAGATTCTCTCAAAATTGAGTTATAGTCTTTATTAATAGTTGTCAAGTTTTCTATAAGTCTAATTTTTATAGGTATATATATTTTAGAAAAAAGTCATTTAAGTGGTCACCACATTATTAAGGGATTCAAGTGTTTTAAGTGTCGAGTTATTAATTTGAGTTACTATCAAAACTATTTTTTTTGTATTTGTGTCAAGAGTCACAATAATAAGTTTCGTTGTGTCTTATTGTAGTCTAGTCATTTTTAAGTCGTAAAAAAAGTGTCATTGTATTTTCAATTTAATCAAATAGGTGATTTTAAGATATTTGTTTATTGTCATTTTTATCGTCTAGTCAAAATAGTCAAGTTGTCAAAATTGTAAAAATAAGAAATTGCCTCACGAACTCATTTTTTGGTGTTACCTGATGTCCAAAAAATAAATGATTTCATAGTATAGGGGAATACTAAAATGTGTAAATCATTCTGCGACATGATCACATTTTCTGAGTAAGCATCATCATTCAATGGAGGACGGAGGTATCAGAGGCTGTAGGACAACCGCCAATCTCTCGTCAGTTGCCAACGATAGGGCCGCACTTTTGGTATGGTGAATTGTTTTTCAGTTGTGTGGTATGGATTTCACTTTTACAGTTTGTGAGTGTGGTGTGAGAAATAAGAGCAGAGGTTAATTCTTGCTCATTGGTATATGTGGCTATTCCTACGTAATTCCCTGATGTAATAACATAGTGAAGAAAATATAGCACAAAGAAATACATCATCATGAGTCTTGAAGAGGTTGAACAGTCGGATGTGTTCCTGTTCATACCTAGGTTTGTGGTTAGCCTCTAAAAAACCATTGAAATTTGTTCAGATGTGTTCCTAATTTATTTCCCACACTATCTAGGTCATATGTGTTCACTAGAGTGAGTGGTTGATAAGAAGATGATTCCTGAGCGTGTTCCCATCCTCTTCGGTCAAATGTGTTCCCAATAGTGCATGGTTGATAAGAAGTTGATGTGTTCTATCTTCTACTTTCAGTTCGAGTGTTATACCAAGATCATGAGCGAGTAGAGGAAAGCAAACTGCAAAAGAAGTGTGATAGTTATTTACTACCATGTAAACATTACGGGGGGGGGGGGAATGTTAGGAAAATTAATGTTCACATGATTTTGGGTGATTTAACGTAGGGTAAAGTATAACTTAGTTATATATGTTTGTTGTAATATGGTTATGTTTAACAACAATACAACAATAGTTCAAATATATGAGTTTTCTATTATATTGTACATGAGTAGAGTTGTTGAACTAACTCACGAATATAGGAGATTAGGAGATATTGTAGGATTGAGTGGTTTTAGGAGATTCCTTAATAATAGGAATTCATTTCCTATATATATGTAAAATGTTTACAGTATTAGAATATACATAAGAAATATATTATTGAGTGAGAAATTATTGTGTTATTTTATATGAACTTCGGAACCAAGCTTCAGACTTATCTACCTTTCTCAAGGATGAAACCCCTTGAATGAGGACCTTTCTCAAGGAAGGAAACCCTTGATTGAGGACTCGTGGAGGATGAAAACCCTTCCATAAGGATTTATGTATGCAAGTTGGTTTGGAAATTAATAAATTATCATGTCCTTGCATGATTTTTTTATTGGATCAATAATCTATTTATTTGAAGTGGAGTGACCCACTTAGGAGTATTAATTGGTATTTGTTGATGATGATTTGGTAAATATGAATTTATTATCTTGTTCTCCATATTTTTAAAAACTAAGATCTTCAGTTTCATGAAGTTTGTAGGTGTTTTACTATTTTTCCAAGCTTGTTGAAGTTCGATGGTTGAGGGTTCCAAAAATAATTATTTTCAAGCTCAATTATGATTTTTAACAACTGATTGTGTTTGTTGAGGGTTTCCTGATAAATTTGGCACAAGATTTGAAAGGTGTTAGCAAGGTTTAACCCACATTTGAGGTGTTTAACTCCTCCAAGGAAGTCACCGCCCTAGGAAGGAATAAATTTACAGATTTTAGGGTTTATATTGTAGACAAAAAATCATGCACTTGGGTACATTTCTAGGTCCTAAACACATACTAACATTCATATGATTCATAAGCAAGAAAAATATTAATTGATGACTGTATTTGGCCTCTTTTTTGTGTTTCTATTTTTCTATTTTTTCTTACACACCCTACAACCTAGTTGGTATTTTACTTATTTATCTTTTATGGCTCTAGACATCAGCACCCAAGCTCTCCTGTCCTCTCTGGGTACCCCTGAACCTTTCTTACCTTACTCGCTTCTTTTGGGTCTATTTTATATTTTGGGAATATTTTTCACTTATGCGTCGGTCTTCCAGTTGTCAATTACGAAATTCAAATAAGGGAATCATATAAATACATAGCTATGTGTTCAAAATAAAGGACCAAGCTATAAACATTATTAGTATCACCTAAGATTACATCCAAAAGGCACCAAAATCACTTTAAAGCATCCATTTGGAGTTCATTCAAGGGACAAGGGACTACATTTTTTTCATACACTTCATAAGAAAGGGGAAGTTCGATCTATTCCATCTACACATGTTATACATTGTTACATTCTAGATCTGGCCCGATATCAAGTGCAACTTGCACTAGGGAATCCTAGGGCACAATCCTTACACACACTCATAAGAACTACATGGAGTAAGAGATGTAGTGCAGTGCTTGGTCATAATTTCACTTTGTTGGGTGACCACCAGGGTCACTCTGAATCCCCATATTACATATTTATTTTTTAGGTTTGACGTGATTTTGTGGGTTTTACAGGTGAACTTATTTTTTTACAGGTTACAAGTATCTTCTGTGATAAAGTAGGGACATATAGGTGATCAACAAGAATCATTTACGACACTTGTGCGACACTGTAAAAATCAGGTTCTTACCATTTTTCATAGTCATGAGTGCCTAATAACGGTCTCTAGTGCCCAGGTGCCCCTGTCCTAGTCCAGACATCCATGTCCAACTTGATCCATGAGCTATAAAATTTATCCTAAGAATTTATGATATCGTTCACCTCCTGTTCAGTTGTTTTCTAAGTCTCTACTAGTCCCAGATCAAACACAAATCAACTAAGCCATCCTTTCTATATATCTTGGTTAGGATTTTTAAATTTATTTACTTATTGATTGTGTCATATTATATTTAACAATTGTATATCATAGTTTACATTTAGTTACTGTACAATTAGGGTTTAATAAATCTATTTTTGTTAAATCATTTTGGTGAACCCATACCCTCCTTCGAACACTCTTAGATCCTCACTTCTTTTCAGCCTTAATATCCTAGGAGCCTCCCACCATGGATGTCTCTATCCATGCCTTTTTACAGGATAATCCTGATTATGTGAATAAAATCAGATTTTATTTGGCTAATAATTACATTCATCTTCATACTTCTCCTGAATATGTGTATCATAAATTTACTAAAACTTTATCTCTTAAGGAAGAACGTATTACTTTTATATTAGCTGAAATTCTTTCTCAATCTATGTTAGATGATGATCCCCCCTTTATATTCATGTTTGCATCAATAATGTTGGGGTTAAACGTGCCTTAGTTGATAATGGATTGGGACTCAATATTTGTAATCTATAATTTCTCCACCAAATTGGCCTCTCTGAAGAGTCCTTGGTTCCTTCATCTGCTTCTATCTATGGATTTGATAACATGCCTAAACGTGTCTTAGGTACAATCACACTTCCCATTATTTTTAGGCCATGTACTTTGTCCATCCCATTCCATGTAATGCCTAATAATCTTTATTATAATATTCTTATCAGAAAACCTTAGATCCATGCCATGCATGTAGTCCTTTTAACCCTTCATGCACGTATTAAATTCTTATACCAGGGTGTGGTCTATGAAGCCTTAGCAGATCCCTCTCCATTTACCTATTACAACACTATTGCTCATTCACATAAAGTACCTACTTTGGCCAAATCTCCTTCTAACTTCAAAAAGTATGGTTCTGGGTATCAATATATGCTTCGTTATGGTTTCACTGGCACCAGATTGGGAAAATATGCAAAAGGAGTCAAAGAGCCTCTTTCCATTCCCACACAATCCACCAAACTTGGCATCAAATATCTCCCTTCACTCACTCCTTTTATTCCTGCCACATCTCCTCCCGAGGTTTACACTATTTCACATACTCACCATCACAAAAAAATAATTTCCATCTGCTCTCAATGCTGCAACTTTCCTTGGCAAATATACTCCTAACACCAATACCAAAACTCCTAACACATTGCCACATCCACCACCATGGCATGGTTTCTCTTCCATCACTGGATAACTCTCCATCACTCACACACTTGGGGGGCATAACCATTCCCCCCCCTCACCATTATTGGATGTCTCTATGATCTAATTCTAGTTTCTTTATTACACTGTACGTTATGTGCTTCACACTAACTATTTTGTAAAAAAATTCACCATTGGTACACACATTGTATTATCATTACCCTATGACACACTTTTTTTCTATGGTTCATACTCAACCATTGAGGGTATAAATCCGAAATGAACCTCACCTCATTCATTCTTAACGTTCAATACTTCTTGATCTACCTTTCTAGCGCATACTTTCAAACAATTTCCGATGACACACTCTTGTTCTATGGTTCATTCTTTATTGTTGAGGGGTATTTTATAAATGAGCCTCATCTCATACACATCCACTAGGGGGAATGCTGCTCCTATCATAATTCACACATTGCATACCATTCCATTCAACTCACTCACTACATTTTCATATCTTGGTTGCACTTACTCTTTCTTACTTATACTACTTATATGATGCACTTTTCTTACTATGTTAGACAGATACTTAGTATGCCAATATTTTTTCTATATATACACATATGTGCATTCATTTGGTATTTTGGATTGAATATAGATCTCTTACAAAAATTCACATGCTACAATGATGCTTGACAATGTAACTTTTACCAGTCTCATCGAGGATCCTAGGGGCATCTACATTTCATACTCTCACACATTATAGGTGATATTATTTCATTATGTACTACTTCTACTTTATACCACACTACTTTCCATCACTTTATACATGATTTGACATAATTTTTTATCTTTCTAACATGATAATGAGTGCTTCATGTGTAGAATTCGCATTATAGGATTATTTTCCACCATGGTTATCTGATACACTTTGCGTGACACTGTTTTCTATTGTATGTCATTGTTTACAAGATATGCCCTATGTATTGTTTGATCACTGCTTGTATAATTTTGGCTGCTTTGGTCTTGATTGTCTTGTGAAATTATGAGTGATGTCCCATGTATGAAACCCACTTTTTGTAGTCTACTTTGTTTGCACACTTTCTTATTACATTGTCTTCTATTACATGCCTTGCTTACTAATTTTTCTACTAACACATGTTGGTAACCACTTTGTTTTCATGTGTCTTGGTTTCTAACATGCACATCCCCTCCCCCTATAGGGATACAGTTTTAGATCAACATTGGGTCCTCTCTTTTGAGACGCATTCTCCTATCGATGTCTTATGCACCCCAAATGAGGGGGGAATTTATTGGGTGAACAAATCAAACCTACAATATATCAGAGCCACATCAAAAATTTACACAATATAAAACCAACACATGCTACAATTATAGAAATGAACTAGAATCTGACTTGCATCCTCAGCACATCACAGAAACCAACGCCCAACAATTAGACTACAACACCTGGGTGCCTGTGTCCTTCCTTGGGCACCTATGTCCTAGGGGTAGAAACAATTATTTTCTTAGATCAACACAGTTCATAACAATATTCAGAGTATTTTTTACAGTACATGCATAGCCCTCTAGAAATATAATGCATTCTATCTTCTTCAATCGGTATAAATTGGAACTATTTCGGAACAATTGGGACAACAGGGACAAAATAGGGATGTTCCATCTGCAGTGGTGCTCATTGGGTAGACTCATGGAAGGAGAGTAACACTAGATCTCTCTCCCCAACACTTTCTCATTGGTGTGAGATCACCCAAAAAAATTGTACTTGGCATGATATCACCAAAAAAACTCACTTTTGGCGTGCGACCTCCCAAAAAACTTGTTATTCACATCATTTTAGGATACATTTATACCCTTTACACTTCTTCATATCAGGTGTACACTTTCATTTTATACACTTTTACCTACTTTTGCATACTTTACTCATATTTTTCATATACACTACTTTGATGACTCTTTCGCTCTTATTTTCCAGGTTTGTCCTTAATACACAAAAATAAGTAGCATATAAAATTGAATTCAAGCAAAATAACAGGTACAATAAGCACATACATTTCACCCCTAGGGTCACTTTCCTTTCCTAGTCTCCACGATTCACTTTTTGCATCATTCCACTCTTCAATTGCCTCTTTGGCACCCTATCACCATCACACTCTATATGAACAAAAGGTACACATCTTCTAACTACGTTATGCTATCGATTATTCACTTAATAACATCAAGTGGGGAAAAATGTAGACATAAAATAATTCACTTGGGTACATTTATAGGTCCTAAACACATACTAACATTCATATGATTCCTCATAAAGAAAAATAGTAATTGACGACTGTCTTTAGCCTCTTTTCTGGGTTTCTATTTTTCTATTTTTTCTTGCACACCCTACAACCTAGTTGATATTCTACTTATTATCTTTTATGGCTCTAGACACCAACACCCATCCAGGACGACAATGCCCAGATGCTCCTGTCACCTCTGGGTTCCCCTGACACTTTCTTATCTTACTCACTTATTTTGGGTCTCTTTTATCGATTGGGAATATTTTTCACTTATGGGTCAACATTGCAGTTGTCAATTACAAAATTCAAACAGGGGAATCATATAAATACATAGTTATGTGATCAAAATAAAGGACCAATTTCTAAGCATTACTACTATCACCTAAGCTTGCACCAAAAGGCACCAAAAGCACTTCAAAGCATCCATTTGGTATGTCATTCAAGGGAAAGGGATTGCATTTTCTACATACACTACATAGGAAAGGGGAAGTTCATTCTATTCCATCCACACATGGTATACATTGTTAGATTCTAGATCTAGCCTGCTATCAAGTGCAACTTGCACTAGGGAATTCTAGGGCACAATCCTTACACACACTCACAATAAGTATATGGAGTCTACGATGTAGCACAACATTCGGTTGTAAGTTCACTCTGTTAAGTGACCATCACCAGTCAGGGTCAGTCTGAATCCTCATATTGCATCTTTATTTTTTGGATTCGATGTGGTTTTATGGGTTTTACATGTGAACTTATATTTTATAGGTTACAAGTATCTTCTCTGATCAAGGAGAGACATATATGTGATCAACATGAATCATTTGCGACACTTTAAAAATCAGGTATTAACCATTTTTTACTGTCACGGGTGCCCAGTAGTGGTCTCTGGGGCCAAGACACCCTTATCCAAGTCCAGGTGCCCATGTCTAACTTGATTTGTGAGTTGGAAAATTTATCCTGAGCATTTATGACACTGTTCATCTCATGTTCAATAGTTTTCCCAGTCTGTACCAGTCCTAGATCACATGTAAATTAGCTAAGTCATCCTTTCTACATCTCTTGCTTAGGGTTTTCTGCTTTATTTTATTATTTCTTGTGTCATATTATATTTAGCAGGTGTATATTATAGTTTACATTCAATTACTCTACAATTAGGGTTTAATAAATCTATTTTTGTTAAATCATATATCAACCATCTACAACAACTCCCTAATATGATTTTTATGTTTACATCTTAGATTTTGGTTAGTTCTCGAGTCTGCCTAAAAACAGATATTACAATGTTATCAAAATATTATCCTCCCATCCTGTGAAGTATGACAGATGACAATAATATGCAATACTACTATAGAAGGGAAAAGAAGAAAACCGTAGAGTCTGGGGAATAAAAGTTGGAGATGATCATGAAGACACAAGAAGGAATAATGGTTGCACTATATAAGATTTCCCTATCCATCCAAAACATGCAGGGTAGTGGTTTGGACAAGGGGTAAGAGGATTCCTACAACCCTCGTGAATCAAAGAAGGAGAAAAATTTCTTTTACAAGGCCCTACAAACCCCACTTTGTGACAAAAAAGGAAGTCATTCCACATGAGATCCTACAACAAGCTCATGACTACACTATATGGCTTGAAGAGTACCAATAAATTCTAGATGAGTTTTGGGAGGCAATGTCACTCATGAATTTTGTCAAATTAAGGATAGAAGAAAAACATTATCAGTAAAGAACCCTAGCACCAAAGGAAGAAGTATAACATCCCGAGAAGAAGAATGTTTCATCCCTAGGGAGAATAGTTCCTTCCATGAGGATGAAGGAATATACCACCCAAGGTAAAAATCCTTTTGTGCTTAATTATAACTTGTTGGCATCTAATGGTTGTATAAAACTAACAATTATCAATGATGATCCCTTCGTAGGAAAGGGTATACATTTATAGGAACCAAATGTTAAAATTATACAGAAGAAGGAGTTCATATATACAAGCACAAAGGATGTAATTAAAATTCAAAGAAATTTTGAGGAGTGACAAAGAAGAGCTATGATTGCTATATTGATAGTCGCTCAAGGGAAACAACACTTACAAGAGTACAAAGCAAAAAACTCTTCATTATTAAAAAAGAAAAAGGAAGTAACCATGAAGCACAAGGAAAGGGAAAATGAAGGGTCTGTTGAGGAAAATAAATTAAAATTTGAATTAAAATTTCAAGGTGAAATTAATAATATTTATCTTGATGTAATGTCCCAAACAACTACCGCTAAGGAGCCAATCAATGTGGATGTTAATAAAGGACAATCCCAATTTTTTCATTATCCAAAGAAAGGTAAAAGTCCTTTGTTGTTCTACGATAATTTATTGGATTCTAAGGGGTTCACTAGAAAGTAACAAATGGGAGTCAATTTAGATTCTCGATCTAGCCTCGCTAATCAAGTGCATACTTGCACTAGGGAATTCTAGGGCACAATCCTTACACACACTTCACAATAGAGTATATGGGAGTCTACGATGTAGCACAACGATTCGGTTGTAAGTTCACTCTGTTAAGTGACCATGCACGAGTCGGGTCAGTCTGAATCCTCAATTGCACTTATTTTTTTGATTCGAATGTGTTTTATGGTTTTCATGTGAAACTTGATATTTTATTATGGGTTTACAAGTATCTTCTCCTGATCAAGGAGAGACATATATGTGATCAACATGGAATCATTTGGCGATCACGTTAAATAAAAGTCAGATGTATTAACCATTTTTTACTGTCACGGGTGCCAGTAAGTGGTCTCTGGGGCAAGACACCCTATCTCAAGTCAGGGCCCCATGTTCTAACTTGATTTGTGAGGTTGGAATTTAATCCCTGAGCATTATGACACTTGTTCATCATGTTCAATAGTTTTTCCCCAGTTCTGTACCAGTCCTAGATCAATGGTAAATTAGCTAAGTCATCCTTTCTACATCCTCTTGCTAGGGTTTTCCTGCTTTATTTATTATTTCTTGTGTCATATTATATTTAGCAGGTGTATATTATAGTTTATCAATTCAATACTCTACAAGTTAGGGTTCTAATAATATCATTTTTTGTTAAATCAATATACTCAACCATCTACCAACAACTCCCTAATGATGATTTTTATGTTTACATCTTAAGATTTTGGTTTAGTTCTCGAGTTCTGCCTAAAAACAGATATTACAATAGTTATACAATATTATCCTCTCATTTCTGTGAAGTATGACAGATGACAATAATATGCAAGTACTACCTATTAGAAGGGAGAAAGAAGAAAACCGTAGAGTCCTGGGGAATAAAAGTTGGAGATGAAGTCATGAATGACACAAGAAGGAAATAATGGTTTTTTTGCAAGTCTATAATAAGATTCCCTATCCATCCAAAACATGCAGGGAGTGGGTTTGGACAAGGGGGTAAAGAGGATTCCTACAACTCGTGAATTCAAAGAGAATGGAGAAAAATTTCTTTTACAAGGCCCTACAATACCACTTGTGACAAAAAAAGGAAGTCATGTCCACTATGAGATCTACAACAAGCTCATTGACTACACCATATGGCTTGAAGAGTACAATAAATTCTAGATCAGTTTTGGGAGGCGATGTCACTCATGAATTTTGTACAAATTGAAGGATAGTGAAGAAAAACATTATCAGTAAAGAACCTACGCACCAAAGGAGAAGTCTATAATCCGAGAGAAGAATGTTTCATCCTAGGCGAGAAAGTTCCTTCATAGGATGAAGGGATAACCCACCCAAGGTAAAAATCCTTTGTGCTTTAATTATAATTGTTGCATCTAATTGGTTGTATAAAATAACAATTAATCAATGATGATCCCTTCGTAGGATAAGGGTATATCATTTATTAGGGAACTAATGTGTTAAAATTATACAAGAAGAAGGAGGTTCATAATATACAGTGCGTGTACAAAGGATGTAATTAAACTTAAAGAAAATTTTGAGGGGAGTGACAAAGAAGAGCTTCATGATTGCTATATTGATAACGTCGCTCAAGGGAAACAAGCAACTTAAAGAGTACAGAAGCAAAAACTCTTCATGATTAATATAGAAGAAAAAGGGAAGTTTTAACTCCATGAAGCACAAGGAAAGGGAAAATGAAAGGGTCTGTTGAGGAAAATAAATTAAAATTTGAATTAAAATTTCAAGGTGAAATTAATAATACTTATCTTGATGTAATGTCCCAAACAACTACCGCTAAGGAGCCAATCAATGTGGATGTTAATAAAGGACAATCCCAATTTTTTCATTATCCAAAGAAAGGTAAAAGTCCTTTGTTGTTCTACGATAATTTATTGGATTCTAAGGGTTACACTAGAAAGTAACATAATGGAGTCAATTTAGATTTACTAAGGGCCTATGAGGATGATATTATGCATGAGTAAGGGCACTATTAGGTCATTTTATGAGTGTTGTTCCTAACTCAGAAATTCTTAGCCAAAAGAGTGTTAAAGGGAGCCCATGGTATAAAATTTTTGTGGTTTTGTTGCTTGCTGATATAACATTACTAGTATGTCTCCCACAGATAGTTGGTTGGGTAAGGTGATAAGATTTCATGCTTGTTATATCCTCCTATATCACCACTAAATGGTCATCATTATGCACCTCATACTCCATGGAATAATGAGGTAAGAAGTGCTTCTTATTGTATATATTCTTGGGATAAATTTTAAAATTATTTACACATGTGGTTTATACAGGTGAAATGTTGGGAAAATACCTATGTTTTAGGCACCAAGGGCATGTTGATAAGTCTGATTTTTCATTCCATGATTCCATGGATATATAAGAGCTAGAGAAAATTTGGTAGAAGGGAAACACAATTACTTTAATGTGTGGCACACATACTTATCATCCGTTCTAGTTGAAGGGTTTTCTTCATAACAAAGGGGTCACTAGGCTTGTAGAGAGTGGTACCATCATAACTTGTGCAAGGAAAATAGTACAACTGTCAATCCTCTTGAGAAATCATGAGGTATGTGATGATGTTTTTGTGATTGAAATAGCTAATGATGAAATTGTTCTTGGAGTTCAATGGCTACAATATTTGGGGGAATTCACCCTCAATTATCATGATAGAGAACTGAAATTATATGACAAAGACAAATAAATTATAATTTCAAGGCATAAAGGATTAAGGGAATACAATGGAAAATGCTTGGAAATCACATTGTGGTTTGATTTCTCATATCACAATTGAATATGTCAAAAATCAGTTTGCTAGTAACATCATGGAAGTCATTTTCAAGAAGGAACAACATAGGTCAAAATGTTTGGGGCAACAAGGAAGTTACAATCATAAAATCTCCACAATGAAGGTTACTCACACTTGGTATTAATGTTTATTACTATAAAGTGAATTACGAAGAGCTTTGGGGTGAAATTTACCTTTCTAACATAAATGATATGAGTTTGGAAAACATGGATCATGAACCTCAAATCATTATGGGAGTTAATTTAGATCTTATGGCTATTATTTCCAGTTAGTTCCATATTATATTTGTAGCCACCAAGTGGTTTTTAATCACAATGAAGTGGTGCTATTATTCTAGTGACATTGACAAGGTAAAGGTACCTCTCAAAAAATGTTTGTTGGCCACTACACCTCTAAACTTGCAATGCTACAACTGAGATGAGGTGTTTTTCCCACTCTCATTTGTTGGGTTGTGGATATCTTCTTAGGGAAGAAATAGAGCGGAATATTTGAAGACATTATTTTTATTTGAAATGGTGGGTGAGACGGTTCACCCATTGAGAACAATTAAGGCCAATGTTCCAACATATTTGGTATTGTTTGGGATGAAATTCCAGGCAAGATATTGGTGTTATACTTACATACAACACTCATAAGTGTTGATCTGATCCAATTTTTGAAGAAATTTGTTTGGGGTAGCTTAGAAGCATATTTTAGAATCCAAGGTAATCATTATGACAGTTGTATTTTTATTTTAAATGCTTTCTACAAAAATTTCAGCTCCCTATCCATTCTTTTGAAAATTAAAGAGGAGTATCCAGCGATGAGGTTGAAGGGTTTGCAATATACTATCATTATTGATATGTTTTCAGCTATTATAAGAAGGATATAAACCACTATCCTTCTAATTTTAGGGAAAAACATATATGGTTACAACTGTGTTTGGGAAAACATGAGGGAAATTGGGAATAACCAATTTTTGGACAATATTTATGAGGCCTTAGAAAGTAAAGAAGAAGAACCGGTCATCATATCCACAAAGCAAGAGTGGATGAAGAAGGGGAAACATTTTTTATTTAATGAGTTTGCTTCACGTACATGTATATCAAAAGGAAGAGAAGCTGAGATTTATTTGGGATCCGTGTACTTGCTTGGGGACAAGCAAGCCTGGGAAGGGGGGATTGTCATGCCCTTATTTGGAGGTCGATTTATGTAGACCTTAACCCATTCTTCTCCTCATGGCTCTAAGGAAGAAAGCAAGGGGAATATCTGGATTACATTCTTATGGTTGTTTAGGTAGTTATTTTATTTATTATCATGTATGCTATTAGGAAGCCTAACGATCCAATAGAAGGACTTAAGTAGTTAGGAAATAAAGGTATTTTTAGCATGTAGGCTCCAAATACCAATTACCTATTTAAAAGCACTTTATCTTAAGGGGTTTGCCATCATTTCTATATTTGTAAAGAAATTTTTGGGTTATAAAAGGAGGTCACTTGACCATTATTGAATTATGTTTTGATGAATTTCCATATCTTAGTTAATTTTTTCTTGTGAAGCACCTTATCCACCTTTCTCAAGGACGAAAAATCTTAATTTAGGACTTGTGGAGGATGAAAACCATTCCATAAGGATTTATAGATGCAAGTTGGTTTGGAAAGCAATAAATTATCATTTCCTTGCATGATTTATTTTTGTGGATCAATAATCTATTTATTTGAAGTGGAATGACCCACTTGGGAGTATTAATTGGTATGTGTTGATGATGATTTGGAAAATCTAAATTTATCATCTTGTTTTCCTTTTTTGAAATCCAAGATCTTGAGTTTTGTGAATTTTGGAGATGTTTTATTAATTTTCCAAGATTTTTAAGTTCACTGGTTAGGGGTTCCAAAATTAATTATTTTATAGCTCAATTTTGATTTCTAACAACTAATTGTGTTTGCTGAGGATTTCCTAATAAATTTGGCACAAGATTTGAATGATATTAGCAAGGTTTAACCCACCTTTGAGGGGTTTAAATCCTCAAAGGAAGTCACTGCCCTAGGAAGGGCCTAATTTACAAATTACAAGGTTTATAACATCCATCTACAACAACTCCATAATTTGATTTTTGAGTTTAGATCTCATCTTTTGGTCATTTCCGGAGTCCCCCTAAAAAGGGACATTACATGATACTACAACAAGAAAACCATATTTGCAGGGCTATTAAGAGTAAAAACCATTCTTCTTGTTCTTGAACCTTTGCATCATTTGGTATTAGAGAAAGTTAAATGTATAAGATGTACTTGTAAGAGAGATTACAAAATAGGGTAATTCACTAAGGAAGAATAAAAAAATCAAGGTGCAATATGCCATTAAGAAGAGCACCTAGAGGTAATAGAGGAGAAACGGGTCTGAGAGATATCATCCTAGAAGATACGAGGAACATGCCAAAAATATTAAAGGCCAAAATAGAATAAATATATAATTATACAAGGAGAAGAATCCCTAGAGGATATGCGAGTGATAGAGAAGAGGAAGGACCTCAAACAAGTCAACAAACATCTACAACAACAAAGGAGGAAGAGAAAGAAGAAGGGTTAGAAGAGAGGCTTGTTAGAGAAATGATGGGAGTAGGGTCTAAACTAATACGAAGGTTCCTACTTATGCTGGCAACGTAAATGGAGAAGAGATCATTAACTGGATAACTGAACTAGATAAGTAATTTGAGTACGAAAGAATGACTAATTATAACAAGGTCAAGTTTTCTTGCACTAAGCTGAAGGTAATCTATCCATTTGGTGGGATTATGTCTAAGATGAGAGGAGGAATAAAGGAAAAGAAAATATCAAGTCATGGGATAGGATGATAGTGAAGCTCAAGGAAAAGTTCTTTCCTAGTGACTACCAAACCAATTTGTTTAAGTAATTACAAAATTTGAAGAAAAAAGATATGCGTGTGAAGGCATACATTGAGGATTTCTACATTCTCACCATCAAGTCAGGGCATGTCGAGGATGATGTTGATAAGGTGGAAAGATATCTCTATGGATTGAGATACAACATCCCATATGAAATCAAATTTTTGACTCCTAGGTTAGCAGAGGAGTGTTACTAATTTTCTCTCAAGGCTGAGGAGAAGTTAGCAAGAAATAAAAATAAAAAACACATAGGAAAAGGCAGAGGTTTTAGAGGAAGGGGAAAACAAGGAGGTAGAGATAAGATGTAAAGGAAACAAACAAAGTTTGACAACACTCAAGGAAAAGAATACAACTCAAGAGGGTGATTTTCTAGTAGGGGAAGTAGACCTTACATACGAAGATACTAATCAAGTAGAGGAGGTAGATTTCTAGGAAAGTGTTTTAAGTGCAATATCTTATTTGAAAACAAGATTTAATTATAGAAAACAAGACGGTGTTTGCATAATTTTATTAATATGAAATCAAGCATTACAAAACAAATGAGAGTGCTGCAATATTTATAGTTATTTTACAACTTATACCTCATCCACAATATATGGAAACAAATCACCTAATCTGAGAAAATATGTAGAAATAACATATTGCCCCTAATTGCCCCTATTGCCTCTCATGGAAATCATTCGGGAAAAAATATGCAAGATAGAACATGATCCCAAAAACATTGGGATGAGAACACTATCACTTTGCTAACTAACAACTAAGGATAACTAATACCTATTGACATAAGTTTAAAGTATTTAAATTAACTACTTTAACTTATTACATTTATTTAAATATTAACTAATGATGAATTAAGATAAGTTTTATTTCTAACATCCCCCCCCCTTAATTCAGCATGGTCTCAAGTGAACATGAGAGAAATGATCTAAAAACCCTCAAATTTACCTCGAGCAAGTGACTTTGTGAAGACATCTGCAAACTACATATCTATTGAGCAATATTGGAGTTGGATGTTGTTGTTCTGAACATGTTCGAAAATAAAATGTACCTGCACCTCAATGTGTTTGGTGCACTCATGAAAAATTGGATTATGAACAAGTTTTACTACTCCTTCGTTATAAAAATGTAGGATAGTTGGATCTTTCTCTGGTATTCCCAATCCTTCAAGTATACGCCAGAGCCATATCGCTTCACAAATAGCTCCACCTGCTACATGATATTATGATTCTATGGAGGATCTTGACACACAATTCTTCTTCTTACTCCCCCATGATATCGATCTAGATCCCAAAAATAATACAAATCCTAAAGTGAATTTCCTATCATCTATGTTTCCTGCATGATCTGAATTTGAATATCCTATTAAGAAGAATTTATTATTATTCTTGTATTCTAGGCCATAGTCCATGGTTCCTCTGATGTACCTTGGTATCTACTTTGCTTCTTTCCAGTGAGAAACCCTTGGTTCTTACATGAACTGTGAAATATAGCTGATATCTAGCCTAGTTTAAGTCAAGTAGACGAGACTCATGATAAACTGTTGATCGAGAGTTGCATTTAATTGTGGTGATGGATCTGTTTGAGACAATTGAAGTATTATCTCCATAGGTGTGGAAAATGGCTTAAAATCCATCATATTGAATTTCATGAGCATTGCCTTGGTGTATTTCAATTGTGACACAAAGATATGAATTTCTATTTTCCAAACTTTAAGTCCAAGACAATAATGTAGAAGCCCAAGATCGGTCATGTCGAATGATCATGTTAGATCTTTATTTGTTGACTTAATCATCCTCACTAATCCTCCAGTGATGACTAGATCATTGACATATGCTACAATGATCACTATCTCCCCCACTTACTTTTTGAGATAGAGATTAGGATCGTATGGACTCCTATTGAATCCATGTTGAATGAAATGCTCGTCGATTTTTATGTACCATGTCCTGGGAGACTGCTTTAGACCATATAGTGATTTTATGAGTTTACATACCTTTTCCTCTTTACCTGGTAATGACAAAACCTTCTCGTTGAGTCATGTAAAATTCTTCCAGTAAATCACCATTAAGAAAGGAAATTTTCACATCATTTGGTTTATTTTCCAACCAAATTGTGCAGCTAGAGAAAATATTAACCTGAAAGTTTTTATCTTAGCTGTGGGAGAAAAAGTCTCCTCATAATCAATGCCTTCTTTTTGAGCATATCCCTTAGAAACTAGTCTAACCTTTTGCTTATCAATTTTTTTGTCTTCTTTGTACTTCTTTTTGAAGATCCATCTGCATCCAATTAGATTTTTCCCTTGTGGAAGATCTGTAAGTTTCCATGTATTATTTTTCATAAGTGACTTATATTCTGCATCCATAGCATCTTTCCAAGGTTTAGACTGTAGGGATTCTGAAATTATGAATGGCTCAGTAGTTTCAACAAATTTACCCATTAAGGCTGAATTGACCTCATTTCAAGCCATACTGTGAGTCCTAATCTAGTGGTAGATGTGTCGGGTACACTATCCATTTTGCATCTCTAATCATATTTGTATACCATTTAGGGATAATTTTTGTGGTTCCTATGGGAGGTTAAATTTCACCATCTTCCCCATCATCACTGTCATCATCAAAGTCATTACCATCCTCTGTTTTCACTGTAGGGATGATTTTTTCATCACATTAGTGTATGGAAGGAGCATGTTCTTTTTTCTTCTCAAAGAACTCAACATCCCGACTAGTATATATTCTCCTTGTTTTTGGATCCATAAGTTTGTAGCCAAGTACTTCATCACCATATCCCAAGAAGATAAGCTTTTCTAATTTCATATCAAGATTAGTTATTTGTTTATTAGGAATGTGCATACTCGATTTACATCCAAAAACTATAAGGTGTGAAATAGATGGCTTATGCTCTGACCATGATTCTTGAGGTGTTATTCAATCAAGAGCTGTAGTGGGAACTCTATTTAGTAAATAGACCGATGTTTTAGCTGCTTTGGCCCAAAATGTTTTTGATAAACCTGCATCATCAATCATACATCACACCATATCCATGATAGTACAATTTCACCTTTCAAAAACACCATTTTGTTGCAGTGTGTGAGGAGGTTCCATTTGACGACGAATCCCATGTGTTTTCAGAAAATCATTGAACTCATTGTTGGTGTATTCTCCCCCTAGATCTGAGCAGAGTGTTTTTATTTTCCTACCAGACTTTGTTTCAACAAGGGTTTTGAACTACTTGAAAATTTCAAAAGCTTGGTATTTTGTAGAAAGACACGATATCCACATTTTTCTTGAAAAATCATCAACAAAGAGCATGAAATATTGAAACCCAGAGTGGCTAGGTCTCATTGGTCCACACAGATTGGTATGCACCAAGTCAAGTTTTTCCTTAGCCCGAAATGTACCATGTTTGAATGGTGCTCTATTTTATTTTCCTGCCAAACAATAATGAGATTTATATGAACCCTTTTTTAGAGGTGGTAAATCCCTAACCATGTCGTATCAATGAAGTGTGTCAAAATATAAAAAACTCACATGTCCAAGTCTTCGATGCCATAGTTGAGCTGATGATGTATCCTTGGGTACACGTGCTTTATAATTTCATTGAACAAAATCCAACTGAAACATTATTCCCACATTCGAATCTTTTGCAACAATTTTGGAGCTTCGTGACTTATCTCGAATTAGGCACATATTTTTACCGCCTTTACAATCAAAGTCAATTTTGAGATTGTGATTTAATAATTGACTCACGGATAACAAATTTTTGTTAAACCAGGGACATAAAGAACATCTATAATTTTACAATTATGATGCCTTAGTGGTAGTGAAATGGAACCAATGCCTTCAACACTGTATGATGTATCATCACCCAAAGAGGCATGATTTTTGGTGGGTATTTTACTCATTGTGAAGAACCAATCTTTCTTTCCTGTCATGTGTCGAGTTGCACCCTATTTGACATACCAAATTTGATTTGTAGAATTCGATACTTCATTTGACTGTGTAGAATATAGGAAGTTATCATCATCAAATTGATCTTCCTGTTTGGCTACATTTCCTTGTTGATTTGGTTTCTTCTTCCGCTTTTGATTATTTCATCCTTGTTTACTCTGTTGTTGGCCAGATTTTGTTTGTTGGTAATTAATATTTGTACCACTTGAAAATCCTTGTTGGAATGTGTTGTACCAACACTTTTCTAAATCATGTCCTTTTCAACCACAAATAAGAAATTTTTGTCGGTCCTTTTGGCCTTGTTGAGTATTACCTTGTTTCTGAGGCTGTTTACTAGACTCAGCCTATTTTTTTCCTTTTTGAATAGAAGCAAGTGCCTTCTCTTCAGTTTCAGTAGTTGAGTGAATAGCTTCATCTTATTGTAGTATATTCACTAACTCTTTAAAAGTTGTTGTTTGACCAATTATGTTTAACATGGTCATAACATCATATAAGGAGAAAGAGCTCTCAATACTATAGGCACGAGTGATGTGTTAGTTACTTCTTATTCTAAAGCTTGAAGTAATGCATGCAAAGTTGCTACTCTTATAAAAAATATTTCAACTTTTTCAGTTGTTTGTATTTTCAAGTTTAATAGTTGACTTTAGAGATGAAGTATTGTGTTCTTATTTTTTGACTCATATACTATTTTCAACTTGTCCCAATATTATTTTGTGGTTGTGGCCTCATGAATATGAGGTTGTACCTCATTTGAAACACTAAACAAGGTTATTAAATTTGCTTTTTGATTTACAAGATCAAATGTAGCTTGTTGTGTAACATTTGTTGTAGATCTTGTTAAGGTACTAGAAACAACAGACCATATATTTTCAAAATCAAGTTGTGCACGAATTTTTGTTTTCAATGCTGGATAATTATCATAATGCAAAAATTGAGAATCTGACAAAAAGAATTTTGGTGCCGTAATTGCGGCCATTGTGAAAATTGAACAATGAAAGAAGAAGAACCGAACAATTTCCCCTGTTAAAGCATACACAACCCCCCCTAAAAAATATTATTTTATTTATTTTGGGCTCCTTTTCGGCCATGTACAATGAATTTTTGGCACTATTAGCCATGTTACAAACTTAGCTCTGTGGCTGATTTTTAAAAAGAAATGGCTTCTCTTGCCTGTTGAACAAAATATATTTAAATTTTTTTGGGGCTTGTGGGCCCTTCTTTCAAATTACAAAACACTCTCTAATTCAGGT